>OX638256.1:12243792-12972542 GCA_951806755.1 Brenthis hecate
AAAGAGGGCCACCTCCCACCGCCCACCGAAGCGGGCCACCTCCCTGTGCGTTTCTTGGCTTCACGCCCGGCTGTATTGCCGGGCACTACTGAGCCCCCCCACCACGACAAGGTGAACGCACGTTGGGGGGAAGAGAGACAGCGCCTAAAGTTATTGATGTTAAATAAGAAAATGCATCTAACTTTCTTACCACAACTTCACGTGAACATGACTTTTAATATAATTATGAGGTAGGTACATACATCTATTTGTGTATTATTTTCAAGTGTATTCAAATATTAATTTAATTCCTTTGTAATTAAATTATATATTTAGATGTTACAACTTTGTAGAATCATTGTTAGTCCAACCTCAAATAAATCAAATAAAAAAAACAAAAAAATCGGGCCTTGAGATACTTAAACAAAAACTTAAAAGAAATAGGTATACTTAGGATTGAATCGCAATGCACGTTTGTCCGACAGAATATCCATTGCTATTTAAGACACAGAGATAGACACGGAATAAATACTAGAAATAAGGATAAACTGATGACGCCTAGCTTTCGCCTTCAAAAAGTAAATAGATCGTTTTTGGGGCAAGACGTAAATACGTACACATGTATAATAGAATTCCACAGTCGATATTGATTTTGCTTTTCAAACAATTTAAGTCTAAATTTAAGAATATATTATTTAAAGCTTATTACACCATAACGGAATACTTTGTAGATGTCAATGTGTCAGACTAACGTCTGGTTGGGTCTGATAGGATAAGTAGATAATAATTATTGTATTGCAATACTGTAAGCAAATATTATTTTTAAAGGAGCAACTGTTGAGTTTCTTGCCGGCTCTCTCAGCAGAACTGCCTTCCAAGCCGGTGGTAGATCCCTCACGGACTTGACTGACATTTAATTAAAAATTTAATAATGTGAAAAGTGACGATTTATAAGTGTTTGTAAAAGTGTATTTCAATAAAGTATATTTTAATATGATTTGATTTGTGAAAAGATACACACTGTGAAAGAACGTCATTTTTTAATACCAGAGACATTCGTATCAATGTGCTCTAACTCCGTACCATTTTGTATTTCTAAACCTAGGGCTAAAAATTGACTGACAGGAGAAGGAAACTGTATTGTCTATTACTACACATGTAATAAAATTATAATTAAGTCAAATCTATACATTAAATATTTTATGGAAATTCTTATTGAAATAGACATTATTGCCGATATAGAGGCCGAATCTATTGTTTTTAGAATCTGTCTGTCTGTAACCGCATCACGAAAAAATCACAGGAGGGATTTTGATGAAATTTGATAAGATGATAGCTGGTTATCTGTGTCAACATATAGAATACTTTTTATTGCGGGAAAATATTTCATCTCTGAGAAATCTATACTAAACGTCATAACGTAAGTAGCAACGAACCCGAGCGGAGCGAGGGCAAATCGCAAGTACAATATATTTTTTAGCTTTCTATGATTATAATAATAAAAAAAATATAGGTATAAAATTGTTTTTATTTAAGAAAAAGTTAAAATTTCTTAATTGAGGTTCTGGTTGATCCAGGTACCGTAGGCGCTAACTCGTGCGAACATATCGGGAGCGTTAAGGGCGCAAGGTATTCCCCAAGATACAACACCAATTTGCTGATTACTGTCTCTACGTACCAGAGCACTGCCAGAGTCACCCTGAAAATATATTTAAATTATTTGCAAGTACACTGCCTGTACATAAAAATGATAAAAGCAGTGGCACTATTACAATTTTACACTAAACTATTGTAATTATTACGTTTTTATACATACATTATTATATTTATAACTTTACGGCACTATGAACACAAATTAATAATAATATCCATAGCAATCATAATTATATGTATGTATTCAGCCTTTTTTTTAACGTCCCACTGCTGGGCACGAGCCTCCCTTCAATACGAGAGGGATCAGAACATAGTCCACCACGCTGGCCAATTTTGGGTCGGTGGACTGCACATTTCTTTCGAAAACTTGTTAGATCTTAGAGCAGACATGTAGGTTTGCTCGCGATGTTTTCTTTCACCGTAAGACAGAAATTATTCGCACATGACAATATCAGAGGTGGGAGACCCGGATTTGAAACCGCTCCACTCGGTTTCCCAAGCGAGAGCGTTTCCACTGGGCCTACCACTGCCTTTATATATAAATACCTGGGCAACTGAGCGTCGCTCGGAGTTTTTGGTTAAAAAGTATAATTTTCTTTAAGAAGAAAAACTAAAAATTTGAATAAATACAAAAAAAAAACAAAAATAAATTATACCTTTGTATCCGACCGGGATTTGAACCTGGAAACCTATGATTGTCATGCGTCTTTTAAAAAAGAACTTGAATAAATATTTAAATAAAATAAAAGTAAAAACTTTGTATGCGACCGAGATTCGAATCTGGACACCTGTGATTGTTGATCGTGCACCATGGCCGCTTGAACACGATGCTTACACCAGAGCGTGCAAATTACCGACCATATCTTGCGTGGAATAGCAAAAGAAAACTGCATGAACACTCGAAAACACGCGTTTTCTCAGACATAAGACTAATCTAAATCGATTTATCGCCCCCGAAACCCCTTGTATACTAAATTTCATGAAAATCGTTGGATCCGTTTCCGAGATTCAGATTACATATTGATATATATATATATACAAGAATTGCTCGTTTAAATATATTAGGTTGTATAGTAGAAACGAATTATTAATATCCCTTCCTATTTCTGCTAAAAAAATGTCGATATCTTATGAAGATATTTCAAGAAAAAGAATTATTTATAGTCCGGAGTTTAAATTTTGTTTTTCATAATAAATTATTCATCTTATTCATCTAATACCTTAAAACGAGCAATTCTTGTATATACCAGCGATTTCGGAAACGGCTCTAACGATTTCGCTGAAATTTGGTATATGGGGGTTTTCGGGAGCGAAAAATCTATCTAGATTAATCTCATTTTTGGTAATACGCGTGTTTTCGAGTTTTCATGCGGTTTTTTTTCGCATTATTTCACGCAAAATATTGTCGCTAATTTCTCACGCTCAGGTTTATGCATCGTGCTCAAGCGGCCAAGGCGCAAGATTGATAATAACATGTGCCTGGGTTCTAATCCCAGTCGAATATAAAGTTTTTACTTTTGTTTTTTTTTTGTATTTATTCAAGTTTTTAGCCTTATTCTATCTAAAAATACGATATAACAAAAAAAACTCCGAGTGAAACTCGATCGCCCAGGTACTGACTCATTAATACTCACGTTGCAAGTTCCTCTTCCATTGGCGAGGAAAGTACAAATTTCTAGGTTTGGATCTACAACTGGAACAAGCCACATGTTTAATTCGCGGAATCTGCGAGCTACATCATCCCTACAAGTGTTTCCATCGACAGTGCGAGCATCCAGTCGCAAGAGAACTTGAGAGAGAGCACCTCCAGCCTAAGGAAAAATTATAAATTCTTAATAAACCTTACAAATGACCAAAGAAACCCAAAAACAATGTTCTAAAATCATTTTTATTTTACTCAACTTTAGTTATTACACTTAAATATACACTACAAGTACATAATACAATAAATAAATAACCCCCCTTTGAGCTCCACCATAGTCGGGTAGCAAAATTATTATATAACAAAAATCTCATCACCGCTACTTTATAATCGACTGTTAATTTTATATGTCATAGTAAAGAAATCGCTTTAAGTTTATATTACAGACTTACAGAAGTCCTTCCCCATCCAGTGACATAGGTGTCGACTCCAGCACCGACCCAGTTGTAGTTAAGGTTGATGATTGCGACGCCGCCGCCCAGAGGAATGTTCCCGCTAGTCGTTAAGATGCCAATATCGTTCTTTATTATAGGTGAAGGTCTATAGTTATTGTGAATAACTCCTCGGGTAAAAACAAGTGCAGTTCCTCCAGTGGCAAAACGGAGTGAGCCCACGATACCTCGCAGAGATCTGACGGCGATATGAAATAAATTATTTCGAAAACCGAAGTACTGTAAAAATTAAACAAAAAGATTCTAAGAGTAAGACTTCCAAAAAAAAAAACATATGAATAATATTATGAAACAAGTCAAGAAGAATATTTTTATTGAATTATTTCTACCAGCGGCAATTCTCATTTTCACTAATAGTATGAGTAAGATTTATTAAGAAACGTACTTATGACTTACGCTAACAAGCCAGTGCCGATTCGCACAGGGACAATACAATGAGCAGCGGTCAGGACGTGTCTGTTGGTGATCACGGATCCACCACACAGTAAACTTCTGGTGACCGTGCCAGTAGTAAGACCCACCATGTGGGGGGTATTTGGTGCGACGGTTCCACCGACTATACGGGCCGATGGGTCAGTATGATCAAAGAAGATGGAATAATCATCTTCAGCGACTGGTAATGCTGAAATATATGAATAATCCTGATATAAAAGGTGAAAAATGATGATGAAACCTATAATTCTCATATATGATTATTCTAGCCACTCACTCTCGCTTCGTTTGGGTTTGTTCTTATTAAAAAACAAAAACTAAAACAAAAAACTATAACTTACCAAAGCTCCCAATGCAGAGAGTTAGAACCAATAAACCAGCCTTGAACGCCATTTTGTCAGTTGGAAATGAACACTGTTAGTGCCATGCATTAGCTTTTATATATAATGACGAGATAGTAATTTTAATCTATGATGATAGGAATAATGATCAATCATATTGAATTAAGCTGTTGTTATAATGTTATGCTTATTGTAATCAATAATGCAAAATAAATTATAATTTAACTAGGACCGATCCTGACTTCGTCCGGGTACTTTCTTAATTCGACACTTAAATCTAAACATACTTACAAGCCACCACGGATAATGGATATACTTTTAAAGATAAAACTTATATGAATATGATGATGTCTTACTGATCCATTTCAACTATGGTAGCCAATCTCACTGAGAGTAGCTAACTGTGCAGGAAACATTATAGATTACAAGTGTGCGCGCAGCAAATGCATTATTCAATTTTACTTCACATTCCGATGGGACGACAACTTGACACGATTAATGAGTGAATAGGTACAAGGCCGATGGCTTTACGTGCTTTACGAGACGCAGGGGTAAAACAACGCTTCTCAACACTGGGCTATTACTGAAACTGTCTTAACAGAATGACACAACAACTAAGAACTGGAATTACCGATTAACACGATCGCTGCGGCTATTATTTTTCTATACTTTCCCTTCCTGCGGTACAAGATCTATGCACCTGGTAATAAAACTTCCATTGTGGCGGCACAAGGCTTATAGACCCTGTAACATTTAAGAAACTTAAATCCTTTTTTTGGCTTCATGTAAATATATATTTGATTATTTTGCCTTGAATATTAATAATAATGAACTCATTGACAGACACCTGAAGCCGTTCGTTAACAACTTGTTTAGTTTAAAAATTATAGCTATATTTAAAATACAGGGTTTATGCACCCTGTGCCGCACTGAATATGGGAAGTCTGGTGCGTATTTTAGGGATGTGAAATAAAAATATCGAGTCTTAATTAAGTTTCAATATAATGAAAAAAGAAAAAACAAACATGAATTAATGTTTTTCAATATAGTATGGATAACAAAAGTTTTTTTTGCATTGAACACATTCCGTTAAAAAAAATTTACTTTTTTGTCTCTTGGCGGTTTGTTAAAAAGTTCGGAGTTTTTGGTAGCATCCGACAGAATTCCTCTTCTTAACACCTTTTATTAAATTGTGTTTCTCAATTTTTCGTGCGGGTTCTGAAATGATAAATTTATCAATTTATTTTTTATTTATGTGTATATATATGGGTGCGTGGATTGGATGTGAATGTGTATGTGTGTGTGTGTGAATGTGTGTGCATGCGTTTTCGTCTGCGTCAAAATTACCTGTATCATTGCCTTTTTTGTAAAAGCTTTGATAATTTCCTCCACAAATTGTAGTTTTGGTAAACTTTGCAGGGTTGGTTAGTACGGAACCCTCTTGACCGTTTTTGTAAACTTACATACGCTCAAAATGTTACTTTTTTATAATAAAACAGAGAACAAAACCCCGCCTACCCACGGGAAACGTAATTAGGTAAATAAAATAAATAGTAATGATGACTCACCTGTCTTTGATCGATCAATCTATGATTAGATTTAATATTAACCGCATCACTGTCCTCACAAACCCCGTGGATTATTTTTTTTCGGCACCTTTTTGTTGGTCCTGACGTCATGTCGATGTGTGCGTTTCTCGCGAATGCAAGCCAACACTAGCCGCGCGAAGCTACCGCGGGGTGCGGTACCAGGTGCGCAGGGTACAAGGTGCTTCGACCTGGTTTCGCACTGTAATGAAGTTTTATTTCTTCCGTGCGGTCCCAGGTTTATAAACCCGTTATTAAGGTAGGTACACCATTGGATTCTATTTAACAGTACATCTTAGATATATATTCATCTCTTTCCTACACCAAACCAAATTGAAGTTATGCCTTCCGCACCCCAAGGAAGTCTATACTTTTCTTAGCCGCACTGTAAGCGAGGCGGTATACAAGATGTTTACACCTGGTATCGCACTCAACATGTTAAATAAAAACTTAAAAAAATAAATAAAACCGACTTCCAGGCACTAAAATGTAAAAAAATAACTAAAAGGGGCTTTTCATAAAGAATAGATACCTAATCAGATATTTTCGAAGTCGGTGTCAGCCGACGCATAGGAAATCTAATATATTTTGATACGTAAAATACAAATTTACCTATTAGATATTCATGTCTTAAAATATTGTCCGCTGGCACCGACTTCGAAAATATCTGATTAGGTATCTATTCTAAATGAAAGCCCCCGTTTAGTTATTTTTTATATTTTAGTGCCTGGAAGTCGGTTTTTTTTTAAGTTTTTATTTTTATATTCTTAGTGTAGTCGTAATAAGTAGGTAATTTGTAGGAAGAAAGTTTTTAATAACATATTCGATTAAGCAATTTGTTTAAAAAAAGATATTTATTGTTGATTTTTTTTAAAACCGCTCGACCGATTCCGATAAAATTTATATGAGACCACCTGGGAAGTATACCCTTTCAAACAAAACAAAAATTTTTTAAACCGGTTCAGGCGTCTTTGAGTAATCGGTGAGCATACATAAAAAAAAAGATTCCGACGAATTGAGAACCTCCTCGTTTTTGGAAGTTTCCTTTGTAATTAGATTAGAGAATTAGATGTTATAACTTTGTAGAATCATTGTTAGTGCAACCTCAAATAAATCAAATTAAAAACCAAAAAAAAATCGGGCCTTGAGATACTGTACAAAAACTTAAAAAAATAGGTATTCTTAGGATTGTATCGCAATGCACGTTTGTCCGACAGAATATCCATTGATATTTAAGACACAGAGATAGACACGGAATAAATACTAGAAATAAGGATAAACTGATGACGCCTAGCTTTCGCCTTCAAAAAGTAAATAGATCGTTTTTGGGGCAAGACGTACATACGTACACATGTATAATAGAATTCCACAGTCGATATTGAGTTTGCTTTTCAAACAATTTAAGTCTAAATTTAAGAATATATAATTGAAAGCTTATTACACCATAACGGAATACTTTGTAGATGTCAATGTGTGAGACTAACGTCTGGTTGGGTCTGGTAGGATAAGTAGATAATAATTATTCAAATCTATACATTAAATATTTTATGGAAAATCTTATTGAAATACACACTATTACCGATATAGAGGCCGAATCTATTGTTTTTAGAATCTGTCTGTCTGTAACCGCATCACGAAAAAATCACAGGAGGGATTTTGATGAAATTTGATAAGATGATTGCTGGTTATCTGGGTCAACATATAGAATACTTTTTATTGCGGGAAAATATTTCATCTCTGAGAAATGTATACTAAACGTTATAACTTAAGTAGGGACGAACCCGAGCGGAGCGAGGGTGAGTCGCAAGTAAAATATATTTTTTAGCTTTCTATGATTATAATAATAAAAAAATATAGGTATGAAATTGTTTTTATTTAAAAAAAGTTCAAATTCCTTAATTGAGGTTCTGGTTGATCCAGCTACCGTAGGTGCTAACTCGTGCGAACATATCGGGAGCGTTAAGGGCGCAAGGTATTCCCCAAGATACAACACCAATTTGCTGATTACTGTCTCTACGTACCAGAGCACTGCCAGAGTCACCCTGAAAATATATTTAAATTATTTGCAAGTACACTGCCTGTACATAAAAATGATAAAAGCAGTGGCACTATTACAATTTTACACTAAACTATTGTAATTATTACGTTTTTATACATACATTATTATATTTATAACTTTACGGCACTATGAACACAAATTAATAATAATATCCATAGCAATCATAATTATATGTATGTATTCAGCCTTTTTTTTAACGTCCCACTGCTGGGCACGAGCCTCCCTTCAATACGAGAGGGATCAGAACATAGTCCACCACGCTGGCCAATTTTGGGTCGGTGGACTGCACATTTCTTTCGAAAACTTGTTAGATCTTAGAGCAGACATGTAGGTTTGCTCGCGATGTTTTCTTTCACCGTAAGACAGAAATTATTCGCACATGACAATATCAGAGGTGGGAGACCCGGATTTGAAACCGCTCCACTCGGTTTCCCAAGCGAGAGCGTTTCCACTGGGCCTACCACTGCCTTTATATATAAATACCTGGGCAACTGAGCGTCGCTCGGAGTTTTTGGTTAAAAAGTATAATTTTCTTTAAGAAGAAAAACTAAAAATTTGAATAAATACAAAAAAAAAACAAAAATAAATTATACCTTTGTATCCGACCGGGATTTGAACCCGGAAACCTATGATTGTCATGCGTCTTTTAAAAAAAAAACTTGAATAAATATTTAAATAAAATAAAAGTAAAAACTTTGTATGCGACCGAGATTCGAATCTGGACACCTGTGATTGTTGATCGTGCACCATGGCCGCTTGAACACGATGCTTACACCAGAGCGTGCAAATTACCGACCATATCTTGCGTGGAATAGCAAAAGAAAACTGCATGAACACTCGAAAACACGCGTTTTCTCAGACATAAGACTAATTAATCTAAATCGATTTATCGCCCCCGAAACCCCTTGTATACTAAATTTCATGAAAATCGTTGGATCCGTTTCCGAGATTCAGATTACATATTGATATATATATACAAGAATTGCTCGATTAAATATATTAGGTTGTATAGTAGAAACGAATTATTAATATACCTTCCTACTTCTGCTAAAAAAATGTCGATATCTTATGAAGATATTTCAAGAAAAAGAATTATTTGTAGTCCGGAGTTTAAATTTTGTTTTACATAATAAATTATTCATCTTATTCATCTAATTCATCTAATACCTTAAAACGAGCAATTCTTGTATATACCAGCGATTTCGGAAACGGCTCTAACGATTTCGCTGAAATTTGGTGTATGGGGGTTTTCGGGAGCGAAAAATCTATCTAGATTAGTCTAATTTTTGGTAATACGCGTGTTTTCGAGTTTTCATGCGGTTTTTTTTTTTCGCATTATTTCACGCAAAATATTGTCGCTAATTTCTCACGCTCAGGTTTATGCATCGTGCTCAAGCGGCCAAGGCGCAAGATTGATAATCACATGTGTCCGGGTTCTAATCCCAGTCGAATACAAAGTTTTTAATTTTGTTTTTTTTTTTTTTTGTATTTGTTCAAGTTTTTAGTCTTTTTATCTAAAAATACGATATAACAAAAAAAACTCCGAGTGAAGCTCGATCGCCCAGGTACTGACTCATTAATACTCACGTTGCAAGTTCCTCTTCCATTGGCGAGGAAAGTACAAATTTCTAGGTTTGGATCTACAACTGGAACATTCCACATGTTTAATTCGCGGAATCTGCGAGCTACATCATCCCTACAAGTATTTCCATCGACAGTGCGAGCATCCAGTCGCAAGAGAACTTGAGAGAGAGCACCTCCAGCCTAAGGAAAAATTATAAATTCTTAATAAACCTTACAAATGACCAAAGAAACCCAAAAACAATGTTCTAAAATCATTTTCATTTTACTCAACTTTAGTTATTACACTTAAATATACACTACAAGTACATAATACAATAAATAAATAACCCCCCTTTGAGCTCCACCATAGTCGGGTAGCAAAATTATTATATAACAAAAATCTCATCACCGCTACTTTATAATCGACTGTTAATTTTATATGTCATAGTAAAGAAATCGCTTTAAGTTTATATTACAGACTTACAGAAGTCCTTCCCCATCCAGTGACATAGGTGTCGACTCCAGCACCGACCCAGTTATAGTTAAGGTTGATGATTGCGACGGCGCCGCCCAGAGGAATGTTCCCGCTAGTCGTTAAGATGCCAATATCGTTCTTTATTATAGGTGAAGGTCTATAGTTATTGTGAATAACTCCTCGGGTAAAAACAAGTGCAGTTCCTCCAGTGGCAAAACGGAGTGAGCCCACGATACCTCGCAGAGATCTGACGGCGATATGAAATAAATCAATTTCGAATACCGAAGTACCGTAAAAATTAAACAAAAAGATTCTAAGAGTAAGACTTCCAAAAAAAACATATGAATAATATTATGAAATAAGTCAAGAAGAATATTTTTATTGGATTGTTTCTACCAGCAGCATTTCTCATTTTCACTAATAGTATGAGTAAGATTTATTAAGAAACGTATTTATGACTTACGCTACCAAGCCTGAGCCGCTTTGCACAGGGACAATACAATGAGCAGCGGTCAGGACGTGTCTGTTGGTGATCACGGATCCACCACACACTAAACTTCTGGTGACCGTGCCAGTAGTAAGACCCACCATGTGGGGGGTATTTGGTGCGACGGTTCCACCGACTATACGGGCCGATGGGTCAGTGTGATCAAAGAAGATGGAATAATCATCTTCAGCGACTGGTAATGCTGAAATATATGAATAATCCTGATATAAAAGGTGAAAAATGATGATGAAACCTATAATTCTCATATATGATTATTCTAGCCACTCACTCTCGCTTCGTTTGGGTTTGTTCTTATTAAAAAACAAAAACTAAAACAAAAAACTATAACTTACCGAAGCTCCCAATGCAGAGAGTTAGAACCAATAAACCAGCCTTGAACGCCATTTTGCCAAAGTTGGAAATGAACACTGTTAGTGCCATGTATTAGCTTTTATATATAATAACGAGATAGTAATTTTAATCTATGATGATAGGAATAATGATCAATCATATTGAATTAAGGTGTTGTTATAATGTTATGCTTATTGTAATCAATAATGCAAAATAAATTATAATTTAACTAGGGCCGATCCTGGCTTCGTCCGGCTACTTTCTTAATTCGACACTTAAATCTAAACATACTTACTTTTTATATTTTTTTTGGTGGGTAGTGAATAAGTGAACAACGGTATTCTGAGCTCTTTAATTTAAAATTGTATAAAAATAGTTTTTTAAGTGCTTACAATACAAATATATGTTCATGTAATATTAAATACCTTCCAGGTAATAAAATCCTCTACTTTTACCTAAAATTTTACATATAAAGCTATATTAATCAAGTATGGATGCTATCAAGGAGTCCCTCACTGCCATGGCGGACATGTTCTATACCAGGATGAATGAATTCCAACATGACCTCAGTAAAACATCCTCACCAGCTACAATAACTTCTATTGCTGCAGAGTTCACTTGTTTCAGTTTTATACACACTGCACTGACTTCTTTGCAAAAGCAAGTGGGACTATTATCCCGTGAAGTTGACAGGCTGGAGATGAATAGAAGGCGCAAAATGATTCTTTTTCATGGAGTGGCTGAGAAGAAGCCTGAGGACACCACAACATTGATCACCAGCATCGTGGCGAATAATCTAGATCTGCCTAATTTTTCTAGCGCTAACATATGCTATTCCTATCGTTTGGGGCGCTCATCCAGTGACAAACCTAGGCCTATTGTGGTGAAGTTCACAAGCATTCAGGTGCGTGACAGTGTCTGGTTTGCGAAAACTAGGCTGAAGGGCACTGGTGTAACAGAATCGGAATTCCTGACCAAGTATCGCCATGAGGTGTTCCTAGAAGCTAGACGTCGTTTTGGAGTGGGGAAGTTCTGGACGCGTGACGATTCTATTTACGTTATTGCTCCCAGTGGCTCGCGTCATCGAATCGTGAGCATGGGAGACATGCTGTGTATTCCTGACGCGCCGGCAAAGTCTCCTATCACTAAAAGCGTCCAGAGCGCAGTACAGGGTCCGAAAACTGTTGATAGTAAGGTGGTAATCCAGCGTGGTAAACGCGTCGTTAGAAAATAGTGAATTTGCCATACCTATATACCTTATTATTTTTAGTCTGTCTGTTGTAATATATTGGTTCTGTTGTAATGCGTTTAGATTTTACTTGTTTGTTTTAGTTGTCCTTGTTTGTTAGTACTTATAACTTTCAATTACATATTAGTATTTTAAATTATATTATATAAAGTTAGTATGTAAGATAATTTAAACTTTGCTGATGTCATGACAGCGCCACTGTCATTTGGTGTTATACTATGTTGATTTTTCAATATTGGCATCTAGTCTTTTGGCAGTGAAATTTTAATACTTTTGGTTACTTTATATTTCCTATATTATGTTCTTTATTTTATTTTATTTATATATAATTATATATATATATATATATATATATATATAATTGTATAGGCTGTCACTATTTTCCATTTAGATTATTTTTATCGAAGCTAATTTTTATATTGATTTCGTATAACTTTGAACTATAAATGTAAATAATTTCTACTTGGTAACTGGCGGGTGTTTAGCTAAGTTAAGCTACAAAAACTTTTAATTGTGTTAATTATTATATTTTATTTATCTTTCTTTTTTTTATATAAATAACATATATATCATTTATTTATTTATTTTATATATTTAATATTCTTTGATATTTAATAATTCTTACCATATTTAGTTATTGTGTATAAAATAATGGCAAGTAATAGTAGTGATTTTAATGATTCCTTTCTATCCTTTTCATCCTCCTCGGATGGATCAAGCAGTAATGACAGTTTCTTAAGTATTCCATCATTAGGCGGCACTTTAAATTCTACCTTCTTAGACGTTCTAAAAAACTTCAATATTGTCCATATAAATGCTCAGAGTATTCCTGCACATTATCCCGATCTTCTAGCTTCTTTTGATATTAAAAATATTCATGCGATTCTGGTTTCAGAATCGTGGTTAAAGCCCTGTCTACCTTCTACTTCCTACTCGCTCCCAGGATTTCATTTGATTCGTAACGATCGTACTGGGCGTGCTAGAGGCGGAGTTGCTATTTACTTGCGCTCCCATATTCCCTTCTCCGTTATTGATCTCTCACAACATCAGTCAATTGTTGGACCGGAGCACCTGTTCATTGAGGTAATATTAGGGCATGCTAAAGTTTTACTTGGTGTGTACTATAATTCATGCCTTACGATTGACTACTTTTTATCATTTGAAACCCTGTTGGAGCGCTTTAAGCCGTTGTATAGACATACTATAATAATGGGTGACTTTAATACCTGCCTACTGAAAAATGACCATCGCTCTTTTCGTTTAAGATCCATAGTCAACGGTGCTAATTTAAATATCCTCCCTTTGACAGCTACTCATAATTTTCCAAATTCTTTACCATCATTACTAGATCTAATGCTTGTTTCTTCTGTTGACCACGTTGAAAAATACGGTCAAAATTCGGCTTTGGCATTTTCCTATCATGACCTCCTTTATCTATCTTATAAAATTAAGCCCCCCAAAGCTAAGCCAAAAATTCTTCTGCTTCGTAATTTTGTTGGATTGAACTTGGATAGTCTACGGGAAGATGCAGCTAAAACTAACTGGCTGACTGCGCTAAATAGTGCTAGTATTGACGATCAGGTAGAGGTTTTGAATTCTCTTCTTACTCAGTTATATGACCGCCATGCCCCATTACGACCGGTTCGCATAAAACATCTTCCTGCTCCCTGGTTAACTGATGTGATTAAGTTGTTGCAGAAAAAGAAAAATGTGGCTAAAATGAAATATAGCGCAAATGCTAATGATAAAAATCGCCATAAATACAAAAAAGCTCGCAATCTATGCAATAGGGTGTGTAGGGATAACCAACGACGCCATATTCATCATTCCGTGGTTGAGGAAAATGACTCATCCAAGGTATGGAAATTTCTTAAATCTATAGGAGTTGGGAAAGCTCGACACAGTGCAAATTCTCAAAATGTCAATTTAAAGGAGCTTAATAAGCTCTTCTCTTCATCTAGTGCCATTGATAAGGCAACAAAGCTAAAAATCATTAATCAAATTTCAGCTTCATCTACTCCTAATATTCCACATTTCGTCTTTAGTCAATTTACAGAAAGTGATGTTAAGAAGAATATCCTGGCCATCCGTTCTAACTCAGTCGGTGCTGACTGCATTAGTCGTAAAATGATTATTCCTATCCTTGATATTATATCTCCTGTTATTACTTCCATCTTAAATTACTCTATTGATAACAGTGAATTTCCTTCATCGTGGAAAGACGCCCAAATTTTGCCTTTGCCTAAAAAAACTAACCCTGCAGGTTATAATGATTATCGTCCTATGTCAATCCTTCCTTTCCTATCCAAAGTACTCGAGCGCCTCGTACACCAGCAACTCACTCAATTCCTTTCTAGCAATAATCTTCATGATCCTCTGCAATCTGGCTTTCGTCCTGGTCATAGTACGACTACTGCGTTGGCCTAGATCACTGATGACGTCAGGATGGGCATGGATACGCAGCAAGTCACAGTGCTTGTATTGCTGGACTTTAGCAATGCCTTTGGTACTGTAGTCATTGATATTATGCTTGCCTCCTTAGTTACTCTTAACATATCTCCTAATGTAGTTGACTGGTTTCGTAGTTACCTGCATGGACGTCGTCAACGAATACGAATACAAGATTCGTACTCAGACTGGCTTCCAGTCAAGGCTGGCGTTCCACAGGGTGGCGTGTTGTCTCCTCTTTTATTTTCTATTTTTATTAGCAATATCTGTCAACACATCTCTTCTCTCTACCACCTTTATGCAGACGATTTGCAAATTTATAGTCAATCGAGAATTGTTGACTTACCTAATACAATTGACGATATTAACTACAATCTTTCAAAATTACCACTTGGAGTGAGTCGTTTGGGCTGCAATTAAATCCTTCGAAAACTCAAGTTATAATCATTGGCAGTCCCAAACTCATTTTTTTTTTTTTTTATACTATTCAGAATTAGTGCTTGACTACGTTCCACCTGATGGTAAGTGGTAACGCAGTCGTAGATGGTAAGTCGCACTAACTCAGTAGCCACCTATTCACTCTTGCCTTGAAGACACCCATATTATAATCGGACGGAAACACCGACGCAGGCAGGTTGTTCCAATCCTTAGCCGTACGTATAATAAATGACGTAGCGAAACGCTTCGTGCGGACGGGTGGAATGTCCACGACATAAGGATGGAGACCAGCCGTTCGTCGGGTTGTCCGATGATGGAAAGGGGATGGGGGAATTAATTCATGTAGTTCCTGCGCACACTCTCCGAAATGTAACCTATAGAATACACAAAGGCTGGCAACCCTACGTCTGTGATCGAGGCTTTGTAAGTTAGCTTTTACCAGCGTAGGGTCACCTATAAGCCTTTGAGCACGCCTCTCAATCGAGTCCAAGGCTGACAGATGGCATTTCGCAGCACCAGCCCATATGTGGCTACAGTATTCCACACACGACCGGACTTGCGCTTTATATAAAACAAGAAGCTGTCCCGGCGTGAAATACTGTCGGACCTTTGCAAGGATGCCAACTTTCCTCGCAGCTGCATTAGCCTTAGACTCGATGAACCGCCCGTAGTTCATGTTGGGGCTGATGTCCATCCCCAACAACTGCAGACGTTCAGTGTATTCCAAAGGCACATTCCGGAAAGTAGGAGTCAAGGTGAAAGGACTCCTTTTAGTGGTGAACAGGCACGCCTGTGTTTTGGTGGCATTGAAACTCACAAGATTGGCATCGCCCCAAGTGGAGACTGTCCTGAGTGTGAGATTCAACCGCTCTACCATGGCCTCTCTTTCGGACTGAATTTGATCTCTACTGGCCCGAGGATTCGGCAGGTATCTCTCTACAATAGTGCTGTCGTCTGCGCACCCATAGATACCGGGTATAAGCAGATCGTTGATATGCAGCAGAAACAAGGTTGCAGAGAGAACAGACCCCTGAGGAACTCCTGAGTTGGTCTTTAAGGGTTGTGATGAACAACCATCAACCACAACTCTGAGTGATCGGTCGCTCAGGAAGTCTTTAATCCAGCCGATCAGGCCAGGAGATATGCCATAGGCTGAAAGCTTATTTATAAGGCTAGCGTGCCAGACCCTGTCAAAGGCCTTTGAGACATCGAGGGAGACGGCAATCGCCTCCCCGCTTCGGTCAATAGTTTCGCCAAAGGTGTGATTGGCATATACTAGAAGATCCCCAGTCGACCGATTCCGGCGAAACCCATATTGTCGATCACTGAGGAGATCGTTCTGTTCTAGGTATGCCATGAGACGAGTGTTCAATACACGCTCCATAATCTTGCAGAGTATGGAGGTGATTGAGATCGGACGATAATTGGCAGGGTCAGCACGGCTTCCTTTCTTGGGCACTGGTTGCACATTGGCAAGCTTCCAGGATTTAGGCACTATTCCAGTCTTAAGAGAAAGGCGGTACAGACGTGTCAGTATCGGAGACAACTCGGGAGCACATGTTTTAAGGACTATCGCTGGTATACCATCAGGACCACTGGCTTTATTCACATCTAGACGACACAATACTCTCTTAACCTCTCCGACCAATACTCTCTTAACGATTCTACTGGCGTTAGACGAGTATGGCAATACAAGTCAGCAGATTGGGATGAGATGCGACATTTTTTTGCATCCTTTCCTTGGCGGCAGGTCTGCTTCTCTTCTTCCAATCCGTCGAGCTGTGCGGATGCTATAACTGATGTGGTGCATCAAGCGATGGAATATTTTATCCCGTTCTCTGATGTACCCGTTGGTGGCAAAGCTCGCCCATGGTTTAATGCCGAATGCATCTTTGCTGAAAAGCGTAAGCAATCGGCTTACGATGCTCGAGACCGCAAAGCTCCGGATGTAAGATCCAAGAAGAGAGCCTTTAACTTAGCTGCCAAGTCTCACAAAAAGACATTAAAGAAGGCTCGTCTTGACCGAATTACACATTTTGGCGCAAAGCTCTCTGCCCAACCATCTGGCAGCAGAGCTTTTTGGTCCCTTACCAAAGCTGTCGAGACGGACTTCTCTCGGCCCTCACTGCCACCGCTGGTAAAATCTGACGGATCCCTGGCTCAGGCAAAGGAAAAGGCGACTTTGCTTGCCTCTCTTTTTGCCCAAAATTCATATCTAGACTCTGGCAATGCTACTCCACCACATCTACCTCACTGCGGGATCTCAATGCCTGAAATTGCGATAACTAATAAGGAGATTAAGAGAGTATTGTACCATACTCATATCTAACATTGACTTCTATACTCTTCCACCTGTGGTGTTAAACGGCGTGAGCATACCTTATAGCAAAACCGTCAAAAATCTTGGTATTATTATGGATCAGAACTTATCATGGGTTCCACAGGTAAGTGAGGTAAGCAGAAAGATGTTTAATTCGGTAGCATCGCTTCGACGTTTGCATAACTTTCTTCCAATCTCCACCAAAATTGCGTTAGCACAATCGCTCCTATTACCAATTCTTGACTATGCTTATATCAGTTACCTTGATATTAAAGAGGAGCACTTAAATAAACTTGAGAGACTCCAAAATTTTTGTATTCGGTTTATATTTGGTTTACGTAAATATGACCATGTCTCTAAAAAAACGTCTAAAAGAACACTTTTATACATTTCATTATTATATATTCTGAAATATACTCTTATATATATATACTGATATATGTATAGCTATTATTCTTATTTGTATTAAAATATTTCTTGCCTTTCATGTGTGTATATATATATATATATATATATATATATATATATATATATATATATATATATATATATATATATATATATATATATATATATATATATATATATATATATATATATATAATATAGTCATTTTATTTATTTGGTTAAACTGATATTATTATTTTATTTTATTTATTTATTACTTATTATCATATTATTTATATTAGTTACGTATACCTAATTTATATATTTTATATACGTATATAAAATATCATATGTATATATATATGTATTTATCATTTTTATTTTTCTTATCTCTGTTATTTGTTCACACCCTTCCACTTCACACTTTGCGATATCCTACACCTAAAGGTTGCCTGGAAGAAATCGCTGTTTTAGCGATAAGGCCGCCTCTTGTGCATTTTGCTACTACTGTATTCCTATTTTTTTATATTTCTTCCTATGTTGTGTGTGCAATAAAGAGTTATTATTATTATTATTATTACTTACAAGCCACCCCGAATAATGGATATACTTTTAAAGATAAAACTTATATGAATATGATGATGTCTTACTGATCCATTTCAACTATGGTAGCCAATCTCACTGAGAGTAGCTAACTGCGCAGGAAACATTATAGATTACAAGTGTGCGCGCAGCAAATGCATTCTTCAATTTTACTTCACATTTCGATGGGACGACAACTTGACACGATTTATGAGTGAATAGGTACAAGGCCGATGGCTTTACGTGCTTTACGAGACGCAGGGGTAAAACAACGCTTCTCAACACTGGGCTATTACTGAAACTGTCTTAACAGAATGACACAACAACTAAGAACTGGAATTGCCGATTAAAAAAATTAAAGTTATTTTTCAACTTATTTTTTTCTTGATTTACTTAGTTTTGTTAAATAGCTCACCCAATTAGAATATTTTATTTCATTTTTTTTATATATTTGACAAGAGTAGCGATTTGCATTCGATATTTACTTACATAGTCAAATCCATATAATTTTGCTTTAATCATACCATTTTAGAAAAAAATAAAACAGAAATCATAAAATATATAAAAAATCTACCAAATCAATACTAACTATAAATTTTCGTATAGACTAAGAACGCGTATCTGATTACAGTACAATAATTTAGTATTATCAAGCAGATCTGTAATTAATGATACATTTAGATATAGATATAATGGGTTTTCCCTTTTAAAAACTAATTAGATAATTGGGTAGGTATTAATCTAGAAAAAAAAACAATCACGTAAATTTTCTGAGAAAATTACTTTTTTCATTTTTCTTAGTACTAGCAAAACCCGCGGCTTTGCTGGCGATCAAACTACGAAAAAAAAAACTTTTTTTACAATACATACTTTATTACTTGCAAAAATTAATTCGTGTAAGTTTTATTATTTTTTAAAGATATATGGAAATTTTCGAAAAAAATTATATTTGTGTTGTTTTAGTTTTCATTTTAAAGGTAAATACCATTTTCCATGCATCAATTACAGAGTTTCATACAAATTTTCATCCCCTATTTAACAGCTTTATGGGATGAATTTCAAAAAATAGTAAAATACATATTTACTAAATTGTATTAAAGAGCATTAATACCAAATTTCAAGTAATTCTGATCATAAATAATTGTTTACCCATATAAACTTTATTACCCCCTTTTACCCTTTTAAGAGATAAATTTCGAAAAATCCTTTCTTAGCGGATGCATAAATTATATTAGGAACATGTTCTCCAAATTTCACGTTTCTATGACCAGCGCCTTAGGCTTTGCGTTGATCGATCAGTCAGTCAAGACAAATAATTTTATGTATATATAGATTACCACTTATTACTACAGTTAACTTTCAATTTCTTCGACAGTGCATACTACTAGTACTGATGACATTCAAATATTCATCTACCCTCATTAGTCATTGTTTGTCGTGATTAAAATCATATTACGGTTTACCTTTATGGACTGTGTTACGTTTCTTTTTTGTGTGGTAATCAACAAGACTAGACAAATGGCTTCTCGCAAATGTGTTAGTTCTACAGATAGCCTCTGTTAGATATGTGGAAGTTTTATAATATGGAAACTACTACAAAAATATATTCCTAAATCTATCGAAGAATTGTATGAAAGGTATTTTAAAATCAAGATAAAAATCAAGCCAAGAAATGGATGATGCATAAAATGTGTTTAGTTTGTGTTCGTGAATTACGTAAATGGTTACGGAGAGAAAAATATTATTTATTTTGAAAGCTCCAGTAGTTTCAATAGAACCACAAAATCATATATTTATCGGATACAAAGAACAAAGAAGGCATTTTTGTTTGCCCAAGCAGGCTTCTGCTGGATGAGAGATGGACGCATCCAGAGAGAGATGAGTCGGATAGAAAGAGTAGGAGAGGAAGATTGAATAGGAGTTTTGAGGGAAATAGAAAAAGGTACCATAAGTCTTTTTGATTTACTTCGTCACTTTAGCATTATTTTTAATTAATACTATTGACTTTAACGAAAAATTTCTTTTTTGTTCTTTTTTTTCATGAATTTTTTTCAAAAATTGTAAAATATATGTCATCAATGAAAATAATCTCAATATGGTAGAAAAAAAAACAAAGCTGTATTTTAATTTAACATACGTAGATAATTATTTAATTATTGGTAAGGGGGAAAAAAGTTAAATTACGCAGGTCTGTGATTATTATACCAACACCTTACTTGAATCAGGATAATTGATAATTATTGCTATCACCATGATTAAAATTACTATCTCTAAATTCTCTATTTATAAAAGATAATTCATTGCACTGATAGTATTCATTTCCAAATTTGGCAAAATGGCATTCAAGGCTGGTATATAATATTGGTTACTCTCTGCATTGGAAGCTTTGGTAAGTTATAGCGTAATTAAGTGTTTAACCTCACGTGTCATTTTCGCAACTGAGCAGTCAGGAGCAGTTGAGCAGTGAGCAGCATGCTTAATAATAGTCATACATATTCGTTCCTTGGTATGTATCGGGTGGACTCTTAAAGTCCACTCGACTATAGTATTGTTCAGCTTTTCTTGTTTGTTCACCAAATCTTTTGATTCTAAAATTGTACATGAATCCATCTCAAATAAAATAAAGATATCAACAAAATATAAAAATGCTCAAAAAAGGCACGGACGTATGTCTGTGGGTGTTAGACTTACTCAAATAAAAAAAAATAGTCATACATAATATTTCTAATATGTAACTGACAATTTAGTCTACACTGTTAAAACATTATCCTGATATTAAGGTTGCAATAATATAGTTCATACATCAAAATAACACATAGCCTACTTTTTATCTCGGAAAAATTTATAGTTCCCGTTGGATAGATTTGTTTTTGTTTTTCTAGATTTTTCTCTCTTGGCGATTCTAGATTCTTTATATTTTGGCTTATTTAAATATTACAAAGGTGAGTTGAAACTTAAAAAAATACATTTAAGTTTTGATATCCTAGATCAAACCCTATTGTTAAAATGTAAATCCTATTTAAATGCTTAATTTATTAAATATATGTATAAGCAGTGGCCTCTGGAGTAGTGAGTAGTATTTTTGGATATTTTGAGGACGAGGAGTCAAAAGTTATGGAGACTTACAGTTACAAATTTCCATATATTTTCTATGCCTAAATAAGTCACTACAAAAGGCAAAAGTGATTGACTGACGTGTCAACGCACAGGCCAAACCCCTAAGGCTAGAAAATTGAAATTTCGCACACATATTTCTCATATGACGAAAGTATGCACTAAATAAGGATTTTTCAAAATTCAACCCCCAAGGGGGTGAAATAGGGGATAATAGTTTGTATGAAAATTTTTATTGCTTGGACATCTTTACATGAAATTTCGTATGTATTGAGTACGGTAAAAATAATGATTTACGAATTGCAGTGTTTTCTAAAATTCATTCCCTAAGAGGTAAAATAGGGGATGATAACATAAAGCCAAAGAGTTTTTTTTTGTAGGTTGAACTCGGGCGTAGCCGCGGGTTCTGCTAGTATTCTTATAACGATTAAGGTTTTCTATTGATTTTTATATAATTTAACTTGAAACAATATACTAAAATCTAAATAAATAATTTTCAATTATATTTTTTGTTAACGGCTTTAAAGGGTACCAGTTGAGCACAGATTATAATAAAATAATCTTAAATTTTCATAAAATTGTTAATTTCTTTTCATAGACATAGAGAGTGGACAGTGTTTTTCTTTACTACCTGTCAACTAAAAATGGCGGACAGTCGCGACAGGGACAAATTGAATGTACGGCCAAAAATCTTCGGTATTAGTTGAAATATGTACGATTAATGAAGATAGATATTTATAGCCATTTCACATTCCGTTATAATATTGTAATTTTTAATAAATTATAATCTTTTTACTTATTATAATCTTTTTACCATTTCATTTATAAATTCATAATGGAACGCTTTTCCTTTCTCTCTTTCTAAAGAGTGGTCAATTTCATGGCAGTATTCTCAGTCCATTCTCTACGTCTATGTTTATTTTTTACTTATTGTTATCGTGACATAACAGATTATCACTTAATAGTTGGATATGAGTTGAGAAGTTTCGTTTATAAAGATTAAATACTTCAACCTAATGGAGTAAAACTTGCTGGAGCGTTCCTGTCTTGTTTGAAGACTTGCTGACGTAGAAGTTGAAGTGATTCTTTTCCGGTGGCTTCCTGGTGCTATTGCCGCTTCTAATGCACCATTATAATATTTGCACCGTTAATTTGTATCTGCATTCAGCGCTTTGAAAGCCCTGTTTTCTTTTTTGATATTATTTGAGACAAATGATATTAGCCTTATATACTTTTAATACACAATGCCAGCACACATTATAATTTAAACTCAATCACTTGTTTGATATTTCTAATAATTAAGGTCTTTACCTATTACCTTTTATTTATACCTACTGCTCACTAATCGATTTTATCAATGACCGTATATCCCCACCTCCCCCTTCTTTTATATTGAATTGTAATTTAGTTTTAAACTTAAACTTTTTTAAATTAATTTTTGGATTAAATTAACTTGATTAAAATCAAAATTTTATTTCTACACTCCTCGACATATTCAAATAAATTTGTTTTAACGTTGAAAATGTTTTTTTGAAAAAATATGAAAAATGCGGTCGTTTTTCGCCCGCTCTCGGTCAGATAAAAAATTCTTATCTCGAAAACGAAATGAGATATTAAAAAAAAATAAAAAAACAACAAAAGTATATGACTTTGGACTACATTTAAAAAAAATTGGCGGTGCGAACCACTGATAGGTTATTCAGAAGTTTAACCTTTGTGACGCAGAGTGTACGCGCGGAGAGCGCCTGTGCGCGGTAGTGACGGTGAATAAATGTTTTGGAGCATGATTATGTTTTTGGACGAAGTGATTCTTTGTGAATAAATAAATATGTATTTAAACTAATAGATAAAGTAATTAAAAATTTTACATTTTCGACTAGAGTACATTGTGTCAAATATTATTGTTCTAAAAATAATGTTTTTTCAACGCGTAAAAAATTAACTTGTAAAAAATTTTAATAGTTTTAGGATTAGATTAATAATTTTACTATCATCATCATCATCATCTTCATCAGGGGCGGCAAAATACAGGGGGTTGGCAAAAATTTTTCTTTGCGTTATCGATATTGTTTTTTTTTATTTTCCAAGAAAATGAACAATAAAAAAGATTAACTAATAGGTACATTTTTCGAAAACTTGTTTTTTTTTTTGCAATTTTCGAAAAATTAATAATTAAAAAATTTAAACTTTCAACATTTTATTCAAAACTTCGATAATAGGGCGGCATTTTTTTGAGTGCCCAGGGGTGGCGTTAAGGTTAAATCCGGCACTGTGTACCAGTGGACGCGAGTTCGAGTTCCGCTGAGCGTATTTATTCCTGTGATGAGCACGACTGTTTGTACTCCAGTCATGGTTCATATTTATAATGTATGTTTATATACAGTAGTTGTTTATATTTATAATGTATATGTATTTAAAGTAATATACATATGTGTAGTGCATCAACTATCTGGTATCCATAACACTAGCCTCGTAGCTTACCATGGAACTATATGGTGTCGTGTCTTAACGTCCCAACATATTTATATTTAATGAGATTGGCCGCTGTGGCGAAATCAGTCAGGAGGATTATTTCAATTTTCAATTCATTCATGTCGGTTATAATTAAAGATAACTCCTATGCGAAATTACACTTTTTACAAAGTTACTTTACAGTGCATTTCTTGTGATGCGTTCCCAGATAGACAGACAAAAATTCTAAAACCTATAGATTCAGTCTCTGTATCGATACTAATAACTATTTCAAAAGGATTTTCAAAAAAATATTTAATATGCAGATTCGACTCCGTTATAAATTTATTGTATGTATGTATAGATAATACCTATAATTTGTTTTCACAGAGTCAATAAATATTTTTTAAGGCAATAGATGTATATGTTTTTTTGTTATTCCATAACAATTTTCAATATTTACATATTTATTTTTGTGCAGAGCTGCTATATCCCACGTTAGTTATAAGAAAATAATTACTTTAATATAAAACACATAATAATAATAATGAAAATTTTTGTTATTTCTGCATAATATAAGGGTTGGGCTCTGCGGTTGTCCCGCAAAATATGCCGGCCATTGGGTACGTATGGACAAAGAATGTGGACAATTCAACGCCAGGGACCAGGAACTGCTGAAATAATGAAATAGTTCATATAAATAAAATACAATATGTAATTCTAATGCTTTAAACTAGTAATTCTTATATCTACACGAATATTTAACATTTTAAATAAAACTATCTTTTCGCATTTTTTTTTTGGTTCCCGACGTTTTGAACTATTTTTTCCATTCCAAGAGGCACTTTTAAATTCAGACATGGAATAATACTTTTTTAGATTTAGGCGAATATTCGATATTTTAAATGAAACTATCTTTTCGGATTTTTTCACGGAATTATTTTAAGTTTTAAATTTCTTAAACAACAATATTAATTGCTTGGTTAATTAATATTTTCAATCTCCATTATGTTTTTAAATACAATAATAGCAACACCAAGTAATAAAATTAAAAAAAATGTAATAATTACAATAATAGGTGCTAAAATCAAATAAATAATGTTACAATATTCTAATATAAAACTTATTAAAAATACAAAAAATGTTTAAATTAAATTTAACAAATATTGTGAGGTACCTACTTTGGTACCAGTTTTGGATTTTTTGAATTCATTTTGTAATTTTTGTAGGCTGTCTATAACAACTATAGATATACCTTTGAGACGTGTCAGACATTAGTCTCTTACAAGACCATGATTGCTGTAAAGCATTCGAGACGTCGGGAACCAATAATCGAAATAAATCTTTATTTGTTAATTTTCAGGTATCTTAATAAGAACTGATTGTAAGTAGATTCCATTACCAACTCAAACCAAAATCTATGCAATTCTTCATATTTTCCCAAAAAAAAAAACTTAATTTTAGTAATAAAAGGCACAAAGAATGACTATAAAACTATTTTTAGAAAATATTTAAAGACATGATTTCTCTAAGAATTGGTTGTAAATAAAGATATTACATAGATTTATGTTTATAGTACTCACTCTAGCTCCGAATGAATGACGTTTTGTCAATCTTTGAAATATTGTTAATATTTAATTCCTTTATTTGTGTAGATTATCATATTACTCACTTTTGATAAATATATAATTATAACGATTAATCAAAGCGATTAAGTCAAGTGAATTTATACAATACTGTTATTATTATATTAGGTATATTCACATAATATATTCTTCGGAATTCATTAGAAAGATAAGGAAAGTTTGAAAATTTTATTATCACAAGCTTTTATTTAATTTCACATATTGTATATTTTAATTCCAATCTTTCCATTCACATTAAAATTACAAATTATTTTGCATGCCTGATCAGTTATGATAATATACTAAATGATAAAAGTATACGTATGTATATATCTGATGTTGCATTTTACGAATAGATATTTAAAAGCTGTTTTTTATTTATAATTTATATGTAATAAATAGTGAAAATTTTGCTCTATTATCCTTGGATCACTTGTGGCATCAAAGAATGGGTCATTTAAATTAGGAAAATTTACAATAACTTAACGAGTCAGTTGAAGTTGAGGTGAGATCTTATGACCGTGTGTGTAATGACAGATTACAAACCAGTGGAGATGATAATGATAAATATTATATACCCGATGACAAAGTCACAAAATCTAAGACCAAGAAAGAACGAAACAATGCCTACCTATCTCTGTCATAATATTTCAAAGACTAATGCTATGATGCATGACCCTTAGACTGTTAAGCAAGCCTTGGCCAGTAAAATTTCAGAAGAGAGGAAAAATTAAATAATTTATTATTTATATGTATAGAGATATGTTATATGTAGATCAAAGCTTTGCACCCGAACTAAATTTTGTATCCCATGGAAATAAGAGATTTTATCACACTGAATTGTTACAAATAAGTTTTCATTTCACAAAATTTACTAAAAATCCGTTTGGTATTTTTTACACACATCTGTGTGTATCTCATGGCAATATATCTAAAGGCACACAAACATAAAGACAAATAGATTTTTTTAACTGTTGTTTTGGGATCTATATTTGGTTCACAACATATAAACGTCATTGTTTTTAAAAAATATTTCATGTACAGATTTCGCTTTGATACTATTTTTTATATATATATATGTATAGATAATACATATAACTTATTACTACACAATCTCGTACTGAAAAATACCACAAATCACTAATACTATCATTAGTCACCATTTCGTATTTATAATTTTTCGTAAGGCTATCATAGTGTAATAAAATAATATCTATACGTATAATAAAATTGTAACTAAGCCGAATCTGTACATTAACACTTTTTTGGAAAATATTATTGAAATAGACATTATTACCGATACAGAAGCCGAATCTATAGTTTTTAGATATTTTGTCTATCTGTGTCCGCATCACGGAAAAACCACTGGAGGGATTTTGATAAAATTTACTATGATGATAGCTGGGGAAAATATCTCATCTCTGAGAAATCTATACTAAACGTTAAAACGTTTTTTTAGTGTTTTTTTTTTTAAATTCAGGTTGTTTTTTAATAAACTAATAAAAAAATAAGTTACCTGTTATACAATGTATAACAGAATGGATCAGTCAAGAAAACATGTGTTAAAAATAGTATCTAATTACTTTATCAGCAAAATCGGCTTGGAATATTTTAATGAGGAAATTCGGCGTTTTCCGATATTATATCAGTAAAAATATTGATAGCGATATTTTTCATTATATATCTAAATGTTATATTATAGCATTAAAAATATAAATGACTAGCGACTCACCCTCGCCACTTTTAAAAAGTTAGTATAGATTTCTCAGAGATGAGATGTTTTCCAGCAGTAAAAAGTATCCTGTATGTTGACCCGGATAACCAGCTATCATCATACCATATTTCATCAAAATATGTCCAGGGATTTTCTCGTGATGCTTTCCCAGACAAGACAGACAGATAAAAATTCAAAAAACTATAGATTCGGCCTCTGTGTCGATAATAATGACTATTTAAATAAGATTTTGTAAATAATATTTAATGTACAGGTTTGACTTAGAATTATATTATATGTATAGATTAAGTTACGAACCTACTATTCAATATTCGTCAACTCAACTTAATATCATGGATCAACGTAGTACATAATATTACGTCCACATAAGTGTAACTTTTTTACAGACATGTTTTTTACATAGTAGACTGAGCAATACTGTCATGAAATTGACAGAGAGAAAGCGAACGTGCGGTCAATGCCCGTCTTTTACTCCAATGTAAAATGGTTATAAGTATCTTCATTAATAGTATTTCAATTAATACAGAAATCTTCTGGCCCCACATTCTTTTTGTCTCTGTCGCTTTTTCGCAATTTTTAGCTGACGATTGGTAAATAAATATTTAATCCATTCTATATGTCTTAAAAGGAAGGAATTTCTTCCAAATAGGAGGAGGTTCTCAATTCGCCGGCATCTTTTTTTTCTTTTTTTTATGTATGTTCACCGATTACTCGAAAACGCCTGAACCGATTTGGAAGGTGGTCCCATATAAATTTTATCGAAATCGGTCGAGCGGTTTTTAAAAAACTTCGAAAATATCTGATTAGGTATCTATTCTAAATGAAAACCTCCGTTTAGTTATTTTTGCATTTTAGTGCCTGGAAGTCGTTTTTTTTTTTAAGTTTTTATATGAAAACTCTACACACGGCGATTGAGAAAATGATAGCCATTATAAAAAAAATATAATGATGTCAATAACACCATCTATGCAACACACTTGTAAACTGAAACTCTCCGCACCCCATATAAATACTAGGCAATATTTATTTAAAATAAAAAATAAAAAAAAAATAAATAAAAAAAAGATATAAAAAATATAAATAAATTGAAATATATGCAAAGCGGTGAGAAGGAGCTTTAGGTGTTAAGGTCTCAGCCGATCTTAAATTTTTATGATGAGAGCTAAGGGATTCAAATTTACTTTTTAAAGGGTACGGTTATAAAGTATACAGTACAGAATAAAGAAGATATGTAAATTCCGGCAAAAACGGTAGGTAACCTGAATCTAGAACGAAATTCTGAGTTATGTTTATTTACATAGAATAATATTATGGAACTCAAGCTTATTCAATTGATTTTTCTTACATATTAACATAGCTTTCATCCAAGTAGATGAGTATCCCATCCCATTAAAATGTCCCATTAATTATTATTAATATTAGAAATACGAAAGTTTGGATGGATGTTTGTTACTCAATCACGCCAGAACGGCTGAACGGATCTGGATGAAATGTAGCATAGATATAGATTATAGTCTGGAATAGCACATAGATTTTTTATCCCGGAAAAATGTACGGTTCCCGTTTCCGAGAAGCTAGTATTGTATAAATTGTCAGACAAACCCTTTGTCTCAAAACAGTTCAGTACCTTTTTCTCCTCAATTTGTTAACCGATTTTCTTCTTTTTGTTTAGAAGTTATTGACGAGGTTTAGTGGTAATAATAAAAAAAATTGGAAACCGTTTTATTTAGAAAGATAATTTTTTTTTCAAATATATTTTCCTCAAATTTTCAATATTAAAAATGGTCAAAATTTGATCACTGGGCGGACACTAGTATAGAAAATACGTAAGAATTGTGTTACAGTTTTGGTCGCAATCCATACTAATATTATAAACGTGAAAGTGTGTTTGTTTGTTTGTTGGTTTGTTTTTTTGTGTGTTTGTTTGTCTTTCTTTCACGTTGAAACGGCTTGACGAATTGCCGTGATTTTTGTGTGGATATATATAGTTGGATACTTCAATGACATAGGCTACTTTTTACCGCGGGAGATTGTCTCTTTCCCACGGGAAAATACGTTATACGAGTAATACAATCCTAAAAAATATTTATCATCAGAATTATTTGAAACTTGGTATTAATACCCTTCAATACAATTAATTAAATACGTGTTTTAGCATTTTTCGAAATTCACTCCATAGAGGGGTAAAATACGGGATGAATGTTAGTATGAAACCTAAACCATTTTAGAGTTTTAGCGCGAGCTAAGCCGCGAGTTCTGCTAGTTAGAAATAAATATGTCAATCTTTGCAAACTTATTTTATTAAGTTATTGAGGCCTAAATTTTTAAAAGTATGAAAGAAAGGTATTATAGATAACATTATAAAAAATATCTAATAACATGCTCAGAAATGAGACTGATACAAAGGAAAAAACCGTTTCAAAATCGGCCAAGCCGTTTCCGAGAAAAATGCTGACAGACACTCAAACTCCTCTTACCCCAAACGTTTATATATGTCGCAAGTAATAAAATACCCAATTAGTGTCCATACCAAATATTTTATTCTGTCGGTTATTTTTTCACGCTCGGACTAATTAAAATTTAGGCTTAGCCTTAGGTCTTAGGCCTTTGCCTATCTTACATATCATATACCTTCTCTTCTTATACCCGTTCGTATTACCATGCAAGCGAAGCCGCAGCCAAAAACTAGTATGTTATAATCTGAGCGTATTATAAAAAATCTGGTTAATCTGTTCTATCTAAATTTTGGAGACTTGATTATGTTATTAAAATAATCTAATCTTAGTCCTTTATCGGAACAAATTTAAAAAATGTATTGTCTGACTTAATTATAAAGTAAATATAAAATACTATGTACTTTTTGTTAAATTTGCTTGAATGGATTCAGCCCTTTTTTAACGTCCCACTGCTGGGCACGGGCCTCTCTTCTATGCGAGGGGAATCAGGCTTGTTAATTTTATAAACAAAATTATTTAAACGTGAAAAGGAGAGATACATACAGAGTTACTTTCACATAGTTAATATAAGTATTGATATATAATATTTTTAAGTAACGAAACATATAACCATAAATACTCAATATATATACTAAATGTTCGTAAGTAATTTTAGTAAAAAATATTTTCTTTTTTTTTATAAGTTTAACTTTATCTATTACTAGCAGAACCCGCGGCTACGCCCGCGTTCAATTTACAAAAAAAAAACTCTTTGGCTTTATGTTATCATCCCCTATATTACCCTCTTAGGGGTTCAATTTTAGAAAACTCTGAAATAATTAAACTCAATATTTTTGCCGTACTCAATTCATACGAAATTTAATGCAAATATGTCCAAGTAATAAAAAGTTTCATACAAACTTTTATTCCCTATTCACCTCCTTAGGGGTTGAATTTTGAAAAATCCTTCCTTAGTGGATGGCTTCGTGTGCAAAATTTCAATTTTCAAGCCTTAAGGGTTTGGCCTGTGCGTTGATACAGCAGTATATTTAAAATACTTTCTGAATATTCTACCTTGCAATTAAAACTGCTAGCCACGGGCTTCAGTGTGATGGGGTTTATAGACAGATGTCACGTATCTTCCTAAAACTTGTTAGGTTCTCTCAGACGTGCAGGTTTTCTTCCGATGGTTTGTTTCATCGTAAGACAATAATGTTGGAAATGATTCGCACATAAAATATCTGAGGTGCGAGACTCGGGATTTGAACCCGCTTTACTCTGATTCTCAAACGAGCGCATTACCACTGGGCGATAAATGCCTTAGGATATTATTTTTATGGTGAATAAAAAGAATAGACCCTTCAAAGACATTCGTCACGTCATACAGTCTATATAAGAATCCCAATCTGACTAATCGGGTACAGAACCCTCAAAAATTAAATAACGTTATGATACAAGTATTTGTTAATTTTAATCCTATTGATTGATAATTATAATTATGATGATTAAAATTACTATCTTTTACTTCTTGTTACATATAAAAACGAATAAACAGCGCATCAAAATTACAGTACCTCTCCAAAATGTCGTTCAAAGCTGGGATATTGATTTTAATGCTCTTCATCGGGAGCTATGGTGAGTAAAGTTATTAATTTATTAAATAATCAAAATATCTTAAATATTTAGAGAAATATTTAATTTAATGCCTAGATATTAAATATGTTACTCCTAAATAACTTCTTAGATATTTTTTCTTCTACATTTTGATCGAAATATATTCATAGTAAATTATTATCATATTGATATTCTCTCTTCTAAAAAAATAATTTTATAAATACCTCTAAGATATTTATTTTCTATGGCTTTTAAAAATCTATAGAAATTAATAAAATAAAAAGTTAGACTTTAGCTTTCAATATTAATTTGCAATATTCACAATCAATATATTATAAAATTATTATTTTTCTGTATGTATATTGTATAATTTTGTTTTTTGATTCCCGACTTTACAGATGTTTTATTCCGTCTGTTATCTTTATATATATAATTCTTCTGTGAGTGTGTATGTCACTGAACTTCTCTCAAACGACTGGACCGATTTTAATGAAATTTTTTGTGTGTGTTCAAGGGGATCTGGGAATGGTTTAGATTCACAATTTTGTCCAAAAAATTTGAAATTTTCAAATTAAAGACGTGTAGACAGGACAACGTCTGTCGGGTCCGCTAGTAACTATATAATAACTTTTGAAATATCAAAAATCTACATCTCGCCCGTGGTGGCTCGCAGTTAAACATTCGAAATATTGAGAGACAATAATCAAAATAAAAGCGACAAAGAATTCGATAAAATAGTTTCATTAGAGCCATTTCCCATATAATATTTGACGTTTATATAATTTTTTCTTATTTTTTTGGGGCAAGTAAATAGTATCAATCAGTATGAGATACAAACCATTTTACAATAGAATATTGAAAATATTTCCAATATTTTTTTCAATTTCATCTATACATATAATAAAATTGTAACAAAGTCGTATCTGTACATTAAATATTTTTTGGAAAATCTAATTGAAATAGACATTATTATCGATACAGAGTCCGAATGTATAGTTTTTAAAATTTTTGTCTGTCCGTCTGTCTGTCTGTTACCGCATCACAAGAAAACCACTGGACAGATTTTGATGAAATTTAGTATGATGATAGTTGGTTATCCGGGTCAACATATAGGATACTTTTTACCGCGGGAAAATATCTCATATCTGAGAAATCTATATAAACGTTAAAACATAAGTAGGGACGAACCCGAGCGGAGCTAGGATGAGTCGCTAGTTATAATATAAAACAAACTTCCATCCACTTGTTCTAGCGCTCCCAGTTGAGGATGATTTGTCCATTTTCTTCGACCACATCGATGCGTCAGCTCGTATCGTCAGTGGGTCGATCGCGGACAGTGTCCCCCACATGGTGGCTATGGTTACTGGCATAATAACCAGGAGTCTACTTTGTGGCGGATCCCTTGTCTCAACCAGACACGTCCTGACAGCTGCTCATTGCATCACACCTGTGCAAAGTGGTGGTGGCTTAGTTTCGTAAGTAATGAAAGTGATACAGGTCTTAGTTGATTAAAATACTCAATCAAAGGCTTATTTATATACACACTTTTTAGTTATAAAACGTAAATAATCTGCTTCCTTGGCGCGTTTATAAAACATCTTACGCATAGGTACTAAATAACACTTAAGTTATGCTGTGTCCATACTAATGTATTTTAATTTCTAAACAGATCTCTGCGAGGTATTGTAGGAACCAACAGTTTTCGCTCAGGTGGAACTCAAATTGTGTTCGCCCGAGGCATTCTCCACCCTAATTGGAACTCACGTACCATTAAAAATGATATTGGAATCTTAATCTCAACCGCCAATATTGGTCTTAGCAATTCGATCGGATTGGTCACTTTAAGCTATGACTGGGCTGGCGCTGGAGTCGCCACCTCCGCTAGCGGATGGGGAAGAACTAGTGTAAGTTTGACTTGATATTACTATGTAATATAATATTTTTCTTTCATTACTCACACTAACTATTTTTGGATTGTTTTCTTTTTTGAATTAATGATCTTCTTTAGTATTTATTATTTATCATTAACATGGGCTTACAGCTTTATTGTGGTTATTATGCACAAATGAATAATGCAATGAAAAGTCAACATTAGATGATTCCATTCTATTAAAATATATAAGAGACACTTGTTGCCTAACTCTTTGAAACCTATCTGTGTTTTCATCTAAATTAATCGAGCTATTACAGTGTGGGAAAATAACAACATAATATGCAACCTTAAAAATTGATATGAAAAATTCTAGATAGTTCGTAAATAAAAATATTTATATTATGTTAGTTGTATTTAAGTTTTTATTTTATTTACAGGCCGGAGGTGCCATCTCTCAAGTCCTATTGACTCTTTATGCTCAAGTCGTTGATGGAGAAAAATGCAAAGATGATGTAGCTCGCAGGGCCGCCGAATTAAACGTAAGAAACAGTACCCCCTGTAGACCCGAATCTCGAAGTCTGTACTTTCCACTCCAATAACCACGGAATGTGCAACGTGAGTAAATATTAGTGATACATCATAATATTATGTACATAATTCTCGAATATATAAAAAAATAATCAATATTAGGTTCGTGTAAGAAAACTTTAATTAAATACACATTGTACAGTAATAATCAAGTGTACTTTTTGTATATATAATTAAGTATATAATATATATGTAATTTTCTTTATTTTTCTAAATAGAGCTAATGAATAATATAAAAAGAAATAGTACATTCATATTATTCGTAATTTATATGTATTTTAAGTAAAATACGTTATATAACGTTTTGATCTGTGCGCAGCTAGTTTAATAAAAAAAATCTATACTAATAAAAGATACGACTCCATATTGGAACATTCAGATATATGAGTTAATTTTTAATATTATATCCTCAGGGTGACTCTGGCAGCGCTTTGATACGTAAAGACAATGGTCAACAAATTGGTATCGTATCTTGGGGTATCTCTTGTGCTCGCAACGCTCCCGACATGTTTGCAAGAGTTAGCGCTTACAAGGCCTGGCTTCAACAGAACCTTCGTTAAGATTTCCTCGTTCTGGAATGATTGTGTAAAATAAATTTACTGTTGACACTTATGCCTTATTTTTATTATAACCTAACACACCTACATAATTAATAGTGAATATTTGAAAAGTATCATCAAAAATATGGCATAAGTAATTCAAGCATTTGCCACATCGTAGATTCAGGCTACGAAATTCTTGCATGACAGTATGAAAGCTACAAGACTACAGTTGATCTCTGAGATTCTCTTAGCGTTTCCTAACACGTCGTGATTGGACGATGGGATAATCATTCACAGTCTCGCTAAAACCAATAAGAACAGCTGGAAAATCAAAAAGTTATTTTGTATGGAAATCACCACGAGTTATAACAATGAGTCTCAGTTTATGTTATCAATATATATATATATATATATATATATATATATATATATATATATATATATATATATATATATATATATATATAATATTTGTACATATATTCCATAGTAACTGCTAATACGTACCTAAGAACGAAACCCAGCGAAGCGAGGGTGAGTCGCGAGTCCAGTTCTAACAAATTGGGTACAGAACCTTCAAAAATTAAATACCGTTATGATACAAGCATTTATTAATTTTGATCGTATTGATTGATAAATATAATTATGATAGGTCATTTAAATTACTATCTTTTACTTCTTGTTACATATAAAAGCGAATAAACAGCATATCAAAATTACAGTACGTCTCCAAAATGTCGTTCAAAGCTGGGATATTGATTTTAATGCTCTTCATCGGGAGCTATGGTGAGTAAAATTATTAATTTATTAAATAATCAAAATACCTTCCAATTATCTTAAATATTTAGAGAAATATTTAAAACCTTGCTATTTAATTTATATTACTCCGAAATAACTTCTTAGATATTATTTCTTTTACATTTTGATCGAGATATATTCATAGTACGTGTATATGTAAGTTTCAGGTGTACATAACATTGGATTATGGTGTTATTGGATATTGGACTGTTTGTATGTTACTTGAGAGTCCATATTAGCCGAGTTACATGATTCTTAAGTTAATAATATTATTTACGAGTTGTATAATTGTTCTCTTTTCCTCTAACATCGAAAAGATGAAGTAGAAAATGTGCAAAAAATTGAAGTTGTGGACCTCGCTAAATACTTGAAAATTAATTTAGAGAATATACGTAAAATATTTTTTCAGATACTGGATATTTTGAGTTATTATCACAAAAATTTTTGTTTTCCATAATATCTTTAAAAAAATAATATGAAACGCGAACTTATTTTTGCAATGAATAAAATATGTATTGCCAAAACATATTTTTTTAATTTGTGTGTATGTGTCAAAACGGCAAAATATTCGGCACTAGTCAAAATCATACTCATTCACAATCATACACCTTTGAAAATCATCACAGGATTCAAATTATTACTAATAGCCTAAAGCCAAAGTGTTTCTTGTAGTTTTAGCATGAGGCAAGTAAACTATATCAATCAGTTTGAGATACAAAGCATATTACAAAAGAATATTGAAAGTATTTCCAAAAACGTTTACAATTCCATTATAATATAATAATAATATTAATATATGTGTATAAAGCTTATATATGTGAAAGTTTGTGAGTATGTATGGATGTTTGTTACTCTTTCAAGCCAGAAAGACTAAACGGATCTAGACAAAATTTGGCACAAAGATATACTATACTCTGGAATAATACATAGGTTCCTTTTTGTCCCAGAAAAATATATGGTTAGTTGGTACGGTTAGTAGGTTACGGTAGGTTTGTTTTTGTTTTTCTAGAGGCGAATCCTAGCGAAGCGAAGATGAGCCGCTAGTTATAATAAAAAATAAATTTCCATCCAATTGTTCTAGCTTTCCCAATCGAGGATGATTTGTCCATTTACTTCGACCATACCGATGCGTCAGCTCGTATCGTCGGTGGCACGACCGCGGACATTGTCCCCCACATGGTGGGTCTAGTTACTAGCCTTATAGGCAGGACTCTATTTTGCGGTGGATCCCTTGTCTCAACCAGACACGTCCTGACAGCTGCTCATTGCATCGAACCTGTGCAGCATCCTGGTGGCTTAAGTTCGTAAGTAATGATAAAAACTTTTTAACAAAAAAATAAAAACCGACTTCAAACAAAAGCACTGAAAAGTGAAAAATAACTGATTGGTAGTTTTCATTTACTATACATACCTAATCAAATATTTTCGAAGTCAGTGCTTTTGTTTGAAGTCGGTTTTTATTTTTTTGTTAAAAAGTTTTTATTTTTCCCTTTTTAGTGTAGACAGTAGTAGCAAAGTAAGGATTCTAACGTGTTAGGCTTGTCAAATCAAACAAAATAAGCCCAAACTCAAAGTATCTACTATTAGCCGTTGAAGAGTTCCACCTATCCACCTTCTGGCCTTGCCATCAGATCAGGTCAACAACACCGAACCACTGTACTATCAACGGAAATAGAAATACTTGCAAAGTTTCAAGTCAATATGACAATTAGAAGTAGGTAAAATTCATCATTAGTTGTTTTTCCACCCTTAGGGGTGGTATTTTTTTTTGAAATTTAAATGGGACCAATCTGGAAGTATACCCTTTCAAACAAAACAAAAATTGTCCAAATCGGTTAATAAATGACGGAGTTCTGAGGTAACAAACATAAAAAAAAAAAAAAAAAAAAACATACAGGCGAATTGAGAACCTCTTCCTTTTTGAAGTCGGTTGAAAATGATACATGTGTTAGTTGATTGACATGCATAATTAAACGCTTATACACAGTTTTTAGCGCGAATACAAAACGCAAGTAATTTGCATCCTTGGCGTGCTTATAAAACGCCTCGCATTCTAATTGATAATTGAGAATCGAACGAACTTACCTTGTGATGTTTGATTTCTAATTATACGAGTGTCTTGACCGAATGAAGACAATTTTTAATCCACACACATTACGTCTGGACAATTGCCTTCATAGTATCCACACACATCGGGATCCAATTTGCAAACACGATATATGTCGGTATATTCATATTCATAGTAATAAAGGTGTATCACTTACCATTTAATATAATTATATAATTAATGAAAATAATTTTTAGTCCACACAAAATGCCGAGATACAATTTGCACACACGATATACGTCGCCATATTCATAGTAATAAAGCTGCTTTATTTACTTTGAAGGCCCAAGTTTAGTAAATGGGACGTGGCCCCTGGAGAAGTGAGTGGTATTTTTAGATAGGGGAGGTGATAGGGAGTTCAAATATATAAAAAATATTTTGAGGAAACGAAGGAGTCAAAAGTTATTGAGACTTAAAGTTAGAACATTTCCATACATTTCTACACCTAAATAAGTCATTACAAAAGATAAACATACCTTTAACGAATAATAAACATCCTTTTTCGTGTAAAACAATATTTTCATTACAATTAAAGCTTTATTGTATTAATATATTGATAATTATACTAAAAACAATAACCTAAGCAAAATAGTTTGAAATTTTGACAAAAATGTCAATTTCTATTTTATATACGGCTTTCAGGACGTAACAGATTATCGCTTTAAAATTACTTAAGAGTTATGCATATTAAAAGTGAAAATTGTCGTCGGATTACTAAGATTCTTAAATAGATATACGAGTATGTTATTTTCAATTCATACACACATTTACTAATACATATTTGTTTGATTTATGTAAAGTATTGAGTTATATAATTAATTTACATTTAGAAAAAATGCTCAAACCATTACTTGATTTTATTATCTGTGAATACTTTTCAGTATTTTTGGAGGGTAATCACAAAATAATGCGAAGTTCCATAGTGTATGTGAATACGATCTGTACTCATTAAACACGCTTAAGTTTTCTTATTATATGCTCTTTTTCATAGTTATTTTTCTCATATTGTTATCCAGTAGTTATTAGTTTTTGTTAATTTTCATATACGTTTGTTTCAAGTCTTTTGTTTTAATAGTATAACTATAGTTTTAAATGTTATTTGTGTTTTAAGTGTACTCATGCAGTTTATAACCGTAAGTAGACTATTTTATTAATCTAAGTGTATTATTCATTTTCGACTAAGTGGCAGTCCGACTTGGATAACGTAGGTCGAGGAGCTATACGCTTCGCTCCCGCCTTAGCCTTGTCGTTAGGTTCTTTTTTTATTTCAAATCCAAAACCCCGCTATCATTAGTGCTTTATGTTAATTTAAAATTCGGTGATAGATTTGATTCATTATTTGAATATCATTTTGGCACTTGGAAGTGACATTTTGACATTTCCAAGTGTCAAAATGGCAGTAATGTCATAAAAATGTATGGAAATGTTGTAACTTGTAATTTGGGCCCAATTGGTACTCCTGGAAACCACTAAACAAAAGAATAGAATAGAATGTTGTAACTTTAAGTCTCAAAACTTTTGACTCTTACGTTTCCTCAAAACAAATTCCCAAGGAGGGTTGACGTCAGGCAGGCGGCCGGTCGTAAAACTTTTGCCAAATCCTATCAGCAGTACAGAGGATGTACTGCGCCGATCCAAAGTGATTTGGGAAATGGGCAGGGAGAAGAAGAAGAAGAAGTTTCCTCAAAACAAAATTTATATGTTTGGACTTTCCATCACCTCCCCTATCCAAAAATTCCACCCACTCCTCCAGGGGCTGCATCCCATATACTAAACTGCAGCCCGTTTGAATATAATATTATCTTGAAATTCCACGTCAGTATAATGTGAATATGCAGGTGATTCTGATGTTATAATTTCGTTTACAGAATCCTCAGACAATAATGACCAAAATAATTATTCTTTTCTTAGTACACACTATGTAGTTTTTTTTACTTTATTTAGATCTTTCCGCCCCATGTCAGTATTGTTCTTATCCAATCGCTTTCTTTCTCCCATGTTGATTTTACAAATTTTGTAAAATTGTTGTGACTCGGACAACACAAAAACGCGTAATGATAGTTGAATCAAGATGACGTGGTGGGATGCGCTAAAGAGATTATTTAAAAAAGGATAAATAAAATTATTTAATAAAGGATCTTAAACTATTTCTTTTAAGAGTTAGAGCTTAAAAAAATATAGCTTTAAAAGTGTGATTAGGACAGGATCAATCTGGCGTGCTGCTGCATTTAAACATAATCATCTTCGGGAGAAATACGAAGTATAACTTAAGTTATGCAGTGTGCCTACTATTGTATTTTATTTATTTATTTATTAGACCACCAACAAAGTACAAACTAATCACATTATAACATACATGGAAAATAAAACATATAGAGTAGTACCTTAATTATAGGTGATAACGACATTTAAAAAGTAGTACAATGTAAAGGCAAAATAAGATTTAAAATATCAAAAAAGTAATATAAAGTCATTTTGATTTTTTATCTTTAAACAGAACTCTGCGAGGTATCGTAGGAACCAACCATTTTAGCTACGGAGGAACTGAAATTGTATTCGCCCGAGCCATTCTCCATCCTGATTTTAACTCACGTACCGTTAAAAATGATATTGGAATCTTAGTCTCAACTGCTAACATTAGTCTTAGCAATTCGATCAGATTGGTCAGTTTGAGCTATGACTGGGTTGACCCTGGAGTCGCCACCTCCACTAGCGGATGGGGAGCGACTAAAGTAAGTTTGACTTAATATTATTATGTAATATAATATTTTATTTTCATTATTTTCACTACTTGTTTTTGAATTATTTTATTTTTTAAATGAATGTTTATTGTGCTTATTATGCACATGCACACAATGAATAATGTCATGAAAAGTCAATTTTAAATAATTCAATCCTGTTAAAATATATTAGAGATATTTAACGCCTAACTCTTTGGTATCTAGCTGTTTTTTTTTCATATTAATTAATCCAGCTATTACAGTGAAGCAGAGTAACAACAATTACGCAGCTATCAAACTTGATATAAAAATTTCAAAGTAGTTCGTAGATAAAAAATATTTATATTTTGTTGTATTTAAATTTATTCGTATTTTATTTATAGGCCGGAGGAATGGTCTCTCTAGTCCTATTGACTCTTCATGCTCAAGTCGTTGACGGAGAAAGTTGTAAAACCGACGTAGCTCGCAGAGCCGCCGAACTGGAATTACGAAACGCACCCCTTGTAGACCCATACCTCGAGATCTGTACTTTCCACTCTAATAACCACGGAATATGCGGCGTGAGTATATATTAGTGACACATCATAATATTCCCTCCACGACGGCGGACACGCCGGCGTTACAGTTAACAATAGATTTCTTAGAAATTTAATTATTTCTTAGAAATTTACCTGGAGGTGTTAAATGATAATCAAATACACATTGTACGGTACTAATTAAGTTTTCATTTGTTTTGTATATATAATTAAGTTTGTAGTTTTCTTTATTGTAAATAAAGCTAATCAATAATTTAAAGAAAAATAAAAAAATAAGTACATTCTTTTTATTCGTATTTTAGTTAAAAGACGTCACGTATCATTTTGATCTGTGCGCAGCTAATTCAATATTTTTTATACTGATTAAAATGTCTATTCCATATTGGAACATTCTGATATATGAGTTAATTTCTAATATTATATCCTCAGGGTGACTCTGGCAGCGCTTTGATACGTAAGGACAATGGTCTACAAATTGGTATCGTATCTTGGAGTATCCCTTGTGCTCAAAACGCTCCCGATATGTTTGTAAGAGTTAGCACTTACAAGGACTGGATTCAACAGAACCTTCATTAAGATTTCGTCATTCTAGAATAAATGTGTAAAATAAACTTACTGTTGACACTTATATCTTGTTTTTATCGTCATAACAGCTAAAATTAAATAAATAACATTGCTATATTTAATTATAATACTTAGATTTTATTAAATGCTTAGAAATAAAAATCAACAAATATTGTAATGTACTGTAGTGCCATTTTCGAATATTTGAAATCATTATTGTAAAATACTGGATAGACACTGTCTGTAACAAGTATATGTGTTGGAGACGTCTATAACCTCAGCCTCTCCCGTGACCATGATTGCTGTAAAGCATTCGAAACGTCGGAAACCAAAAATCAAAATAAATCCGCGAAATAGTCCGAAAAGATAGTTTTATCAGTGCCAACCCTATTTTTTATTTGACACAATTGAACCCATGTTCAAGTGAAATGACTGTGATACCAGTCAAATATGAATAGTCGTACAGACGGACAGAAGGACATGACGAAATTATAAGTATTCCGTTTTAGCTTTTTAGCAAAGGAATCCTAAAAACATAGTTTTTTGGCGTTATTCATATTTGAATAAATGAAGAAAAATGAGTATCTCCTGTTTTTTAATATCGATCGAATATACATATCTTATCATGCGCATCTTAAGTAATTTGTAATCATAATCTTTATTAATATTAATTAATACTAATAAAGAATAACATTGTAAGTGTTTGTTGGTGCGTCACTTTTATCGGACTGATAAAACAATGTAGTGCAATTAGTTTCATTGATTATCAAAAGTTCATTCTAAAATTAAGAATTTTTTAATAGAAATATCCATAATATCTATACTTATAATAAAATTGTAACCAAGCCAAATCCATACATTGAATATTTTTTGGAAAATCTTATTGAAATAAACATTATTATCGATACAGTCGCCGAATCTATAGTTTTAGAATTTTTGTCTGTCTGTCTGTTACCGCATCACAGAAAAATCACTGGAGGGATTTTGATGAAATTTGGTATGGTGATAGCTGGTTATCCGGGTCAACATATAGGATACTTTTTACCGCGGCAAAATGTCTCATTTCTGAGGAAAAACACAAAAACTGCAATGTAAGAGTATACTAATATGTAAAACCTAAGAATTTGATTTTTGGGCACCGCGGGCAGTGCTATTTATAACATAAGTGCAGTCATCTACATATTTTTCCAAACCCAAAGAACTAGTATTATCAACTAGAGGAAAAAAAAACGTCAGTGATTAAAAAGATAGGGCAAGTCTAAGCAGTCACGTTACTATTTATCTGCTTAGACTCCGAAATTTCTACTACGTGTATGTTTATGTGATTTTTCTATAAAACTCACAAAATATACTAATACATCCTATTTATAGAATTTTATAAATGCGGAAGCTTGGATAAAGGCACAAAGATAGATTTTATCTAGGAATAGCACGTAGGTTACTTTTTATTCCGGAAAAATATACGGTTCCCGTGGGATAGATTTGTTCTTGTGTTTCACAGAGCACGGAATCGACTATCTTTTCCATACTAACCGTCAAAAAGAGAAACGAACCTTACGCTCATGTCTTGCGCTGACTAGGCTCTCCTTTATGTCGGATATTTCCCATACACTTTATTGCTTTATTTCAAACCGTTTTTAGGCGACCTACGTCAATAAAGCAACTCATAGACATTTTTATCTGACTTCAATTAAAGCCCATAGCATTTTAGGTAATTTACCTACTTATTAGTTCAACAATTTTCAAAATCGGATAAGTAGTTTCAGAGATTCATTTTACATACGAACATACAAACTTTCTTTATATGTATATTTATAGTATGTAGCAATGTACATTAGAAATAGATATTTTATAAGGGCGATTAATTTGTCTCGATTAGATTATGACAGTTCAGAAAGACATTTTCTATACATATAATAAAATTCTAAGTCGAATCTGTACAATAAATATTTTTTGGGAAATCTAATTGAAATAGACATTATTATCGATACAGAGGCCGAATCTATAGTTTTTAGAATTTTTGTCTGTCTGTCTGTCTGTCTGTTACCGCATCACGAGAAAACCACTGGACAGATTTTGATGAAATTTGGTATGATGATAGCTGGTTATCCGGGTCAACATATAGAATTCTTTTTATCGCAGGAAAATATCTCATTTCTGAGAAAAAATACAAAAACACAAAAACTACATTGTGAGAGCATACTAATATGTAAAACCTAAGAATTTGGTTTTTGGTCATCTGAACGCGGACGGAGCCGCGGGCAATGCTAGTAATTTTATAAATAAATACAACGGAAATTTAATTATTTGAAATCTTCTTTTAAACGGACTTAATTCTAAAATATTCAGAGTATATAAATATTTGTGACCAAAACAAATGTTTCAGTGCGTTTGATGTCCTAAGCAAATAGCACCGTTTGATCAAACGTTGACCGTCGAATTTGATATTGGTACATACTTTCCAGCCCGTTTTGATTACAAAGTTCGAATGTACCTAATTGAGTTGCGCATTGCATAATCATGACCGTCAGCTGATAAAATGTGATAGGTATTATTTTTAAGGAATTCATAATTAATAAAATAGTATCTTTATTTATATCTTTTATCACTAAATGATAAAAAAATGATTACAGATCTTATTATTAGATTATTTGTCGATGTTCGCAATACATAAAATATACCTAAATAAAAAAAATATTACCTTTTTCTTCTCTGTCTGTAAACAGATTTTCTTTTATTTTTGAAGTGAAACTTCTTTACAATTGTTGTGATTTGAAAGTAGATGAAACGGAAATGCAACACTAAAAAGAGACAAACATATAAATATATGGGATTAAGCCGACGAGAGAATGAGAGAGAATACATTGCCATGTTGCCATGGTAACCGTTGTTATTGTCTGACAGATATATAATGTTATATTTTTTCCGCGTACAAAATAAAATTGTAACTAAGCCGAATCTGTACATTAAATATTTTTTGGAAAATCTTATTGAAATAGACATTATTATCGATACAGAGGCCGAATCTATAGTTTTTAGAATTTTTGTCTGTCTGTCTATCTATCTATCTGTCTGTCTGTTACCGCATAACGGAAAAACCACTGGAGGGATTTTGATGAAATTTGGTATGGTGATAACAGGTTATCCGGGTCAACATAAAGGATACTTTTTACCGCGGGAAAATATCCCATTTCTGAGAAAAATACAAAAACGGCAATGGAAGAGTATACTAAACCTAAGAATTTGGTTTTTGGTCATCTGAACGCGGACGGAGCCGCGGGCAATGCTAGTATTTCTATAAATATATGATTGTAATATGCCTTATTTAATTATTTAAGATAGAATAAATTACACTGAAAGTGAAAGGTAATAAAATTAATTATTGAATAGTATGTAATATATATTTGTGTCAAACAAAATGTAAAATAACTTTTGAACTTGGTAAAAATATTATAAAAAAACTAGCTGAGCCGGCGAACTTCGTACCGCCATATTTTGTTTCTCTAATCACAACTGAGGAAACAAAACCGTTCCGGTAAAATCGAATTAGCTAAATTGAAAATAAAACTGGAGTACTCAATTGAAAAATTCATATTGTTGTACGGTAGATTACATATAAGGCAGATAACATTGATTTTGGCCAATTGTTTCCATTTATTTATTTATTTTTAATTTAATAAAATTGACAATTATCTCAACACTATTTTGTGCACAATATTCTTGACTCGATAGAATTTGATGCCCAGATCTTGAAACTTTGATTAAAATTTGGCGCCAAGACTATTATTCTCTAACAAAAATAGTGCAAATTTTTTTTTGTTATTAATAGTAATAATATTGTAACATAATACGCAGTATAATTATAAAAATATCAGTCACAAACCATTAAAATAATACGATTATATCGTGAACATAGATAAATATTACGTGAAATAAAGTAATAGAATTTATATTCTAAGAAACAGAACACAGCGCCATCTATTGGGTGTATTTGCAACCTAGATGTCAAACAATATTGAAGAATTTTATCGATGAATCAACGTACACCGCCATCTATGAGAACTTCATAAAACTAAACAGTAAATAAACACTTGCTTAAGAAACAATTAATTGATACATTTTATTCGTTTACATTCACGATATAAGACAATAATTGAGATGATAACTATCATATCCAGTAAGTTAGACCAAAATACGGGTACGTGTGAAATTTGATTGAAATTGGTTCAGTAGTTTTGGAGTTTATTGGCAACATACATCGTGACACAAGATTTTTATATATATAAGTTAAACCTTATAATCCTACTCCTGATAGCCTATATTCATCTCTTTCTCTCGTAGTTTACTTTTCTGAAGTTTCACTTCCACCATGTGTGAATTACACACACACACGGACTTTTTTATAATTTGTGGCTATTGACAGCTTTATTTAGTGTTATCTGTATAAAAAATTTTTGGAAACAGTTTTTTTATACAGATAGGTCGTTTTAACCACTATTACCACTACTACTACTAAATCAAATATTTTATTAACTAGTTATAATATAAAAAAAATATTTTCTATTGTTTTCGCGAATTTATTTTCCTTCCAGTGACCATGATTGCTGTAAAGCATTTGAGACGTCGGGAACCAAAAATCAAAATAAATCCGCGAAAAAATCCAAAAATATAGATTTATTTAAAATGGAAAATATTCGCGTTCATGTAAGAAAGTAGTTATATTCTGATTGTTTTGTTAATCTCATTATTACAATCTCAATTACTTTGTAAGCGTTAAAGCTTGTATATATGTTTGTTGCTCCATTATGCTGAACCAATTTGAATGAAATTTGAGTAGGATAGAGGAGGATAGTCCTAGGTCATGACTTGGATTATTGTTGTTATAAAATGTTGTTATAAAATAACACATGGATTATTGTTGTTATAAAATTTGTAAACGGCACCGCTTCCCGTATATATACATAAGGCAAAAAGTTTCATATCAAGTAATGATATGATCATTTTTATTATGTTAGTCTTAATAAAAATTATGTAATAAAATGAATTATAAGACAAATAATATCAAATTTGATAATTCGATATTGAAAACGGTTCTCTGGCTTCAAATAGAGTGTCAAATGTATATTTGTAGGGCAGCATTGAGTATCGCTACTTATACAGAATATGTTATACGAGCGACACCCTGGCTTCGCTCAGGTTCGCCCCTAGCTACGTTTTAAGGTTTAGTATACATTTCCCAGAGACGAGATATTTTTCCGCATTAAAAAGTACCCAGTATGTTGAGCTGCATAACCATTTCATCAAAATCTGTCTAGTGGTTTTCTTGTGATGCGTTCCCAAACAGACAGACAAAAGTTCTAAAAAATATTCAGATAACGACTATTTCAATAAGATTGTCCAAAAAATATTTAATACAAATTCGACTCAGAATTTTGTTATATGTATAGATTATCCAATTAACTAAAAAGAAGACAGTGGAAAGTAATTGTATTCGTTTTCTCTTTGGCATCGTAGAAAAAAATATTTTTAAACAAAGATAAAAAACTAACTTGTGTTACTTATATTTAAAACTTTCGGCCAAAAATCGAATTTTCTTAAAGAATGCTAACGAAAGCTTCTATTTTATTTACATGCCCTCATTTTGAGAAAGCCGTCTAAAGAAGAGATATTTAAAATCGTTTCCATGTAGCTTTTAAATTTAATTATATGACCTGTCCTTTTGTCGATTAAGCCTTAATTATATTATATATTATTGAAGTGAAACTTTTTTAGAATCGTTGTGATTTGAAACTCAATGAAAAGTAAATGAGACGCTAAAAAGAGAAAAACACATAAATATATAGGATTAAGCCGGCGAGAGAATGAGATAGAATAAATTGCCATGTTGCCATGGTAACTGTTGTTATTGTCTGACAAATATATGATATAATATTCTTTCCGTATATGATATTCTATAAATATATGATTGTAATATGCGTAATATGCTTTATTTAATTATTGTTTGATTATAATTTAATTGCGATATTTGCCAAAGAAGTTTTACTTCAACCGCGCGTAAAGGTTACATACACCATTTTTTTTTCTCTGCTAGTCTGTTGGTGAAACGTGAAATTATGTATTTATATAATATAAGTCTACTTCCACGTCATGAATCAAAATCTACATAGCGTTAGAACTGTTTATCGTAAAAATTTAACATATATACCTATAGACAGAGCACCTTTTACATTTTTATTACTATGGACGTACTAACGCACTTTCCTGGGAAACCGAGGTAGTGGGTACAAACTCGGATCTGGCACCTCTGATATTTTAATGGGGGAATAATTTCCAACATGATTACCACTTGTCTTACGGTGAAGGAAAACATCGGGAGGAAACCTGTATGTCTGCGCGAACCTAGCAAGTTTTCAAAAGGCATTGAAGAGCCAACCATACTAAGTCAGCGTGGTAGGCTATGGCCCGATCCCTCTTATATTAGAGAGAGGCCCGTGTCCAGCAGTGGCACGTTAAAAAGGGCTAACTCCATACATATTAATACAGATCATTTACAAGTATTTTATTGCTTGAGTTTACTTAACAAGACAATATTGAGAACTTATCTAAAACAAGTAGGTTATGGTATTATTAAATAAAACTATCTTTTCGGATTTTTTCGCGGATTTATTTTAATTTTTGGTTCCCGACGTTTCGAATGTTTTACAGCATCCATGGTCACGGGAGAGACTGAGGTGTTACATGTCTTGAAGGTATAGTTGTTACAGACAGCCTACCCACAATTAACAAAATGAACATTGCACCAATTACATTACAATATTTTTTAACTTTAAATTTTTTTTATAATTTTAATTATAATTGAATATGGACAATTATTTATTTAATTTTTGCTATTATTTTTATAATTGTTACAATTTTAAAAATATTAATTAGTAATCTATATTTAGTGTTGCCATTATTATATTTATAACCATAAAGAAAAATATAAAATATAGTATTAATTATTTAAGCCATATAATTGTTCTATGTGTAATTTAAAAAAGTTAAAAATTAATTAAGGATAATAATTTTAATTTAGTTTGCTATTATTTAAAAACAACTTACTAAGCAACACTATTAATATATACTTTTACAAAAAATTAAAATAAATCCGCGAAACCGAAAAGATAGTTTTATTTAAGGCTGAGTCTATTAATACGGGTACTGTACGAAAAATTTATAATTATTAATACGGTTACCGTACGAATAATTTATAATTATTAATACGGGTACTGGACAAACACTTGGAAATGTCAAAACGTCACTTTCAATTGTCAAAATGATCTCCAGATGATTGTCTTTATTTGTACTTTGCGTGAAATTCGAATTTTCTAGTTTTCTAGTCATTTATGGCACTCGACGGCCGCTACCGCAGCACGCTCGCTTCGCTCGCTCGGCTCGTGCGTTGTGGTAACTGTTCTAACCTAACCTAACCAAGATATGACGAATAATAAATAAAAAAATATTCACAGATAATCATCCAATTCATTCTTAATTTAAAAAAAATATTGAATAAATGTACGAATAAATATAATTTATTCGTCCAGTACCCGTACAAATAGTCACTTCGTTTATTTAATAATGTCAAACATTCGCGTAAATCTAAGAAAGTATTAGGTTATGGCACTTAGCTAAGCATGAAATCGTTCATAATATCGTACATTTGAAAGTATTTTCACATACTTACTAAACGTGAGCTTTGACACCGCGGTGTGAGAATAAAGTGTAGAGCAAAGCAGTTTGGATTTAAGTTTGTCTTGAAAGTGCTTGTGCTCGTGTCACTTATTTGTTTCGGAATGTTTCACATTGAATGGAATAGACGTTAACGGAAGAGAAGTTATTCTAGTAAATTTTTATTTTTATACATATCATATAATATTTTACTTTATAGTGTACCAGTTCATAAGCGTGGCTGTTCCTCCGTGGTAAAAAGATGAAAAGCCTATGTTAATCGAGACCAAGCTATAGCCGTTTTAAATTTAATTTTAATCTATTGAGCCATTACAATATGACGAAGTAACAAAAACTACACACTTACAAGTTTTCATTTTAATTTTTTAAATCTAAATCTCTGTAATATGTTATTGATAATAATTTATTTTGCAAGCTTTAGAGTTAATTATACTTAACGTCGATAGGTCTTATAGTAAGATAATAATACACTAGCGACTCACCCTCCTTCGCTCGAGTTAGTCACTAGCTTGCTTCCCAATACAAACTTACATCCCCATTTTCACCCCCTTAAGGGATGGTTTCTCAGATAAAAAGTATCCTATGTTCTTTCCAGAGTCTCAAACTATCTTCTTACCAAATTTCATCTAAATCGATTTAGTAGATCCAGAGATTACTCCCTACAACGTCACAAGCTCACAAACTTTACCTCTTTATAATATTAGTATATATTACTAGCAACTCACCCTTGCTTTGCTCGGTTTCGTCCCTAGGTACGTTATAAATTAGTATAATAATAGATAGACTATATATTATATAAAATATAGCCTATAGCCTTCCTCAGTAAACGGGCTACGTAATGCAAAAAGTGTTTTTCAAATCGAATTAGTAGTTCCTGAGATTAGCGCATTCAAACAAATAAATAAAACAAACAAACAAAAAACAAATAAACAAACAAACAAACAAACAAACAAACAAACAAACAAACAAACAAACAAACAAACAAACAAACAAACAAATTCCGTAACTTTATAATATTAGTATAAGTTAAACTCATCACAATCTACTATTATTAAGAAGTATAGTATAGAATTGTTTAAGCACTCACAGCCATAATTACATTTGAATTAAAAATAAATAGATGTAATTTGACAATTGTAAACTAATCGAGGATCCTAGTATCGGCATATTTATGCGAGAGTCAACGTGTATTACTCTCTCAATTATTAAAAGATCATTAATTCAATTTTCTTTATAATGGCTTTGAAGCGTGTCAGTTGGACACAGATTACTTCGTCAATGTCACGTAGAATGGAGAAGACACGTAGGAGATTAGTCGGTAAAAAAAAATATATTTTATTAATATTATTTTATAATGGTAAAATTATACTAAATTAAATTATAATATGTACAAAACAGAATAGTTCCTTTTTAAATCTTGAACCTAAAAAAAATACAGCACGATTAAATATATAGATAAAAATCTTGATTGTAAAAGATTATAAATTAATAGATTAATTTGACCATGAGATTCAAATTGAGTCATAGATAAAAAACAGATTAAAGTATAGTTATTTTATTTTAAAAAAATGAAAATGTCATCATACAATATTATCAGTATATTTATGGCTTCAGATTTATTTCTACTTAGAACTCATCGTTACATCTTTCTTTAATGTTCATTCAATGTGAAACCTCCTTATCGCCCTCATCTATAGAATATTCACAAGTATTGTGCTAATTAGCAAGCTCTAACAGTTGTATTTACATTTATTTTCCGTACATTTGTATCGATATTTGTAGTAAGCTTACATAAATATAAAATCTCTTGTATAATAACATATTATTAATGTGAAAGTGTGTTTGTTTGTTTATTTGTCCTTCTTTCACGTCGACACAGAGTGATGGATTGGCGTGATTGTGTAGATATAGTTGGAGGCTGGAGAGTGATATTGCTACTTTTAGGCTACTTTTTACTGAGGGAGATTATCTCATTCCCACGGGAAAACGCGTTTTAAAACAATCCACAACATCCCATCATACCTATTTGCATGCATATATAGTATATAGTCTTTCTATTGCATAAGAACCGTTAACCCGTAGGGAAGAACCAAAACGAAGTGAGGTTAAATCGCTAGTACAAAAAAATCATAGTCAATTATTTTGGTAATAAGATTTACTCAGATAATATATTAAGTATATTATCTAAAACTATCTATATTAATATAATAATATTTATATATATATATATATATATATATATATATATATATATATATATATATATATATATATATATATATATATATATATATTAAAGCGGATATTGCGCCTAACTCATAACATTCAAATCGTCATAATGTAAAGCTACTTGTACATTTGACATTTATTAAATCATTTATATTATACACATTGTTCTGGAATATTTTATGGTTTAGTTTTAAAAATTGAAGAGGAATGTCTCATACAAATCAAATTAGAGTTACAAAAGCGAACAGGTGCAGTTTTTTAGCAAACCAAATCTTCGTCTATCGCCAAAATATAATATTTATTTATAACAAATATAATACATACAAAAATACTAAATTATATATACAAAAGAAATGTACATTTAATTATAACTATACAAGTCATACGCGCGAAATAGTGGCAAGAACTGGCCGCATTGCCCCGCTGAAAGGCAATGCCGATTCTTTGGGTGAAAACAAGCCAGCTCTCTTGCCACCAGTCGATAAGACGAGATATTATGTATTTTAAGAAGTGTCTTCAAATCGTATTAAGGTATAATTCTGAATAAGGCGTATTTACGAAACGTGCGTTCCCTTGTTTTGGTGGGGGCTTATTAGTCAATCCAGCCGGGCGTGAAACCAAGAAACGCACTGGAGACGGCCCATCTCGGCGGGCGGTGTGCCATGCGGGTTGCTCCTGGTACATCTCTGATAGCAGAGTTGACCGTTGGAGTAACGCCATGATTGTTGTGGTCTGGTTCGGCAGACCTGCAGTCGGGGCGTCGTGGTTGAGGTAAGCCATCCTGCGGCGCCACATTGAGATGGGGGAGGTTCCGGTTAGGTCTTAGTGGGTGGTACTGGCTTTGCCGGTAAGTCCCATATAACCATCTGTATGCACTGTAGTTTGTATGCGTAAATGCATTTCCTAACATTTAAAAGGCGAATTAAGGAACTTGAGTAATTCAGCCTTTTTGATTACATTTTACAAACAATTTCATACATCACTTGATTTTTAACATCCAATTGTAGTTACAACATGCGTCAACTAAACCAATCTATTAGAGCAGTGCCTTAACACGTCCTAACTCTTCAACAAAGTTGATCTGAAGCGACTTCAATGATTTACATGTAAATTGGGTTTCAAACGGATTCGAACGCTCATAGTTAACACTATTCGAAACAACAACTAAGAAAACACTTTATAACTCTTAACCCGTTGTCTTAAGGCATATATTTCAAATCAATCAATTTTGACAATAACCTCTTAAATTTGTTTAGGAATTAGAAATGCAAACTTTGTAATTGCGTTTCAATTTACCTATGGAGACCTTTATTTCAAAGGATTATGGGTTATTTTAGGGTTTTAATAATGATCTATTAAGATAGTTTGTTTGTCGATAAGTCTTAACTTTCTCTTCGGTCTTGTGCCCGATGTGTGACGAAGTGCTTATGTAGGCTGTTTACTTTGAACTATCGAAGGTTTAGGATAATTTGACGATTTCCGTATTATTTGGATTTAAATGCTGGAAAGGATGAATATATTGATAAAAAAGGGTTAATAAATATGTTTACATAATATACTTATAGTTGCTTCAAAACTGCTGATTCGAAATAGCTATCATCTAAATAAAAAGAGGCTCAGAGAAGATATTATAAGGAATTTTTAGTGAAATTCTTGTTTTTTCAAACTAAAAACTAAATAATTTAATTTATTTTATAAAATAAATAAATAAATATGTTGGGACATTAACACACATCACCATAGTTCCATGATAAGCTACGAGGCTTGTGTTATGAATACCAGATAGTTGATACACTACACATATGTAACTTTAAATACATACTGGAGTACAAACATTCGTGCTCATTACACAAACGAATGCCCCCAATGGAACTTGAACCCGCGAGCGCTGTCACAGCAATCAGGGTCACAATAAACTGAGCCAAACGAAAATTGCTTTATTAATAATAATATGTGCAAGAAAATTTGAACTAACTGTAGGTATGAATCATATCAGATATATAATTTAAATATTAATAGTTACGAGTGTAGGCGGAGAAAAAATGTAAATAAGAGATAATATTGGAAATAATGCGTACAATAGAAATGTTCCTTTAAAATCATTACATTTATGGTAATATTAAAAAAGTTTTCAGATGGGATGAATTAATGTTCGCCAAGTTAAATATAACAAGTCAACTTCTAAAAGGTGAGCGATGAGCGATTCAATGAAGCGTTTCAATATATTTCGAATTCTATTAAAGTTTATCCAATTTAGAGGTAAGGTTTAGGTCGATTCAAAGGTAATAGTTTACAATTTGACCTTTGCATCGTGTACATTCCTAGCAAAAATACAAAATTGGTTTTGGAAAGTTCCAAGGGAATTTTCATTATATTTAGTACATTTTATAAATTGTTAAACTTAACACTTACTTCCTCGTTGGTCCAGAGGCCAGTATGTATGGCTGAAGATCATGGGGTATCGGGTTCGAGTCTCTATGTGGCGCAAAATAGTAAATGGCTTCTTCTGTCATGAAATATGATCTTTATGTATGTCGTCGACCAATACTTGTACTTTATAATAGAGAGTTTTTTTCTATTTTAAAAACAAATCTTTATTTCTAATATACATAATATATATGTATTTAGATAAAATAAATTTTTTCAGCTTTATCAGAGTAAAATTTGTATTTAATACCAATAAAATTGACATTTGAAAGTTAATAATTTTGTACCAAAAACTGTTTCGGTAAATTGGTACTTTGCACAAATAAGCACTGAGACGACGATGTGTGTTAGTTTGAGGTTAGTAGCTATAACAGATATTGTTTAGGAGTTTATATTTATTGTTATCCTCCAGACCAATTTCGGTCACGGCGGTCAATCTAACTCAGACTAGCCAGATGCGCAGGAGATATTATAGTGTACAAGTGTGCCCGCAGATACAAGTGCACTCTCTATTCCTTTTCACTCTCAAAGTCCTACGGGTGATTCTTCGACACGATCGGTGCCTTCACTGGTCGTGTCGAAGTTTCGTACCGTATCATATTAAAGCGCAGGAGCGGCATGTTTAGGTGCTCACTGAGGCACGGGAGTGTAAAATCGCCAACTTCCCAACTCTGGGCTGCAACTGAGAATTTCCTAACAGGAAAACTCAATAGTTAAACATGACCCGACCCGGGACGCGCACTCAGGACCTTTGGATCTACTGCTGTACATGCTAGCCACTAGATAAAAGGAAATACATAATTATATAAACAATTATTATTGTGTATTTATACCAATGAATTTGTGTATGTCTATATCTGATTGTGATGAAGTTTTGGTGTATACATAGTTCTGTGGAGGTAATTTTTAATTTTAGTACTTGTAATTAAACGAAATGTATATACATACGTGTATACTGTATACGGTATTTATATCGACATATTCAAAGAACAACATTGTAAATCAATGTTAAAATAATTTTAAATTTAGACTTAACAAATATGAGAAAATTAATCTCAATAGAGTTATAAAACTGTTCCTTACAATTATCTGTCCTATTTATTATATCTATTTAAACATAAAGAAAGCCAGGACACGGCGCTTTGTAAATATTGTGTATGTATAAAGGGCAATCGACTAAGATAACGAAATGTTATTTTGTTATCTGAACCGTATTTGGTACTTACTATTTCAGCTATGATTGGGTTTCCATATTTGAAGATAGATTCCGAAAAGATAGGCACTTTAAGTATATAATGGAAAAACGAATCTTACCATCAGCATCATTTAGCTTTGCTAGAACTTTCTTGGTCTTTATGGTCATTAAATATATATACAGGGTCAGATGTAGGCTGCGAGATAACCAGGCTGTAGTTACATGGAGCTTCTTAACTGAAAGCTTATTTCAAACTCAAACTATACTAGCGACTCTTCTCGCTCCGCTCGAGTTCGTCCCTAGTTACGTTATAACGTTTAGTATAGATTTCTCAGAGATAAAATATTTTCTCACAGTAAAAAGTATTCTATATGTTGACCCGGATAACCAGCTATCATAATACCAAATTTCATTAAAATCTGTCCAGTGGTTTTCTTGTGATGTTTGTTTGTCTGTCTGTCAAACAGACAGACAAAAATTCGAAAAACTATAGATTCAGCCTCTGTATTGATAATAATGACTAATTCAATAAGATTTAGAAAAAGTACGCATTTTTTGTGGCTAGTTTTCATGTATATTTAAAAAACTGTGGTCATGGTAGTTAAAAATATCTTAAGGGGTGTCAATTTTCGAATGATTTCAAATTTCTTTTGTAATTACAAAAAAATGATATATATATATATATATATATATAAATTTCACAAACTAGAAACATACTTCAAAAGCTCTTTGTGCTTATTATTATTTGAATAATAATAGCCTCTTGACCGATTTCGGCCAAGGTTACACAAATCTATACGTGAATACACAAGTGCACTCTCTATTTCTTCCAATCTCTAAGTCCGATAGCAAGACATTCACGGTGAAAGATCAGACGCAGCACCGACAACTTTGTGCCTCTCCGAGGCACGGGGGTGTGGCATTAATGAATTCCCAACTACTGAGAATTTCATAACAAAAATAAACAATAAATGGCCCGGTCTGGGAGTCGAACTTTAAAACTCCTATTCTTTATTCATATACTTACGTTAGCCACTAGACCAACGGGACAGTATCAAATTCGATGTATTGACGGAAAATAACATAAAAATCGATACTTGTAAAAATAATATTATAATATTCTACGAGTATTAATATGTTTGAGGGGTGAACCCCAATACATGGTTACAATTTTCATATCATACGATGAAATTTTGTCACCGTTTTGTCGCAATTTTGCGGTAGACGACTTTTTGATTATTCAAATACACCTGTCTCGCCATTTTTAAATTGCAATGATTTTAGAAATTCGTATTTTCCTAATATTAATATTATTCATAATGTTCATATATTCTTGATATTATTTGGTTTTTCTAATGCATTAACTATATATAACAATATTTGTGCTTTTGAAAGTATATTTAATTTAAGAAATAATATTACGATTTTATTCAATCAGCACCTTTCCAATAAATAAAGGAAAATATAAATAACCATTTCAAAAAATTCCTACAAAGAAATATTTATTGTAATATTTATTACTTCCCCTCTTAAATTGGATAGCAGTTTCTTTTGAAATGTACAGGAATATATTAAATTTCCTTCATAGAGTGTGAAAAAATTCTTTATGTAGAACAAAGAATATGGAAGTGTCATATAACCAGTTCAATTCTGTTGTTCTTACTAGTAACTCTATGGATACGAATATTTCCGTAATACATTGTTTTAATATAATTCTTTTGAAATACGCCAGTAAATGCAGCCAGCATGATTTTTTCTGACATTTTCAACTCATTCACTTAAATCTTCCGCATGAATCACACCATCCATTGATGAAAACTGTATGAAAATCCGTTCGGTAGTTTTTGAGTTTATCGCGTTCAGGCAGACATACAGACATAGCGGAGGAACTTTGTTTTATTATATATAGTGTTTTAATTTTCACATCAAAATAATTTAAATGTAATTATTCTACTTTCAGGCATAGGCAAAAAAACTTCATCGTTAGGTCATTCAATTATTTTATGGCCCAATACATTTCTTATGGATTAATGAAAATGAGCCCCTGAAACATACACTCTTTTCAATTTTTGTTTTAAATAATGCATAAATTGTATTATTTATTCGTCTATCTGTTTAACTATGCAGTCCAGTCAAGTTCGCGAACTGCTGGCTCTGCAGATAATACGTAATTAACAAAAAGTTTTATTACTTAATGCCATATCTATAATATTATTCTCTAAGGTCGCTTCAGTGACTGATATTTTACTCCCATGTCGCTTCATGAGAAATTAAATTTGTTGTATTGATGTTGATGATGAAATCCGATAAAATATGAATATAAACGTTGAATGCCATCTATTTCAGGAAAATATGCGATTTATTTTGCAGGTGGGGTGCGAGTATTGTAATAGAGTTCGTTCCAAGCATTTAAATAATTTCATTTAGTTTAATCCCCCTAATATTATAAACGTTTATGGATGGGATTTTTACTTCATATTTATTATTTATATATTATTTTCTTTCAACTTTAAAAATTATAGAAGTACCTATCATCCGCAAATAATACAATTATTGAACAAAGCATTCCGTCGCGGATTACTTTGCTGATGCAAATGTATGAGCTTACTAATAGTTGTTACTCTTGATATACCTTCGCTCTGATACGTTCCTAGATGCCTAACAGTAGCTATGTGTTAGTAAAAGATAACTGCCTGCCTGAGGTTCTAGGGTCGAGTAGGGGTCGGGCTAAGTTTAGTTACTGAGTTTTCTGTTAAGGAATTCTCACTAGTATATGTAGATGGAAAATTGACAGCCCTCGTACCTCCTGCATGCAGGTCCTGTGTTTAACTCTCACCGGTCGCGCCGAAGTATCGTCCCATCGGAGTTTGACTTGTGCACTACTATAATATCTCACGAGCAATTGGCTCGCGAAATTGTATGCCAAAGCCGAAATCAGTCGGGACATTAAATATTAGGCCAGGTCACATATGGTATGATTTCTCTGTGAAGTATATTTTATCCAAATCCATACACCTGTACACACACACACACAGACACACACACAACACAACATACACGCACGCACGCACATACACGCAGACACAGATGGAGAGGGATATTCGGGGCTTAGGCAAAATGTGATTCTACAATCATTGAAGACTACAAATTTTAAGCTTTAAGCTTTTTTAAGCTTTTTTTAAGCTTTTTTTTTTGAAATATAAGGCCAAATAAGCTTTATATTGAAATGTAGGCAGTGGTAGCCCTGTAATAACGTGCTTGCTTGGGAAACCGAGTGAAGCGGGTTCAAATCCCGGGTCTCGCACCTCTGATATTTTCATGTGTGAATTATTTCTAACATGATTAACACTTGCCTTACGGTGAAAGAAAAACATCGTGAGGAAACCTGCATGTCTGAGAGAACCTAGCAAGTTTTCGAAAGACATGTGAAGTCCGCCAACCCGCACTTGGCCAGCGTGGTGGAATCTGGCCTGATCCCCATGTATCAAGGGAGGCCCGTGCCCAGCAGTGGGAGGTTAAAAAGGGCTGAATACAATTGAAATATAAATCATGATGTCATACAATCATAATAATATTATGTCACCTTTACATATTGATTGATTTATCTGAATTTTATTCTTCAACAATTATAGTTGATAAATGAAAAAGATAAAGATTATTAGTATGCAGAAAGTAATGCATGGATTTACGACAGCGAAGTACCTAAAGTCTACACTAGCGAAGCCGCAGAGAGCATGTTGTAGAAAATACGCTTCACTAGTTAGTTATAAATGCGGCGACCACATTAAAGAAATATTTCTGTAACCACTAATTAAATTTTTCATTTAAGAGGCAAAAACTATTTACTAAAATAATATGCAAAGTATTGGTTACTACGAGTTCGCATACTTCCTCGGTGGTGTAGTGGCTAGCATGTACGGCAACACATCCAGAGGTCCTGGGTTCTAGTACTGGATTGAGACAAATAGTTACTGAGTGTTTTTTACTAAGAAAGTCCCAGTAACAGCCCGGAGCTGGGATGTTGGCGGTGTTTCACCTCCATGCCTTAGAGAGAGCGTTAAGTCATTGGTCGTGTACCTGGTCTCTCACCTGTCTTGTTGAATTATCGTCCCATCGGATTTTGGGAGTGAAAGAAATCGAGAGTGCACTGATGTTCGCACGTACACTTGTGCACTATAATATCTCCTCGATCAAGAGGACCTCATCATCATCACTATTTCTAACTGCTTTGAGATTAATTAAGCTTTCGTTAATCCAATATTTTCTCTTCACATATTGTAATTTTTACATAACGCTTGAGTAAGCTTACTGTTAAAGTTTTCTTATTATATTTTCTGCTCCATAAAACTTTTTCATTGATGAATAAAATATAAATTAAGCGAGTTACTATTAGCAAATAGAATAGTATATCATTCTTTTTTATACTACGCCTTCCAATAACATAATAAGAAAGTTTTATTGTAAAGAACTCCAAACTTAGAAATGTTTGATATAAATTATCTAGGCCTTATTATTGGAGAAAAAAACTTGTATTTTCTAAATATTAGACCATTTTCAATAATCATTAGAAAGCTCAACCAAAAGTTTACAAAGACGGATTTTATTTTCGCCGACGCCAAATAAAATTGGTTTTATTCAAGGAACAATCGTTTGTCATTAAGTATCAATAGAGAGACGCCCAGAAAGTTGCACATGATTATAAAGTAAGTCCCAATGAAAGGGATTTAGCGGGTGAATATCTTTAAGTTAACTTGAAACAAATTGGTAAATAGCTATAAGTAATTATAAATTATTTTAAATATAATTACATTTTTAGCTGTAAAGAATTAAAACAAGTCTGCGAAACACTCTGTAATGATATATTAACATATTACATATTTCTGAAATAGCATATTCATAGCTTATCTCCCAACGTCAATACAAATTTGTATACTTGTTTTAAGACAACAGTCATTAGGAAGAAAACTAAAAAACTTATCATAATGATACGTATTCAGAATCAAAAAGATTAAAAATCAATAAATATTGTAGAAAGCCAACTATTTCTAAGGCAGTAAACTAGAAATCCTCCCTAACAAAATCTGGAAGAAATATCGTCTCTTATCAAATAGATCTCCAGCTACTTATCGGACTAAAAACCGCAGTTCTGGCTTAGTCGTGAAATGGGAACTGCTTTTAATTAAATGAACTTGTTTTGTGCCAAACAGAAAAATAGATCAATTACTAGAAACATGATCTGCACTGTTCCAACAGTCATAGGCACGTTTCAGAAATATTTTCGGTAGATCGTGATTTATATTCTCATAACTCGATGGGTTGTGATATGTGATGGCCTCCTCCATACCATAAAATATCAGAATAACAACATATGTCATGGTAACGGATAAGAAAAGGACTAAGGTTTTCTTAAGTTATTACTAGTTTTTATTTCAGACAAATATTTTAACTTTTAAAATTTCATATATTATTAGCTCGAATTCCAGTATAAATTAAAGAAAAAGATCTTGGTTGAGAAATATAAAAAGTGGTGCCTTAAGCCATAAATCTTTCCAGTAATGAAAGAGACTTGAATTGAAATCTCTTGAAAGTGACCAATCTATCTTCAAAGTGTAGGTACGATTCAATTGGCCTTGAATAACATGAAAAGAATTTATATTCATTTCATTTTGAGCCAGCCTTGATTTAATTGGCTTAAGACCTATAATTTACATTAATGATAAGAATAAAGGAAAAAAATAACTTGTTATTCTTTATATTTCTTCGATAATAATCTACAAAAATTGTATCATCAAACAAAACAAGCCTAATTGATGATAGATTTCTTTCTAATAATACCTAATTTTATCAACATTTTCTACTAATAATGAAACAAATGGGAAACGTCTGTTTTTATATGCATATTAAATAGACAGATTATATTTTCACGTTCTTATATCATCTGTCTCATTCTATCATCATATATGTGTACAGGCATCTCTTTCACGCTCTTTAACGGAGTCACAGCTTTCATTTAGCTAAATCTAGTTAAGGACGGAGGAAACAAGGCAAGAAAGAGCTTCGCTATGTCGCCATCTGTCAACGGTCGGCCACCCGGTTCAGCAAAGTTATATCTGTCATCTGAACATTCAATTTTGAACCTTACTAGTAAAGAAATAAAAAACGTCTTAAGTTCATATATATTTTGCATGAAAACAAAGTTTGCAGGTAGAATTGTAGTATTGGAAAATAGATCTAAAGTCAACTGTACAAGGTCGATTTTATGTGTATCAGTGATTGCGGCTAGCAATTCGAAGTCACGTACTTTTAGCGATAAGAACGAAGACAAACGGGATCTTTTGAGGCCATTTTTAGACTGAGATTTTAAAAATCCTTTTTTGTATCAATATTATAAGTTGTTGCAGATAAAATAATATAGCTTAAAATAAAAGTAGTTAAATTTTAGACAAAATTATAATATAACTATATAAAAATTACTAGAAGTACCCGCGACTTCGACCGCGTTCAAACTTCCGACCGCTACCAAACTTCATAGGATACCCCGCTAGGCTAATCTACAGAGTGCCTGAAAATTTCATCAAAATCGTCTCAAAAATGCTACAAACCATAATATTTTACTATTTTATTGGAAATCCGCAATGTACGTTTTACAATTACAATAAAATTTTTAGTAACATAAAAGTTTTATTACAAATTTTACACGAATCACAAAAAATATCATACAAGAAAATGGGTAAAGCATTTCCAGCTGCTACCACAACTTGTGTGGGATCAAAGCTTCACAATACTATTTCATGTAGCACTGAAACTTCTACATATTTTTCATTGATTTATCAAAAAAATTACCAATAACAAACATTTTCCTTTTTAATAACATCTTTAATTATGATTGATTGATCATGAATGACTACGGATTCTTTTACTTTTTAAATTAAATATAATTTTTTATATTGTACATAGCTCTGTAAAACAAATTCATTTCCAGAAGGAAATTTATTCATTAACAAATAATAATTCATTACTCATTTAATTTTTCGAGTTGAGATTTAAAAATAACTACGAAGCAAATTAATCGCAATACGAGTATAATATTTATTATTATAGCTAACTTGTTACTCACCCTCGCTTCGCTCGGATTCGTCCCTAGTGAAAATCAAAAATAAATCTATCCCACGGGAACCGTACATTTTTCCCGAATAAAAAGTAACCTTTATGCTATCCCAGACTAATCTATCTCTGTACCTTTCATCCAGATCTGTTCAGTCGTTCTGGCGTGATTGATGAACATCCATCCATCCAAACTTTCGCATTTATAATATTAATAATGGGATAAGATATTTTACATTTAACTAAACCATTACAAAAGTATATTATTATATTTTTTACAAATAAAAAACACTCGAATCCATAAAAAATAGTCCTTTTTATCGTCTTCTACAAAGCATGGTCTATTAGGAAGCGATAGCGGAAGACGGATGGGTTCAATTTGTCAAGATCGTGATACCAAGGCCATACCCTCAGTGATACAATTCATAGTTTCTTGTTATCATATACTGTAAAACTAAGGATGGTTCAGATTTTTTACTCACTTAAAAAAGATGCATATATATTTTGAGTGTATGTTTTTATGTATATGTGCTTATGCAATATCTACTGTAATAATTTTTTATATGATATTCTATATCGTCGCCTGGTACTTATTTGTTCAAACGACTAATACTTATTGTTTTTTATTAAAGTAGTGTTGGATTCTTCTATTTTAAAAACAAAGCTTTATATTTTTTTTTCTACGAGTAGATTTATTTAAACACATTCTCGGCTTTGTTAAAGTAAAATATGTATTGATTACAAATAGATTTGACATTTAACAGTCAATAAGTCTGCAATAAAAATTCTTTTGGTAAATTGGTAAATTTGACAAATAAGCACTGAGGCGTTAATATGATAAAATCCAAAAAAAAAGTTTACACTTAGCGGGAAGATTTATAGATCACATTTACTAAAGTTCTTCTTTTATAGCATACTAGCATTGCCTGCGGCTCCGCCCGCGTTCAGATGACCAAAAACCAAATTCTTAGGTTTTACATATTAGTATACTCTTACATTGCAGTTTTTGTATTTTTTCTCAGAAATTAGATATTTTCCCGCGGTAAAAAATACTCTATATGTTGACCCGGATAACCAGCTATCACCATACCAAATTTCATCAAAATCCCTCCAGTGGTTTTTCTGTGATGCGGTAACAGACAGACAGACAGACAGAAAGACAGACAGACAAAAATTCTAAAAACTATAGATTCGGCCTCTGTATCGATAATAATGTCTATTTCAATAAGATTTTTCAAAAAATATCTAATGTACAGATTCGGCTTAGTTACAATTTCATTATATGTATAGAAGAAATGTTTCATAATTCTGCCAAACGCTTACTTTACTTTAAAAAATCTAAATATATTACCTATATAAAAGCATCAAAAATCTATATTCTACACATATAATAAAATTCTGAGTCGAATCTGTACATTTAATATTTTTTGTAAAATCTTATTGAAATAGTCATTATTATTATCGATCCAGAAGCCGATTCTATAGTTTTTAAAAATTTTGTCTGTCTTGGAACGTATCACGAAAAAACAACTGGAAGGATTTTGATTTGATTTGATGATAGCTGGTTATCCGGGTCACCATATAGGATAATTTTTACTCCCCCCCAACGTGCGTTCACCTTGTTGTGGTGGGGGGGGGGGGGGGGGGCTCAGTAGTGCCCGGCAATCCAACCGGGCGCGAAGCTAAGAAACGCACAGGGAGGTTGCCCACTTCGGTGGTGGTGGGAGGTGGCCCTCTTCGGGGGGCGGTGTACCATGCGGGTTGCTCCTTGTACTTCTCTTATAGCAGAGTGGACCTTGGTGCAACCCCATGGTTGTGGTGGTCTGCTTCGGCAGACCTGCCGTCGGGGCGTCGTAGTTGAATGCGTAAGCGATCCTGCGACGCCCCATTAAGACTGGGGAAGGTTTTGTTGGGTTTTAGTGGGTAGTACTGGCTGTATTACGCCGGTGAGTCCCACACGTCGTGCGTAAATGCATTTCCCAACGTTAAAAAAAATAGGATAATTTTTACTGCGGTAAAATATCACATCTCTGAGAAATCTATACTAAACATTAAAACGTAAGTAGAGACTAACCCGAGCGGACCAAAGTTGAGTCGCTAGTCTGCTATACAAACATCAACAATATATAATATGGCTGAGAAATCAAATTTATTGAAATCGATAACTTTGGAAAGACAACTTTGACTTACAGTAAAGTTACGTCTATAAAACTCAACCGTAAGCTGTAATTGTTACTTTTAAAACGATTTGAAAGTAAGTTTCGTTTTGTAATAAAAAAAGGTATGTTTATTGTATAGGATTATATTTAGCACTTAAATATTTTTTATGTATTTTATAACATAATACGAATTAATCTTGTTGACCACAGATGAGTAAATGAAAATATGGCTGTTTGTTTTGATGTTATATCCATAGAAATGTATGGATTCATCCATGATAATTTTATTATATTTTCATGACTACCATTGCCCGCGGCTCCGCCCGCATTCAGATTACCAAAAACCAAATTCTTAGGTTTTACATAGTATACTCTTCCATTAAAATTTTTGTATTTTTTCTCAGAAATGATATATTTCCCGCGGTAAAAAGTATTCTATATGTTGACCCGGATAACCAGCTATCACCATACCAAATTTCATCAAAATCCCTTCAGTGGTTTTTCCGTGATGCGGTAACAGACGACAGACAGACAAAAATTCTAAAAACTATAGATTCGGCCTCTGTATCGATAATAATGTCTATTTCAATAAGATTTTCCAAAAAATATTTAATAGTGTAGTGTACAGATTCGGATTAGATATAATTTTATTAAATGTATAGATTAATGTTAGAATATAACGAAATAGTTATTATATACTACTACTTTTCGAAAAACACGTGAAGTCCGCCAATCAACATGTATCTATGGTTTCTTAAGGGAAGATCCCAGCAGTGGGATGTTAAAGGATATGTACACTGATATTAGTCACAAAATGGTTTTGACAAAGCATGATGAAGCACTACTCAACTAAACATAAAATCGTTGCCAACAATAAATACAAATAAATCATTCAACCAAATAAATTAAACTGAAAAGGTTGTAGTAAGTAAATCCTCCATTTCAATACACGAACGGCAAGTATAAGTCAAAAAGTTTTTCTTTAATTAATATAATCATGATGTCGTCGTATCGGACATGAAAGCTACGGTTGGAACCGTCCCGCATAATTTCCGTGTATTCTTTGTAAATTTAGTGTCAGATTTGCAATTCTGATCGGAACCCTCTCGGGGGTTGACTCTCTACCAAATTGAGAGAATTCCAATTCGTTAAATCTAAGAAATACTTATTGTTTGAAGTCTGTGACGAGTTTCCTATTTTAATAATAAGATTTTCTACAGAAATGATACTTGATTATTTACTGTTTTTACAATTAATTTGACTTCTTTCAATTATAATTGCAATTTTTTTGTGTTGTTTGTGTTAAGCGCCAAGACGAACTCAAGCTAAATTGTTACTTTGTTGTACTCAAGCTAATTGTTTATAGTAAATAAACAAACACAAACAAATCTACAAATTGGTAGTAGTGCGATAAATATATCGTACAGATCTATTTAATAAATGCGCTATCAAGTCATACAAAAATCTTTCAAATAAATTCAAAATCTCGTCCTCACGTCGCCACACAACCGTAAAATTGTTTCACGAGCAATAGGAAATCAGTAATGCGTTAAAAGAAATAATGCCATATAATTGACAAGCCAGCGATAGAGGAAAATCTGAGATATTGGGCACGTTTTGTCCGCTTCGGCTAATCAAGCTGGATAAAGACGTAATCATTTGGAAATATATTGAGTTAGCAAGGCCTTTGAATAGTCTCTTTCATCTGTTCCATATTGAACGAAATAATTAGTCTTTTAGGTTTTTGAAGAATTTGTACAAGCGCTATTTATGTATTTTATCTTCTAGCATTTATCTTTGCTGGGCAAAGGTACATACCTCTCTGTTCTTCGACTTTCACACGTGCCTCGTTCGGGAGTCAAATCCCTGACTTCTGGACGTAGTTTCGTCATTGTTATAATCACTAAGTCTACTTACTGCGATGCTTTTCACAATATGAATAATTTTCGGAGTTTAATATTTATTTATATTACACCTTTCGTCGTGATAGAATTCGGTCAGGAGTTCATGATCATCATATTACACCTAGGGACCAAGTCTCGCTTTGCTCAAGCGCTCCCTAAGATTTATTGTAAGATAGAATTTATTGTACCAGGAAAAAAGTTAATTCAATCCCCTTGAACCTTGTATATGTATGCAAAAGTTCACGTCGCAACGTGGAACATATCGACAAATCAAAAAACATATATTTGACGACACGTTTGGCTCAGTTTGTAGTGACCCTATTTGCTGTGCCAGCGGTCATGGGTTCGAGTCTCGCTGGGAGCATTCATGTGTCATGAGCACGAATGTTTGTACTCCAGTTATGTGTTTTTATATTTATAATATGTAGTACAACTGTCTCGTTGTTCTAGTGCTTAGCATATATTGCCTCAGATCCGGAGGTCCTAGATTCGAGTCTCGGGTCGGATCAAGTTCAGTTATTGAGTAATTCAGTCAAGAAATTCTCAGTAACAATCCGAAGTTGGGAAGTTGACGGTGTGTCACCTCGTGACTCAGAAAGCACGTAAAGCCATCGGTTCTGCGTAGTGTGTGCGCGCTTACTTATGCACTATAAATATGTCCTGCGCACATACTCGTAGCTGGTTTCAATGGGACTGGCCGCCGTGTCCGAAAACGGTCAGAAGGTTATTGTTATTATTAGTAGTAAAAAAAGATGTACATCCATGGATATTGGTTGACCTTTCAAAATAAAATTAGAATACACAAAATTCTAAGCTTTAATAAATGAAATTAATTTTTTATTAATTTAATTCTAAATAAACATTTTCTTACAATTATACAACGTAAAATATTAACTATAGTAAAATTGAATCATTTAGACAAAATAAGATAACAGTTTCTATGAAAACATATTTTAAATAGTTCTCAAATTAATTTCAATTCAGGCGTGAAGAGATGTAATGGGCTGGCAATTTTAGTGTTCAGTGAAGTTCTAATTTAACATTGATTTGCCTAACTTTTGATATGAAATAGCAATCGTCGTAGTCCAAATAATTGGAAAGATGGTACTTTATTATTAAATTTGTAGAGCTGGAGCTCGTTAACTGAGTATTCAAAATGTTGGCAAATTCTAAAAATTGTTATAATTTGTATGATAAATACAAAATATTGAATATTATACTTAACATTGTAAATGGATAGATGTTGATATATTCCATCCATAGAATAATTTTTTGTTTATTGTGTGGTATATATAAGAAATTTATTAAGAAATGAATTGTTAAAATCAGTTCACTATTGGTGTATATATCGCGTAATACACAAAAAATATGCAATGAATTTGCGTGTGTGAGTACGCGCGTGCGTGCGTGCATGCGTGCGTGCGTGTGTGTTAGTAGAATAAAATTTATACCAGTTAAAGATTCCGAGCAATGGGAGGGTAAGTCATTTGTTTTTTATAAATATAACAAAACCTTTCTGTTTACATACATGGTGCTAAGTTCCAGAAAACTTGTAGGGTAAATTCCAACACAACATATTCAAAGTATGAAATTTTAGGCTGAATTACACGGTTTAGTTCACTTAATGCTTATGAATTTCAGGCGTTTTGTACTGTGTAATGAAAGTGAAATGTGCTGCTTATAATTCATAAGTAAATATTTATGACTTTCCATGTTCATATGGTTTTGTTTAGCTAATTTTAATCAGATATTTTCAAATATTATTTTAATCAAATTTTGGATCAACTTAAATACTCAAATCTATACTAATATTATAAAGAGACAGTTTGTTTGTTTGAACGCGCTAATCTCAGGATCAACTAATTCGATTTAAAAAACCTTTTTGCATTAGATAGCCCGTTTATTGAGGAAGGTTATAGGTTATATATCATCCCGAAAAAAAATTACGATTTGCGTGGGATAGATTTGTTTTTCCTAGGGATGAACCCGAAATTCGCTTCGGTTCTCAAGGCTGAGTCTCTAGTACTCTATAATCTCGAGTATGATACTATATTATATGATGATGATGTTCTCCTAGCCGATTCCGGCCACGGGGGCCAATCTCATTGAGACTAGCCAACTGCGCAGGAGATATTATAGTGCACAAGTGTACGCGCAGACACAAGGGCATTCTCTATTCCTGTCACTCTCATACTCTGGTGGGACGACTGCTCGACACGACCAGTGAGAGTTAAGGCGCAGGACCGACGGCTTTACGTGCTCTCCGAGGCACGAGGGTGAAACACCGCCAACTTCCCAACTCCGGGCTGTTACTGAGACTTACTATACAGAAAGACTCAATAACTAAACTTGGCCCGATCTGGGACTCAAACCCAGGACCTCCGGGTGTGCAGCCGTACATGCTAGCCACTACACCGCCGAGGCAGTGAACTATATTATATAATATATAAGCAACTAAAAACGCGCCCAAACGTCGCGTCGCTAGTATGTAAATAAAAGGTGGTCGTGGTCATAGCGACTATTATGTTATATCAAACACCGGTAGCGACGGTGACGAGATGGTGTCGGATATTACATTCGTCAAGCATATGAAATTTTATATATAGCATAGAAAATGCCTATAATTAGTAAAGTAATAAAATTTTGGATCCAAATTCGTATGTTATGCCCATCTCAGCGTCTTCCATGTTTGATTCTTCTTTTTTTGGTCAGGAAATGCATTTACGCATATCACCTGCATACAAAAATTATTCTTTTTTTTTTTTATAAATAGGCAAAAACAAAACAGCTCAGTACCTTTTTCTCCTCTGTTTGTCAATTAAGTCTCGTTTATTTATTTATTTTTTTGTTTAGTAGGTACCTATTTATTACCTATAAAAGAAAATTTTTGAAACAGATTTGTTATGATATTTATGGTCGGATTTCACCACAGGCTGAACTAGTTTTAGTAAATTAATGTAATATTTTTATAGTATTTTTTTCTATATTTTCATATTGTATGCAAAAATAATCAGTCACAAAGATATTATTACAGAACTTCCTCTTTTCATCAATTTTTAACTAATTCTGGCAATTCTTGAAATATTACAATTTTTTTATCCTATAAATAGCAATAAATTTTTTATATAGAAAAGAAAATTAAACTCCATAAGTATCAAATATGGGTTTACTGTATGCGGTAACAATACCATTATAGCCTTTTCATACAAAACAAAAGACCTAGTACGTGACTTGAATTTTAGGATAAACTTAACTAATAAAATCTTACTTCTACATACTAAGGTCTGCCTGTGACTCCATCCACTGCGGATATTTCGACACAATATACAACAAATAAAATTATTTAATAAAACATAAAATCCCACCTGAATTCACGTAGGTAGGTCTTTTCTCTTATACTTTCATAGAATATTTTATTATTATTGACAATATTCTTATGTAGATCGTAATCGGTGAAAAGCAAAACGTAACGCACTGTTATGAAGATTGTGACAAAACGATGGTAAAAAGTTTCATATTCTAAAATATGCACCTCTCACTCACCTTACCTCTAGCAAAACAAAAACAAATCTATCCCACGGCAACCGTACATTTTTCCGGGATAAAAATAGCCTGTGCTATTCCAGACTATAATCTGTCTTTGTGCCAATGCCTCTGTCATCCAGATCCGTACGAATCCCGTGGAATAGATTTGTGTTTTTTTTTGTCAAGGGACGAACCCGAACAAAGCGAGGGTGAGTCGCTAGTTTTATATAAACAATGAAAAAAACAAAAACATTTTGTGACTAATTTCTTGAAACGAAGTAATTAGAACTATACTCGTAAAAATAAATTATAAGCATTTCAATTATGTCAATAATTTCCAATTTATTGCGGCGTTCTGTGGGGCATCGAATTAAAATCTTGAATAACTTATTGTGCTTCGTGGAGCGGAATGGGGGCAATGAGGCAGTCCCTTCGACGGAATAATGACTGATGTGCTATTTTAACACTAAATTTATTCAAATCGCCACATACGGTTGGCTTGAAGCTGTTGAACGTGTTAATAGTATAACGAGGTTTATAATATAGACGTTGAAGCAATAACTGAGGGTTTATTTGAGATTATTAGGGATGTCATAATTTCTTTACATAGAACAGTGGTTGCTCAGTGGTAACGCGCTCGGTTGAGAAACCATGTGAAGCGCGTTCAAATCCTGGTTCTCGCACCTCTGATATTTTCATGTGTGAATCATTTCCAATATGATTATCACTTATCTTACGGTAAAGGAAAATATCGTGAGGAAATCTGCATGTTTGAGAAAACCTAGCAAGTTTTCGAAGCACACGTGAAGTCCACCAACCCGCACTTGGCCAGCGTGGTGGACTATGGCCTGATCTCTTTTGTAGTAAATTTAGATCCGTACCCAGCAGTGGGACGTTAATAAAGGCCTGAATACATACATACATTTCATCACAATATGGATATTTTAGAAGAACATTCTAAAGAATGCGCGGATCTTAATTTAGGGTTCTTATTGTATTAAGCATGGACATGACGCTAGCAACAAAACAATACTAATATTAGTATTTGAAATATTAAAATAATTCTGTCATTGTTTTACCGCTTACAAAACAAATAATATTTCGTTACATTTGTGTTAAATTCTATTTTTGAAGTCGATAAAATAACAAAAACTATTTATTTTATCGACTTCAAAAATAGAATTTTTGTATTTCATTGTATGATTATTATAAGCAAAGTCGTTTTTACGGCTGGTCGGCTTAACACGATAATATCCTATATTTCATAACATCTCCAGGTAAATTTCAAAAAAATAATTAAATGTCTAAGAAATCTTTTGTTAACTGTAACGCCGGCGTGTCCGCGGTCGTGGAGGGATTTTTTTATTATTTTTTTTTTATTAAAAATATTGATATTATTGATACAAAATTGTATCGGTCAATATGTAATTTTTTCACACAATATAATTGTGGGTAAGTACTGTCTGTAACAAGTATACCTTAGTAACCTTTGAGACGTCTAAAACCTCAGTCTCTCCCGTGACCATGATTGCTGTAAAGCATTCGGAACGTCGGGAACCAAAAATCAAAATAAATCCGCGAAATAATCCGAAAAAATAGTTTTTATTTAAAATGTCAAATATTCGCGTAAATCCAAGAAAGTATTATAATATAACATTACCCGAAAGTATTATAATAATTTCCCACACGCGCAAAATTCGAGTTGCGAAAATAAGCCCGAATATACCATACTATACCATACCAATATAACATGACTTTTTTAAATCATTAGTAGATCATGGTGTTATCTATGGTTAAATAATGTTAAATTATATTTGTTCAGTATTCATTTTGTCAGCGATACAGTTAATAAACCAGTGATAGTAATTAACAAATAATAATAACTGGTATGCGTCTATTAACTTTGTTAAAACTCTTGGTAGCCCATGAATAACAAATTCCAAACATCAAATTGTTTAAAAAATTTACGAGTCGAGGAAACTGGGACAGCGATGTATTTTATATAATATACTAGCAGAACCCGCGGTTACGCCCGCGTTCAATCTACAAGAAAATCTCTTTGGCTTTATGTAATGTGTTCGTAGCTATGTATTTATATAATATTGTTCATAAAAAATACTAAAATCGCAATATAAAAATGGGTTTGAAAAATTCTTTACGACTTATTCTCATACCTACGAAATATACATTAAAAACCCATTAAAATCGGTCGAGCCGTTTTGGAGGAGTGCGACCAGAAACACCGTGACACGAGATATTTATATATTAGATATTTCAAATTATTATGATGTTTTTAGTTGTTGTATAACAAAAGTGTATCGAAATAATAATTAAATATTTTATTCTCCATGAATCACCCCCATAACATCCATGACGTTTCCTGTTGCTATCAATCAATTCGAACAGTGTGATAATTATTACCTTATTAAACCGACTTCAAAAAAGGAAGAGGTTCTTTATATACCTACTAATGTTCTTATTTGTGTTTCAGTGTTCTCGTGTACTTTTATTGATAGCAATAACACTCTTTCATAGCTACTATGCAAAAAAAAAGAAAATCGGTCGACAAACAAAGAAAAAACAAGTACTGAAATGTTTTGTGTTTATCTCTCTAACAGCGACTTACCCTAGCTTCGCTCGGATTCGTCCCTAGCTTGCTTCTCCATACGAACTTTCATCCCCATTCTCACCCCCTTAAGGGGTGATTTCCGGGATAAAAAGTATTCTATGTCCTTCCCAGGGTCACAAACTATCTTCTTACCAAATTTCATCTAAATCGGTTCAGTAGATCCAGAGATTACCCCCTACAACTTCACAAACTCATAAACTTTACCTCTTTATAATTAGTATAGATATAAAAAAAAAGATTAACTCTTTCCAAAATAAAAAAGACGGGTGAGAAACAAAGGTGTATGGACGAAAAACTATCTCCTTTCAATAAAATCTTTCACCCGTACTAATTAAAATAATATATAAGTCGATGTATCTGATTACCTAAAGAATAATAATTAATATCATTAATGCTAAAAGATTGAAAGAAAACAAATTTAAAATGATATATTTTTTAAATATTAACTCAGAATCAGCTTTCACGTTCAATTTAAACCTACGAGAAATAATTTTATTATAAATTACCCTTTGTAATAATTACCTGTAGGTATCTAAAGCCGTGATGAATAAATTATCCCCTATTACATGACTAGTTACCATCGGATTTCCATTAACTGCGTTCCTATATCATTAGAATAGAGACATGATATCGTATTTAATATCTAACAATCTATATGTCTATATGTATAGTAATTGTATACACGTTATAAAATAGTACAAAACCGAATAAAATATTAAATTAGTGTTAAAAACTTGTTGTTTTTTATTATTATTAAACTAGCGAGTCACCCTCGTTCCGCTTGGGTTCGTCCCTAGGTACGTTTTAACGGTTAGTATAGATTTTTCAGAGATGACATATTTTCTCGCTGTAAAAGTATCCTATATGTTTACTCGGATAACCAGCTATCACAAAATTTCATTAAAATCTGTTTAACGGTTTTCTCGTGATGCTATTCCAGTCAGACAGACAGACAAAAATAATTAAAAACTATAGATTCGGCCTCTTTATCGATCATAATGATTATTTCAAAATATTTATTGTACAGATTCGACTCAGAATTTTATTATATGTATAGATTTTTTTTAATGAGTATACATACCGATGCTACAAACTTTTGTCCGTGCCTTTTCATAAGTTTTGGTTGTATTTTAAATGATTTTCTTTTTTGTTTAGATTTTTATCAAGGTTATAATATCGCGATCAAAGGGAATTAAGGCGTTATGGAAAATTATATAATAGTTCAGGTTAGATAAGCCCTCATGGCTACTGTTTGGAGCTATAAGAGCAGTTGTTCTGCAGTTTGGTGATGAGCTCTCAAGTCATCTTTATGTGGGATGCTGGCATTATTTTGTAAGTTGCCAGCTTTCCTGTTAGTATCATCTTCTTTGTATTTTTATTATTGAAAAATCTGGACTTTTTTGTGTTCAATATTTGACAGCAAATTAGATCGATAATGCTTAATAAATCAAAATACGATATAATAATATACTATAATATATATTATAATATATATAAAAATGCTAAGTTTTAATTAACCTAAGAACAATATTTTTAACATATTTTAAACAGTTTTGAATAAAATATAAATATAAAAAGAACAAAGTCACGGTAAAATAATAGATTACACATTCTATACAGTGTAGGGACACATAACGACGATTATACGAAATTATTCGAACGATTAAACGTCAAAAACAATTAATTAGCAAATCAAGCCTGTTCAGATCACCGGCCCATACCATGGAGGCAATTTAAATTACATCCTAAAGGTCCTAACACACTCGACTCTTGAACGGTCATCTCCCAAAAGAGCAATTTGGAGGACTACTTAGGGACATGTCAGTCAAGATAAGGGTTTGACCGACAGTAGAAATTATGGAGCGATTTGTACTAGCATTTCTCGATTAAAAGTCGATCAGTAATATCTATTGTTGTACAGTTTTATTTAAAGTTTTAATGTAAAATTAAGCTATGTATTTACCAAAAAAAAATTTTTTTACAAAATAAAGTATAGAATTTCGACAGAGTATAACTTATCTCTGTAAGAGATTTTTTCCAGAAACCCTTCTGATGTAAGTACAGTACAACAGTAGGTACAGTACGGTGTAGGTACAGTACAACATTAAATGGTATAAACTTAATATTATAATATATCAACCAATTATAAACACACACACACACACACACACACACACACACATATATATATATATGTATATATATATATATATATATATATATATATATATATATATATATGTGTGTGTGTGTGTGTGTGTGTGTGTGTGTGTGTGTGTGTGTATATAAACATAATACTTACCTACATACGTACATATTTAAATAAAAAAACTGTCCTTATTTTAATTCAAATAAAATTAAATAGCATAAATATATACCAATTATTTTATAAAATGTTTCAATAACAATATTATATTTTCGATAACTTCGAATTTAAATGACAAAAACGATCTTATCCGTTTTCCTTACGACTAAATTCAAAAAACAATTATTGGCCTTCTAAGAATAAATTTGCTTTAATATAATATTGTTTTGTGAAATATTATATTATGGAAGCGACATAAATTGGCTGTATTTATTTAAAATTTATTGTTATAATTTAGTGAAGAATAACGTCACCAGCCTGAAGGCGTAAGGTCTATTTCCGAATGAGGTATACATAAAATGAAATATTCGATTCTTGATATGTTTTCTGATTCTGATTTCTTAGAGATACGATATTTTCCTGCAGTAAAAAGTATCCTATTTGTTGACCCGGATAACCAGCTATCATCATACATATTTCATAAAAATTTGTCCAGTGGATTTCTCGTGATGCGTTCCCAGACAGACAGACAGACAGACAAAAATTCTAAAAACTATAGATTGAGCATCTGTATCGATAATAATTGCTATGTCAATGTTCCAAAAAATATTTAATGTACAGATTCGACTCAGAATTTTATTATATGTAAGATTCATAATGAATAAGCGAATTCAAAAACTCTACAGGTATATCAATAGAAGGCTACACTACCGCTGGATAATTTCGCTATAGAACGCGAGTTGACTTGGAAATGAAAACTATAATAGTAAAAGCCAAAGCAACACACGGTTTTGTTAGATAGCGAGGTTTGTAGAAATAGCTATCTAGCTATCGCTAAATACATATCTGTAGGAACCTCAATGACATTATTAAATAGAAACAAGATAGTTAATACCTATGTAGAAATTTATATTTATATAAATGTGTTGTTTTCGCTTCTACTATAATTACAACACACCATGCGGATATCAAACCCACGATCTTTATTAGTAAAGAATAAGACATGTTATCTTACGTCATCATAAAGAGATATTTATAAAAAAAAATATTCTTTTGTTTATAAAAGATGTACTTACTACCTTTTTTACATTTTTCAACCGACTTCAAAAAGGAGGAGGTTCTCAATTCGACTGTATTTTTTTTATGTTTGTTACCTCAGAACTCCGTCATTTATTAACCGATTTGGACAATTTTTGTGTTGTTTGAAAGTGTATACTTCCAGATTGGTCCCATTTAAATTTCAAAAAAAATACCACCCCTAAGGGTAGAAAAATAGCTAATGATGAATTTGACCTATTTCTAATTGTCATATTGACTTGAAACTTTGCAAGTGATTCTATTTCCGTTGATAGCACAGTGGTTCGGTATTGTTGACCTGATCTGATGGTAAGGCCAGAAGGCTAATAGTAGATACTTTAAGTTTGGGCTTATTTTATTTGATTTGACAAGCCTAACACGTTAGAATTCTTACTTTGCTACTACTGTCTACACTAAAAAGAGAAAAATAAAAACTTTTTAAGCAAAAAAATAAAAACCGACTTCAAACAAAAACACTAAAAAGTAAAAAAATAACTGATTGGTAGTTTTCTTTTACTATATATACCTAATCAAATATTTTCGAAGTCTGTTTGTATGGGCTGGCATCGATTTCGAAAATATTTGATTAGGTATATATAGTAAATGAAAACTACCAATCAGTTATTTTTTACTTTTTAGTGCTTTTGTTTGAAGTCGGTTTTTATTTTTTTGCTTAAAAAGTTTTTATATAAATAATGTAGTTTACCTAATAATCTTGTTTTACTGATCAATCTCCTTCGTGTCTTCTCCATTCTACGTGACATTGGCGAAGTAATCTATACTCAACTGACACGCATTGAAGCCATTGACAAGAAAATTGAATTGAATTAAAATTTATTTATAATATCATAGGTTCAAGACCCAGGAATTGAACCCGCTTCATTCGGTTTCCAAAGCGAGCGCATTACCACTGCCTTACGTATGTATATATTTAAAATTAATTATATCGAGGAACGATCGTAATAGTTTAAATAAAATAAATTGAAGCACACGACTAAGGCCCGATCCTCACTATCGTGCCGATTACACTCTATTTTCGGTCCGATGTCGTTCTGGTAAAGTAATTTTGTACAAGAAACGTTGCTGGAGTGTTATTTGACCAAAAGTTGACTTTTACTGATAGTGTGAATGACATGATTTTATTATATAAAAATACTTTACCAGACTGATATCGAACCGAGAACGAGTCGTGAGTGGCACTATAGTGTGGATTAGACCTAAAGGCTTTAGGCTCGATTGAATAGACATCACTGTATTATGTACAGAAGACATGTTATTACTGGAAGACTATGGTAATTTGAATAATATAGGTACGGTACAGAATTGCTATGCGACGTTGATAAATTGATAGTTTATATTCTATTATAAATTGTTAATGGAAATGTCCTTAAAGTAATATGAAATATTATAAAGAAGGTTTTGTTTGTACTTAAGATATCACTTGAACTGATTGATTTTATTTCTTAGTAAGAAAATATAATTTTATCGAAGTAAGTATGTGTATGTAAATTTGTATAAAGTTTATTTCAAACTAGCGACTCACCCTCGCTCCGCACGGGTCGACCCTACTTACGTTTTAACGTTTAGTATAGATTTGTCAGAAGTGAGACATTTTCAAGCATAATTACTCGTACATGAGGCAGTGTTAGCCCAGTGGTAACGCGATCACTGTGACGTGATGTACAGATTTGGCTTGGTTACAATTTTATTATATGTATAGATTTGCTTTGCATCGGCTGGCACCGACTTCGAAAATATCTGGTTAGGTATCTATTCTAAATGAAGACCCCCGTTTAGTTATTTTTTACATTTTAGTGCCTGGAAGCCGGTTTTCTTTTTTTTTTAGGTTTTTTTTAAGTTTTTATTTTTTCATTTTTAGTGTAGCAACAAGCAGGTTTTTATAACACATTCGATTAAACAATTTATTTAAAAAAATATATTTGTTGGTTTTTTTTTAAAATCGCTCGACCGATTTCGATAAAATTTATATGGGACGACCTGGGAAGTATACTTCGAAACAAAAAAATATTTCCAAACCAGTTCAGACGTCTTCGAGCAATCGGTGAACATACATAAAATAAAAGATTCCTACGAATTAAGAACCTCCTCCTTTTTGGAAATCGGTTAACAAATATTACTTAAAAGAAATGGTGAATGCTCATGATTTCTGATAATTTTAAATAAAAAATTTCATCCCTTTGAAAAATTTCATATAATATGATTTATTATATCTATTTAATATTAATATATCTTTTTCGACCTTAATTAGCTTTTTATGAGTGTTATTGAATACCTACGAGTCTACTTATTTTGTGACAATTTAAAACTGTATTTTATAATCAAAGCATAAAATAAACTTTTGAAGTAGACAAAATCTTGAGGAAATCAATTATGAATTAATCTTAAAATTAAGAAACTTAATAATTTACCCAAAAAAATCTTAAATGTAACACAATTTTGTACTAAAATACACTTTTGAGACGAACAATTTGAAATTATTTTAAATTCTTAAAGTGCTATTAGACTTCAGTGAGTGACTGACGAATGAACGACGAGACGAATGAGAATTGACGTAATAATTATATTCGTTACTTCTTTGCCCTGAAATGGTTGTATGGATTTGAATGTTTAATATACAGATGGACAATGTATTTATGACGTGGAGAAACACATAGGCTACCTTCACGCACCTAAAGACACACACGAAAAGAACAACGGAAAGTCGCTAGTATAATATATATATATATATATATACATATAATATGGCGACCATCTCTAGATATGCCTGTAGCTTAACTCCTAGGTCACAAATACACTTACTAAGATTTAAGCGAAAATTTGATATTTTAAATAAAACTAATTTTTCGTATTTTTATACGGATTTATTTGGTTTTGATTGTCCTAAGTCCATCAAGGAAGGGAGTCAAATTAAAAAAGATCCCCGAAAAACTCTGAAAACATAAGTACATCATGAATACTTCAAAGATTAATATAATTATTTGCTTCAAGCGTGAATTGAACCCAATACCTCCTACGTGAACTCAGACCCGTCTGTCCGACCGTCAACATTAACTAATAATATGATATCATAATCGTTAGTCAATAACGTGAAAACTACTTAAATATTTCCTTTGGAAAATCGCTTTCTATTTCCAGTTCGATCGAAGCCGCGAACTAAGTTGATCTTATTATAATGCTGTAAAGTTTGCAACTTTGTGACTCCAAAGATATTACGTAGATCACGGAATCTTCACAGTTTTACCATTTTTATAAGTATATTCGTTACTTTATGGTTTATTTTATTGAAATCCATAATAATGTAATTTAAATGCTCATGAGTGTACAATTTGTTGCTATATTCCTCTGGCAGCGATAAGACAACGTGTATGAAAGCTATCAAATTCGTTTTAAGAATTATTTTCTACTATCGATAATAGGAATAGATAAACTAACTACAATTAAAAAATATAAATAGATTTGAAGGCACTCAAAACGTAATACATGGATTTAGTTAGTTTTTTTTAAATAGTACCTAATATGATTGACATTTTGAAGTCAGTGCCAACCGATGCCTAGTGTCTTGACACAAGATGTATAATAAAATAAATATATAATAAAATATGTTGGAACATTAACACACAGCACCATCAAGTTCCATGGTAAGTTACGAGGCCTGTGTTATGGATACCAGGTGGTTGATACACTACACATATATAACTTTAAATACTTTAGTATATATTAGTGTCAGTTAACAATAGATTTTTTAGAAATTTAATTAATTTATTAGAAAATTATCTGGAGGTGGTATTTGACAAATCCCTATATGTCGTATTAGCTATATATTTTTTATTTTTCTATCCGACATCGATAGTCGATTATGAACTTGGCTAATCTTTATTTATATAAAGTGAGTATAAACGGTTTGACACAGCCAATTAATTTTATCTATATATGGAGCACAATGACCAAGGGATGTTAGTAATAAATAGTTCTATTGTACCATAAACAGTTTCACCCTAGCTATGAATGGCTCATAAAATTTTGTGTGAACACATGCTTAAAACGTTATTAGAATTGCGTTTGTATGGTTAATAATAAGCTATCAGTCAATTTAACTTAGTTAAATATTACTATTTATGGCATTTCCATATTACTATGAATTTATGTCTTCTTTATAAATCAACCAGCATTGCCCGCGGTTCCGCCCGCGTTCAGATGACCAAAAACCAAATTCTTAGATTTTACATATTAGTATACTCTTACAATGCAGTTTTGTATTTTTTTTCTCAGAAATGAGATATTTTCCCGCAGTAAAAAGTATCCTATATGTTGACCCGGATAACCAGCTATCACCATACCAAGTTTCATCAAAATCCCTCCAGTGGTTGTTCCGTGATGCGGTAACAGACAGACAGACAAAAATTCTAAAAACTATTTATTCGGTCTCTGTATCGAAAATAAGGTCTATTTTAATAAGATTTTCCAAAAATTATTCAATGTACAGATTCGGTAGTTACAATTTTATTATATTTATAGATAATAATATGATATTTAAATTTTTAACTTTCTAATACTTATACTGTGCCTAGCAATTAGCATGGAGTCTCATCACGAACAAAAATACAAAAATATTTCAATAGATGACTTTACATGTATCGATTTGTTATTAATAAAGTTTTGTTAAATTAACAAAAGATGAAAAATTAAATCTCGAAAAGATATATTATTGTTTTAAAAAATATTCTAAGTGAAGGGAAAAGAAATAATGCGCTCGTAAATCAAATTTGCGTAATTTTATTGATTATTGAAATAACAGCAATCAGATGATGGATCTGTAGTTTGTATTCACCAGTGAATTCACCACTGCACTACAACTGCCTTCATATTTTTTTATATTTAACTCAATTAAAGTACCTGCGCTACCGAGCTTTGCTCGAAGTTTTTGATCAGAAATACAATTTGCTTTAAAAAAAAGAAACTAAATACTTGAATAATAACAAAAAAAGCACACAGAAAACAAAAGTAAAAACTTTGTATCCGGCCGGGATTCGAACCCAGACACCTAAACACCCGAAAACTCCCACATAAATCGTTAGAGCCGTTTCCGAGATCGCCGGATTTAAATTATACAAGAAATATATTAGATATTAATACTAATGTCCTCAAGTCAGTTACTTCACATATTGGATATAATTACTAATCAATGATACTAGATATAGTAATTTAATTTATGTCATACATTAATAAACAGGTTATTAGACCACTTAACCGCGTGCTATGAATTATAGAAGGGTGTATATCAGAGTCCAAGATGATTAAATTCTTAATAAGATAAAATTATTATTTATGCATCAGAAGTCAACTAAAACTTTAGTAGTTAGTGAGTTTTCGTTTGTGAGAAACAAGTTTCCTTAAGAATACGAATCGTTTCTGTTTCGAGGATAGATATAAGAGAGATTTATATTTCTTGCGCATCTTTCTATTTAAAATTAAAACAATTTAAACAATATGTTATTTATCTTGATGTTTTTTAAACAATTTTTTCGCCAAAGACGACACTTTCTCTTATATACCTCCTATTATTTGACTAAAACTTAACATCTTATATTTATTACTGACAATCGAGTATTTTCAAACCTCATTAATAATTAGTGTCCGACCGAAGGTCTATTTTTGGCCGAAGCCGAAGCCGAAGCCGATTAATCGGCTATCGCCACAACCTTCGGCCGAAGCCGAAGCCGAAGCCGAAGGTTTATATTCTCTCAGCACTCAGTAATTAATTTTGTATCAATACCTCAAATAACCTCAATATTGAAGGTTTATATTGACTGTCTCATATAGAAGTTGATGATATATCATAGAGATGGTTGGTTTAGAGATAAATAAAAGTTTGTGATTTTGTGATTTACCTACTAGTAAAAAATAATCATTTCTTTATTATGTAATTCACAAATTACAATTAGACCAATCAGTCAGATTACTAATGTATCACAATTTAATTGATAAACACAAATTCAAAACAAAACACTCGTTTAAATACACGTACGAACTTGTTTTGATGCATGCAATGTGATATTTTGACAGTGACTCTCCGCCGCCTCATGACTTTCGTAACAGTTCGTTCAATCTCGACGGTCGCTCAGACCTTCGGCGAAACCTTCGGCTTCGGCCGGGTTTTGGGCCGAAGCCGAATGTTTCGCCGAAGGTGGATTTTTTGGCCGAAGGTGGCCGAAGCCGAAGCCGAAGCCGAAGCTTCGGTCGGACACTATTAATAATTAACAAGTTTATAAATCAAAGAAACAAAAATATATTTTTGGATTATTTCCCGGATTTATTTGGATTTTTGGTTCCCGACGTTTCGAATGCTTTACAGCAATCATGGCCACGGGAGAGAGTAAGGTTATAAACGTCTCAAAGATATATACTTGTTACAGCCAATGCCTACCCACTACTTTGCAAAAATGATTTCAAAAAATTCAAAAATGGCAATAAAGTACCTTAATATCTAAGAAACTATTAAATCAAACAAATAAGAAATCTACAAATCTACGAATACGAGCTTAATACATAAATATGCTTAAGCATAAAGTTAAAATTGCTATTTGTGAGAATCTAAAGGTGAGCTTATAACATCAACAACCTACTATAAGCTATATTGTCCTGGGAAAAAGAAGTTTTGAAAAAGGAAATAAACAAGACAGGCTTAAATGACAGTACAGACAAATTGACAGGCTAATTTTTACCAAGGGAAAAGAAGTGTTACTGTGGAAAGAAGAGCATTACTGAGAGATGGGGGTTGATTTTTTTTAAGCTACAAGTAAAAATAGTAAGGTATTCTAAATGAAGAATTCAGGATGCATACCTTATCTGTACTATCTATACTAATATTATAAAGAGGAAAGATTTATTTTTTTGTTTGTTTGCTAGTTCATTATATTTCTGACTAGCGACTCACCCACGCTTCTCTCGGGTTCGTCTCTAGCTTGATTCCTCATAGAAAATTTCATCCCCATTTTCACTCCCTTAAGGGATGATTTCCGGGTAAAAACTATTCTATGTCCTTCCCAAGGTCTCAAACTATCTTCTTACCAAATTTCATCTAAATTGGTCCAGTAGTTTTGAGCTTATTTGGTACAAACAATGAATTAAAAAAATCTTTTCTCTGTATAATATTAGTATAGATAAAACAAATCAACTTAGTTTGCTTATTTTACATTGTTTAAACTCTAAAGCTTAGTTGCTGAATGCAACCGATGTCAGGTAAATAGATTTCCCTTTCTTGGAAGACGAGCAATGTGTACGCAAGGACCGCAGTTCTCAACAAACTCATCTAACTTATTTATGTATTGTCGTCCACAGTAGCATTTATTTGAAACTTTCTGTGAATAAAATATAAGTTTTGTAAAATAAAAGTTTTTATACACGTTAATTTACACATATACTTATCTATACATATAATAAAACTAGCGGCTCACCCTCGCTTCGCTCTGGTTCACCTCTAGAAAAACAAAAACAAATCTATCCCTCGGGATCCGTATTTTATTTCGAGATAAAAAGTAGTGTTAACTATGTATTATTCCAGACTATAATCTATCTCTGTGCCAAATTTCATCCAGAAATAAAATTTTAACAAGATCAAATTTGTGCAATATTAATATCTACACATTTTTTTAACAATTTATGTTTGAAGAATGATTAATTGCAAAAGATGCTAATTTTTAGGATTTCAATGATTCCAATTCAAATTTCACCATAAAGAAATTTTAGGGCCCTTTGGGCTTTTCCTTGGGATACAAGTTCCAAATATTACTTGTATACCAACGTTCTCCATTTAAATGACGTTTTATCTTAATTACTTTTGAAATCTTTTCCTCCAAATATGATATATATATATATATATATATATATATATATATATATATATATATATATATATATATATATATATATATATATATATATAATTTCTAAGGCCGATCTCAATAAGATAACATATTATTGCGTATTATACACAAAAACATACATGCATAAGAAGCGGAAACCTCGCCATTTTAAGTTAGCAATTTTTTTTTGCTGACAATCTATGAAGTCAATACAACATCGCTTTGGACTTTCAATTCTTGCTGATATCTCCTGACGTACAGACAAATTGAGATCTTTACAAAACAAGTTAAAACAAATAGCTAACAGAAACGAAAATTTTAAAACAAATAAAAATGAAAGCCAGATTTTGATCAAACCTCACTCACTTCATTATAAAATCAACAATACAGAAAAGGTTTACAGTTTCATGAAATATTTAAATTAACTTCCTTGAAGCCTTTATAAAAATCCAAGGTAGCGCGCCCGCTTTGTTTTTTCCTTTTTGCGATTAACATGTGTAACGGGCTTTAATTTTGTTTAAATAGCTTTACCGTGGTTTTAAATTTATGTAGTAGGTGCTTGCGTCTGAAATTTTTTGGCTATTTCATAGTTCAGTTTATACTTTAATTTTCAACTGCAATATTCCTTGTTTGCTTAGTGAATGTTATGAAGTCGAAATTGTACATTGAATTTTTATGTTTATTATATAGTGTGTATTAAAGGAAAACTTTGAAACAAGTAGATTTTTGGTTGGTGGTTTTTACGTACATTACTCGAATAATAATTTGAATATAAGTACTTAGAGCCAATCAGTGAATCAAAAAGCTTGAGATCCTCATTCCCTAACTGCTTAGTATAGCAAAAGAACATTACATTATTTAGAGCGTCAGCATTAATAGTCTAATGCCCGATTTCACCAACAATCCATAAGCTACCACCTACGTATGGGATCCCTAGCTTAAAAGTCCCCTAAACTAACCCCTAAATTAAATTTCGTTTTACGATCGTCTTTAAGCCCATATTTCGAGCACCTAAATTTAGGGGGCCTTTTAATATTTAGGTGACCCCTAACTGTCGGTGAAACAGAAACTGTCCCCTAACAGCCCCCTAACCATGCTTAGGGGATCCATTAAACTTAGGTGACGTTGGTGAAATCGGGCATAAGATTCCGATGTGTGTGGTGGACCCCTAATTCTTTATGCAGGCAAAATATATTTTTTAAAACCCATAAAACATATTAACAAACACGACCCAGAGGGGTTGTCACCAAAAATTTGCTCCAGGCCATTTTTTACTAAAAAACCTCTGGTCTGGAGTTGTTTTGGTATGACAACCCTATATTATTAAATTTGTTATAAAATTATCTACATTTTGATACTTGGTTCGTTCCGGAAAATGATACGAGCAATAAATAACTACTTCAATTTACTTGTTTGTATCTAGATGTCAGGTAATGTGTATTCGAAAAAGGCTGCCAGACGTATGATGGCATTTTTTACAAATCTTACTTTCGATTGATACTAATTTGTCACAGGAAAAGAGTTCTTGTATCTACTTTTAAAAAAAGAAATCTATTTTTTTTTTAACTAACAGCCTGGAGCTAATTATTGGTGACACGCACCTGGGTCGTGTTTGTTAATATGTTTTATGGTTTAAAAAAATCGTATATGTATCATATCTCTTACTATAAGAACAAATTGACAAATAAAGCGACGTAAAGTCACAGTTATCGTAGTTATTATTTTACAATACTCTACTATAATTTTCTCTCATGTCACCATTATCATCATTGTCTCTGATATTAACGATCTAGATAATCTAGATCTAGATTAAGAACAACATATTGAAATACTACATTAAAAGCTGCAAAGTAAAGGTTAAAACTCAAAATTTTCACTGAATAACGGCAGTAGAATCAGGTTATTAGGACTAATGCCCGATTTCACCAACAACCCATAAACTAGCACCTACGTATGGGATCCCTAGCTTAAAAGTCCCCTAAACTAGCCCCTAAATTAAATTTCGTTTTACCATCGTCAGAGCCCGTATTTCTAGTACCTATATTTAGGTGGCATTTTAACATTTAGGTGACCCCTAACTGACGGTGAAACAGAAACTGTCCCCTAACAGCCCCCTAACTACGTTTAGGGGATTCCTTAAACTTAGGTGACGTTGGTGAAATCGAGCATAAATCTTGTTAATCATATTAGCTTTAAACTAAGAGTGTAAATCCAAAAACGTGTTCCATTTAAATGTGGACTTCCACTTGTACACTCAGATTATCGCTTCAAAGAGGATAAAACCAAATTATATTTGTAAAATGAATGAAACGCTAATGAAATTACGTATGCTCAAATGATATCAGTTGGACACGAAAGTATACAGGATTAATCGGCCGTATATCGGTTTTAAAAAGGTTTAAAACACTACACTGCAAGTATATTATGGAAGATTATAAAATAAACAGCATACACGTCTTTCTGATTGAAATGTATTTCAAAATGCCGAAAATAAAACAAAAGTTGAATGTTCATATCGAATCAATTACGAATAAATCTTTCAAAAAATTAAGGCTTTTGTCGTCACATCATCCCTTTGATAAAGAATTAAGCCCTCAGTTTGTTATCTTCAATATGTTACAACAAGTTTTAGACTGCGGTTTTACTCAACAAATCTATTGAACTGGCACAAGGAGTAATATTTAAAAAAAAGTGTGTGTGCGCGTATACGTACGTACGCGTACACATACTTTTTTGTACGTTTGACGTAAGAAGTTATGCTTCTTTGGGTTTTTTAAAGCAAATAAAATCTTGCTATTTTAGTTTTTATTTTATCCGTATTCTTTTCAGTGAACTCTTTCATTTGATATCCATATCATGGGGGTGCATGATATGGATATAAAACAGATATGGCTTATAGATATAAAAACGTGTTGTGTATATAAAAAGACCGGAATAAATACCCTCAATATAGACATCACACTATACTAAATGGAGATTTAACGACTAACTTCATACTGTATTCTAAATCTGTCGCATAGTTAAAAAATGACTCTCATAATTTCTTCCCTAACGCGCCAAAAGAAGTATAACTTCAAATAATAAGTGAGGACCAGTGGTTGAAAATTGACCATTATTCTAATAACATACAATTCTTATATAATCGATATATATATATATATATATATATATATATATATATATTATATATATATATATATATATATATATATATATAATCTATTTATTGAGGAAGTTTATAGGCTACCTAACATAACGATGCAGTTTTTAACCCCCGACGCAAAAAGAAGGGTGTTATAAGTTTGACGTCGATGTCTGTCTGTGTGTGTGTCTGTCTGTCTGTGGCATCGTAGCTCTCAAACGGATGTACCGATTTCGATGCGGCTAACTTCATTTGAAAGCCAGTTTCCTTGCAGTGGCTCTTAGCTATGTTTGGTTAACATCGATCCAGCAGTGTTAGAGTATCAGCTCTTTACCAAAATGATGTAAGGCATTTTGGCGTATGATTACTCGATTAAGTTCTTTACGCGTGCCAGTGTAATCGATAAATGACAATTAATTTGCATAGGGGGTATTTAAATTCTTAATTTATAATTATATATAGGATCGAATTAATTATAAATAAATAAACTACGCGAGAAAAACTACGAGAAAAAATCAAGTTAATAAAGTTTTTGCCTTCTGTTATCCTACTCCATAAAATTAACTTATGAACTTACTTACTAACTATAATAAAACTAAACTACTATATAATCTCTGTACGTAATATGCTTAAAAAGGAGTACAAAGCTTTCCACTCACGAATTATTCAATACTAGCGACTCACCCTCGCTTCGGTTCGGGTTAGTCCCTAGACAAAAACAAATCTATCCCCCGGGAACCGTACCTTTCGCCGGGATTATAGACTATAGCCTCAATAAACGGGCTATCTAATGCAAAAAGAATTTTTCAAATCGGATTAATAGTACCTGAGATTAGCGCGTTCAAACAAACTCACTGTCTTTATAATATTAATATAATTATGTAGATTATAATACTATACTAGTAGACATAAGTAATATATTAATACATTACTTGTATTAGGTATATATTTATTATTTGGATATTCCTCTATGGACCTCAAATCTATTATATTAAAACTTAAATTTTACTAATAATAACGTATAGTAGCAAAAATTATCACACACAGTACTTGTAAGAGAATTCTCAAGCGTATCGCCTTATGAAAGAACGAAATTCGATAACAATCCAACCACAATGACTTCAAGTAGTGAAGACAATGAAATCCGCATTGACGGATGCGGATTTATGGACGCAACATTAGATTTTTATTGAACAGCAAATACATGGAGTCGCCTATTTGCTATTTATTTTAATATGATAGAATTTATAATGCTTTCTTTTGATATAATGTTATACGCTAGTAAAAGATTACTAAAACACATTTCTTCTAATATCCATTTAAAAAAATGATTATTTTCTATAGACGAACTTATTGCTAAACAGATAATTTAAAAGTAATTGAAAGATAAAAAAAAACAAATAATTGGATTTCTATTATAGATGTTAAAGTTTGTATAGGTGTTTAGTAATACATAAATAAAACTAAATAAAAAATATGCAATGATATAACAATATAGAAAAAAAGCAACAACGACTCCACACCAACACTGTCCAGAGCTTACGGGACATTACTCTCGACGGGCACCATTCGATAATATTCCCATTTTATTTTATTAAATCCCGAACCCTCCTTTCCGGGCCAGTGGAGCTCTTTCAAGCCCTTTTGAGGATTTTGACACGTTATTTGTTGACTTCGCGATATTTATCATTAAAATTCACGGTCGGTGAGCTCTGACTGACTTTTGAGACTGGTTATATAAATTGCATTAGTATTTTAAAATTGTATATAAATATATATATATATATATATATATATATATATATATATATATATATATATATATATATATATATATATAAATATGTTGTGACATTAACACACAGCACCATCTAGTTCCATGGTATGCTACGAGGCTTGTGTTATGGATACCAGATAGTTGATACACTACACATATATAAACTATAAATACATACATATTATAAATATAAACACCCATGACTGGAGTACAAACATCGTGTTCGTCACACAATGAATGCCCCCAGCGGGACTTGAACCTGCGACCGCTGACACAGCAAGTAGGGTCACTACAAACTGAGCCAAACGTGTCGTCAACTTCACAACGTCAACAACAATAACAACAAGTATTGTGGCACTATTGACTTTGAAGGACACATTCGAAATGATTTCTAAGGAAATAAACTTATTATGCTACATTCAGAGTATTGTAGTATGTTTAAATACCATGCCACATAGTGGTTCCTATATAGATAAACAAAGATTGTATTAAGTGTTAGTCATATTATATGATGTACCTAGACTTGTATGGTATTTCCATCTAAAATATTTCCCCACTAGAGAATTTGAATAACTTTTTTTGGGACTTTTTTTCAATTCATAGGAGAAATAGTCTGACTCTAACAAAAGTACACTATTTTTTCGAAAAGCCCAAACTTAAAAGATTAGTTTTATAGGAACTAAGCGACTCCATGTGTAGGAAGATACGAATCGTATGATCGGATTTAAAGTGTTGTCTAGTGTATAGCACACCACCAGCGTCACGATTTCAGACTGCTTCTTTAACTAGCTAGAATTTTGGATAGAAAATTCAAGTGATATATGTCTTGAATATATCACTATAACACTTATTGGGAATTCTTGCACAAAGAAGGTAAAAATTTACATTAATAATTTAAAAAGAAATAAATACATTTTTGATCATGAATTTGTGGGAGGAAAAATTCAAACAAGCCCAAAGTCGAAGGAATTAAAAAGTAGTAAGGAGTCGGCAAGTAATCATCAGATCATATCCATGATATTAAATTATTGTATTCTCATCCGGATTCCATATACTAGTACAAAGTTTCGATCAACATATTTGGAAATAAGTTAAAATCAACTAAACCAAAAAAATAGACTACGTCATAGTTAGCTGTGAAAGTGACAAAAGCATGTTTTAAGAAGGAAGGAACTACGATTTCATCAATTTTAATAATAATGTCGGTTCTAATAACTAACGGTTGCTTCAATAAAGACCCCCAATAATAGGTTTTTCTCAAATATCTTCCATGTACAGACAGCAATCAATTACATTTTTTATTATATGTATAGATTTTCGGATATGAGCTTACGGATGTATCAGTACCTACCTATCAAGGAAGTATACAGCAGGCATCACCATTAATCCAGTAACGACCTTTGTTTCCGTGTTCCAAATCACTTGCGGTTTTCTTAACTACTTTACTTAGGAATGAGTGCTTTATTGTTCTTATCGTGCCTTTCCCTTACTTAGAGTCAGTGTATGAAATTGACTGTAAGGAAAAGTGGATAGAAGAAAGTTGTAAAGGATATTAACACGTATCTTACTACCATATAAATGCGAATTACTCAATCATTCCAGAACAGCTAAACGGATCTGGATGAAATTTGGCATAAAAATACATTGTAGTCTGGAATAGCGCATTTCACTTTTTATCCAGAAAAATGTACGGTTCCCAAATAATAGATTTGTTTTTATTTTTCACTAACGACGAACCCGAGCAAAGCGAGGGTGAGCCGCTAGTATGTATAATGTATAGTACCTGGGAGACCGAGCCTCGCTCGGAGTTTTTGGCCAAAAAAACATTAAAAAAAACAAACTAAAAATTTGAATAAATACAAAAAAAAATAAAGGAAAATCTTTGTATCCGACCGGGATACGAACCCAGACATCTGTGGTGGTCTTGCGCCTTGGACGCTTGAACACGATGCTTATGTCCTAGCGTGCGAATTAGCGACCATATTTTGCGTGGAATAATGCGAAAAAAAACCGTATGAAAACTCGAAAACACGCGTTTTCCCAGGTATAAAACTAATCTTGATCGATTTATCGCCCCCAAAAATCCCCTGTATACTAAATTTCATGAAAATCGTTGGAGATGCAGAATATATATATATATATATATATATATATATATATATATATATATATATATATATATATATATATATATATATATATATATATATATATATATATATATATATATATATATATATATATATTGCTCGTTTAAATAGGCAAAGTTTGTACGTTTGTGAGGTTGTAGGGGTAATCTCTGGATCTACTTAACCGATTTAGATGAAATTTAGTGATAAGATAGTTTGAAACCCTAGAAAGGACATAGAATACTTTTTATTCCAGAAATCATCCCTTAAGGGGGTGAAAATGAGGATAAAAGTTTGTATCGAGAAGCAAGCTAGGAACGAACCCGAGTGAAGCGAGGGTGAGTCGCTCGTATTATATAAATAGGTAGGTTTATAGCGACGAACCATGTATAACATAAGGCAAATTTTTTTTTAGATTGGACGCGGGCGTAGCCGCAGGTTTTGCTTGTAATATTATATGTTTAAAGTAAAACTAAAATACGAAATTTTTCCAATTTTCTTAAAAATAAACCAAAGTAACTAAAGTACATTTATGCCTTATTATGCGTATCAAAGTGTCCTGTAAAAACCCTTCTATCCCTAAGGGCGTACTAAAGCAGTTTCCATGACATGGAGTATTACTTGAGGGCAGCGCGTCACGTTTACTTACTTTATTTAGAAACAAAGTGTTCAGAGGCTCCACTTATTTAAGATTTTATAAGCTGGCTTCCACCCGCGACTTCGCTCACGATGATAATATAATCTATCTATATAGAATTGAATTTCTTGAATTTGTGTCGTCTGTGCGTCACTGAATCATTCATCCCTAGGGGATTGCTGAGCCAAACGAGGGTAAGCCGCTAGTATAAAAACTAAAATCTGTTAAATTTCCGTGGATATGGGATTTGTCAAGCCAATCAATTAATGATCCGAAACGAAGTATTTACTAGAAGCCACTGCATTGTAGAATTCCTCTATAATTTCATTCGGCTATGTTTAATTTTTTATTTCTAAATTTTTCTACAAAATATTGTGATGATAAGCTTTTATTATGTATTAATTATCTGTGAAACTTTATTGGTTTTAGAATTACTTTTATATGTTTTATAATATAATTATTTATTATACTCTACGTTTCCCTTGAAAAGCAAATAAATAAATTCACCTTTTAGCACCATCATCAAAATCGCTCCATGATAAAAATGTAGGTATTTATGTATTGTAATCCGAATTTTCCTTCATTAAAATCGATTTGATTCCATAATACCTACGTTAAACTAAAAAATGCGTGCCAAATATGTATTCTGTTATCCATACCTAAACGTATAAACCACGAGTGATAGTCTCTTTAAAATTGATTAAGCCAATCGACTTTTATCGTCTATCCTGCACGAACCGTTTATCTTACAGCTAATAAAATGTAGCTTATGCCACTTTCTTCCGAATCCTCTACCCTATCTATGGGTACCTATTATCTATATAAAGATTTTGAAGTTATACTTCTTTTGGGACGTTTAGAAAAATATTTGAGAGTAAAATTTTGACGATGCGCGAGCACACCGACAGCCAAAAAGCGACATGATGAAGTTAGCTGCATTCCTTTTACATACAGAGTTGTGGCCTACGCGATGAAATCTTTAGCTATTTTTGTTCTGTTACGCCAAAGAAGTATAACTTCTTACGTATGTACATAAGTACACACACACACACGTTTTATTTTATAAGTTCAGATTATCCTTATCGGAGCTTAGCATAGGTACAGAGGATAGAACTAAATATATTCTAAGCTATAGAATAGACAGATAGCCAGAAAACATGTGATATTGCTTGTGTGGCCTTTGATGTCGTGCAAATAACTGTATGAGAACATATTAAAATTAAAAGTTCCATTCCAATAGTTTGGATATTTTCAAATAACCGTACTACAAAATATGAGCAATTAATACCTACTTTAAATTAATTATGTATATTTTAATAATTCTGTGTTATCTGCGCAAATGTTGACAGATACTATTATTAATTTATTACGAGCGACTCATCCTGGCTTCGCTTCGTTCTTTATTTATATATAATCTATCTCTGTACCAAATTTCATCCAGATCCGTTCAGCCGTTCTGGCCTGAAAGAATAACAAACATCCATCCATCCTGGCAAACTTTCACATTTATAATATTAGTAAGATTTATAGTTTTTCGATTATTTACATATGTACTCGCGTTTATATATTATTACAAGTTTCATTTCTTTTTTGGGTTTTATATTGAACAATTTTATGATTTTGTTTTGAATTTATAATTTATATTCTATATTTATATGATAGAATAATATAAAATTATAATAAATTATACCGATGTTAGTGCAAACTAAATTTTAATTTATTTAGCAGCGCCATCTATTAAAAAGAAGAAAAATTAAAATAAAAGATCACAAGTTACTTAATCCCGCAACTACAACGAACTGATTCCATATTATTATGATAGATGGCGCTGTATTCAAATCTAATTAATAATATCCTTTTTTTATAAATAATTAAAAATCTAGAATAATTATTTATCTTGTTTATTTAAATAAAATAAGATACATTATAAGTAGCAAGTGTATTATAAAAACGTACCATAGAAATACTTTAAATGTAAGTACAAAAATATCTTTTTAAAACATAAATTATCACACTACCTAATTGCCAGTTGTGAATGAAAATGTGCCTTCAATTCATTTCTTTGTTATTTGACTTTTAGACGTGTTACTTCGCTAATGTCATGTAGAATGGAGAAGATACGGTGTAGAAAAGGTACCTATTAACGGGTTAAAAAAGAGATAATCACACTGAGGTCTCTTTACATATAAAATATTATGAGCAATTAATTGTATGATCTGGACCTACAACAAACATTACAATAAAGTATATACAAGATAAATACAATAAATACAAACATATGTTAGTATAAATTAATTAAATGTTTAACAATTTAATATTAGTACATATTTTTTTCTCCAGGGTACCGGAAATCTGTTAGACTACTGAGACAACGTTGACACAATGCTGCCTAAGTACGGATAAAGCTGTGCGAAGAAGAAGAAGAAGATTATAGTAAAATGTGCCTTACAAATGTACTTATATGCCCTACAAAATTTTAATGACAGTTATCACATACCACGCACGTAACTTTGTCTCAGCCGATTCAAAATAAATATACCAGCACTCAGTGGTCAAAATTCGACTATAACATTACTGAAAATTCGAGAAAAATATATATGAATAGAATTTACCTATCAATATACTCAAAAAGAACTGTTTCCAATTTTTTTTATTGATAACATGAAAGCTCGTTAATAGTGCTATAAAAAAATCGGTGGTCGGAGGAGAAAAAGGCACTGAACTGCTTTGTCTTTGCCTTATGCCTATTTAAATGAAGGTAACATTACCATCACATTCCCCTGCCTACTATTGTGCAATGCATTGGTCATCGTTCTCAATTTTAATCTAAACATACATATAATAAAATTCTAACTTTGTCGAATCTGTACATTAAATGTTTTTGAAAAATCTTATTGCAATAGACATTATTATCAGAACAAAGGCCGAATCTATAGTTTTTAAAATTTTTGTCTGTCTGTCTGTTACCGCATCACAGAAAAACCACTGGAGGGAGTTTTGATGAAATTTGGTATGGTGATAGCTGGTTATCCGGGTCAGCATATAGTATACTTTTTACCGCGGGTAAATATCTCATTTCTGAGAAAAAATACAAAAACTGCATTGAAAGAGTATACTAGTATGTAAAACCTAAAAATTTGGTTTTTGGTCATCTGAACGCGTGCGGAGCCGTGGGAAATGCTAGTTGTACTATAAATGTTGTAAAAATTTGCTTTTTACATACCAAATAATATTATGTCCCAAATTTCAAATATTTCCATACAGTAGCTTAGCCAGTGAATAAATTATGACAGACTAACAACTCACCCTCGCTTCGCTCGGTATCGTCTCTAGGTACATTTTAATGTTTTTGAGCGGAACCCTAATTCTTTTACTGAAATAAAAGTAGCCTAAGTTACTTCTTATAACATCAAACTACCTGCCAGTGAAAGTCCCGTCAAAATCGGCCCAGCCGTTTCGGAGATTAGCCAGAACGGACGAACAGATAAAAATTTTCAAAATTGTGTTTTTCTTATAGAAGGCTGTTATTTTGACATTACAAACAGACACTTCAATTTTATTTATCTGTATAGATGTATAGATAGACAAGTAAAACACACACTACAGAACTCTTAAATGTACTTAAAAGAAAAAAATCAAACACTTATATGATAAAAAAATCTTTAATTTTAATATTTACACAATGATTACAATAATAATTATAGATGACGATATAAAGTTAAATGAAGATGATTTCAAAAATAATATTTCAACAAAAGTACTTTTCGTTGTATTCATATTTCTTCTCAGCACTATTACAAGTATTTACCGCTAAATTTCAATAGATATTAATCAATAGAATTGGTTGCCATATTTTTTATTTTTAGATTTGTAATAACAACAATGAGTGTTCAATTTAATATCAAAATCTGTGCAAAATTTCATGCTTGTAGATCCTCATTTTAAGCTCTGCGTCAGTCAATTTTGATTTATGATACTTTTATCAAGTTGTACACGATTTTGGATCGAATTTATTGCACCTTTTACTACTTACCATAGGGTCCGTTCACAGTTGAGAGTTGTCCTTATTCTACATGGTCATGTTTAATTTTGAAAATGTCTACATTTTATAAAATATCATGGTGCATGTACATAAAATCATCTTTTTCATCATCAAATGTTACTTATGTACGCATAATAAAACTAAGTTAGAAAATTCGATTAACTTTTCCCTACAAATAATTTCCATATCACAATATAAATTCAGTAGGTCTCCCTCAATTTATTTCGAGGAAATCGTTCTGAAAGTATATACTTTAAAACTTAAACATTAATCATTAAATGCAATTATTTCACTCAAACAATGAAAATAATAATTCATCGCCATAATAAAGTGCCAATATCCACTACAATTATCCTAAAAATACATCAAAATCCAAAAAAAATAATGTATATGTATATATTTTGTGTATTCTGTTACATATTTGTTATAAAAAAGAGAGCGTATCTAAACATTTCATAGATTTTCCCTAGCTTTATCCTGAATCAATTTTAAATCCAATATGTTCTAAACTTCAAATGAGTATATTATCTTTTAAAAAGCTACACTATGAGTTAACTTGTATGTTATGGTTTTAAAAAATGAGTATCACGCCTATTTATTTTTCACCAATTTATCATCTAAATTACGTAAATATCTGCTCAAAGACTCAGAAGTACTTTGTAATATACTTAAACCTAGTCTGTATTTGAATTCGACGAGTCTTTTAATTAAATCGAATATTCCACCGCTAGTAAGAGGAGGATATGTGATTACTTCTGGTGTATATGTCGGTTTTGGCTTATTAGGTCCATACGGCACAGCCGATGTAGATTCCAATTTAACTTCTGTGGTAGTTTCGGTGTTAACGTTTCTAACTGTAGAGTATTTAGAACCATCCTCGTTTATCAAAGGACTGCTTTCATCTTCTATTTTTGTTGTTGGGAACACTTCGTACACTTTGAAAGACTTTGTTGTTATATCTAGTTCATTTGACATTTCAGTTTCAGTATTTTGTTTTTTATCGTCTATAGGTAAAGTGGAAATACTTTCAATCACTTCATTTTTTATTGTACTAGCGTCAACTTCTTGTTCTTTGCTTGGGTCCATAGATACAGCGTAAACAGTAAAGACATCTTTATTCTCAGGTGTTATTGTATCTTCGTTTTTTAATTGTATTATTTCTACAGGTTTTGGTGTTATTGGGCCACCCAATCCCTCATCAATTTCATTACTTATGAAGATTTCATTTTCTTTATTTTCTCTGGCAGCCTTCAATATCTCCTCAATAGAACCAACAATGTTTCGTTTGCGACGTATATTTCTGCGTCTTCTGTTTAACTTTCGTGGTCCATGCTCTGGTACAACAACTGGTGTGGCCGACTCGGTCAATTCTTTCGGCACATTACCTACAACGAATTTATTGTCAGCTGATCCTGCTTCAGAGTTCTCTTCTGAATATTTACTATCATCTGTATCATCTGCCTCATTATTTGAGCCTAAATACATGGAAGTAGGAGAATATGTTACAGGACTGCTCGTAGATTCACTATAGAATTGAGTCTCATATGGATAAACTGGTTTAAAATCGGTGTCTTCTGATGGCTTGACACCATAGACCACGGAACTTGACGTGTCACTACCATACGATGATATTGCTGAAGGTCCAGTTTGTGGGGCTGCATATATTGGTTCTACTGCAGGATATGGAGTATATGTTTGCGGTTTTTCATACTTCTTTTCCGTCGTGTATGCGTGACGCGTTTCATACTGATAATGATTATGATTATAATTAATAGGTTCAGGATACACAGCACCATGCGCTATACCTGTTTTTTGTTGAGGAAAATGTACATTACGGTTTGGCTCATAATTATTAGCTACATGACGATATCTTATATCTTGATCCTTTTTGGCTGGATATCTATTAATATAGGCGGTTTGACCAGCATATGGGTTGAACTTTTGTTTCGAAGTTATGGGCATACCAGCAAGCACAGTTCCTAACATTTCTTCTTCGGGTTGACCATTTCCTTCACTTGCATATTCTTCTGCATTATGTCTATAAATATCATCTTTCTTGTCAACTTCAATAGTACGTCTTACTGGTGTGGCGAAAGGATATAAGAAGTAACTAGCAATACCCACTAAACCAGCTAAACCTATTACTCCAACTCCAACTGAGGGCATAACTTCTCTAGAAAAATAATTATATATTTGCGTGGTAAATGGCCCTGTAGTGGTATTTGGTTTTTTAGAAATTTTATTTATTTTCGTTTTATTCGTAGTTTTAAGTTCGGTTGCTATTGCAGTGGAGGTTTCCTTTTTAGGTTTGGTAGTTTTACGTTTTTTTGTTTTTGTTTTCTTTTTGTTTGAGGAACGTTTAGGTTTCTTAGTTGTAGTAGCAGGTGTACTAATTTCTAATTCAATTTCTTGTTCCTTTGGTTCCACCTTTAGTAATGCTGATTCAGTTACAACTGGGGCTAACGCAGTCGTGGTAGTACTAACTTTTACTTTATTTTTATTTGCTTTCTTTATTGGTTTTGATGTAACTTTTATAATTGGTATGGCAACTGTTGCTCTCGTAGTAAGAGCTTCAGTAGAAGGGGGAAGTGTGGTTGTGCTTACTATAGTTGTACGAACAGGAGAATTTTTATTTTTTTGTACATTAGTTAGCACTGTGTCTTTAATTTTATTATAAACATTTTCATTTATTGCTGATCCTCCGGCTATTAAGTCAGCTTTATTTGTGCTTCCAATAATCGGTCGCTTTGCAGTTGGTATTTTGTTTTGTGGTTTTTTGGTTTTATTTTTACTAACAGCAGGTCTTTGTTTCTTTTGTGCCTCTTCTGATTTTGTTGGTTCTGTTGATACCGAAGCGTTGTCTTTATTAGCAGGATTACTTAATAAAATCCAAGTCGATATACCTTCATTGGTTGTTGAAGATTCATTTGAAGCCTCTTTATTTTCTAATTCTAGTTCCTCCATTGTAACTGGAACTGCAACACCTACATGTGAACTTTCAAACGATTCATCTCCATCTTCATGTCTGGTTTTAATTTTTTGTTTGTGAACAATCTGAGTTTTTAATTTTGGTGGTATTCTGGTGTCTGGTATAGCTGCCATGTTGTTGGTTTTATTAGATTTGTCAAGCAGTTGATTTGCAACTTTTTGAATGGATTCACCGATAACTGGCGCTTTATTCTTGACATCTCTAGCAGTGTTATCGTCTATTATTTCAACAGGTTTTTCAGTGTTTTTGTCTTCTTCGTCTATTCTGAAATATCAAAATATTAAATCAATAATGGTGAATGATTTATTCAAATATAATAATACATGTAAATAATGAATATCACATTTAAAATTTACTTAAATATTTAATATAATATGAATCATAAATATTTTTTTATAAAATGTATTATATCTGGAAAAGGTAATGAAACAATTGTTCTATATTTTAAATTATTTATTGTAAATTACGTAAGAGTAATTATTATTATTATTATCTATGTTTCAAGAGCAATTAATTAATATATGTATATATACAAAATATTAATTATAAATATCACATGTATATTTTTTTGTTATTTTATTATTATTTATAATTATAATTAAAATAGAAATTATTTTGTTACAGTACAGAGTGAATTTTTCAAATGAGTATAGATAACTAAATTCAAATTATAAGCCATGGCTAAACTTGAATTTTCAAAATTTAATCAGTATAAGCGACAATACCGGCTATTGCCTTATTAGTTACAAATTATCTAAGAAAACAAGTCCAATTATAGTTTAAGTTACTTTATATTGTAAGCTTTATACGTTTGAGACAGTATAATCAGCTAAGTATTCAAGAGAAACTATTAGTTATATACTAAGTAAATAAAACCTTTATATCAAGTATTAGAGCTATAATATGTAGATAACCTAATAGGAAACATAAAAAAGCTTTAAGTTTAAAAATCATTTTAGCCGTTTCGACCACATTATGTGTATAACGTAGCACTTTCATGGCAAAACATTTCAAAATCAATTAAGAAAACTATTTTTAACATTTTTGTAAAAATATCTCTATAAATACCCAATAACATTGGTTGATATTTTATACCAAAATTGATTATTTTATTTTTAAAATCGCTTTCTTGTGTGTAAAGCAGTGTAGAAGTCAAATAAAAAAGTAAACTATCTATTAAAAAATACTATCAAGTAGGTAACTTAGCTAAGTGTAATTTTTTTTCTTCGACTTTTGCGAGTACTAGCATCGATTCTTTCATTTAATTTTATTTTTTTTGCGATAACTTTTAAAATTTCCTTTACTTTAGAAAACCAAGACAGCTGATAATGAAAATTACGACTTCTATTTAAAGTACTTGTTTCTGAAGCGTGTCCTTTTCTATCATTTGGTATAGAATTCAAATGAAATCCATTGTAATAATCGTCTAGTTGCCATTGCGGCCTATACATATGTGCTTCTGGTAATTCTCTGCCAGAAAAAGCCCATGGCCCAAAAAAAGCTAATAAGCCTGACACTCCAGCAAATAATACAACTAATGGAGTTAAAATGAACGCTAACGCACCGAAACTTAGAGGATTGATTGCTGCTAGCCAGCTAAATGACTTTAAGTTAGGCTTAAAGAAGTCTATAATAGAAGAAAAAATATCATCATCATCATTTGGTCGACCTGGTCGAGTGTAAGTTGAAAGGGCAGAACTAGGTGAAGCAAAATTCGCAGGTTCAGAAGACTCTGATTCAATATTATTTGCGGCATTATAATTTGATATCTCTAAGTCTTCATCAGATATATCTTCTGTTTGACCATCATCATTTTCTTGTGACTCTACATAATCGTTTGTATTTTCATCACTACCAGATTCCTCTAAAGGCAACCCAAAAACGTCAGTTAAAGTCATGTCAGTATCTTCATCAGATTCAACCACTACATTTTTATTTACCACATTTGTGTTGACTGCTATATTAAGATCAGGACAAGCTTCCTTTCCTTGACCTTGAAAAGTATTATTGAGAGTGACGAAAATAGTTGGGCAGTCATCAGGTGAAGCATTATATTGATCAGGTCTTATTACTATTCTATCCGTGTATCCCATAGAAGCTGGAAACGTGGTTACATCAAAATTATTAGATGGAAACGGGGAAAAGTGATTTACATTATTATAGTTATAAGGATTTTTTGGCGTAGTTGATTTTATAGGTTTTCTAGTCGGTCTATTATTTTCTTGATAAGTATGATAACTAGGCCAAGGTTTTGGGTAGCCTACATTCGTAATAATAGGTGTGGGCTTAGGTGTAGTAAATACATAATTGGGTCGTATATTATATGGAAAATCTGTTATTTGAACACTGTCAGAATAAATAAGATCATCATCATATTGTGGTATCATAGGTTTGTGGTATGTAACTGTGTAGCGTTTGTTATCAGATTGTGTATGAAATACATTTTTGCTACTTTCTGTTGATTGATCAAAATTTTCTGTACTACTAGAATAAGGTATTTTTAAATTAGGTGTTTGCGAACTTACTAAATTACCTTCCCTTTCCTCTGATATAGTAGGCTCGTGGGAAATATTGACATCGTCATATTTAGTGTTATCCGTCCATTTTGTTACAACTTTTTTAATTTTATTTGAACTTTTTGAAGATGAAATTTTATTTGAATAAGTTGGTCTAACACCTGTATTATAATTTTGATTTTGCAGATTGTTACTTTGTTTGTTATTATTTAATTTAACTTTATTTATTTTTTGCATATCACGACTCCTTCTTATGTTTGGAGTAAATTGCGAGGTATTCAAAGATGAGTTATCTTTATACCTTAAATCACTAATGTTTCCCAAAAAATTAATAAAATTTAGGTCAGTGTTATTAACTTTTGCTATGTTTTGTAAGGGTAACTTATAACTAACATTATTATGCCTGTAACTATACCTTGGTTCGATATCTGTTGATTTATCAGTTTCAACATTTATGCTTAAAATAGTTGATTCGACTTGAGGTCGCGAATACACAAATTTACTAAATACAACTAACACTAAAACTAGAGTCCACTTTACACTATCATTTTTTCGCCGCGACATTTTTCACGTCACGCACTATACCTGAAAACAATAGAAAATAAATATTAGTAATTTTACAAATAAAAAATACTCTATAATATGTACTATAAATACATGAGACTCGTTATACTATATTAAGTGAGACATAATTAATGAGATAATTATATCAAGATGAGCCTTGTCATCTTTACGACAATTGCATTGTGGACACAGTTTGAATAGAGCTTTGTATGACCCATTCCAATATATTCTTTGCTCTTTATAATCTTACTAGCAGAACCCGCGGCTACGCCCGCGTTCAATCTACATAAAAACTGTTTGGCTTTATGTAATAGAGCAACTCATCCTCGCTTCGCTCGGGTTCGTCCCTAGCTTGATTCCCCATACAAACTTTCATCTCCATTTTCACCCCTTAAGGGATGATTTCCGGGAAAAAAGTATCCTATGTCTTTCCCAGGGTCTCAAACTATCTTCTTACTAATTGCATCTAAATCGGTTCAGTAAACCCAGAGATTACCTCCTACAACGTCACAAACTCACAAACTTTACCTCTTTATAATATTAGTATAGATAATAATAAAAATAGGTTCAATAAAATAAATGAAATCATTCAATTTAAAACCAAAATAAAAACTTCTTTTTAATTACAAATAGGTAACAATTAGAGTAATCCTATTTTAAGTACAAGCGGAAGTGAGAAGTAATGTTAGCAAAATTATAATTGCAGAAGGAAATAATTTGTATGTATGTATTTTATACCGCTAATCTAAATGGGACCAACAAAATACGCAAAACCAGTCGAATGAGTAAACACAAGCCGTTAACTAATGAACGTCATATGTTCTACCGTTATACTGACATGTTCATAACATTCTTTAATACATTAGTAGTAAAATTTTTACGTAAAATAGCCTGGATTTAAAAAGGTTTTGGTTCCACCAACAGACAGATGCCATACCTTTTGTATTAATAACAAGCTAAAATTTTACTAAGCAATTAAAATGTTCACTTATGTATGTTTTTCAGCAATTATTATTAATAATGTTCGATATGTGGTTAAAATTTGACCATAATCATTATTGAAAATTTTAAGGAAAATGTATATGAATAATAGATATAATATGATAGTAATGAATAATTCTCCTGTCCTTAGTAAAAAATAAAAACTTTTGTTTCTAAAATTTTTATTGATAGTATTAAAGCTCGTCAATAACTAAATAAAATAAACAGAGGAGAAAGGCACTAATCAGTTTTGTCTTTGCTTATTTATATATAGATTTATGCCAAAATAGAACCATTTTCATTGTATGCAATGTATTTAAAACTACGAAATTAACAGATAATTAAAAAAAATACTTAATGGGCTTTATCAATATAAGATAGCAGAATTTTCTATCAATAAATAGATTTAAAAATAAACCTTAGGGGTAAAAAAATATATATATATTGTAGACGACAAATAGTTTGTGGTTTTAGAAGCCACAACCTTTGTTTACAATAACATAAACTTTGAGCATTAGTTATTAGGTATTCACAAAATTCACTTTTGTGGTTCTAAGTGAGACTTTCATTTACACGTAATGGAATTACCAAGTTATGACACATCCACTTCTACGCATTGAAAGTTTTGCTAAATGAAGCTTTGTTCAGAAGCTTTTTAATATACATATAATATTAAATATACCCATATATTAATAATATTACCAGTTAAAAATATAAGTAGAATTATCAAAATTAAATGCAATTTTTAATTTTCAAATATTACCCTAACATCATGTATTTTTGCTTCGGAAGAAGCTCTGTTTTTGTGACAATGTGTCACGTGACATTTAGATTTCGAAAGGTTAACGACCTAACGGCCCTGACCGAAACCGGAATAGCATACTGACCGAATAAATGAAACTAGTTTGCACTCTAAGATTTAGGGATCTTTATCAAGATTTTATAGTATACGTCTTACGAATGTTTTATATGCAAAATGCATGTATTAATCTATACTAATATTATAAAGAGTTAAAGTTTGTGAGATTGTGAGTTTGTGACGTTGTATGGGGTACTCTCTGGATCTACTGAATCGATTTGGATGAAATTTGGTAAGAAGGTAGTTTGAGACCCTTGAAAGTACGTAGGATTCTTTTTATCCCGGAAATCATCCCTTAAGGGGGTGAAATGGGGATAAAAGTTTGGATGGTGAATCAAGCTAGGGACGAACCCGAGCGAAGCGGGGGTGAGTCGCTAGTAATTAATTATTATTATAAATCAAATAGAATACATATGACGATAAAAAAAACGTGTTTGTACTTATGTACGCACGTAAATAGCTTTACTTCTTTGGTGTAATAGAACAAAAATAGCTAAAGATTTCATCCCGTATGTCACAACTCTCTGTTTGTAATAGGAATGCAGCCAACTTCATCGTGTCGCTTTTTGGCTGTCGGTGTGCGCGCGCATCGTAAAAATTTTACTCTTATATTTTTTTCCAAACGTGATAAAAGAAGTATAACTTCAAAAAATATACAACATTGTGAGATTCTGACATGATTAAGTGCAAAAGAAAAAAAATAGAGAAATATAAAAATATAGATAATTGTATTTTTTTATCACTTAATATTTTTTTATCACATAATCTTAAGAATTATAGTACAATTGTAATTAAGATAACTACATGTCCTGAGTAGCAAATTAAACATTAGGTAGTTCATTATACACTAGTGATATGTAGAAGTAGCGCAATCGTCTAACATATTAAATATCGTTGAAGTCTTTTGTACTGCAAATCATTTACTACGACAAACTCATAACTAGAGTTCATCCAGTCGTTGAAATTCGACCATAATCATTATTTACCCATTTATACTACAAAAACTAAAGGTTTTTTAAACTTAAAAAGAAAGTCCGCTGATAAACACAGGAGAAGAAGGTACTGAACTGTTGTTTTCTGCCTATTTAATAGATTAAATGTGCATAAGTAATAGAATTAAAGCGGCCTCTCTTTTCAGTTAATGTATTTAACTTATGCTAATGTGTTTTTTATTATTCTTGGTCAAGTGAATAAGTAGTATAAAATGAAAATAAAATATCATTATATGTACGCTAGAGTAAATTCTTCTAGCTCTTAATGTTAGAATATTATTTTGAATGAAATTCGTTGTAACTTGAAGTTTTTCTACATTATGAATATTGACTATCAGTTTATTAAAAATTTATACTAATATTATAAAAGGGAAAGATTTTTTGTTTGTTTGCTTGTGCCGAATAAGCTCCCAAACTACTGGACTGATTTAGACGCAATTTGGTAGGAAGATAGTTTGGGACACTGGGAAGAACATTTTGTTTTCTGAATATTTTTTTCTCGGAAATCATCCTAAAAAGGGGCGAAAATGGGGATGAAAGTTTGTATGGGGAAACAACCTAGGGACAAACCCGAGTGAAGCCAGGGTGAGTCGCTAGTATTTAAAAAAGTATGGAGTTATGTAGTTCCTATCAAAAAACACAAGGTGGATAAATATTGTTGAGCTATGAACGCACAAGCTGTAAGCAAACAAATATGTTTCATAATATTATGTTTTTTCTAAAAAAGTGACTTGCAATAAAGTAAAAATATCATTTGCTATTATCACAACATTTTGATACGGAACCTTATCTTGAGCTTAAAAATATATAAAACCGTGTTATCAATTGGCTGATGATTCATTAAAAGATGGAAATATAAAATCCTCTTTATGGCCAACCTACTTTTACTTTTATGGACTTTCTTCTGATGAGATATCCTTATCTTTCTTTAACTTTTAAAAGTGATAAAATTAATTATTAATAATATTTTTAAGGTACCTATTATGCAGCTAGAATCGCTAGATAATATGATGTTAAAAGTATAGACAATACTTATTTTTTATAGTTTATATAGCTACTTTTAAACATACTACGTTTGTCCAGTGTTCGAAATTAGGGCATAATCATTATTGAACATATATTAATAGAATTTATCTATCTATATAAAAAAACTATTTCCACTAACTGTTTCAATTTTTTTTCTCTTTGTCAGTAAATAATAAGATATATATATATATATATATATATATATATATATATATATATTATATATATATATATATATATATATATATATATATATATATATATATATATATATATATATAGATATAACGATAATCAGAGGACTACCTTGTTATCTTTGTGAACTATAGTATGATACTTGCTAAACTTGCCTTTTTATATTTAATATTTATATGTATATGTATAATATAGGTATTTATATATGTAGTTATAGTATTTAGGTATTGGTTAATTATATTTTACTTGTATTTATTACATATTTGTACGATACGTATATGTATAAAAATATAATCTTTCTACTGTCACTTTATTTGTTATTCACGCCCCTTCTATCTTAGTACTGTTTCCTACACCTAAAGGTTGCCTGGAAGAAATCGTTCTTTTAGCGATAAAGCCGCCTATTGTATCTTCTTATATATTTTGTATATTTTATTTTTCTCTTTTTGGGTGTACAATAAAGAGTAATACATTCATTATCTTAAAGGTAGTCCCATAAAAACTTCTTAAAAATTTAAGAAAAACTATCATTGGGGGTCTTTATTTACGCAATAGAACCCAAACCAATGATTTTTAGATTTTTTGTCTGTTTGTCAGTTTGTCTGTGCGCTTGTGCGCGCTAATCTCAGAAACGGCTTAACCAATTTGGATGCGCTTTTCACTAATATATTGTGGTAAGCTTCACTTAATATTTGGTATTTGTTTTATTTTAATCGGTTTATAAATAAACAAGTTACGTTAATTTAGAGAATAACCTAGGAACGAACACGAGCGGAGCGAGGGTGAGTCGCTAGTATAATACTAATACAAAAAATACCTAGGAAAGTACCCAAGCCAAGCAAGAATAACTTGCTTCAACAATGTTACGCGACCATTACGTGGTCTTGATCATAAATAAAACACTGGTCGCCGAGACCGTAATCTCGGTCGTGTAAATTCAGATGTAATGAATACTTTAAGCAAATATCGCTATCGCTATATCTCATATGTTAAACCAAAGCAGACCGACCATGACCATTATGTTAATCATATAACAGGAGACGCACGTATCGGAATGCGTTCTCATTTACACTCGATCCACTGGCTTTCCAACTACAGAAAAGGCGACAGAGATTACGCTAGTGGAAGTTTTGAGATTGAAAACTTACACCGAGTTTAGAATTTTATATTATCTACATATTCATGTTTTATAAAAGTATGGGAATTTGTTAGAAAAATCGACAAGTTTTTTATTAAAATTAATTAATATTCACAATTAATATGAAATAAACTTAATTATTTTGAATTATAATTATTATTTGTAGCTCAATAATGGGGGCCAATATATTATTTGGATAACGACGATGCAGTGACTGTCGCGGCAAAACCTTTGCTGTGATAATGTGGATATTTCCGTACTCTGGATATTCGATAGGTAAATGCAATTGAGGATTTAAAAAGCTAATTAAAAATCTATACACCAGGACTCTTCCAGAGTGTTTGGGAGTGGATAATAAACATGTTCTCATTATATGAGGTTTAAATACCTTCTAAATTCTTTGATATTTAAAAAGTAAAAGTAGGAAGCTCTTTCATATATATAATAAGATTGTAACTTTTATATAATTTAGCATACTAGCGACTCACCTTCGCTCTGCTCGGGTTCGTCGCTAGATACCTTTTAAGGTTTATTATAGATTTCTCAAAAATAATGTATTTTCTCGCATTAAAGGGTATTTATCCTATAGGTATCATCATACCAAATTTCATTAAAATCTATCCAGTGGTTTTCTTGTGATGTTCCCAGACAGACAGACAAAAATTATAAAAACTTATTCGACACATTAAAAATTATAAAAACGATTCGACCTGTGTGTGTATCGATAATAATAACTATTTCAATAAGATTTTCCAAAAAATATTTAATGTACAGATTCGACTCTATTAGAATTTTGTTATATGTATAGATTATAGACAATTTATTGTGTAATCAAAATGTATTTTAAAATATATCCGAAAGTAACATTAAAAATTTAAGTAATAGTTTAAAAAATGTTTTAAAAGACAAAAAAATCGAAAATGCATTTTACAAGACTTCCGCGATACCATTCTGACAAAGAGAGACAATAGCATTCCCAAGGAGGGTTGACGTCAGGCAGGCGGCCGGTCGTAAAACTTTTGCCAAATCCTTTCAGCAGTACAGAGGATGTACTGCGCCGACCCCAAGTGATTGGGAAATGGGCAGGGAGAAGAAGAGTATAGATATATATATATATATATATATATATATATATATATATATATATATATATATATGTAATGTGTATAGTATAGATATAAAATGTTGATAAAAATGATATAAAATCTAGAAAAAATATAAAAAAAAAAATTATTTTGTTTGTTTATCGGAACCAAGATTGCATCACATTGTATTTAGTCGATGATTGCAAAAATTTAAAATTCTTGGGGGCTAAGTTACCTAAAGATTTGGTCTAGAACGGAAGCAATAGTAATTATATCGATGTTAGTACATGCTAATTATTATTGGTGAATGGAGAAATTCGATATATACACAGTTTTTTGGAACATTTCATATGAAAAGTAAAAACAAAGTGGGACCAGCAACTTTAATAAGCCGTATGCCTCCATTGTAGATTTATTATTTCCATACGGGAACAGAAACTGATTTACACCAAGTAAAGCAAAACTGCTGTACCAAAGTACTTGTTAACTTGAAAAATTAGAAGGCTGTGTATTAGAAATTATTTAACCATGTATTTGAATTTAAATCCTATATATACTGTTTAGCTTTATTTGTTTGTTTGTTCTAAAAATGTTTAAGGTTATATTTTATTATAAAATGTTTTGAAATTTACTCCAAGATATAAGCAACTTTAATTTGAACCATTCAAAGTCGTTAAACCGTTACAGTGTAAAGAAGTACCACGTTCACTCATAAACTTTTGTATATATCATACCTGTGTGATTTGTTATGTACATATATATAATACTACTAGCAGAACCCGAGGCTTCGCTCGCGCTAAAACTACAAAAAAAACTCTAAAAAGGTAGGTTTCATACAAACTTTCATCCCCTATTTTCTCCCTTTATGGGATGAATTTCGAAAAATGCTAAAACTATAACTAACGTATATTTAATATTATATTATATAAAAGTTACGATCTTATTATGTTTATGAAAGAGCTTCCTACTTTTACTTTTTAAATATAAAATAATTAGGAAAGTATTTAGAGACTTCTCTATTATATATGTACAAAGTTTCAAGTAATTCTGATCATAAATATTTTTTGGGTTGTATTATAACGTGTTTTCCAGTGGGAATGAGATAATCTATCACGGTAAAATGTAGCCTATGTCACTCTCCAGCCCTCCAACTATCTCCACATAAAAAATCACTTCATTCTGTCGTACTGTTTCGATGTGAAAGAAGGACAAACAAACACACTTTCACATTTATAATATTAGTATGGACTCAAATAGGTCATAAATTACATAGATACACGTGTGAAGTCACAGGTGGGCTAAATACTAAACAACATGATTGTACATAACAAACGCCCATACATGTTGTCATAGTAATAGCAGAGTGTTTCGCGGAAACGCTTTCCAGCTTATGTCACACCATGGTTCTGACCACCATAAGTATACCTATGCTTTATGTTACGCTTTATTAATTTCCTTCGAAATATTATTGCTGTGTTACAAAATGTGTTTCCTGTGAAATTGTTACTTAAATGGTTTGATATGTAAAAATAATAGGTATGTTTTCGTGTTACACTGTAATATAAAGAAATATTTTTTGTTTGTTTGTTCTTAAAGTGTATTCTTTGGACCAATCAACTAGGGGATTTGGGAAGATGAATACAATATTCGTTAAGGAATAAATATATATATATATATTTTTTATTTTTGGAAAAGGCATTATTCTATGGCATGATTCTATGGAATAATTATAATTTTTTTCATTTCAATACAATCTTTTAAGTTTTATTCTTCAATTGTTTTAGAATGGCATCTCATCTAAGCTTCCTGATTCTAAAATTTCCTTAACTAGTGATATACATTATTTGATTTTTTTTTGAAGTTGATGAATAACTACTTTTGGCACTTACGAAAAAAAATTTTACGATGCGCGCGCACATCGACAGCTATAAAGCGACATGATGAAGTTAGCTGCATTATTTTTACAAACAGAGAGTTGTGACATACGGGATGAAATCTTTAGCTATTTATGTGCTGTTACGCCAAATAAGTGTAACTTCTAACGTGCGTACGTAAATAAGCGTACACACACAAGTTTTTTTTTTAAATTAATTATCGTATAATAAGTTTAAGATACTAATGTCTATTGCATAAAAACAAAAAAAAACATGAATCATTTGAAAAACGAGTAAAGTAAGCAATCTTATTTTAGATTTCTTGTGAGATTCTTATTGACCGACTTTAGAAAAAAGAGGACGTACTCATTCGAGTGTATGTTATTTTGTGTGTATGTTACACGATATCTTCGCCCATTGTGAGCAAATTTTAATGTATTTCTTTTTTAAATGGGTTATATTATCTTATAAGGATATTCTCATATACTCGTGTACTTAAAAAGTATTCTTTCCTAAATGTGGAATAATTACATTAAAAATGATTTTTTATACAACTCTTTTAGTTATTTTTTTTAAAATAAAAGTAACAGATAAAAATTGAGCACAACCTCTTATTTCAATAAAAAAAACTATCTAAACACTTAAGCAGTGTAACATAAGCTTGTTTACAAAACTCATTAACTTACGCAAAACACCACTTCAGAAAACTTTTACAACTAACTTGTGAATATTCACAAGGATGTTAAAATTCAAAATAAACAATCTAATCTAGTACATAGTAATAAAAATACCTGAATTTTAATTCATATTTTATTTCATTAAAGTATAGTTAAGTTAGAAATCTACTGGTAAAAACATTTATTGATTTATTGCGACACTTACAAGGAATAACATTGTAACCCGTTATTGAAATTAATAATATGATAAATAGAAATAATTTACGCTTCTATTATAAATGCAAAAGTGTGTATGTGGGTATGTTTGTTACACAGACTATAACCTATAGTATCACATAGGCTAGATTAGAACTACTAGGGACGCCCTCGAGTGAATTTAGGATAAAAAAACGCGGGTGAAGTCGCGAGCTGACATTAGTTTGGTATAGTTGTTAGGATATATTTTGTTATTATTTAAAAATCAGGCCACTTAACTAGGTTGTTAGAACAAAGCCAGTGTTTAAGGCGTTGTTCCACATTCTGTACAATTCGTCAAGCAACGGGACTAGCGATCACGATTTGACAACAATTGATTCATATACTAAATTAGCCATTAGTAGAAAGAAAACATAGCTATGGCGAAGGAAGATAGTTTTTTCCACTTCTGAATAAAGTAAATATTGATGAAAACTAAATATGTTGGTTTTTATTCATTACGATCGACTCACTGTCGCTTCGCTTCGAGTTTGTCCCTAGACAAAAACAAATCTATCCCACGGGACATTTTGCCGGGATAAAAAGTATCTATGTGCTATTATGGGTATTTGAAAAAGAAATCTAAAAGTAAAAGATAAATAAGTTATATGAAATCTAACATATTAGCGAAAATTGAAAATTGTTTGAAATAAAGCAAAAAGAAATTTAATATTATAAATTATAATATACCTTAAAGAATTAAGTAATTTTGGCTATTATTAATATTTTTTTAATGGCACAAAACATAAATCTATATTAAAACAACCATACAGCTTAGACACTGTGTATTTTAAGTTTTATAATAAGCTATAAAGCTAAAAACTAATTTTACTTAAAGTGACTACAAAATTTATACTAATATCTCAAGTATATAGTCTAAGAGCCTGAGCGAAAGTAACCCTATTATCAGGAAACATAACACTTGCCACAGACCTAGAACGTACAGAGATGCCACTTTCACCTACTTTATCAAAGGTAAGTTTAGTTACAACAAAGGAATATAAGGTTGCTTTTTAATATGCACAGAATATTTGATTTTAAATATTTATATAGTTGTTTATTCAAAACGTATAGCTCTAGTTTAATACTCGGTAAAATCAAATACATAAAAGCTATTAAAAAATACTTTCTCAGATTTACGCGAATATTTGTCATTTTAAATAAAACTATCTTTTCGTATTTATTTTATTTAGATTTTTGGTTCCCCTAATATCCAACCGAACCAAAAATCTAAAAAAATCCGCGAAAAAATCCGAAAAGATAGTTTTATTTGGAATGTTTTTAGAAAAGTTACAATATTACTACAAAAATTTGAAGATTGTTAGAAAAACATTTTCCTGATACAGAGTTGTTAAATATATTTAGCATATATACAAAAAATATTATCTATACTAATATTATAAAGAGGTAAAATTTGTGAGTTGTGATTACGTGACTTTGTGACGTTGTAGGGGGTAATCTCTGGATCTACTGAACCGAATTAGATTAAATTTGGTAAAAAAATAGTTTAAGACCCTGGGAAAGACGTAGAATACTTTTTATCCCGAAAATCATCCTTTAAAGGGGTAAAACTAGGGATGAAAGTTTGTATTTGGAACCAAGTTAGGGGACGAACCCGAGCGAAGCGAGGGTGAGTCGCTAAGTATAACGTATAAAAAAATATTACTAAAATTATTTTTGACCGAAAGTAAGACAAGAATAATTTAAATAAAATCATTGAATTAATTAATGTAAGTAGAGTCCAAACAGTATTTATTTTGCAAAGAGAAATCTCAACATATTACATACAATTAGTGGAAGGTCTATGTTAATTTACTATGTCAGTGAGTGTTATTAATGGTTGAATGGAAAGAAATGTAGGTGACCTATAACGTTTTTGTATGAATTATTTACGTATAATACGTTTCTGTTATGGTGTATGATTATAGGTATATTAGAAAGGCTTTTGATGACCACCATAGCGGTGGAATATATGACTGACATGTATACTATATCAATGTCTAACTCAATAAAGTAAGTACCTAGTAGTTGAAATTAGACCAAAATCATGGAAAATTTGAGGAAAATATATATTAACAGAATTTACTTATCTACATAAAAAAATCACTGTTTCCGAAATATTTTATTGTTACACTAAAGCTCTTCATTAGCTACTAAACAAACAAAGAAAGTCGGTTGACAAACAAAGGAGAAAAAGGTACTGAACTGGTCTTTGTCTATTTATATGTATATATAATATGTATGTATATATAATATCTATGTATATATAAGTTCATAATAGTCAATACTATAAAATAATTATTTTTACTAAAACCTCTTTACACACAAACTTCAAAAGTATAAACTTTAAATTTGTTTTTTTTTAATTTATATTAAGTAAATTTTTTTTTAATTATAATAAAGATCACGTAACATACGCATATAGATATACAGCCAAATAGAATAACTCTTCATTTTTGAAATCGACAAAAAATACTAACAATTTAAAACTTTGTATATTTTTGAATAAAAATTAACATAAATTATACATTTATTTAACATTGATATAACCTTTATGGTAATAGTAAGAAAAGAGACGGTGGTCATCGCTCTTTAAGTCTAATTAAACACGCAGCATCTTGAATCTCTTAGTAAAGAACATACATAATATCTATTATCACAACGATTTATGTCGTATAGAAGACCGTTCTTTCAGTCCCACAAGAAATATGTATAATAAATAAAAAGGTTTTAGATTATCAGAATGTGAACTTTAAAATAAATTTTGTCGTCCACTTACTTTAACGCTTTGTAGAGTCAAAATTTTATTTTTCAAATTGATTTCATTTCGAAATTTTGGATAACTCCATATTTGTGTTATTTTGTATTATATTATTTTCATATTGAATTTAACTAACATCTTTGTACGTGTATATTTTGTTGCATTTCCGTTTTCATACATTAACCAACGCTTATACTTTAATATTAAGATTAAAACAAATAATAAAAATGGAAGTGTTTTATGAGTGGCTAGTTTTTAGAATTTTAGTTGTTTTGTCTGTCTGTCTGTGACTTCATCACGAGAAAACCCCTTGACAGATTTTGATGAAATTTGGGATAATGATAGCTGGTTGTCCGGGTCAACATATAGGATACTTTTTACTGCGGGAAAATATGTCATCTCTGAGAAATCTATACTAAGCATTAAAACGTAACTAGGGACGAACCCGAGCGGAGCGAGGGTGAGACGCTAGTACACAATAAATTGTAAAATAAAAAATACGCTAAAATCAATTAAACCATGAATCGCGCGTGAAAACTAAAAGGAAAATAAAAAATCACGTGACTCAATAAATACACAAAAAAATCATCAAAATTGATCTAGTCAAGGAAGAGAAGTAACTAGAATACACTCAAATGATATACACAACGATATACTGTATGTTTTGTTACATATGTATATCAAAATTTAACCTAATTTTGAACATTTATATATCGATTTTAATTGGTCATTGATAATTTACAAAAATATAAATATTTTATGTGACCTTTCCAAAACACAGTTTAAAAACGTATGGAAATGCTTAAGTTAGTACCACTTTGTTGTTTACTATGTAATTGTAGGGAAGATGCAGAATGCATCAAAGCTTGCTTGGTATGTTTACTTCGTACGTTCTAGAAATACTGGGAGCTTAGACGAGATGCCATTCCACAATCACTGAAGTATAGTTTAGAAAATTGTATTGAAATGATTTACGTTTAATATAAGTTTCTCAGAGATGAGATATTTTCCCGCAGTAAAAAGTGTCCTATATGTTGACCCGGATAACAAGCTATCATCATAACAAATTTCATCAAAATCTGTCCAGTAGCTTTCTCGTGATGCATTCCCAAACAGACAGACAAAAATTCTAAACACTATAGATTCGGTCTCTGTATCGATAATAATGACTATTTCAATAAGATTTTCTAAAAGATATTTAATTTACAGATTCAACTCAGTTACTCGTAGATATTGTTTTTTTTTATTTCTATCCTTGAAAGAATGTTCTCATCTTCTCTTAGCCCCCAATTTTGTTTTTATAATTATTTTATATTCATAACGCTAAGTAATTTGTTTTAGCGTTCACATATTATCATTATTTATTTTGTTGACAGTAAGTGTATACATATGATATTTATATCAGCCATAGAAAATTAATATAAAACTGTATTGGAATATTATATACTTAGATTTTTTTATTAGAAAGCTAAGCCATTTTTGATAAAACTTTCAAAATTTAACGTTTCAAAATTAGATTTTAGATGTTTACCAACACTATTTTGAACTAACCATTTGTTCCTAGCTTTGCTTGGGCATGAAAATAAATAATAAAAGTCGATATACGTATTCCCCACGACGTTCTCATTCTCAAAATGATGAAAATGATGAAAATAAAGAAAATTTCATTGGAATTTGTATGAAAAAGGGATTCTAACACACTAAATTTTTAACTTACCGTTATAAAACCCGTTCAAGCACACACGCGTTTAACTCAAGACACACGATGCAACTGATGGCTCTACGGACAACGGTATATCGGTCTACTTCCGATGTCGTTTTTCTTCGATTATTTACACCATACGATAAGATTGTCTTACGATTTTACAATATATGATTATTTATATTACCTCATTTACTTCTAATACTATGAATTAAGTAATAAATGTAGGTCAATTTCCTTATTAATTATCGAACACGTCATTATACTACTTATGTGTAAAACTGAAGTGCTTGTCAGTTATTATATACGGTTTTATAAAAGGGTCCCAAAATATTTTTCTCATTTCTAAAGCTTTTAAGTATTACAAGTTTTTTTTTTGTTAAAGTTCGTTTGTAGGTTATTTCTGTATGGTAAACGATTTATAGAAGATAACTCATCTTGGGAGTAATGTGATCACCTCCAGGCTATTTAGATGATGGAGAAATGCGGTAATGTATAATTTTACTAGCGTCTCACAATCACTTCGCTCGGGTTCGTCCCTGGGTAAGTTTTAAATTAAAATGGATATAGTATGATATCCTTAAGGGATAGACATATACCATTGCGGACTTTTCTGTAGACCTATATAAGATACACAATTCCGCCATACATTATTTTGTTATATCTCAAAGGGTTTAGGCAGCGTTTTCGTTAAAAGCTCACAGACGGCTTTTTTCCGACACCTAAAACAAATATTGTTATATTTTAGCCTACGTAAACAAAAACATAACAAATTATATATCAAAACTTTCCTCGAAAACCACTCTATCAATTGGTGAAAAGAGCATAAAAATCGGTGTAGTAGTTTTTGAGTTTATCGCAAACAGACAGACAGACGCGGCGGAGGACTTTGTTTTATAATATGTAGTGATTAAAAAACGGAAGTACCACTTAATTTGTTTTGTCCGTTCTTCTCAACATTAAGCCTTTTTCTTTCCAAATATATGTATACCTACTCATGACCTAACCTAACCTAACCTAATCATATCCTGCCAATGGGAAGCAGTGGTAGCCCAGTGGTAACGCGCTCGCTTGGGAAACCGAATGAAGCGGGTTCCTATGAGGATAAATATTATAGAAATAAAAACCAACTACGCCAAAAGCGAACTAAAAAGATGAAAACAAGTTAACAAAGCAACATAGTAGTATTATGAGATGTATAAATGTCTCCGTCTACATTTTTGGATTTTTTTTATAATATATATATATTTTTAGTTTGAAATAAGATATATGGAGTTTTCTTTGTTAGTTTGTTATACCAGGTTTTTTAAAATTTAAAGGTTGTATATATATGAATGATTGCCTCTTCAAAATCTTCATTTTGATGCCCCACTTGATAGGATTGGAAGAACAAACTTTTTTAAGCCAAGATTTTCCATTTTAAATTTTAATTATATTCATATGCTTATAACGCGTTATCAAGACGAATATTATAACGAATGAATCATCGAAATCGGTTAAGCCGTTTAATAATTACGAGGGAATATCGGAATCGGACATACAGGTCAAATACATAACCCTCATTTGGGCTTCGCCGCAATTGGGTAAAAAGTAGCCTTAATGTGTTTCTCGCCACCAACGAATAGAAAGATAAAATTCTTTAAATATTTTTTGGGGTTTGGTTAAAATAACTATATTAATTTAATTTAAGAAAGCTCGTTTCGAAGCCACTTCTATTATATTCGTTAGTGGATGAGAATACCGTCGAGACTAATCAAAAGAGCATAGGTTCGATTCCCACGATAGAACATTGCTTGTACTAACGACACTACCTAGTAATACAGATGCTAATGCTAATAGAGGCAGATTGGAGTGCGGAATTACTATATACGTTCAGAAAGGGCCTTGAAGTAAAAATACTCCTATGATGATAAAAACATAGATTTAAAATAACATGAACGCGTATTACGAGTATATCCGTTGATGTACAGCTTTATAGGTGAAGGCAATCATCATGAGTAAACCTGCACGTCTGAGAGAACTTAGCAAGTTTTCGAAAGACATGTGAAGTCCACCAACCCGCACTTGGCCAGAGTGGTGGGCTATGGCCTGATCCCCTCGAATTTGTTAGAACTAAAACACTAGCCCGGATTCACTCCATACTTTTTTATCCTAATAAATCTATTAGTATAAAAAAGAACAATATATTAGATTTTTTTCCGGGTTTAAAATAACTTTACAAAGTTTCATTGCAATGGGATGAGTATTTAAAGTATGCATTCGTAATCTTATGTATAATTAGTTTTCTTGCTGCTACACTCTCATAAATATATTGTTTAATGCGGGAATATTCCATGTTATACCATTTTCTATGGCAATCTGTTGAAGTGTAGACGTTAGTGTACTTTAGTGCCATTAAGTGAGTAGTGAATTATTGTAAAATTGATAGCATATAAACTATTTTTGTTTACAAATATTTGTGTCATTTTTTTTAAATAATCAATAAAAAACAATTTTAAATTTCCACAAATATTTAAATTTTTTATTTATATAATTTTTACGTATTTACCTATACCTATATATTTTTTTTTTATTATTAATGTGAAATGAACTGCGGATACGTATATAAAATATTTGTAAGTGCTATCAAATAAATTGATTCAATTCAATTCTTTGTCACTTGGCTTATAGGCGTGCCAATAAATTGATAAGAACCATGGATGACAAAATCATAAGTATTATGTGATTTGTCATAAGACTGAAATAATGAAATAATAAAACTTTATATAGCGACATCTATATTATTATGAGCGAATTAAGCAGTAATAATATCAGACATTGCTGTCATTTCTTGACAGATGCTTATTATTTTCAATAGATGGCGCAGCTTGTCTATTGTTGTAGTTAAAATTGTTATTTTAAAATATTTCCATTAAATAGAAGTAATTGCGTTCCATAAACGTAATAGAAAAACTAACATTGACTTTTAGGGGACACTATGATTAGGTGCTAAAATTTTGGTCTACCAACTCTAAGGGGTTTCATAATGGAAAAAAATCAATTGAGTGTCAATAGATGGTGACATGGTTTTATTTTCTATGAAAATATTGTTTACAAAATATAATGATACAGTTATTACTTTGTCACACGGTAAAAGGGCGACCGTTCATTAAAAATATAAATAAAAATGAATATCAACAGACAAAACAGTTCAATAATAACTTTTACTCCTGTTTGTCAACCGATTTTCTTTTTTTTTGTTTAGTAGCGTTAGTGTTACCACAGATCATATAATACTATACTAGGTGTTACCAATAAAAAAAAAATGGAAACAGTTTTTGAAGTAAAAATTCTTTAGGCGTGACTGAGGGGTAAGTAAACCAATAAATACATTGGAAAAATGAGTGTCGCGGAAGTGAGAGTCAAATTTATTATTAATATTTAAAAAATATATTATATTTATATTAACTATTATGTATAAAATATATATTTATTATTAATAATTTTATAATAGTTTTTACTAATAAAACTTTTAATTTATTACTAATATAAAAAATATATTATTTAGATAAGAATTTATTACTGTGGGATGAATGTGCATAAATTAAATAAAACCTATTATGACTAATTGTTGCCATGGCAACCGTTGTTATTGTCTGACAAATGATATATAATTATATTCTTTGCGTATATGATATTTTATAAATATATTTTTAATTATTGATAATATATTTAAATTTTTAATTGATTGTAGTATGCCTAATATCCCATATTTTTAATTATTGATTTGTTTTAATTTAATTCCGATATTTGGCCAAAGAAGTTTTACTTGACCGCGCGTAAGGTTACGTGCATCCATTTTTTTTCTAAATAAGTAAATTTATACCCAGCGGTCAAAATTATAGTTAAATTTTGACCACTGGGTGATCACTAATTTATATAAATAGGTATAAACTTAAGTCATCATATATCTATATTAATTTATAGAAAAAAACATCTCATAATTCCATACTACAGTTATATTATAAAAACGTTAATGACTTACCTAGTAACATATTTCTCCAATCTTCTGAATATCCATGTTATTTACATTCTACGCAATCGCTATCGAAGGCTTCTGTTGATCTCGAGTGATACGAATCTTTGTTTACCAAACTATTCTATCGGCGTGAGCGTTCTTCGCTAATCACTTTTCCTTTTATATATTGAATGCTGGTCTGTTTGTTTGTACTTTCAATTTGACGTTACAAAACGAATCTGTTGATGCTTCAAGTTTTTATTATATAGGGTCTCGTTAGAGAAATTTCGATGGGATATCGCCTCCACTGTTTTTCGAGTTGGAACGATAGTTTAATAGTGAAAATTACGTAAAATTAAGTTTCTAGTATGTAAATTCTTCAATAATTACACACTTTACCACCACTCGGGTAATTTATCTTGATCTTAATAAAGCTTGACCAATAATGTGGTAAAAGTTAGAAACTCGGTGATTTGTTCTTCTAATTTGCGTTTTTCTTGATGTATGTGATCTGAAATAAATATATGAATTAGTTCCACTTTCATTTAGTCAGAAACGATGTATAACGGTGACATTTTAATATGTTTATAGTAATTTTTATATGTATACTAGCAGAACACACAAAAAAAAAACAAAAAAAACTCTTTGGCTTTATGTTATATAGTCTGTATCTATTTATATAACATTGCTCATAAAAATCAAAAAATGGGGGGGTAGGAGGGTGAAAAATACTTCACGCCCTATTCTCATACCCACCAAATATATTAAAATTTTTTTGTTATTATTATCGTAGGTAATCTAAACGTAATTCCTATGTAACTATAATAATTTTTCATTCCAAAAACTCAAAGTTTTCCCAGTACTGAGCTTAAAACGTATCGATTTACAAAAGTTTTTTTATCAATATCATATTAATCGGCGAGATGAAGGAGATTCTTTGAGGATATGTATAGTTCGAGATATCCATACTATACATACATTCGAATATACAAAAAAAAACAGTCCATGTCCATGTAAGGTCAGTCAATTTTTTTCAATAATACTATAATTAAAATAAACAATAATGAAATTTAATTATATTATAAACTCAATTACATACAAAAACAAAAGAATGTCTATATCTCAACTTATATGAACTAAACGGTCTTACTGATTTAGTAACTGACCTAGTTATAAATCTTTGTGTCATACTAGTTCTTGCCCGCGGTTTTACTTGCGTAAAAAGTGGAACGACAATCAAGGGTAACCTACGCCTGATCCCAGGCTATAGATTGCATCTATATCTTTGCCAAATTTTATCGAAATCTGCTCAGCGGCTTAAGCATTAAAAGGTAACAGACACACACATTTATAATATTAGTATGGATTATGTAAACAACGAGTTGAAATAAATAACAAATCATTAAGGGAACTTATGTACTTATAAAGTTTTAGTTAAATATAATTTCCATTGAAATTATAAATAAGATATTAAATATACTCTTACTTTATAATTATACTGTTCACGTTTATTTTTCAACCATTGAGGCCATGAAACGCTCAGTTTGATTGTGTTTAGTTCAACCTCATCACGACGTATCTAACTTTTGTTTCAAGTCACGATTGCTTCCTTTACCGTTATATGGCAATTACACTCGTATTTTTTGATATTTTATTCATTTTGTACCATCTCTGTGGACTTTCGCTTGCGGGATGGAGACCTAATGAGATATAACACAACGATGACATATTCGTTTTACTGTGTATGGTGTTTTCAAACACCATAAAAGTTATGGTGCATGACAAAAATAACTATGAGAAATATCAAATAGAGCTATTATTATAAGAGCGAAAGTTTGTTAGGAGTGTGCGTATGTTGAGGCAGTGGTAGCCCAGTGGTAGCGCGCTCGCTTGGGAAACCGAGTGAAGCGGATTCAAATCCTCGATCTTTCACCTCTGATATTTTCGCGCATTTCTAACATGATTACGATTTGCCTTACGGTGAAGGAAAACATCGTGAGGAAACCTCCATGTCTGAGAGAAGCTAACCAGTTTTCGAAAGAAATGTGAAGTTCGCCAACCCGCAATTGGCCAGCGTGGTGGACTATGGCCTGATCCCCCTCGTCTTGAAGGGAGGCCAGTGCCCAACAGTGGGACGTTAAAAATGTTTGTTTCTTGTCACTTATATCAAGTGCAGTTCTCAAGTTTTTTTTAAATAATATAGATCTTTTGTGAAAACTCGTTAGGTTATCTATATAATAAGAAATAGATATGAAATTCACATAGGTGAGAACTTAAAATTCATTGTCACTGACAACATTATTAGCTATCAACAATATTATCGTATAACATAAGCAATTCTTGTATATATTGGTCTAAAAATTTGGATTAAATTTTTTATTTAGATAAGGTTTGGCTTTTTAAGTTTACCTATATATAGGCGTGTTTTTTTCTGAAAAAAAGCTATTTTTATATCTTTTCTCAAAAAACACATCTTTACACATGTATAAAGTCCAGGCATAATATCAGGTTTCCCTTCAGAATAAATAAAAATAAATAAATCTATACATATAATAAAATTCTAACTCAGCTGATTATGTACATTAAATATTTTTTTGGAAAATCTTATTGAAATAAACATTATTATCGATACAGAGACCGAATATATTGTTTTTAGAATTTTTGTCTGTCTGTCTATTTTTACCGCGGGAAAATATCTCATTTCTGAGAAAAAAATGCAAAAACTGTAATGTAAGAGTATATTAACCTGTAAAAACTAAGAATTTAGTTTTTGGTCATCTGAACGCGGGCGGAACCGCGGGCAATACTAGTAATAAATAAATATGTAAACATGTTGGGACATTAACACACATCATCTAGTTCCATGGTAAGTTACGAGGCTTGTGTTATGGACACAACACATATATAACTTCAAATATATATATATATATATATATATATATATATATATATATATATATATATATATATATATAATATTATAAACATAAACACTCATGACTGGAGTACAAACATTCGTGCTTATCACACAAATGAATACCCCCAGCGGGACTCGAACCCGCGCACTAGCACAGCTAGTACGGTCACTACAAACGGAGACAAACGTGTCGAAATTAACAGATATTCTACATAATTAGATCATATCGCCATTGTCAACCTAAGAAATCTCTACGACTATACCATTGTCCATATAAATGATTTTGATCTCAGCAATTGATATAAGATTAGACATTAGACAAGTACATATAATTATTATAACAAATACATCAGATAGCCTAAGTGCGTGCGTAAAAGCAAATTCTCTTTATTACTCGACGTGGAGAAGGCTAAAGGAGGGTTATGTGTTTGGCTTGTATGTATGTATGCATGTCCGACCCTATGTTCTCTCGTATTTACAAAACGGCTTAATCGATTTTAATGATTCATACGTGGTTAGACTCGTCTTGTCACGCGAGTGTCATAGGCTATATAGGTATCATTGAAAATCAAAATGGCGGATCTTTTAATCTATGAAATGAATGAAATGAAATCAAATTGGCGCCAATTTGTGTGTCTTGAAAAAAAAGTTTTTTGTCCGAATAAATCGAGTGAAATATCAATGTACAGATTTTTAAGAGGTGATTATAAAAATATATGGAACTTATATAATATTAAAAAGTGATTTAGTATAAAAAAAAGTTGTAGAAAATTCCAAATGTGTAACTGGCTAGAACTAAAAAGCTGTAAATAAAAAAAAGTTACAATAATAAAAAAACCTGATTTCGTAAAAAGCAAACTAAAAAGATGAGAACAAGTTGATGAAGAAACATAGTATGCAGTCGGAGACATGGAATACACGTAACAAGACTTACAGCCAGTATAAACCATGTCTTCGACTGCATAGTAATATATTTATTCGTCAACCTGTTCTAATCATTTTAGTTCGCTTTTTACGCACTCAGATTTTTTATTATTATAATTTAATTATTATATTTCTATGCTATTATGACTATGACAGTAAAAAAATATCGAACCCACAATCTTAAATAGATGTCCATTGTCCATAACACTTCCACTGCACCAGATGGTTTTAATTTAGGACACAAATCCTTACTAAGTGTACTTAATTATTATATGGGCTCACTTTCATATCAGTTATAGTAAAATTACTGTTTTTTTATTATGGTTATAACATTATATCATTACACTTATTACTAACTTCCAACAATCTTCGGGATAATTCGAAAATGTGTCTGAATTACAGCTTTTGCCTTGTTATCGTGTAGTTAGAGATGAGAAGTTAAAGGGTCAAAGGTCCCATGATTTCTTGTTTAGACCACAGATCGTATAATACTATACTAGTTTAGACTTGACTAATTTTGAACTTATCTGTGAATAATAAGAAAAAAATATGTGAAGATATTGTTGTTTTGGTAAAGGTAAAACCTCTAAATACTAAAATGACTTCATAAAATTAATATTGAAATAACGTTTTCTTTGTAAATTTTAGAGATGTTATTTTAACTCGATTGAATATTGCTATTATTTTGGGAGTTTTTAAATAAAAAAAAGTTAAGGGTATATTTTGTATAGTTAATTTTTTTGGCACTTAATATATAATAAGTTAATATTAATAATAATATTTAATAATATAATAAATAATACAAGAATTTTGTAAGCCTCAATATAACTTACAAAAACGTTGGGGCTATCAAACGACAAGCAAAAAAAAAAAAAGATTCCGACGAATAGAGAACCTCCTCCTTTTCGGAAGTTGGTTAAAAACAGAAAACGACAAACAGATAACACAACATTACGATATAATTTCATTCAATAATAATATGCCATAAAACTAATTTACACAGCTTTTCATTTAACGTCACGACGTATATTAAAATAATTTTATGTATGAAAATGAAAGGTGTAAGCGAAGTTTGATTGCTGTGTAACGATCAGTATTTATTTACAATCAGTACTTATATAAGCTTTTAATCATTTAGTCTAGTAAAAGTGTTAGTTTTTAGTTTTTACTCTAGGATTACTTAATTATTACTTATATTACTTAAAAATTACTATGGTAATCAATTTTATTAATTTTTTTTTATAAAAGTATTGAGATATAATTTATTTTTACTTTAACTCTATCATGAGTTTAATGTTTGTATGAAATATGAAATTGATTACTAATTGTGTCGATCTTACTAAATAACATTTAGTCCTTACTTAATGTTCTTTAAACATTCTGTAAAATCATAGCTCCCTAAAAAACCGGCATTTTTGTCAAGTTGGTACTATAAAAAATGAAGAAATTTGATAAGTCGTGTTCACTTATTTCTGCCATACAAAAACATATCACGTTTTTACAATAACAATGTCCTCCTGGCAAATTTCGGTCACGACGGTCAAACTTACTGAGACTAGCCAGATGCGCAGGAGATATTATAACTCAGAAACAAGTGCACTCTCTATTCCTGTCACTCTCAAACGATGAAACCATATTCGACACGACTGGTGAGAGTTAAGACGCAGGACCGACAGCTTTACGTGCTCTCCGAGCCACGGGGGCGAAACGAACTTCCCAACTCCGGATTGTTACCTAGAATATCTCAACAGAAAAACGTAGTAATTAAACTTGGCCCGACCCAGGACTCGTACCCGAGATCTGTTGCCATACATGCTACTAGACCACCAAGTCAATTAAGTTTTTAATATATATAGAGAGTAGTGTTATAGTACATACTCGTACATAGCTGTATCAGTAGCTCGCAGTATCAAAAATACAAGATACATTAAGAAAAAATTACTTTTAAATATTATTTATTATCTATAATAATCAAAAGAAGAACTGAAAACTGACAGCTTTGTTATTAATTTCATAATTGAGAAAGACAGCACATTATATAACAGTATCTCTATAATTGTAGAGTCTCAATTTGTATTTAAAATGCATGTCATTCATTTTTATATTGATTTATGAATTTACTAAAGCTGACTTGCGTTTCTTGCTTTAAACTATCCAATTAATCTATTCATATAGAGTAGTGTATCAGTGGTATCTCAGTGGTAGCGCGCTCACTTGGGAAACCAAGTGAAGCGGGTTCAAGCCCCGAGCATTGCATTCTGATATTTGCATGTGCGAGTCATTTTCAACATTATTATCACTTGTCTTACGGTAAAGGAGAATCGTGAGGAAACCTGCATGTATTAGAGAATCTGGCAAGTTTTCGAAAGACATGTGAAGTCCACCAACCCGCACTTATCCAACATGATGGAGTGGCCTGATCCCCTTCGTATTGAATGAAGGCCCGTGCCCCACTGTGAGATGTCGAAAGGGCTAAATACAGAAGATTGCAGTATAGATGCAGTTCTTATTTTGATCTTTACTAATCCCTCCAGGACCGCGGGCACGCCGGCGTTACAGTTAACAATAGATTTCTTAGAAATTTAATTAATTTCTTAGAAATTTACCTGGAGGTGTTAATGAGTCATAATGTCATCTTTCATAACTTATCCTACCGTTATAATAGAATAAAAATATATATCAAGATGTGACTTACGTTACTATTATAGATATGAAAGTTTTGTGTGTGTGAATGTGTGAATTTGTGTGTGTGTGTGTGTGTGTGTGTGTGTGTGTGTGTGTGTGTGTTTGTACTACATAGACTATTGTTTTTAATAAACTTTACATCTACGTACGAGCAAGACGAGTCATAGCAAGTAGTAAATGATAATGTTTGAATAATTAATTATATTATTATGTATTAGATTTAATTTGAAATTACACAATAATATAACAGAGAAATTTTGATACTGATTTTAAGGATTTACGCGAATATTTGACATATTTGCGGTTTAATTTTGAGTTTTTTTTTCGAACGCTTCGAATGCTTTACCGCAATCGTTACACGAGAGTAACTAACGTATTTGATATCACAAAAGTTATTATATAATTGCAAGAACTAACAGTGCTTTAAGCATTGCACAAAAGAAAATTTTAATAATAATTCAGCTCATACTCGTATAACGTCCCATTACTGAGCATGGGTCCAACGCGAGGGGAATAATCAGATTATTATAAGAACATATAGCGTCGCTATCCAAATCGAACGTTAGCCTTATATTAGCAAATAATGCACAATAAAAGTTCATGAGGTAAGAAGGTTATTGGAGAGAGTTTAACGAAACTGCACATTCAACGCACTGGTTGTAATAGCACATATAGAGATGCTGCTTTCTTATCTTTTAAACTGAATATTAAACCAAAATCTAGTATTATCATTTATCTTGTAACATTACTACTTAGATATTTTTTATGAATAACTAGTTTTTGCCCCCAGTTTCGCTCGCGTAGTAAGCGTAAATCTAAATCGACAAATAAAAAAAAACTATCTAATCCATACTAATATTATAAATGCGAAAGAAACTCTATCTTTCTGTCTGTCTGTTACGTTTGTTAAGCCTCTGAATCAATTTTGATGAATTTAGTACTTTTTGTCGCGATAAAATTTTAAATATTATTATTTTTTATTATTATTAAGATAAAGATTATTATATTTTTATACATTATATTTATAGAACACTAGAGGCTTACCCTCGCTTCGCTCGGGTTCGCCTATAGGAAAACAAAACCAATCCTATCCCACGGGAACCGTACATTTTTCCGGGATAAAAAGCTTATGTGGTATTTTAGACTATACTCTATCTCTGTGACAAATTTCAACCAGATCCATTTAGCCAAAGAGGCGTGAAAGAGTTACAAACATCCATACTCACAAACTTTCATATTTATAATATTTATAATATTTATATACAGATAAAGTGTGATATTTCATTATGAAGATCAAGGAAAGCAAATTTGGGAATACTAAAAATGCAAAAAACACCTCGGGGTGCAGACGAGAGAGAGGAGAAATCCATTGTTTATAGAATTATTTTTCTAGTTATTTCACATGGTTTTTGTTTGGATTATTTAACCTTTAATTTAAGATATACTCGTATATTATATAGCCTTTTATGTGTTTTAATAATACCCGTTTTCTTTACCACTGCTTGTACGCTAAGTTTTATTTGGATTGAGTCATTAAGGCATCAAGAGGTAACAAAAAGATAAATAAATACACTATAATAGCAAAACTATTAATAGTGAAATAGAAATTGTTCTCAAACTTCAGGTAATTTAAGATCCATTACAGTAATTCTAGCGAGACAAATAGTACTATATTTACTACAATTATATTTACATCGTATTCAAAATGAACTTAATCTCTGTCGCACTGAAACAAATGAAGTACCGAAGTATGGAAAAAATATTGGTTTTAACATAAATCATGAAGTTTCTCTTAGAAAAAGTTGTTACACCGACTTCAAAATAATTTTAAAAGAAAATATTCATCTCCGGGATCAAAATTTGTTTTATATATCACAACTCACATCGCCCTTGTATTTAATTAAAAAAAATGTAAATCAATTCATTATTAGAGAAAATGTACCATACCATTCACAATAAATTAGCAATACAACACTCCCTCCACCTTAAGTCGGTTAAAATATATTTTTCGAATATTTGATATTCAGATTTGCTTGGAAACCAATGTTTTATGGAAAGTAATGACAAGTGTTAATGATATATACACTATACATATTATGTACATATGTAAACCGGGTCACAACTACGTGTGTGTTCCCAATTACTGTTATTACATATGATAAAAATCTGGCTCCGCGGTATGGAACGAGCACTCTTTTAACCGCACTTGAACTACGTGCATTGTTAAGCTATTGGCATTATGCATATCTCCTTATTAGGTATAAGTACTAAATCATTGATGAAAGTTCTAGGTAAATACTAGATTTTATATATAAAACATTGTGATAAATTTAACCGATATGGAGAAAGTAGAAAGTAGAATATGTTTCTAACTCAATTTTTTCTTATCAATAAAATAAATACATTCAAGATAATGTACTAAAAATCCAATAAACATATATTTTTAAATGTGATAACCAAGTAGCAAAGAATAAAAGAAAAAAATATTCCATTTTTTTTTTAATAACATTCAATTTAAAGAAATACTTCTTTACATATAATAAAATTCTGAGTCAAATCTGTACATTCAATAGTTTTTGGTAATTCTTATTGAAACAGTCATTATTATTAATACAGAGGTCATATGTATAGTATTTAGAATTTCTGTCTGTCTGTCTGTCTGTCTATGAATGCATCACGAGAAAGCCACTGCACAGATTTTGATGAAATTTAGTATGATGATAGCTGGCTATCCGGATCAACATTTAGGATAGTTTTTACTGCGGGAAAATATCTCATCTCTGAGAAATCTATACTAAACGATAAAACGTAAGTAGGGACGAACCCGAGCGGAGCGAGGGTGAATCGCTAGTATCATATAAATTGTATAATGTAACAAATCTTTTTAGAGCATTTTAAAAAACCTTTTAATTAAAAGCTACAGAAATTTGGAATCTTTTCAATTATAATCGTACCCTTAAAAAGTGGATTTTTTCAGATGTATGGGATATTCGATCAACAATACTACTGTTGATCGAAGTATCGGATTTGATTATTAACTTATTTATTAAGTTATAACTGGTTAAAATTGACAAAATATATCGTAATATATACAGGTAGTAGTAGTCCAGTAGTGCTTAACTTGTGAAACCAAGTGAAGCGCGTTCAAATCCCGGGCCTCGCACCTTTGTCTGTCCTTCATGTGCGAATTTTTTTTCTATAAGATTACCACTTGCTTTACATTAACATCGTATATATCTGAGAGAACCTAGCAAGTTTTAGAGATATGCTTTCCCATTGCATACCCCTTGAAAGAAGGCCCGTGCCCAGCAGTGAGATATTAAAAAAAAATTACTGGATACAATTTCACTAAAAATGTTGAAATTCAATAATTCAATTTAAGTTATTTATTCTCTTTGAAAGTGTTATAAAGTATTTTTATTACCAATAAATAATACCGTTTATAAATTATTATATCAATATAAAATGTTGGAGATTATTTTGATTGAATATCCAATTTATTACAATTTTTTTAATTTCATGAGTGAAAGGAAGTTGAATTACTCTATTAAAATCTCTTAGTAATAAAACTTATTTATTCATTACTTACAAAATTCAATTCACAAGCTTTTATTTTGTATAAAAGTTATAGGTATATGTATCTCTATATAGCTCTATACTTTGTGTAGAGATCCTTAATAAGTATTTTTTTTTAATTTTTAAGCTCGAATTAAGTATAAAATATAAAAAAAATGTCAAAAATATTAACAAAATATATAACAAACATCATACAATAAAAATGTATAACTTTGGCTGTTTAGGATACTTATAAATGTGTAATTTATTTTACTTGTTTATTTATTCAGCCCTTTTAAACGTCCTACTGCTGTGCACGGGCCTCCCTTCAATACGAGGGGGGTCAGGCCATAGTCGGTAGTAAGTGCGGGTTGGCGTTCTTCACATGTCTTTCGAAAACTTGCTAGGTTCTCTCAGACGTGCAGGTTTCCTCACGATGTTTTCCTTCACCGTAAGGCAAGTGGTAATCATGTTAGAAATGATTCGCATATGAAAATATCAGAGGTGCGAGACCCGGGATTTGAACCCGCTTCACTCGTTTTCCCAAGCGAGCGCGGTACCACTGGGCTACCACTGCCTTAAATATGTAATACGTCTTAACAAATGTATGTTTAATTTATTATGCCAAAAACATACATACACATCTAAACTCGAACACGTACGTACTCCTTTTGTGATAGTAGAGCAAAATCAAATGCCCTATTTCTTCTTACATCACCATATTTATCAAAAATATGATGTACATACTATATGGATAGCGGAAGTAGGAAATCTGACTGGTTGATTTCTGTTAGTCTTAAGAAAAGTTATAATCTTATATAGATATAACGAGTACGTACAATGGCTTACGAAAGCTATTTCCTACAGGTATTGAGCTCGATATGTTTTCCCATATATACTAACATTAGAGTTTGTTTGTTTGTGTGAATATGTTAATTTCAGGAACTACTAATCCGATTTGAAAAAATCGTTTTGCATTAGATAGCCCGTTTATTGAGGAAAGATATAAGCTCTACCGATTCTTTTCTTCTTTCTTGGAATTGATTCTTCTATCTGGGAATCAAAATTATAATTTCTTAGAAGACTAATACACTAAAGTTAATGATAACTGTTTCGTTAAATCGAGTGTAACTAAGTCCCAAGACTATTTAAATAATGTGAGAATAAAGTAATAGCGTTACGGTTTTTATTGCAAGTTACATAATGCTTTCTAAAACAAACATTTTTTTAAAGTTTTACAAGACAATAAAAAAAATAATAGATATACGAGTATATCTATACATATAATAAAATTTTAACTGAGTCAAATCTGTACATTAAATATTTTTTGGAAAATCTTATTGAAATAGACATTATTATCAATACAGAGGTGTAATCTATAGTTTTTATAATTTTTGTCTGTCTGTCTATCTGTCTGTTACCGCATCACAGAAAAACTACTGAACGGATTTTGATGAAATTTGATATGGTCATAGCTGATTATCCGGGTCAATATATAGGATACTTTTTACCGCGGAAAAATATCTCATTTCTGAGAAAAAATACTAAAACTGTAATGTAAGAGTATACTAATATGTAAAACCTAAGAGTTTGGTCATCTGAACGCGGGTGGAGCCGCGGGCAATGCTAGTATATATATGTACATATATATAGGGCAACGTTAAACACTTAGTTGTTGTACAAGTGTATACTTGTACAAACGGCGTCTAAAAGTATTTTTAGACGGTTAATTTTTTTTACTAAGAAATAACAATGCTCCGGGAATCGAACCCGTGAGAGAAATTTATATCTAGAAGTGTACTACAATTGTAATGTTTATTACTGCATTTACATTGAACAGTGCCATAGCTACTCTGTATCTTACACTTTTTTTTAAATATGTTGGGACATTAAGACACAGTGCCATCTAGTTCCATGTTAAGCTACGAAGCTTGTGTTATGGATACCAGATAGTTGATACACTACACATATATAACTTTAAATACATACATATTATAAATATAAACACCCATGACTACAGTACAAACATTCGTGCTCATCACACAAATGAATGCCCCCAGCGGGACTCGAACCCGCGACCGCTGGCACAGCAAGTAGGTCACTACAAACTGAGCCAAACATGTCGTCAAATATGTTTTGGGATTCAAAAACTCTTATTGTAGGTATAGATTTTAATGACTTTTATTGAAATTAAGTAAACTTTTAACGTGGCATCTTAAGAGAAATCGAGAAAATGGAAGGAATCTGAGCTGTCTTAATAATCGTATTATAACTATACATTTTGGGACAAACTTCCTTATGGGACAATACGAAGGGGGGTAGTCGGCAAAAAAACGTCCGTAACAAAAATGCGTGGAGTAAGATTTTTATGTATAGTTGATGTGTGTTCGCTATACAGTGTCTAATGTATAGTCTCACGTAGACTGTTATTATTATTATTATATATTTTTATGAATCATTGTGAATAAAATAAAAGTGTTAAGATAATTTTGTTAAGTAGTTTTTGATTTTTATCGATAAAAAAATCATAATAAAAAAATATACTTATTAATATATATTATATTATATTATATATACATTTTATATTTTTTTAATATTTATAATTTATTAAAAAAATAAATTTCAATACGTATATAAATAATAATAAATAAATACTAAAAGTTTGTGTATGTTTGTACTTCACTTAAATGTTACTAGTGAAGTGTTGATGCTTCGTTCAAAACTTTGCAATAGGATAATGTCCCATGATCAACTGTTCGGACAGACCAATTAATATTTTCGCATATATAATTCGATCTGTGGTTCTCGATTTCTTTTATATCTATACATATAATAAAATTGTAACGAAGCCGAATCTGTACATTAAATATTTTTTGGAAAATGTTATTGAAATAGACATTTTTATCGATACAGAGGCCGAATCTATAGTTTTTAGAAATTTTGTCTGTCTGTTTATTACCGCATCACGGAAAAACCACTTGAAGAATTTTGATGAAATTTGGTATGATGGTAGCTGGTTATACAGGTTAACATATAGGATACTTTTTACTGCGGGAAAATATGTCATCTCTGAAAAATCTATACTAAACGTTAAAACGTAGCTAGGGACGAGCCCGAGCGGAGCGAGGCTGAGTTGCTAGTATTTTATATATGCTTGTTTACTCTTAAGTTCTTAATGTGAAGTTAGAGCCAATAAAGTTCACAAATAAATAAGCTATAAAATATTTTTTTAAATCTTCAAATTGTATCTGTAGTTCAGGAGATGAGGTCACAATTTTAAAACAAAAGTTTGCTTAACAAATACAAAGCAAAAAAAATACAATTCAATTCAATTCTCTTATTAATGGCTTCATTGCCAGTTGAGTACAGATTCAAAAAACCTTCAAATTATTTAAAGAGTAGTAAAGATAAATAAAGTAATTAAATAGAAAGGAAAAATTTAAAACAAATCTTATTTTTTTACTTCATGATTTTATGTCCTCTCGAGGGCGCCATATTCAATTTAATGTGACATTACATGAAAGCGGATGGTCAAGATGCTTCCAACCCCATTTGCCAAATTGTGATAGTTACTTTAGAAATTAGTAGGGAACAGATGAACATACATACCAGTTAGAATCATAACCCTCCTTTTGTTTCGCTGTAGTCGGGTAATTAGTCCAACATAAAGCTATGAAAGTTTATAACAAAACACAGATACTGGTATAACAATCGCCTCATAAATAATACTATCCCATGCAAATTTATGCCTTGTCAATAATGAAAGTGAGGTCTAGTGAAATATGCTATACAGTGATAAATATTTTATCGTTATAACTAGTGACTCACCCTCGCTCCGCTCAGGTTCGTTCTTAGTTACGTTTTCAGGTTCAGTATAGATTTCTCAGAGACGAGATATTTTCCTGCAGTAAAAAGTATCCTATATATTGACCCGGATAACCAGCTATCATCATACCAAATTTCATCAAAATACCTCCAGTGGTTTTCTCGTATGGGGTCACAGACAGACTAACAGACAGACAGACAAAAATTCAAAAAACTGTAGATTCGGCCTTTGTATCGATGATAATGCCTATTTCAATAAGATTTTCCAATAAATATTTAATGTGCAGATTCGGCTTAGTTACATATGTAAAGATGGTCAATTAAGTATTTGACGAATGTATGCGCAACCGCTTTAGATATGTTGATATGTTGACGACACATTTGGCTTAGTTTTTACTGACTGAGACTCTATTTGCTGTACCAGCGGTCACGGGTTCGAGTCCCGCTTTGGGCATTCATTTGTGTGATGAGCACGAATGCTTATACTCCAGTCATGGGTGTTTATATTATAATATGTATGTATTTAAAGTTATGTATGTGTAGTGTATTAACTATATGGTATCCATAATACAAGCCTCGTAACTTATTATGGAATTAGATGGTGCTGTGTGTTAATGTCCCAACATATTTATTTATTTATATGTACTATTTTTAAAAGTTCAATTGTTTCATACTTAGAAAATATATAAAAATATTGAAAAACTCTCTAATGAGCAGGTAAAGTCGCGGCAAATATATAATAATGTACAACAATTCATACTATTTTTATATATTAAAAATATAACTCATTTTCACACCTTTCACGGACACAAGTGCCTTAAATACCTTGGTCTCGAAACTCATGTCTTGAGATTCTCTATCATTATGCACTTAACTCTCCTTACATATCCAAGATAAATAATTAAGTGAAAACATGCGGTGAAGTAATCTTACAGAATTGAGTAAAATGTTAAATCTTTTTATAAATGTATCTACGTTTAATACTAATATTATAAATGCGAAAGTTTTTGAGGATGTCTGGGTGTATAGATGTATGGATGCTTGTTACTCTTTCACGCCAAAACTACTGAATGAATTTTAATGAAACTTTACCATAATGTAGTTCATACACTAGATAATACACAGGCTACTTCTTATTCTGGAAAAATGCAAGATTTAATTTAATAAAAAACGAAGATAAAAAATTGATGTTTCTAAGAATTTTGAGAAATAAGAAGTCGTAACTTTTAAAGAAGCTTTTCATTCCAGGTAGATCCATGAAATATAATTAAATTATATATTAAGGAAAACTGTAAATTTTTTAACACTCCCTATATTTTATACTAAATGTGATAATGATATTGTTCGAGACCTATAAAGGTCTGAAAGTTACGAACACTATTATTTATTATTCATATTTTCACCATTTCTTACCTTATAATTAATATGAGCTGAATAGAAATATTTTTTATATTCTTTATTGTTTTTGAATTAAACCTATATTAATATCTTGGTTTTTTTTTAATTTTTATTTCTGTACGACGAATAATCGTTAAAAACATTTGTCGAACACGTTCTTGGCGAAATAAATGGTAATGCTTAAGCAGTGAAAGTGCTAACTTAGTGTAGTTTTTGAGTTATTCGCAAGTACACAGATATTTTTATATTGGTTCATAGATTTGACGTACGTTCTACTTCTTAGTGACATCACAAGAGTGATATTTCATCATGCCCAAGAAATTAAGTTGTTTTAAGTTATAGAGACTGAAATAACTAATGATATATGTATATTTTATATGAAAATCTTTGTACGCTTCTAAATATTTTTAATATAAACAAAATGTTAGAAATATAATATTACAGAAAGTTTGTTTTTAAGAAGTTTTTTATTATAATAAATTTATTTTTTCATAGTTGTATATATTAATTTCAGTTAAACTAAAACCGTTAAATTTTGTATGTCTTTAGGTATTTAGTGCAATTTAAAATATATATATGGTTAATATATAATATTAAGTTTAAAAAAATCTTTAAATATAAAATAATTTTCTATATAATAAAAATATTAAAATTTAACACTTACATATATGTCAACACAAATTTCCCGAGAAATAACCACTTCACTAACACTTATTATATATAAAAATATTAACTTATATATTATATATAAAAAAATTGGAAACGTCCGTCCGTCACAGCATTCGACACTGTAGTAAGCATAACAACGTGACTATGAAATGTTTAAGCGAAGTTGGACCTTATAATGTAGTGATAAACAATAAGTAAAAGTGAGCTTCCATAGCATCTTCCATCAATTTCATGGTAGTTGCCCATTTTGAGGACTTACTACCGGTAATGGTGTTTTGTCCCTTTTAAAACTGTATCTTGGAGATTATCAGAAAATGTTATTTCCGCTAGCCACATTCTCCCGACTTTGTTTCTATTTTTGTATAAGATTATTATTAATATTGTTTGTATCCTGGATTCGAGTCCCGGATGAGGTAGATTGGAAATTCATAGTTAATATATATAATTAGTCAATATATTTTCGTCAAAATATTTGCACAGATGAGTGTAAGTAATTGTTTTAACTATATTGTGATTCGTGATTGCCTTTGATCATACTCTTATTCACTATATTTGAATCTATTAAAAATATAAAGTAAAAATAATACATATACTGTATGGTATTCACTCATTTTTAACCGACATCTAAAAAGGAGGAAGTTCTCAATTCATCTGAATCTTTTTTTTTATTGATAATATTTTAAGATATGAATATCTAATAGGTAAATATGTATTTTACGTATTGAAATATATTAGATTTGCTTTGCATCGGCTGGCACCAACTTCGAAAATATCTGATTATTCTAAATAAAAACCCCCGATTAGTTATTTTTTATATGTTAGTGCCTGGAAGTCGGTTTTTTTAGTTTTAATTTTTCAAGGGCCTACTACTGAGCACGGGCATCCCTTCAATACGAGTAGAATCAGGCGATAGTCCATTGCGCTGGCCAAATGTGGGTCGGCGAATTTCACGTCATTCGAAAACTTATTAAATTCTCTAAGACATGCAGGTTTTGTCACGATGTTATCCTTCAACTTAAGACAAGTAATCAATCAAGTTAATCATGTTGAAAATTATTTGCACATGAAAATATCAGCGTCCCTCCCACGCGCGAGACCAGGGATTTGAACCCACTTCACTTGGTTTCCCAAGCAAGCGTGTTACCACAATTGTATGACGTACGGTATGTTATTAAAAAAAAATAGAAATATAAAAAACTACGTTTTAGTATCTAAAAAATCTTTTATTTACGTAATGTTACGGAGAAGCTATAAAGAAAAGCGAATCGAATTTGATGTACACACTATACAGTATTATACTCACACCAGACATAAGAATCCAGCGATGCTATTTTCACTTTCATTATAAAATGACCATATTTCATATTATCTATATTAATATTATAAATGATAGAGTTTGTTTGTTTGTTCGTCTGAACGCGCTAATCTCAGGAACTACTAATCCGATTTGAAAAATTCGTTTTCCATTAGATAGCCCGTTTATTGAGGAAGGCTATGTATGGCATCCCGGAAAAATCATACGATTCCCGTGAGATAGATTTGTTTTAGTCTAGGGACGTACCCGAAGCGAAGCGAAGGTGAGTCGCTAGTTGTTTGGTAAAATTACAAAAAAATTATAAAAGATACACCTACAACTAATGTACTCGTAATTTTTGATAATTATATTGAACTATTAAAGCCATGAAACAAGCATTCTTTGGGCTCCATCTTATGAGCTCTGTGGTACAACATTATAGTATCATCAATTCTGTCAATCTATACTAATATTATAAATGCGAAAGTTTGTGAGGATGTGTGGATGTATAGATGTATGGATGTTTGTTACTCTTTCACACAAAAACTTTTGAATCGGTGTTAATGAAACTTTACAATAATATAGCTCATACATCAGAATAACAAATAGGCTACATTTTATTCCGGAAAAATATACGGTTCCCGTGGGATAGATTTGTTTTTGCTTTTTAGAGACGAATCGGAGCGAAGCGAGGGGAGCCGCTAGTTATATAAGATATTCTTTATTGCATGAAATAGTAATGTTAAAAAATATGTGATTGTAAGACTTTTAATCGATATTACTAAGTTTAAAGATTTAAGTGTAATTATTATACTTAAAAGATCGTTATTGATCAGTGTCAATCAACATTATTGAAAATTTGAGGAAAACATGTATATGGAATAGATAGACTATATGATATATAACCTAGCAACCAAGCTAAATAATGCGAAAAGAATTTTTCAAATCGAATTAGTAGTTCCTGAGATTAGCGCGTTCAAACAAACATACAAACAAACAAAGTCTGCCTCTTTATAATATTATAGTATAAATTAGCATTAGTATATATGCGCAAATTATATTATATACAGATTTAATATAAATAACATTCAATTGACTATATATCTATATAAATACACTGTATAGAAAAACAAACAAGTATACAATTTATATTTCATACGAATTTAACGTGTTAAAACACTATCGTTTTAAATGCACATAGTGTGGGACGGTTGGAAAACTCAACTATGCATTTACATGGTGGAACCACACTGACATATATTATTAGAATGAAATAAAGTAGATTAAAAGGCTTCAATTATATATTAGTAAAGTTATTTATTTATTAGTTAAAATTAATATTTAATTATGAGTAATTTAATATTAATATTTAATTATGAGTAATTTAATAATAATATTTAATTATGAGTAATTTAATATTAATATTTAATTAAGTTACATAAATATAATAATTCTCGACTGGTTACTTAATACTAAAGCTCGTTACATTTTGAAAATAAATTTTCTTGATTTTCGCTTAAAAATGCCAAATTTTAACAAATATAGTGGTAATTAGCTTTACTAGGAAAAAAAAAATTAAAATCGAAATAGTAGCAAGATAGTTTTTGTTACATCTTTTACTATCGATGTGTCTCTACATTAACCGTTAGTTTCATTATATCAACTTTAAACGAGGTGGGAAAGTAAAGACGTGCGAATATTACTAATTGTTTAGTATCTTTATTGCCTGATGAAGATGGAGTATGTAAATTTATCGTTTTGATTAAATCTACAAAAAATTTAACGTTGCTCTAGAAACTAGCAAAAACACAATGCTTGGCAATAAGAAATATGAAAAGAATATTTAGAAGTGAATTTGATAATATTTTATTTAGAGTACCTATATCTATACAGGTTAATAAAATTGAAGTGACTGTATGTAATGTTAAAATAACAGTTTTTTACTAAATGCGTATGAAAGTATAACAATTTTTAAAATTTTTGTCTGTCTGTCTGTTTATCCCGGTTAATCTCCGAAACGGCTGGACGGATTTTGATGGAACTTTCACTGGCTGAAACCTGCTGTTATAAGGAGTTATTTAATCCAATTTTATTTTTGGAAAAAGAATTACGGTTCCACTCAAAAAAATTAAAACGTACCTACCTAGCAGTGACGCACACGAGTGATGCGAAGGTGAGTCGCTAGCAAGCTATGACCCGGATACCTAGTTATCATCATAAAATTGTAAAAACTATACATTCGACATCTGTATCGATAATAATGACTATTTCAATAAGATTTTCCAAAAAATATTTAATGTAGAAGATATTCGACTCAGAATTTTATTCTATGTAAAGATGTATAGATTGTGCTTAAGTATGCATAATTCGCAAAGATAGTTTGTAACCTACATACAAAAAAACGTGATGAGGCGACGGCGGCCCATCTCACTGAGACGATTGAGAGTAGTGCATTCTCTATACCTTTTAAGTCTCAAAGTTCGAAAAGTTGGGATGATAAATTGACACGACCGGTGAGAGTTAAGGCGCAGAAACGACGGCTTTACGTGCTCTCCGAGGCACGGGTGTGCAACACTGTTAACTTCACAACACCAGGCTACTAGATACTGAAAATTCCTTAACAGAAAATCTCAATAACTAAACTTGGCCTGCCCCAGGACTCAAAACCCAATTTGCGTTCAATTTGTCGAGGTGGGCGCTCATTAGCGTCCAGAAGTTCACCCATACGCGAAGCGACTGGGAGGTGGCTCACCTCTGTGGGCGGTGTGCCATGCGGGTTGCTCCTGGTACTTCTCTGAAAGCAGAGTAGGCTGTTGGAGCAACCCCATGGTTGTTGTGGTCTGCTTCGGCAGTCTTACAGGCAAGAGATCCTGCGACGCCCCATTAGGACGGGGGAGGTTCCGTTGGGTTTTTATGGATAGTACTGGCTTTGCCGGTGAGTCCCACATAATCATCTGTATGTATGCAGGTGGTATGTCTAAATGCATTTCAAAACGTTAAAAAAAATTGGACTCGAACCCAAGACCAGATTTGCATACCGTAGAGCCTTAGATGCTAGCCACTACACCACCGAGACATTTAAGAATAAAATCTTTTTGAGGTTAGCCAAAAATTATTTACATTATTATAATATAATTGTTTAAATTGTTTGTTCATAACAATCAACTCACGTATCATTTTCCTTTTGAAATCTTCAACGCAGGACGCGTTATGAATTTTTTTCCCAGCTTTCTAGATTTAATATAAATAAGATATTCACGTATGTTTGATACACTTTTGACCTTAAATAGTGAGAAAGGATCTGCTAAGTAAATTAAAGCGAAAGTTTTAAACCATAGTTATTATGTACATACTATGCACTACTTTTTATTTATTTTGTACATACATAATTTGGCTTTATTTTTGAAGTGAAACTTCTTTAGAATCGTTATGATTTAAACTCGATTAAACGGAAATGCGACACTAAAAAGAGACAGAGACATAAATATATAGGATTAAGCCGGCGAAAGAATGAGATAGAGTACATTGCCACGTTGCCATTTTAACCGCTGTTTTTGTCTGACAAATATATAATATTATATTCTTTCATTATATAATATTCTATAAATATATAATTGTAATATGCCTTATATACCTAATTATTGATTTGTTTTAATTTAATCGCGATATTTGCCAAAGAAGTTTCTTTTCTACCGTCAGTGAATTGCATACACACACACTTTTAAATTATTTTATTTTTGTATGTGATGTTATCTTATACTTTATTATAATATTATAAAGAGGTAACGTTTGTGAGTCTGTTTGTAGGAAGTAATCTCTAAAACTACTGAACGGATTTAGATGAATTTTGCTATGAAGATAGTTTGGGATTCTTGAAAGAACATAGGATAGTTTTTATCCCGGATATCATGCCTTAAGGGATGACAACCTTTTATCCTTAAGGGGTCACCCCCAAAAGGATGGGGATGAAAGTTTTCATGTGGAATCAATCATTTCTCAAGTAAGAGTGATGAAGATATATGAAACTGAATCATACTTATGTAAATATTATTTAGTCCATCTATTTCATACTAACCGTTTAAACATACTTAGGAATGGACCTGAACAAAGCGATGGTGAGTCGCTAGTGTTTATTAAATCTTATAATATTAAATGAACAATTCTTGTATATCTATTACTTATATAAAATTTCGTGTAGGTATGTCAGAAACGGCTCTAACGATTTGGATCACATTTTGTAAGGTTTTGCTTTTTAAGCTTAGGTATCTATAGATATATTATCTAGGTTACATTTGTGAAAAAAAAAACTCTACGAACCGAAAAAACGCCGAGCGAAGCTCGGTCACCCCAAGTACTTATTATTAAAAAGTCTTATAATATTTTAAAAAAATAACAACGAAATTATGCATGACTGTTCTAAGGAAAACAAGTCGGTATACGTTAAAGCGTGCACGATGATTAATAATTACGAGAAACAACATGCCGCTGTATTTTGGAAAAGTGGTGTGACCGTACAGAAGGCATATTGACTTAAATATTACTTGTTACACTAGTTTTTTTATTAACTGTAGGCCTTTCACACACAAACTGTGCCACTAAGGACTATAACACGTGTAGTTTCAGTTTTTTAACAACGTTAGGGCACAAACAGACAAATAAATTGTTTATTTTTTTTTTTAAATATGCTGGGACATTACCACACAGCATTATCTAGTTCCATGGTAAGCTACGGGGTTTGTGTTATGGATATCAGATAGTTGATACACTACACATTTAGAACTTTAATTACATACACATTATAAATATAAACACCCATGACTAGAGTACAAACGTTCGTGCTCATCACACAAATGAATGCCCCCAGCGGGACTCGAACTCGCGACCGCTGTCACAGCAAGTACGGTCACTACAAATTGAGCTAAACGTGCCAACAAAATTGATCTTCTCTTTAGTATTTTAAAGAAGTATTGGTCACTTGGATACCTATTTAGTATTTATCTTCGTCTTTCGCTTTTATGGTATGCCACAAAGAGAGTAAAATCTAAATTTTAATATAACAAGTATTTTTGTACTTAGTCAGAATTTGCTCTTATGAGACTTAAAGCCAAAATTCCTATAAAAAGCATTTATTATATATTGTATTATAGAGTAATCCTCTTGTCATTTTAAAGTATCTAACTACTAACATCTATATAAAGTATCTAACAAGATTAAATGCACCATTAAATTATTGTTATTTAGTACATTTCTAAAACCTAAAACCGTTGATTGTTGAAAGACAATGGCTATATTGATTTCCCTTTAAAAAAAAAAAATTAAATAAATATGAAATTTACTTATAGATGATATATTTTTTATAAAATAGGATTTTAAAAATGTTATTGAAAAATATCAAAAAATTCTAATTACTTACTAAAGCGAGACATCTAGCGACACAATATTGAACTACGAACAAATTTTACACTCTTTCGACTAATTCAGTGACTCCGTACTAGATGGCGCTGTTACTATTAATAAAATTAACATTAAGTTATTTTTTTTATGAGAAGAAATAAAGGTATTAAACTTGTTTTCGAAATATCCTTTTATAATTTCACTAGCGACTCACCCTCTTTTTAATTAAGGTTTAGTATAGATTTCTCAGAGATGATATATGTTGACCCGGATAACCAGCTATCATCATACCAAATTTCATGAAAATCTGTCCAGTGGTTCTCTCGCGATGCGTTCCCAGACAGACAGACAGCCAAAAACTCCAAAAACTATAAATTCAGCATCTGTATTGATAATAATGGTTATTTCAATAAGATTTTCGAAACAATATTTAATGTACTCACATGTACTTAACGTTAAAACAATAATTACCTAATATTATAAAATAAGACTTATAAAATTCTACAGGCAATAACAACCTTCAGTTTTTGATAATGTAATTTTGTATATTTTTTGCATTAAATCACTTTAATCTTGTAAATATCTTATATTTTATTTTATTTTTATTTATTAATTTGTATAGATTCGACTCAAAATTTTATTACATGCATAGACGTCACACTAAATCCTCATGCTGATGCCATGACTATATTAGGATATCAGTTTAAGAAAAAGTACCTAGGTAGTCATAAAAAATAATAATTCTCTAACTTTGAAATAGCCTACAGCGACCACATCTTTCCCCAAGGAGGTTGTAATATGTAGGTATAATATTAGTTAACCCAAAAACGTTACAATTTTTTTAAATTCACAATAAAAGCTTATTGAAAGTTTTCCGAGAACCTGTTGTAAAAACGTATACATTTTCCATAAAAAGAATTACTGACTCTGTATACATCTATATTAATATTCTAAAGAAGTAAAGCTTGTGAGTTTGTGACTTTGTTGGGGGTAGTCTCTGAATCTACTGAACTGATTTAGATGAAATTTGTTAAGAAGATAGTTCAAGAGCCTGGGAAGGACATAGGGTAGTTTTTATCCTGGAAATTATTCCTTAAAGGGTTGAATAATGGGGATGAAAGTTTGTATGGGGAAACAATCTAGGGAAGAACCCGAGCGAAGCGAGGGTGAGTCTCTAGTATACATATGGAGTAACAGGCATTACAATTTTGTTTTTGCTCCAGGTATTAATGTTATGCATGTCACATCTCTTGGGAAATTCATTAATATATATTTACAAACATACATAAAATATTTATATACCTATATATATATATATATATATATATATATATATATATATATATATATATATATATATATATATATATATATATATATATATATATAAAACTTATGAAATTGTGAACCAAATACTAACTAGCGCATCTGAGAGAACTTGCGAAGCCAGGCTAAGTCGCCTAGTATATGAATTATGGATATAAATACAATAAATATTACCGCCATTCTTCTAGACTATCATCAAAAGTTTACTATAAAATATACTTCTTACATCTTTATTGAATGGTCCATTTTATGTAAAAACTGGGGCAAAATATGCCTCCTTTTACGTACAAACAATATAAAAAGTATTTTCAACACAACAGCGTGATAAAAGTTGGATATTCGCACCAAGATCCCGTTCAGATAGAACACGCACGAACTATTGGAAAAAATATATAACTTATGAGTTAGTTTTACTTTAGGTTGTGTAAGATTTATGAATTTGCCAGCAATAGGTTATGAAGTAAAAGATATTTATAAAAGACATGTTTGTTGGTTGATCTATATACTTAAATGAAAATGAATGTTCCTAAAGTATTGATCCGATTGTGATGAAACTCTGGTGGGTTATTCTGTATACACATGTGAAGGTTCCTGAACATGAAAAAAAAAAGAATTTTTTTTTAGTTGTTTGTCTTTTTTTCGTTTCTAAATCATTAAAGCGAGACGCGCCCGAGCGAAGCGAGGATAATTTGTTAGTAAGTAGTATACTTATAAATGTTATCTTAATAAAATTAGGCACTTGATTATAATAAAGAGCGTTGAAATCATTATTTTAACGTATAATTATTTAGAAAAATATAACATCATAATGAGTATCCTAAAATATATATATATATATATATATATATATATATATATATATATATATAATATATATATATATATATATATATATATATATATATATATATATATATATATATATATGTCGTGTTATCCATATACTACGAACATCATCTTTGGTGGTTACTCATCTTGTGGGCGTTATCAGGGCTCAAATAATAAAGTATTCAGTGCTCAATACACAATTTAATCAGGGAAGTCACAATGTTATAAACTTGAAACGGTAATTCTAATGATTTAGAGCTAGCGGGTTCACAGTCACACACACACACACATATATATATATATATATATATATATATATATATATATATATATATATATATATATATATATATATATATATATATATTATATATATATATATATATAATTACACTGCAATGTACGAGTATACTAATATGTGAAACTTAGAATTTGGTTTTGGTCATCTGAACTCGGGCGAAGCCGCGGGCAATGCTAGTTTTATTATATGTATAGATAACACGATAAACAAACAACAGATTGTCTGTGAAGATCAAACTCCATTTTACTATACCGTATATCCCACATATAATATTCTAGTTCTCTATATCACAATACAATTAAACGTCTTATTACTACACGCGACTGCACCGTTGCTCTCAAACGTAATTGGAGATCATGTCTGCAGTTCACCACTCGCCCTAATTGCCAAATACATTGAAATTATAATATTGTATACTCCAATCCTTTATTGTTACGTATTACATATATATTTGTATATATGTTTCACAATTTATTATAACTGTCGAGTGGTGTAATAGGGTTTGACAGAAGCAATGGGTTCGATTATCGTATATTTCTTCTCAATTTCATGGGAGTTTCTTTATTTTTTACTAACTTTTTTTGGGATATTATATTTTTAATACAAGCAAAAATATTTTAGATATTAGGTATTTTATCTATACGCCTCGTATCTTTTGAATAGAACTATCTTTTCGGATTTTTTCGTGGGCTTATTTTGATTTTTGGTTTCCGACGTTTCGAATGCTTCACAGCAATCATGGTCACGGGAGAGACTAGGAGATTTTTAGACGTTGCAAAGTTCAATGATGTCATGCCAAAAATTGAAATAAATCCGCAATAAATCCGAAAAAATAGTTTTATTAGAAATGTCAAATATTCGTGTAAATCAAAGGAAGTATTACGCTTCGTATCTTTTAGAAAAACTTCAGTATTGAATCGAATAAATAATTAAAAATAGCTAAAGATTTCATCCCATATGTCATAGCTAACTTCATCATGTCGCTTTTTGGCTGTCGGTGTGCGCGCGCATCGTCAAAATAATTTACTCTCATATTTTTTCCAAACGTGCCAAAAGAAATGTAACTTCAATAAAAAATATACTTTTAATTTATTAAAAACCCTTTTATTCATTGGACGGAAAGTTTTCAATAGCCATCAGTATTTTATCAATATTAAACGCTTTTGAAAGCCGATGGAAAACCTTGATAGCGATTCCCTCAATTAGTGATATTGCGTTGTCAACTCATTTTATTGCGAGTTATCAGTCATCGCAGTAATTTGCACAATTTACGTGAAACCATGAACTTACTTGTATTTTTAGTACAAGCTTTGGGATAATTTTGTATCATCTTTTATGAATAAAATTCGAGACTAGGTTTTTAAGTGTGTGTTTTTTATAGTGTTGTATATTTAGTGTCTCTCTCTTTCATTCAGTACTAGAGAAACACTGTACTATATTTGACGACATGTTTGGTTCAGTTTGTAGTGACCTTACTTGCTTTGCCAGCGTTCGCGGGTTCGATTCCCGCTGGTGGGCATTAATTTGTGTGATGAGCACGAATGTTTTTATTCCAGTCATGAGTGATTATATTTATAATATATGTATAATGTGTTTATATTCATAATATTTAAAGTTAAATTCGTGTAGTGCATCGACTATCTGGTATCCGTAACACAGGCCTCGTAGCTTACCATGGAACTAGATGGTGCTGTGTGTTAGTGTGCTAACATATTTATTTATTTCTTATGCTAGGCTGAATTTAGAACTTACATAAAAACAAGCAGAACCCGCGATTTCGCTCGCGTTAAAACTACAAAAAACCCTCTAAAAAGGTAGGTTTTCTACAAACTTTCATCCCCTGTGTACCCCGTTATGGGATTAATTTCGAAAAATGCTAAAACACGTATTTATTTAATTATATTGAAGAGCATTAATACCAAGTTTCAAGAAATTTTAATCATAATTTTCTTTTTAGATTGTATTATAACGTGTTTTCCCGTGGGAATGAGATAATCTTCCGCGGTAAAAAATAGCCTATGTCACTCTCCAGCCCTCCAACTGTATCTAATAGGAACTATGTTTTTTGTCAACTTGTTCTCATCTTTTTAGTTATTTTATTTACAATTTTTTAGTTTTGATACTCCACTCGATAAGCTTGGAAGATTTAAAAAAAAACAATTGGTGTTTGAGATGCGCTATTTTAATTTTTTTTTTAATATTCGTATAGTCTATAGCACTCGCGTTATTAAAATGAATTTAAGGAAATATGAACCATCAAAATAAGTTAAGCTGTTTAGTAAAAACGAGGTAACACAGGATCGGATATACATATGTACATACATACATACAGGTCAAACACATCACCCTCCTTTAAGTTTCATACCAATCCCAAAAAGTAACCAATACAATTTATTCAAATTACTATGTATTTCGACTAAACATAAAGTAAAAACTAAACACCTCATAGCCTTAAAATATTATATAACATTAAATATTTATGTACAAGCACATAACAACAATGTATGAATTAATTAAAATATATAGAGATGTATGTACGCTTAAGTAAATTAATGATTGTGTACATGTTCGAACACATCAAAGGCTGATCGTTGAGCCTTGTTGTAATCTCTCGAGATCGCTATAAGTCTTAATTATAATACAATGTATATTAACAAAATTATTTTACTTTAAGACAGCTTTATTCTGTGTCTTTGCTTATTATAATTTATGTTACATGCGAATGTTAAAAATCGAGATGCTATTATAAATTCGAAAGTTTGTATTTGTGTTTGTTTGTTACTCTTTCACGTTAAATCGGCTGGATAGATTTTATATATTGATTCATATATTTATATGTATTTATACATATACATTTTACAAATTTACGTAATAATATACAAGATACGCAAACTTACATCAATATGGATAAATCCTTATTTATACCTATCATATTAATGATAAACTAAATTAAAATTAAGTAAATGAACATTTACGTTAAATTAGATCCGATAATTAATTTTGAACCTACTCGAACTAGATTAAAAACCTGTGTTTTAGGTTATACTTTTACACCGTATTTCTTACTGTGACAAAAAATTCTTAAAAATGGCAAGAGTAAAAAAAACATAAAAACAAGTTTAAAACTTAAGTTTTAAGACTTGTCTTATATAAAAGGGAATTTATCACAAAAATATGATCTGAAGCACATTGGCTACTTGTTAGTGACCAATAAGTCGCATGTAATCTATACTAAAATTTTAACTAATAAATAAATTAATTATAATAAATAATAAATTAAATTTTAATTAATAAATAATAAATTAAATTTTATCTATAATAAAATTTTAACTAAGTCGAATCAGTACATTAAATATTTATTGGAAAATCTTATTGAAATAGTAATTATTCTCGAGACAGAGGCCAAATTTATAGTTTTTAGAATTTTTGTCTGTCTGTCTGTTTGGGAACGCATCATGAGAAAACCACGAGACAGATTTTGATGAAATTTGGTATGATTATAGTTGGTTATCCGGGTCAACATATAGGATAATACCAATTTTTTACGTTATAATTAAAGTCATAAGTTGATTAATACGATATTTCGTATGTAGCCGGAATCATCGAGAATGTCATTCGCTTCTGTATATTATGTAAAGTCGACATTGAGATGAAAGAGTTCAAAACAGTCGAATAAAAAAATGTCAATTAAAATATTTCTAACTGATCAACACGTGGTTTTTGCAAAACGATCAGCAGATGAATTAGTATATGTTTTTAAATCCATACAAAACTTAAGCGTTTATATTAACCAACTAGCGACGCACCCTGGCTTCGCTCGGGTTTGTCCTTAGGTGATTCTTTAAATTGACATAACTTATTTATTTATTAACCGATTGAAATAAAACAAATACTACTAAATGTTAAGTGAAGCTTATCACAATATATTAGTGAAAACTGCACCCAAATCGGTTTCTGAGATTAGCCCGCACAAACGTACAGACAAACAGACAAAAAATCTAAAAATCATTGCTTTTGGTTCTATTGCGTTAATAAAGGCACCTAATAATAGTTATTATCCAATATCTTCCATGTACAGACGGCGATCAGTTACACATTTATTATATGAATAGACATAAAGTAAGACTTAATTTATTGAATAAATTTTTATTATTATATGCCCATCATTTACCAACTCTATCAAAGGATATTCATATAAAAGCAGTAAAAAGTTTAAATTTTTAACGTTTCCATTTAAAAGTCCTCTGCTTACACAAATCACTTAGTATACGTATGGATCCAATTCATATCCCACATGCGTATTGAAGTGGCATCTATATAACTTCAGTATAAAGCCCCTTCAGATGAGAACAAACCATAACACAAGTTTCCAAACTGCATTTACTGAAATGAAAGCCTTTGAAAACTATACATCGATTCATCGTGACATAAAATATATAAATAGGCAACTTTAAACTCTATTACTTATAAATAAAGTTCATTTTCTATTATAATTACAGAATGAAGTAAGGTGAGATTTATATATTTGATATGCTAAACTGAACTTTAATGTGTATGCATTAAGATGTATAATTTTGAAGGAAGGAAACGCATTGCCACGACTATTCGCTCTCAAATAATCGATAACTGACGTCTGGCCTCCCTTCTGTATGGTCGGCGAGAAAATTAAAATTCACCTGTTAAACTTTTATGATATCCTAGTAATCAAAGTGTTTTAATGCCATATTTCTATTGCAATAAGCTCTCCATTTGGTCTCTGTATGAAGGAATTATAGAGGCAGTGGTAGCCCAGTGGTAACGCGCTGGCTTGGGAAACCGAGTGAAGCGAGTTCAAATCTCGGGTCTCGCACCTCTGATATTTTCATGTGCGAATCATTTCTAACATTATTACCACTTGCCTTACGGTGAAGGAAAACATCGTGAGGAAACCTGCATGTCTGAGAGAACCTAGCGAGTTTTCAAAAGACATTTAAAGTCCACCAACCCGCACTTGACCGTACTGAAGGTAGGCTCATGCCTAGCATTGGGATGTTAAAAAGGCTGAATTGGGTACAAGAAGTGGTATAAGATTGGTATTACATTCTATGGTGTTCGTTGCAGGTTCAATATTATGTGAATTTGGAAGAGAAATTAAAGAAAACTATACACAAATTTTTATATGTACCAAGTTTCATCCAAATTTGCTCTACGGCTTATAGATAAAGAAGTAACAAACAAACATACAAAAATTCATATATTTATCAATTTCATTGTCAATTACTTAAGTTTCATCAGATGAAAAATGAAATAACAATATTAAGTTTTTTCATTCACTTTAAAATATTGAAGTTTATCTATTACTTGATAGGTTGTGGATTCGATCTGCGTTAAGCAAATTTTATTGTAAGACTTAAGAAATCTAATAATAGGCGGAAGGCTTCACAGATTACACCCTTATGTTTTCCTTGCTTTATACATAACCCGTGACCTATCGTTGCTTCGTTCAGATACGTCCCTACGTGATATTTTAGATCTAAAATTTTACTAATTATTTTGGATAACGTAATGATTAAAGTATTATCAAATTTGGTTCATTAGTTTCACAGTTTACTGATTATAAACTATGAAACAAATGAACAAACCAACAAATATTTCCTTTTTATAATTTTTGTATAGATACAATATTAATTATTAATTTGATTTTTAAACTGGGTTAAGTAGATTCTAGATTAATACAAGATCCATTCACATTACGCGTTCTCATAAAAAACGTAGGTAAGTTATTAAATATAAAAATAAACAAATACACGTTTAAAAGTTAATAATTAAGTAACACAAATTCAATTAGGCACACACTTATGATTTTAAGCCAGCGACTCGCCCTCGCTCCGCTCGGGTTCGTCACTTGGTACGTTTTAACGGTTAGTATAGATTTTCCAGATATGGTATATTTTCTTGAAGTAAAAAGTATATTATATAATATGTTGACCCGGATAACTAGCTATCATCATACCAAATTTCATCAAAATCTGTCCAATGGTTTTCTCGTGATGCGGTCAGAGACAGACAGACAGACAAAAATTATAAAAACTATAGATTCGGACTCTGTATCGATAATAATGACTATTTCAATAAGATTTTATTATATATATCTATAGAAGAAGAAGAAGTTAAGTTAAGAAGAAATAGAGAAAAAGTTATACTATATGGAGTAACAGAACAAAAATAGCTAAAGATTTCATCCCGTATGTCACAACTCTCTGTTTGTAAAAGGAATACAGCTAACTTGATCATGGTGCTTTCAGCTAACTTCATCATAAAACCTAAGAATTTGGTTTTTGGTAACCTGAACGCGGGCGGAGCCGCGGGCAATGCTAGTATGTCATATAAGACATTACATGTCGCGTTGGCTTGCCTAACAAACATACCAATAAATACTAATATAATAACTTGAATCAATCAAATTCTTAGAAAATAATATAATACCTATATGGAATATCGCAAGGAATTGTACTTTCATCTCAGTTAACTTAAAGAGTTCTCTTGTAGTTTATTCACTCAAGAAATATAAATTGATTTAATTATTCCGCGTCTGCGTATTGAAACTGTAATTTAGTTTAAAAAATAGTAGCTTAGAATTAGCTGTATTTCTTTATAATAGTAGATGATGTGGCTGTATAGAAAAATGTCTACATTGTTAGTAAAAATACAGATAAACAAACAGACAACCTTACAGATTTATACGCTTCTTTCGGGTTCGTCCCTAGCTTGCCTCCTAATACAAACTTTCATCCCCATTTTCACCCGGAAGATTTCCGGGATAAAAATCCTATGTCTCAGGGTCTCAAACTGTCTTCTTACCAAATTTCATCTAAATCGGTTTAGTAAAACCAGAGATTAAAACTCACAAACTTTTCCTCTTTATAATATTAGTATAGATTTACATATAGCCAACATCGTCTCATTGCTGGGCAAAGGCCTTCCCTATACGTGCCCTACTAATATTCAATTAGTAGGAAATATATAAGTTTTTTTTTTGGCTTAATGGGATTAATTTTAAAATTAAACCTCTTAATGAGGTGGCAATTTTGCCTTAATAGATAGAAATTTCACATTTATAATATTAGGGGGTGTTTTAACAAAATATTATTATAATTAGATAGTTAACTTTTAGGGCTTATACAAGGGGTTATTGATGTGATGATGTTCTCCTGACCGATTCCGGCCACGGCGGCCAATCTCATTGAGACTAGCCAACTGCACAGGAGATATTATAGTGCTCAAGTGCACTCTCTATTCCTGTCACTCTCATACTCCGATGGGACGACTACTCGACACGACCGGTGAGAGATAAGGCGCAGGACCGACGGCTTTACGTGCTCTCCGAGGCACGGGCGTGAAACACCGCCAACTTCCCAACTCCGGGCTATTACTGAGTCTTACTATACAGAAAGACTCAATACCTAAACTTGGCCCGACCCGGGACTCGAACCCAGGACCTTCAGGTGTGCAGCCGTACATGCTAGCCGCTACACCACCGAGGCATAGGGGTTATTATACAATCGTTGAAAAATAGAAACATAATAAATTATATTGAAATATCTTTAATGGTATTTTATAGAATCCATAGTATGTCATTCCCATATATATTTTTAGATTTTTTTAACGATTGTAGAATATCATGGAGTCTAAGTCTCTTTCTTTAATATACATGGCAAAATACGTTTTTACACTAATGCTTCAACTCTAGAATATTCAATTCAACTCTTTGTTTAATGGTTAGTGCTCTTAGTTGAGTATAATTTACTTCAAGGCGTCCGTGTCTCGTTATTATACAACCTACTATAAAAAAGAAAATAATTTGAGTTACTGTATGTTAGTGCTAATTAGATAAATTATTATGGAGTTACAATGTTTTTGTATATAAGTAATATATGTTATCATATCTTTATATGTTGAATAGTAGCGTACACTAAAGAACATTAAATGTTCTTTAATGTAACTGTAATACAAATTTTGTATTTATAATTTAACTAGCGACCCACCCTCGCTCCACTCGAGTTCGTGAAATTTAGGTTTGTATGTATTTTGAATGCCGAATCATAAAAAAATTGAAATAAAATATTTAGTCCCAAACAATTTTTTTTAGGGTGGACCACCCTTATCATTTAGGGGTATGAAAAATAGTATATGTATATGTAGTATATCAGGTAAATTGTCCTATACACAAAAAAAATTATAAGAATCCGTCAAGCTGTTTCGAAGTTATTTCGTAACAAACACAGTGACACGAGAATTTTATATATTAGACTAGCGACTCACCCTCGCTCTGCTCGGGTTCGTCCCTACGTTTTAACGTTTAGTATAGATTTCTCAGAAATGAGATATTTTCCCAATAAAAAGTATCCTATATGTTAACCCGGATAAGCAGCTATCGTCATACCAAATTTCATTAAAATCCCTCCAGTGATTTTTGCGTGATGCGGTAACAGACATACAGACAAAAATTCTAAAAACTATAGATTTTGCCTCTGTATCTATAATCATGTCTATTTCCATAAGATTTTCCATAAAATACTTCATGTACAGATTCGGCTCAGTTAGAATTTTATTATATGTATAGATATGCACTACAATAATATTGTTTCGATATAAGCTGGTGCAGACATCTTCAATTAGGCGTGGAATGCATTGCGCAGTCATGTGAAAACTCATTACATAATTATTATGCTGGATACACACTGTCGTTAGGGTAATTTAGCTTAGTTTTAGTCGTTTTGATTGTTTTTTTTAATGAGGAAGAATGTATTAATATCTATATAGATATTAGTTATTTATATTTTTATTATATTTGTTATATTCCTTTTTTACTTTAAGATATAGATCTTAGCAAGCTAAGTACAGCGAGTAAGTAGTATTTTAGTATTGAAGACTTTCGAAGTTTTTTAAATTGTCGTAATAAAGAACATTGGCTTATTTTGGATAATATGTTGAAAAATGTAAGAAAAGATAGTTGTTCTTATGACAAGAGTGTGTTACTCCCATTTGTTGCTTTCGTTAAAAAAATAATATTTCATTTTCTGTATTTGTATTATATTGCTTCATATTAAAATGCTATTAAATCGTAAGTCCTTTAAATAAAAACATTTTTTCAAGTAGATCTACTATCTGAACGTTTTTATGTTATCTCTGTGTTACAAATGCTTTATAAATACATCAATTCAAATGAAAATAAATAAAATTGTTAATTATTTGATCATTTTTTTTAATTTAATAGCGACTTATCCTCGCTTCGCTCGGGTGTGTCCCTAAGTATGTTTTAATTTTTTTGAGCGGGACCGTTACTATTATTCTAAAATAAAAGTATCCTATGTTACTCCTTATAACATCAGCTATCTGACAGTTTAAGTCTCGTCGTTTCAATCTCAATCTAGCCGTTTTGGAGATAAGCCGAGAGGAGATAACAAACAGACAGGCAGACAGACGGACAGACAGACAGACAAAAGTTTAAATAAATGTGTTTTTCTTAGTAAGTACGATATATGTATGGGGCTTATAAGCAAATAATAGGTAATATATATATATATATATATATATATATATATATATATATATATATATATATATATATATATATATATATATTATTAATCTATTTATACTAAAGTATTGAAAAACAAACATGAGATTTTTTCATTGTATTAGGTTTGAAATGATACACATATTGTGAAGCAAAAAGATGCATATAATGCGTTGCATATGAGATCCAAAAATATAAACAAAATATGATCACTAACTACCAGGAATTCTAAAATTCAGTTTTTACACGTCAATTTTAAATGCAGCTGTTTCAGAATTAAATTAACAAAAGTTGAAATTCCAGTCAACTTTAACAAAGTTTAGATCAAACCAGTAACAAATATCACTCCATCCTTAACGCTAGAGAGGATTTTGAAAAATTATGCTCAAAAACTAGATATAAAATACCAAAAAAAGATTCAGTTAGAAGTTAGGAAGAGTCTAACGGCTATGTATTTTTAAATGTCCACCGCATTAACAGCTATGTATGGAAGTCCATTACATTTAAAATTTATAGTTTATAACTTTTTATGTTTATACGAATCTGTATGTATTTTATGAATATGAGTCGTATTCATTGAGTTAATAATATTAGTATCTTATAATTATGACTACCGACTGACCCTCGCTCCGCTCTGCTTCGTCACTAGTTACGTTTTAACGTTTAGTATAGACTAGCGACTCACGCTCGCTTCGCTCGGGTTCGTCCCTAGGTACATTTTATTTTTTTTGAGCGGAACCCTAATTCTTTTACTGAAATGAAAGTAGCCTAAGTTACTCATTATAATATTAGCAATCTATCAGTGAGAGTCCCGTCAAAATCGACCCAGACGTTTCGGAGATTAGCCGGAACAAACAAAAATTTTAAAAATTGTGTTTTTCTTATGAATACCGTATATAATTCCTTATGCATTTAGTAAAGAGTTGTTATTTTGACATTACAAACAGACGCTTCAATTTTATTTATCTGTATAGATTTCTCAGAGATTAGATGTTTTCCCACAGAAAAAAAGTATCATATATGTTGATTTTGATAATTAGCTATCATCATACCAAATTTCATCAAAATCTGTCCAGTGGTTTTCTCGTGATGCATTCTCAGACAGACAGACGGACAAAAATTCTAAAAAACTATAAATTCGGCCTCTGTATCGATAATAATGATTATTTCAATAAGATTTTCAAAAAAATATTTAATGTACAAATTCGACTTAGAATTTTATTATATGTATAGGTTTAAATTAAGAATAAATAAAATAAAAAAGAAACTCAGTGTACATAACAATAAAATTTGTAAGTAATAAACAAAACACTATAAACACGTTCGAGGTACGACCGACAGATGTTTCGAAAGGTATGAAAAATATTTCCATGTAAAACATAAATTGGAACGAGATTCTGTCTGTACGTGGAAAAATTGAAAAAACTCAATTCTACAATAGAGAAAGTTTAGTTACAGCATTCTTTGACTTTTTTCTAGACGTGACGATGGCCCTTTGTATATTTAAATGAATAAAAGGTAGATAGAAAATTGACTTGAATGAAAAATGTAAATATAAATGCGAAATTTTTAGTGTGTAGGTCTATTGTTATTTTCTCTAGAAATAGTCTGAGATGTGGTAGCCCAATGGTAACGCGCTCGCTTGGGAGACCGAGTGAAGTGGGTTCAAATTCCGGGTCTCGAACCTCTGATATTTTCATGTGTGAATCATTTCCAACATGATTACCACATGTCTTAAAGGCGAAGGAAAAAATTGTGAGGTAACTTGCATGCCTGATCCCCTCGTATTGAAGGGAAGCCCGTGCCCAGTAGTGGGATGTTAAAAAGGCCTGAATACTAAAAAAAGACGTTTAAAGTGATATTTTTTAAATAAATTTATTTATTCCTATGGTATTAACTTTATTTTAAAAATATATGTAAGGCCATACATTATAAATAAAAAAGTCATAAGATATTATGTGTTACACATACAACTTAATAAAACTATATTTAAAATATTTTTTGGGTAAAGTCATTACAAGTAAAGTAACGGGTTTAAATTAGCAATCAAAATATCGTAAGCACGTACTTTCATGACAGACAGATGTTTCGATAGGTACAAAAAATCTATACATATAATAAAATTCTAAGGCGAATCTGTACATTAAATATTTTTTGGAAAGTCTTATTGAAATATTATTGAAACAGAGGTCAAATCTATAGTTACCGCATCACGGAAAACCCACTGGAGGGATTTTGATGAAATTTGGTATGGTGATAGCTGGTTAACCTGGTCAACTTATAGAATACTTTTTACTGCGGGAAAACATCTCATTTCTGAGAAAAAATACAAAAACTGTAATGTAAGAGTCATACTAATATGTAAAACCTGAGTAATTTGGTTATTTGTCAACTGAACGCGGGCGGAGCCGCGGGCTTTGCTAGTACTGAATAAAACTGGAATAAGCGAATTCAGGGCTGTAAATTTTCTTCATTGCAAATAGGCCGTAAAGAGAAGCGGGTACTTTTCGACAATATTGATGAAAAAAATGTTTTACGTTAATAGATATTTATGGCTTGTCTCTGAGAGTTCAAGCTTCAATAAATGATCGATGTAGTTGTATGAATAAATCCAAAGTCATACATTTAAAAAATACATAAAAAAAAATAGTAAAAATTATGTTTTCTAGGTATTTGTATCATGTTATACAAAACACATTATTAATAATTAACCAAAATGATATTCCATTTTTAATAATATAATTTTTGTCATATTCTTGTTTCAATTTAAAAAATCGGCCATGTGGAAGTCGCACACCGAGGGTTCCGTAGCATGAAAACATCAAAAGTAAATTAAAATATTTACTCGACTACGATATTAATTTTTTCATTGACGGCTTAAATAAGTTTTTATATTATATATTAATATGAGAAACACAGTCAATTTTGCAGCCGAACGCGTGAAGCATAAAATATCTAATAACTCAAAAACTACGCAACGTACGCGTATATCTTTAAAATAATTTTAGTTGACAGTGATTTAGAAGCTCTATTATCTATTTTTGTTTCATCATTCCTTACCAGACGAACAGACGGACCTAACGTAATTATAAGGATCAGATTTTAACCATTTGACCATGGAACCCTAAAAACGAGAAACCTGTAAAAATTGCAAAAAAAACTTCATTTTTTGCTTAACCTATTGTTGATTTTTACTCTATGCCAATTCACCCCAAAGTCCTAGCTAGCATCCCCAAGCACTACTGAGGGTAGTTTCGCAAGGGAAAACTTTACGCGTTAGGCCAGCCTCTATCTCACCCTTTGTACTAACGCATCGCGACCAAAAAGAGGGTGGAAAAGTCAAATATACCTATAAAATTAAGAACCCGTTAATAATTGATGTTTATGTAGTAGCAGGTAAATATTCTGTTGTTAGAGTAAGTTTTATTATTTTAAGTTTAAGGCTTTTATTTGGTAAAATTTACTAGACTTTTTAGATTAACAATCAAAAAATATTCGACATCTAATCTAATACATTTTTTTAAAATTCTGAGTCGAATCTGTACATTAAATATTTTTTTGGAAAATCTTGTTGAAACTGTCATTAACATCGATACAAAGGCCGAATCTGTAGTTTTTAGAATTTTTGTCTGGTCTGTCTGGGAATCATCACACATCACCAGAAAACCACTTGACAGATTATGATGAAATGTGGTATTATGATGGCTGGTTATCCGGATCAACATATAGGATACTTTTTACTGCGGGAAATATCTTATCTCTGAGAAATCTATACTAAACCTCAAAAGGTACCTAGGGTCGAACCCAAGTGGAGCAAGGGTGAGTCGCTACTTGCTAGTTTTAAATAAAATTATCTTTTCAGAATTTTTCGCGGATTTATAGACGTTATTATGCGGTATTGTCTGTTACAACCAAACAATGAGCTTTAAGAAGTCTAAAACCTTAGTCTCTCCCGGGGCCATGTTTGCTGTAAAACATTCGAAACGTCAGGAACACAAAAATCAAAATAAATCCGCGAAAAAAAACCGAAAAAATTGTTTTATTTAAAATTTGTATGTGAAATTGTACTTTTTTCCATAGATTCGACCACCTTAGCCAAAATTACTTTCTAAAACAGCGATAACATACTAACTCTCATAAAAATCATCATAAAATAGTTTTATATAAAACGAAAGCAATCAATGTGTTGTAAATTGTTACTTTTAGTAAAGCCCTTCAGGGAAAGTTCAAAGGATAATTTAAATGACACAGACATAAGGACATGACCCTTTTAGGCAATTAGTGGTAAATACTTGACTTCTATGAAAATATATGTACTGTTTTACAAAAACCTTACTAAATGGGATTTGTCAACCATATTGGAATAGTTTGTGGGAATCCAACATATTTTATTCATTGACTAGCGACTCACCCTGGCTTCGCTCGGGTTCGCCTCTAGAAAAACACAAATAAATCTATAACAGTAAAAAGTAAGCTGTTGTTTGACCGGCAATATAAGGTATCAGCATGCCAAATTTTACTAAATTAGGTGCATAAGTTGTTGTGCACTAAGCTGTATAAGTTAACTATCCCACGGGAACTCTTTAATTTTCCGCGATGAAAAGTATCTAAAATGTTGACCGGGGATATAAGGTATCACCATGCAAAATTTTATTTAAATCGGTCTAATCGATTCGGAGATTAGCCCGTACAAACAGACAAACAGACAGAGAAACAAAAAACTTGAAAAAAAAAACTGGATTTGTTCTATTTCTTTTCTTACACCTCTCTGACTCGGTTTTTAGCAAATTTTTTTCTATGTACCGACATTCGACCTCTACAGTTCTATTATAGTATAGATAGTAGTTGGTTTTGTTTGTGCTGTTTTACTGTGCATTCGTGCGCCCTAATCTCAGAAACGACTCAACCGATTTGTGTACGGCTTTCACTACTGTATTGTGGTAAGCTTCACTTAACATTTAGTATTTGTTTTATTTCAATCAGTTCGTAAATAAAAAAGGTATGTCAATTTAAAAAACATATAGAGAGGAAACCGAGCGAAGCTAGAGTGAGTCGCTGATATACAATATTTATACTATATTTTTAAATGTAACTTTTCCGTGTACACATAGGAGAAAAAAATAAAAGAAATAAAATAAAAATAAGTAGTTTTGTTTTTCAAGTTTCAAGTTTTGCTTTCAGATCCTGTAAGATGGCGATGGCCAGAACGAATAAAGAGTATAACCGTGGTTGTGACGAGACTTCTAAAGCCCGCTTTCATTAACAAAACAGAAAACACGCAAGAAAGCAGTTACGGAATAATTAATAGCTAAATATAGGCAAAACCGTAGACATTAGGTAATACATAATAAGTAGAAAAGAAGATGTGAATTAAAAAAAAATCACATTTTTTTTATCACAATCTCACTGATCATAGTAAAATATTATAACAATTAATACCTTAGATACTTCAAGTATTTTTATAAGAATATTAGCTATGCCTTAGCAAAAACAATGAAGGTAACGTACAAAAGAAACGTCGAGATTGATGTCGGCAATTTAGAACTCGCTACTGAGATTAAAAGAAATCTCAGTAAAGCACTCTCCTTACTTATTTAGCTTTATCCTAGTTTATTTTCTTTGAAAATACCCACGTCTTTATGCTATAAATAAATGTATAAATTAGACTTTAATCTAATATTATATTATATTATATTTTTATTTGACGACACGCTTGGCTCAGTTTGTAGAGACCCTGCTAGCTGTGCCAGCGGTCGCGGGTTCGAGTCCAGCTGGGGGCATTCATTTGTGTGATGAGCACGAACGTTTGTACTCCAGTCATGGGTGTTTATATTTATAATATGAATGTATTTAAAGTTTATATATGTGTAGTGTATCAACTATCTGGGATCCATAACACAAGCCTCGTAGCTTACCATGGAACTAGAAGGTGCTGTGTATTAATGTCCTAACACATTTATTTATATTTATAATATATAATATAATTTTATTTTCTGAAAATTTAATCTTCCTTCGAGCAGCCATAAGCCAATTCAAATTATCAATAATAGCTAAATATTGTACACAAAAAACATAAGAAATAATGCGATATAGTCAGAAAATTTACAAGTTGCCATTAAGCGATAGAATTTTTACATAATAAACGTTAATTTTGGTAGAAAAACGTTTCGAATTCGAGGGTACAGTTAAAGTTATAGTTTATTTAACATGCCAATGCTGGGCACGGGCCTCCCTAAAAATTTTTTTGAGTAGATATTAACAAAAGTGATTGCGATGCGCTTAATGCGTGTGAAGTTGTAGGACGTAATTATTGAACTCCAGTCCTCTCGTCTCAGCCATACCGTACTTCTTACATGCCCCTCGCTATAACGTACGTAAAAGACGTCTTATCAAAAAAAATTAAATGTATGTAAAATTATAGCAAAATAATTAATGTTCCTAGAAAATATTATATATATATATATATTATATATATATATATATATATAATATTTAGCTATTGTTATTATAATAGCTTAGCTTTATTTCTTTCTGCATTAATACGTACATAAAAATCGTATATTTTTGGAACGGCTTACTTCTGCTAAAATTTCATCCTTCGCCACTGATACACACACATACCCACGCACACACATACACACAGACACACATTATATAGTACACTTCGCATATAATTATGAATATTTATAGTGCAAGTAAACAGCTTTAATTTCCGATCCCCGAGCGTTAACTCATAACAATATTTTACATACTCCAACCCCATACATAATAAAAGTTTCAATAAATAAAAGTATTAACACTCAGTTATCATGCAACATAAAGTAAGGCCTGTGAGCTATATTGCTTGGGAGAGAGCCAACAGTTAACTCTACTTATAACTTTTGCTTGTAACACATGTATTGAAGAAGAGTGATTTATCACTTACTTATTTCATCTTTACCCCTTTTCCTTTTCGTGTTACGTGAGAACGTTGAAAATATTATACTTTAAATGTTTTGAACGTTTTGTTACAATAATTTTGTAAGATTTTTGTATATTTTTTTTCCATAGCGAAATATGCAGTCACGTGGAACAGTATATGCACATACTAGCGGATCACCCTTACTTCGCTCGAGTTCGCCTCTGGAAAAACAAAAACAAATCTATCAGCTAAAAAAAGTTACATATGTGCTATTACAGATACACAATAGATGGCATAGATATATAATGTATCTCTCTGCCAAATGTCACGTGAAACTTGTACTTTTTTTAAGATATATTTTTTTCATTCTGTGCTTTTTTTTAATTTACGAGTTGTTATCATTTGCAGCAAGTCAGGCTCCTCTAAAAAAAATAAAAAAAAACCTAATAAAGAAAACCAAACCGATAACAGCTTTACTTTAATGGTGTTCGTTGATAGTTTTGTCAAATAATCAAGGGTGAGACGCTGGTCACTTCGCGCTGGGGCACCTTGTATATGGCATTATCTATATAGTCAAATTTACAAAAATTATTACAAAAAACTACAAATGCTAACATTTTTTATCAATAGGTACCATAACATATACTAAATAATATAGATAATAAAAATCTTATTCTTTAACAAAAATGTTTAAAAACTACAAACAAAGTTGAATTCGCCTTTTAATTAGTGTAAAACACATCCGTAGCAGACAATTTCGATAGAATACAAATTTAGAAGAATAGAATAAAAAGAAAGGGTTGAATGTTTGAAAGATCTTAATTTTGTTTAGTTTAAATTAAAAAAAGCTTAAGAGCTTATAAAATACATCCTATTTTAACGTTAGGAAAAGAAAACAAAAATGCATTTATGATACAGGTCTTTATGGGGGATTCATCGATTAGAATAACGAGTACTACCCACTAAAGCCCCATGAAACTTCCCTCGTCTTAATAGGGCATTACAAGATCTCATACGCATTCAATCACGATAGAAATATTATTATAAGATTTTGTTAATAAGACGCATGACCTATGAACGTGTATAGCGACCACATCAACATCTATCAAAAGAGGTCGTAATAAATATCATTGGTCCACCAAACTACTGAGGAAAATTTAATTGTTGAGTGTTGACATCTACAGTTCTCAACGGGGTTTTTTTAATGATTAATAACAAGCTAAAACTTCGTGAGTAGCTTCATTTTGGCGAAACGTCCAAATATTCATTCTGTGAATTAATTGAATTTAGGAAATGATTTTTTATTTTAGCTCAATATAAGTAAAACACAAGTCTATCTCACTTGAATCGTGCATTTTTCTGGGACAAAAAGTAGCCTATTTGCTATTCCAGACTATAATCTTTCTCTGTGTCGAATTTCAGCCGTTCTGGCGTTATTGAGTTACAAATATCCATCCAAACACCAAAACATCTAAACTTTCACATTTATAATATTATAATATAAAATGTTTTACATTCACAGATGGACACTTCTTTATCTTCTGTGGTAATATAATAAAGCTTAAGAATTTGATTATTTGGTTGTCTGAACTCTCTGAAACTCCCAGAAAGATTTGTATTAAAAGGTAAGCTTTAAAGCTTGCTACCATTATCTACGAGCCTTAGGAGCTTAGTATTTTTAAAAACTAGTAAATTCATAAGTATCTACACTACTATTATAAATAGGAAAGATTTGTGTTTTTGTATGTTTGTAACGAATAAACCCAAAAACTACTGAACTGATTTAGATGAAATTTAAGAAGATGATATTTTGAGACCCTGGGAAGGACATAGGATATTTTTTATTCCGGAAATTATCTTTTAAGAGGGTAAAAATGGGGATGAAAGTTTATATGGGGAATCAACCTAGGGACGAACTCGAGCGAAGCTAGGGTGAGTTGCTAGTTGATAATAAAATAGACAAAGAAATTTTAGGTATCCTTGGAAATTATACAATAAAGCTATTATTTATCGCTTGTTATATATCGAAAGAATACGTGTCTGAAGGTCTAATTTATCCTTTGAAGTCAAAATGAGAGCTTACTCTGAGCTTTATTGCCTTGGAGCAGTGCCAAGTACAATCACTGTGCACACTACCTAATATTGTAATAGCTATGTAACTTTACAAGATTTTTAAAACTACAAAGGTAAATTGACTAAAATGAAAATCAAACCTTTTAAATTAAGTAGGATATTAAATTTTTATTTAGTTTCTTTTTGATTTTACGCCCTTTTTTGAGTTATATGTAACAACGTAACATTCATCTTCGTAGTTTTTTTTTCATAGTTTTATCCACTTTAATATTATACTCGCTGTGGTTTTGTCCAGATGTAGAAAAGCATATCAACATTTTTCTCTACTACTACTACTCTATCCTTTATCTCCTTCAACGACACTTTTGGCTCAGTCTGTAGTGTACTTACTTGCTGCGCCAGCGGCCGCGGGTTCCAGTCCCGCTGAGGGGCATTTATTTGTGTGATGAACACGAATGCTTGTACTCCAGTCATGAGCGTTTAAATTTATAATATGTATATATTAAAAGTTATAATTATATGTGTAGCGTATCAACTATCTGGTATCTATAACTAAGGTGTGTTAATGTCCCAACAAATTTATTTATTTGTTTGGTTGCTTATTTATCCTTAGCTGGTGTCTTTTTGCCATACATTTTATTGTTGTAGTTCAAACCATAGGCAATCCAATAGTTTTTTTTTACTTAATAAATACAACAAATTTTACAACAACAAATTGACAACCAACAAATTTTAATCGAAATAAAAATAGCTTATGGTACTCAGGGGTAATTTAGCTTAATATTAGTAAGAGTTTTCAGAATCGGATTAGTAGTTTCAGAGATTACCCCCTACATACAAATTTACAAACTATACCTCTTTATTATATAAGTATAGATAATTATCTTGGTGCTTCTTTGTTTAAACAACTAAAACTTGTTGTGTTTTACAGTTGACAGTTTTTTCTCTTATTTTAATAACAAAGCCTTTTTAAGATTTACATATATATATAAAAACAAAATATTTTTTTCGTATTTTTTAAAGTAAAACATATATTTTAAACCAATAGAATTGACATTTAAAAATCAATAATTCCGTATCAAAAACTCTTTTGGTAAATTGACTAATTTAGTATGGTCAAATAAGCACTTAGATGTGGAGAAGATGCCTAGTATGTGTTACTTCAGCTCAAAGTCTATTTTTGTACCAAATTTTACCTAAAATCGCTTAGTTCTTTTAACGTTCAGGACTACAAACAAATACACACATAAACAAATTTTCACATTTATAATAGTAATCCAATAAGTCGAGTCAAGTTAGAGCTTATGAAAAATTGTAAATAAGAAACACAAGTGTCTCCTCTGCTTGAATGAGTAATGGGTTTTATACAGTGTAATAATGTATTTACATACTTGAATGTTTCAGATTTTGGCAGACATGTTATAACTTGTGACGGATTATGTTCCATATGACGGTGTTTTGGGTGTAACATGTTTTTAGCGTCTATGAACTACTTAAGATATTAAAGCTCTTACTTTATACTAGATACCTGTTATTAATTTTCATATCATTTCTATTTTAATAGAAATGGCTTGATGATGCATTCATTTGATTTTTTCTCTATATCGAAATAATACGTACTGAGATACTTAATCATTACCAAGCCAATATACTTATATGAACACAGGTCTGAGGCTTCTTCTTTCCGAACTGGTAATAGACTCATGACGTTCGGAAAAATTTTTAATAATTTAATACTGAATAAAATACTTTGAATTTTGAATTTTGAACCGATATTTTGGGATAAATCTCTAGTCTCTAGAGTATAAGCAATAGACAGGATCTACCACTCATATCTGCCATATTGCCACATTATTTTTTAATTAATTGTTTTTTTATTTAATACTACTTTTATTACGGAGAAGGAAAACGTGAGGAAACTTGCATGTTTGAAAGAACTTAACAAGTTTTTGAAAGACATGTGAAGTCCGCCAACCCGCACTTGGCCAGTGTGGTGGATTATGGCCTGATCCAACTAGTTTTAGAGGGATGGCCGTGACCAGCAGTGGGGCGTTAAAAATAACTGAATACAATGCACTACCTCATTTTACTATATCACGTTTTAATATTTATGCTTAAGTCAAATCCATTGGGTCTTAACAATATGAAAAGCCAACAAACACACTCTAACTCACACACCCTTATAATATTCCTGTCATGATTAAAATTCCATTAATATATCTAAAAGGTCATGTCGAGTTTTACGAATGAATGTTAGCGGTGTTGTATAGATAGAAAATACTTGCTAGAACTCTCCCTTTTAGCAATAAAACTGGTATTTCAAACATGTCAGGTAATAAACTCGAAAGTCTCGCGCCACACTTTAAAAGCAGTACACTAAATGCAATAGAAATGGCAAGGTTAATTTTTAAAATTATTGCTTAGTTTTTTTTGAGTGATTAAAAAAAATCGATTGAATGTTGTTTAGTGTGAGTATATTTTGCGATTTTTTGTGAATACATGACATACATAATTTAATGTTTTTTTAATATTTATGAATTATAAGTTATATTTGGAAATCTAAAAATATATTTACTTGTTGTTTTTTTATTACGAAAAAATATACTTCATTTTAACGACATATATAACATATTACTAATAAATTATATATGTAGTTAAAATTTATAATAATGTATTTTTCATATAGAATCTTACAAAAATACATTTAAATCAAAATTAAATTGCCCGTCCGTTTTTGCTTGTGGTGTATCTTTTAAAATGAAATCAGTGTTTCCAAAGACTTTTTTACTTAACCCAAAACTCGCATAGTTATATGCTATTAAAAGTAGTATTTACCATTTATATATCCATGAATATTTTTTCATGTATTAATCGATTAAATAATTTATGTATGGAATATCTATACTATTGTAAGTCTGTTACATCTAGCATTCACCTGAGCGCTGTGTTTCCTCCAAGCGAAATGTAATTAATCAAAAACTTTTCAGAAGCCAACCCCTCTTCAAGGCGTTGAGAATGTCCTTGTCGCATATTTTGAAAAGAGTACGCTTTCTATGGCTATTGTTAAATGTGCCTTTACTATATAGGTCGCGTATTCCATAGTATTAAATGTAAGCTTCCATAATAAATTTAAAATATAGTTCTTGTTAAAATATATTTCAAGTAAAACTAGCTGAATGAAGATTTTCGCTCTTTTGTACGGAAAATTCTGATATTACATTTGTGGTTTTATTCTATTAAAATATACTTGAGATATAATAGAGAATGCTGCATAGAAGACGCGTTAGATAATGATTTTATTTATATTTAAGAGTTAAAAATAACGAAATTTAGGTATACAAATTCTCTATGGCTTATAATGTTTTAGAATCAAAAAGCTATAATTTACATGTTTTAATTATGAAATAAATACAAGCACAATAAATCATTTTAATTGCCAGTAACGCGAGTGAAGCGGGTTCAAATCCCGGGTCTTGTACCTCTGATATTTTTATGTGTCAATCATTTCCAACATGATTACCACTTTTCTTACGGTGAAGGAAAACATCGTGAGGAAACCCGCATGTCTGAAAGAACCTAGTAAGTTTTCGAAAGACATGTGCAGTCCACCAACCCACACTTGGACTATGGCCTGATCCCCCTTGTATTGAAGTAAGGCCCGTACCCAGCAGAATAAGAATTGCTAATAAAATGCCAACATATAATGTCATTTATTCTATTTTTTAAGAAGGAGAAAAAACAAAAACATACTTTCATTTATAATATCAATAAGTAGTAATTTAATAATAATACTATCGGCTCTGTAGGCAAACGATTTTTTTAACAGTTGGCTATGTGGAACTTACCGAAGGCAAACGTCGGCTTGCCACAGATCTGGTTTGATCTTAAAATTAACAAAAATTCTGGATCTCGATAACAGCGCCGCCTAACCTATGCGACAAAAAATATCCATCCAAGTGACCAAAAAATAAATAAAATCGGTCAAGCCGTTTAAGAAGAGAAGAGTTACGAACACACGCACACAAAAATTTTATATATAGATTTATATTACAAATTGAAATAATATACTAACCATTTAACACAGTATAGATCATAATATAAACAGTCAAAATTCGACATTAATATTCCTTGCCGCTTCTTCGCAGGTGCTTTGAAACTTGTTCTGAATAACTTGGGATAATCTTGATGTCACTGGCGGGGTTCCAAACGGTGTTATTCTGGAAACGCTAGAAAGGTAAAAATTGAACAACGTATATAATATGATATTAGGGCTTGTTAGTTTGTTACTTATAAATATTGATAAGAAATTGATGTTATTATATAGTACGAGTAGAGGCGACTGAAGTTTTTTCAGAATAGACACCTCTATATATTTTAAATAAAACTATCTTTTCGGATTTTTACGCGGATTTATTTTGACTTTTGGTCCCTATGTCGAATGCTTTACAGCAATCATGGTCATGGAATATTTATTTTAAGCTCTTATCTGTATAGAGAAACTTAAAAAGCAAAAACTTATCTAAAGAAAAAAATTCATCCAAATCGTTAGAGCCCTTTCCGAGATACACGAAACAAATATGAACAAATACAAGAAGTATTCGTTTAATATTATTAAATAATATAGATACAGTTTGGGTCTTTGGAAAATGGTTTTGAATATAACTAACTAAATTAATATATTTTTGCCATCGAATTTCCCACAAAAAATACTTCTTTATCAGGTTAGAAACTAATCTATAGACGTAGCAGCAAATACGTGTAAGTGCTCTTTGAAATATCAAAGCTACGAGACTCGGGGTTCGAATCCGCTTCACTTTGCTTCTAAAGTGAGCATGCTTCTAATAAGCTATTGCTTAATAAAATGTAAGCAACAATTAACTCAGAATATCTTGGGTGGAAGTTTTTAAATAAATATCCTTTTTTATTAATTAGTTTTATTTTAAGTTTTTAAGTTTTACAAAAAAGGACGACGTGGTTTTACATTTCACACGAGACAAGAGAGAGAGAGCAATATCAAATTTTTAACAGATTAAAAATAACTATAGTGTACATATATTATGTCACAGACAATATAATACCAACAGAATACACCCTCTAGATAAGCGTGAGCGCCAGCTTGTGTAATTTTGACAAGTTTAAAATTCGCCCTCTGTCTGTCATTTGAACACGTCCTGTTAGTTATTAGGCAGTTCATACCACGTATTTGTACCCTTTAATTTAACAATTTATATATGAGTGCCATACTTTCATATCATAATATTAATATTGCCAAAGAGTACTAAAAAATTGACAACATATTTTTTTCAAATATTTATAATTATTATAATATATATTATGAAACTAGCGACTCACCCTTGCTCCGCTCGGGTTCGTCCCTACTTACGTAAGGTTTAGTATAGATTCCTCGTACGTGAGATAATTTCCCGCAGTAAAGAGTATCCTATATGTTTACCCGGATAACCAGCTATCAATATATCAATTTGATCAAAATCTGTCCAGTGGTTTTCTCGTGATGCGTTCCTAGACAGACAGACAGACAAAATTTCTCAAAACTATAGATTTGGCCTCTGTATCAATAATAATGAAAATTTCAATAAGATTTTTTTTTAAATATTTAATGTACATATTCGACTTAGAATATTATTATTATATGTTTAGATGATGAATTCGAGAATCATCTGATATATAACTTTTTTCATTTTTTTTCATTTTGGGGTAAGCCGTATTCCTTCACGCTGGCCATGTGTGTCTTTCACGTCTTTCGAAAACTTGATAAGCTCTCTCAGGCAAGTAGGTTTTAATATTTTTTTAGAAAATAAATCATAATTGTATGTAATACCAAGGTTTTAAAGAAAAACAAATTTAAAGTTTAAAGCAATATTAGAAGTAGCATTAAAGTTCCTTATTTCATTAAAGTTAACCAAAAAATAAATACTTTTCGTATTTTAAATCATCTCTCAACATGTTTATTCTAATTCATACTTGTTTTTTTTATCAAAAAGTTACTTTCGAGAACAAACCTCCGCGAGCTATTTTTAATTAATTTTTTACGCTAGACTCTGACATGTCTGCCCATGTCCCCTTCGGTTCCCCTCCGGCGGTACTAGGGGCCAGTTAAATCAATTTTCCAATTTACAGGACTCTATACGTACGTAATGACATAGAATCTTCATTTTGTTGCTACCTAAAATATTTACTTTAAATTTTCTTATTTGGTGAAATATATGACGAAATTTTCGCATACAGTTTTACTGCCTTTATTTTGTTTCAAAGAGTGTATGTGACGATTTTGATAATATTTTCTTTTAACTATACACTATAATTGTAAAGTAATCGAGTATTTATAATAATCGATTATTTTACAATTTTTATTAGTTCTATACATCGAATAAACGTCAAATATCTTAAACTTTTTAGAAAATCCTTTCAATAACATGACTTTGAGTAAGAAATAAAACTCTTATTCTTCATAAAATCGTCTCTACCTTAAAAAGTAAAGTGATGAAAATAAGACGTGCACAATAATAGAGACATAACCTACAGTAATCGCTCCCCACTTGCTATAAAAGGGTTGGCAACGAAAACATTTTTCCGGACAACACAAAGTACTTTGCAAGGAACGTCAATCACCGACCGTCCGTAATTGGCGTTTTTACCCTACGACTTAGAGGTCAGATGATAGTGAAGTGATATGTACTATTAAGCTATTCATTTTTTTTTTAATTTAAATTATGGGAATGAAGGCTATTGCAACTTAATCTATATAAAAATATAAATAGTAAAAGGCAGAAGAGACAAAAGAGACCTCCTCTGTTTGTGAACCAAATATTTTCTTTTCTTTTCAATTATTTTCTACTTTTAGCGACGAGCTTTAGTGTTATTAATAAGGAAATTGGAAATAATTTTTTTTTATATAAATAGAGAAGCTTTTTTCATATACATATTAACTATTAATGTTTTCCTCAAATTTTCAGTAATGATTATGGTCGAATTTCGGCCTCTGGCCGAACACTAGTTTTACGAATTACTGTAAATAAACCCACCTATATTTCCCGTCTAAAGTGAACGGCTATAAAAAGGACAAATCAAGAAATACGTAATTTAATGATTGTTTCAAATTGACGCTAAATTTATATATTAAATTTAATAAATTATAGTAACAAATGCCTTGTACGGGCATTGACCTGGTGACCTTAAGCAGAAGTAGAGATATTATGTCTTATTAGTGCATGCATCCCAAGGTTCCTTCTTGGAATAGCACAGAAACTAGCCAATGCCACTTGTTATTTTTTTTTTATGTAAAAAATCATATTTTCGTGCAACTTTTTGCTTTTATAATATAATTTAAATATCTATAATATATTTTTTAATTGTGCTATAATGACAAAAAAAAAACAGTATAATATAGTTTAGTTCGCTAGTGTTTCACATTAAAAATAAAGAAATTGTTCTAAAATTAAAAAGGTCTATGCTTATTAAAAATATCTGATGACACTTCCGTATGATACAACACTCTGTGTGCTTACCCTACGATTACACGTCAGATGTGGCAGACGGAAGTTATATTAATTCTTGGTTCCGTAGGGTACGAATTGTTGAAAATAATGGTATTGTGATTTTTCCTTTACGTCCTCTTTCAACTATTATTTTAAAATAACTAGATATTAATATAGAGACTTTAAATATTTATTGTCGATTTTTTCATTTAGGTTTTGTGCTTTTTAAGGCTATTATAATTATATCCAAAGAAAATTTAAGCTAATATTTAAAAATGTGATATTTAAATAATCTCTAAGTAAAAAAATGTAATGTACTGATGTACCACAATGACTAACACTAATATACAAATCGTCTTAAGTCTTTTAAAAACATAACTAGCGACTCGTGTCTCGCTCCTCGCTCCTCTCGGGTTTGCCCCTAGTTACTTAAAAAATGGGGGGTGGGGGTAGGAGGGTGAAAAATACTTTACGACCTATACTCATACCTATCAAATATACAAAAAAATATTAAAATCGGTCGGGCTGTTTCGGAGGAGTGCGACCACAAACATCATGACACAAGAGATATATTAGATAAATGGAAAAGACGATATTGTGAGACATTTCATTCACTTTCATACACACTATTTCAATGTATTTAATAAATAAAGCAGATTCAATATTCTTTGTTGAAAAACATAAAAAAGACCAAAAAAACATAAAAAGGAAATCCTTTTCTACTTACATTTAAAAGCTTCTTGCACTACAACAATTTTAATTTTCACTGTAGTATAAATGCGAAAACATTTATTTAATATTCAACTATAAAACTTATTAAAACTATGACAGTTATTTAAAATTAAAATGAGCATACTCGTATATCGAAAGGTACTTTGATGCCATTTTTGTATTTTTTAAAATTATTGTATAATTTTGTGGATAGATGCTGTCTGTAACAACTGTATGATGACCATGATTGCTGTAAAGCATTCGAAACGCCCCGGCGACCAAAAATCTAAATAAATTCGCGAAAAAATCCGAAAAGATAGTTTTATTTAATATGTCATATATTCGCGTAAATCTACGAAATTATTATGAGAAAGCGTGTGGACCAAGTTTCTTAATTTATCCATATTCCACGTAGCAATGAAGCAAATCGAGGTGATTTCTAGGGCGACGTCACATTGGCTACTTTAATCTCGTTATATAATCTATTTCTAGTAATATGCAATGCCAAAAAATTGCTTATGCATGTAAGTCACCAGTGTGCGATAAAAATATGCCTTGTACAATCTGAATTCAAATAAATACCCTTGGGGTATTTATTTGGTAGCGATATTCGATATTCGTCCTTACTCATATTCTCAAAGGAATTGTAAGGAGGATGCCACTAAAAACGTTTATGTAATACTGAGCTTACACTACGTGAATGTTCTAGAACATTTACACTCTAAGCATGTTTTGAATCCATATTGCGCTTTCCTTCCTGAGCATGAGCACAATTATTGTAAAATTATGATGTTTTCTGAAAATATTTGAAATTTATTATTTGAGTAGGTTTGAGTATATTGGGGGTGCCTCAGTGTAGTGGCTAGCATGTACGGCTGCACATCCTGGGTTCAAGTCCCAGGTTAGATCAATTTTAGTTATTGAGCCTTTCTATTTAAAAAAAGTCTTAGTAACAGCCCGGAGTTGGGAAGTTGGCGGTGTTTCACCCCCGTGCCTCGGAGAGCACGTAAAGCGCTCGGTCCTGCATCTTAACTCTCACCGGTCGTGTCGAGTACTCGTCCCACAAGAGTATGAGAGTGACAGGATTTTGTTGGGGGTGCTTGGGATGCAATCCCAAGATGTGGAACTTGTAAAAGCTGAATCTATTTTAATAAATATATTCGTATATTTATCTAACTTTAGCTTAAAATACAAATTAAATGTCGATTTCCTTATTACGCTAATTAATATGATATATTTTTTCAGTTTGTAGTGACCCTACTTGCTGTGCAACGGTCGCGGGTTTAAGTCTTGCTGGGGTGTTCATTTGTGTGATGAGCTCGAGTGCTTGTACTCCAGTCACGGGTGTTTATATTTATAATATGTATGTATTTAAAGTTATATATGTGTAGTGTATCAACTATCTGGTATCCATAACGCAAGCCTCGTAGCTACCATGGAACTAAATGGTGCTGTGCGTTAATGTCCCATCATATAGATAAACTTAAACAGCAAAACCTTATCTAAATACAAATTTTGATCCATATTGTTAGAGCTGTTTCCATGATATTATAATATAAATTTATATACAAGAATTGCTCATTTAATATTATAAGATAACATATTGAATTACCTAATTTAGTTTAACATAATTAATATTTCTCATTATGAAGTCTAACAAGAATCCATTAAAATAAAGACGCACGATAGATATGTATGTATATGAAAACTGAAAGCTTATTCTCAAATCCTCTTCAAGTTTCTGCGTAACGTTCGGTAATTCAAAGTGTCAAACTTTAGATAGTATGTTCTTTACAGTCCCAAGGGCTGGCTTTGTTTTTCCCTGAGTAGTTTTGCACATATATTCTGTTGGTAGATGATCTGGAAAAAGAAGATATTTGGATTATAAATATAAGCCAGCTTCGTCTAGTGGTCGAAATTCAAACAATGATTGTTAAAAATTTGACGAATAACATATGACAAAGTAAAAGTAAAAAGTATGTAGAAAATGTCTATATTTGTCAATTCTTGAATGTTTTCAAAGAAGATCACTCGAAAAAAATTCATTCTAACCAAACATTTATATTTATTATTTATTTAAAAAAATCAGTGGGACACCTTAAAATGTTGAGAAATTTTTCTTTTTTCAATTCAAAAATTTTGTTTTTTATAACCTACAAATTCCATCCCTAAACTAAGAAAAAAAAATTTCCGCTCCAGCCTTGTGTGGAAGAAGTATATACCAATAAACAAACTATTGCCCTTACAATACTAATATTAATATTTCAATAATGTAGTTTTATAAAGAAATCTGATTAAATTTATACTGAAATCACTGTTAAAAACAACATAAATCTTTAAATATATATCAATAAAGCCTCTACAGTAATATCTGGTCATAACACGATTCAATGCCGACCGCCTAAGCGGCTTAGTGCCAGTCTATGCTCTATAGGCTTATTCTATAAATTTTAGTGTACGGTCTTACATTTAGTTTAGAAAATACCATATTTTGTTTATTATTGTGTGTTTATTTCTATACATAATTAACTTTAAAATGGTTTTAAGTAGTATAAGTTAACATAAAAATAACAATTACTATACTTTACCTAAGTGTAAAGCTATAGAATCGGACTCTGTATCGATAATAATGTCTATTTCAATTAGATTTTCCAAAAAATATTTAAGTACAGATTCTACTTAGTTACAATTTTATTATATGTATAGATTAGAAATAGAGGAATATTTCACTATGTCCTATACATTATTGGGTCCGCTAGTAGTTTGTTTAAGTATCCACTTTTAAGGCTCATAGCGTGGTGTTGAATAACTAAAAACAACGTCTGATTCATTTATTATAGATTTTTTTTCAGTCGAGGATAATGAGATTAAACAAACCTACAAAAAAAGAACCGAAAAACTAAAAAAAGAAAAAACTCTGCAGCTTTATAATATAACCAGCGAAGCGAATAACAAAAATAAATCCATCCCACGGGAACCGTACATTTTTCCGGGATAAAAGTAGCCTATGTATTATTTTGTTGTATGAGCTGAATTATTGTAATGTTTCATTAAAATCTATTCAGTAGTTTTTGCGTGAAAGAGTAACAAACATCCATGCATCCATAGATCCAGATATCCAAACATCCTCACAAACTTTCGCATTTATAATATTCATAGATATTATATTATAATAATTTGGTGTAAATGAACGCAAACATCTAACAAATAAAAACCTAAAAAACCGACTTCCAGGCAATAAAAATGTAAAAAATAACTAAACGGGCCGGCACCGACTTCAAAAATATCTGATTAAGTATCTATTCTAAATTAAAACCCCCGTTTAGTTATTTTTTACATTTTAGTGCCTGGAAGTCCGTTTTTTTAAGTTTTTATTTTTCCATTATTAATGTAGACGTAATAAGCAGGTAATTTGTAAGAATATTTTTTTTAATAACATACTGGATTAAGCAATTTATTTAAAAAAAAAAATATATTATTTGTTATTTTTTTTAAAAACCGCTCGACGGATTTCGATAAAATTTTAATGGGACCACCTGGGAAGTATACCCTTTGAAAAAAATTTTTTTATCCAAATCGGTTCAGGCGCCTTCAACTAATCAGTGAACATACATAAAAAAAGAACAAAAAAATATTCCAACGATTTGAGAACCTCTTCCTCTTTGGAAATCGGTTAAAATACGACGACGATAGGTATTTATAACGAATATTTTTGAGATGAATAAAGTAAACACAATAACTTATAAGATGAAAAATATTATTATACATAATGTATAAAATTATTTAAATACTTCAAATAGAGTTTAAAGAATAATCCTTTCAATTTACCACTTACAGGTTTTCCCATAGAACGTATTTCAAAGCTCATATATTGCACGAGATATTTCGCAAAATTCACAAATCCACCCTTTGTTAACGTTTCAGACGTATTTTATTTGCTTTTAAAACCTATAACAATGCAATCGGATTTTTAACAAAAATCAAATACTGTTTCTAGTTAGGGAAAATTTTTAGTTCAAAGGTCGAACTAAAAATATTACGACCCGATACGATTCCAATACTTATATAGCGCTTCATAATATTGTTCACTTTGAAAATTGAAAATATATTATTCGATTTTATATATTTTTTTTCTTAATAAATAAGTCCTTTTTATAAATGCAGTAGAAGATCCCTAATAACTACCATAGTTGCCTTTGATATAGAACCTATTAATAAAAATAAATCTCCTGATAGATTTCGGCCACGACGACCAATCTCACTGAGACTAGCCATCTGCGCAGGAGATATTATAGTGGACAAGTACAAGTACGCACAGACACAAGTGCACTCTCTATTCTTGTTACTCTCAAATTTAAATTTACGAAAATTCTACACGACTCGTGAGAGATCAGGTGCAGAACCGACGCCTTAACGTACTCGGGGCATGGGGATAAAACACCTCAAGCTTCCCAACTCCGAGCTATTAGGGGAACTTTCTTTACAGAAAGATTCAATAACTGAACTTAGTCTGACCCGGGACTTGAACCTACATCAGAAAGTCCTACTTTCTGATGTACAGCCGTACAAGCTAGCCACTATATCACCGGATATACCTGGACCATATAGCTGGATGGTTTGTTTTTTGATTGTTTGAATACTGAATATCTGGCAGTACTAGACTGGCAGCATGAATATCTGGCAGTACTAGAACAATGAGGTATATAAATAAACTACGGTATACTAAAACTACAAAAAAGATCAGTCAAGTCAAAGCAAGTATAATATGTTCATTATAATTTACTAACAAACTATAATATAACATAAGTAATCTTAATATTAATCTCACTAACATTATAAAATAAAATATGAACGATATATGTGATTTTATCAATCTTTCACGAAGCAATGTACTAGCAGGTTCTACTATTGAAACAACTTTTTAGCAAAAAAATAAAAACCTACTTCAAGAAAAGCACTAAAAAGTAAAAAATAACTGATTGGCAGTTTTAATTTACTATACATACTCGTACCTAATCAAATATTTTCGAAGTCGGTGGAAGCCGATACAAAGCAAAGCACACGAGGCACAGAAAATTTAGCTATTTTTCCACCCTTGGGGATGATATTTTTTTTTTGAAATTTAAATGGGACCAATCTGGAAGTATACACTTTCAAACAAAACAAAAATTGTCCAAATCTGTTAGTTAATTACGGAGTTCTGAGGTAACAATCATACAAAAAAAACATACAGCCGAATTGAGAACCTCGTCCTTTTTGAGGAAGTCGGTTGAACATACAAAGGAGAGTCAGAGTAAGCCTGGGGCATGTCATTAGTGCAAAAAAAATTATACGACGAAACACGGAGGTATGAGTAATAGAATGTAAATGTACGGTAGGTAAGATATTTTCAAATACGAAAACTAATATCAAATAGGTATTCAATTTCTCTCAAAGCATGTGTATAAATAGACTTAATAGAGACCTTTTCTCTATGTATACAGAGGACGCCAAAATCTATTTAAACATATTCTAAACTTAGTGATCAGTAATCTATTTTGCTAGTGATGTCAATTTATTCTTGAGTTCAATGATTTGGATCGTTTGTTTGTGGATGATAATCTCTAAAACTGGTTATACCTAAGAATGGCCTTCTTAAACATTTAAACAAAACATAGACCTAGATGGAATAATTAGATTAAGTCGCTGACAATTGACATTGACAATAACTTTTTTAGTAGAAAAAGTTATTAGCAATATCAAAATACTGTGTTTTCAACTGGCCCAGTGGTCTTGTGGATAACATGTATAGCAGCAGATCCGTTCTTGGATTCGAGTTTTAAGTCAGGCCAAATTAATTATTTAGCATTTCCGTTTAGAAATTCTCACTAATATGTGGTGTTCCACCTTCGCACCTCAGATAGCACTTTACGCCGACGGTCTTGATCTCTTATCGGTCGTGTTCTCAGAAGTCTTCTAATTTTCGGACTATTATTTAGAATTGCCACAAAAAGTTCAATAATTACGAATATAAGTATTTAAATTAAAGCCCAACCCAAAACTCGAACCCATGATCTCAGGCATTAGACCAGCGAGGCAATTTAGAGTTTGCCGATAAGTAATAAGTAGTCAGAATTACTAATAATGTAAATTAATACCCGAGAGTGCATCAACAACTTGCAGAACAACAGCTCTCAAAGCTTCGAACATTAGCCATGAGGGCTTACCTAGTCTGAATTATAATATAATTTTAATAAAACTCTTTAATTCGCTTTGAACATGACATTACACTATAAATAAAACTAGCGACTCAACCTCGCTCCGCTCGGGTTCGTCCTTAGTTACGTTTTAACGTTCAGTGTAAAAATCTCAGAAATGAGATATTTTACCGCAAGAAAAGTATCCTATATCTATGTTGATCCGGATAACCAGCTATCTTCGTATCAAATTTCATCAAAATCTGACCAGTGATTTTCTCGTGATGCATTCTCAGACAGACAGACGGACAAAAATTCTAAAAAACTATAAATTCGGCCTCTTTATCGATAATAATGACTAATTCTATAAGATTTTCCAAAAAATATTTAATGTACAGATTCGACTCAGAATTTTATTGTGTATAGATTTAAAAAAAAGTTACTACCACTTTATTTTTTTAAACCAAAACTTACTCACAAACGTGTATAGTATTCGTAGACTCTCTTAAAAAAGTGTACATTATATTGTATCCACTATAGTTATCAATATAAATTATATTCAAAATACATATTTAATATAGAAACCGTAGCAACACTATTTAGTTGGAGGCATCTACAAGGCGTTTACAGGATCGTAGGCTTATAAAGCCGAGGACGAATGAGGAGGCTTAATTGAAAGTTGGGCAGTGTTTCCATTTCACCTAAGCGATAATTATAATATTTTTATCTGAAAACATTTAAGAAAGGTGACTTTCATTTAATATATTACTAATATATATCTTATCCATTAGGATTATTAAATTAAATGAGCAATTCTGGTATATATGTACATATGTGTATTTTATTTCGTGTATCTCCGAAGCAGCTTTCACAATTTGGATTAAATTTTGTATTTAGATGAGGTTTTACTTTTTATGTTCATCTATATAGACGGTACGTTTAACTCTAGTGATGAGATCGAATGTTTGTACTCCAGTCATGGGTGTTTATATTTATAATATGTATTAACTTAAAGTTATATATGTGTAGTATATCAAATATCTGGTATCCATAACACAAGTCTCGTAGCCATGGAATTACCTCATCTCTTCTGAAAAAAGGCAACTTTTCCGAAAAAATACGATTTAAAGAAAGAAAACGCCGAGCAAAGCTCGGTCGCCTAAGTACGTAATAATAAAGTGTGTAATGTAAATATTTATTAAAGTATAGTATTTCTTGATTGTCTCATTTTTGTTTATTGTCTTGAGTTTCGTGACCTTTTTTATTATTTAACTTCTAAGAAACTCAAGCATGTACAAATATGCGAACTAAAAACCTATATTTAGTATGCGGTTTCTCTCGTATTTTATCGCCGAAAAAGCTTCTACAATGAATGCTGAATTTTAATGTATAGAATTTTCGCTTTGCATATCCAGTAACCAACTGGTTTATAAAAATCCACAAGATTGAGTAAATAGCTACAATATTGAATGTCTATTTCTATTTTAATCTAGGATACCGCTAAGAATTTTTCCTTTATTTAATTAAATTAATTACATAATAGGTATACGAAGTGAATTAAAAATAATAATAACACAATCTCGGAACACATAATTTATGTACAAAAGCATCTTATAAAGACGTAATTCCAATAGAAAACTAACTGCGTTACATCTTTTGATTGCTACGCTTATTCTTAAAATATTTTTTAATTGTTTTAACCATTGTGACCCATTTCACATGCGAAATAATATTTTTTGAATGTCAAATTTAAAAAATGTAGCCAGGCGAAACCGGGGTCGCTTATTAGTATATAATATGTATAGTATATTATTTGTAAGACGATTTTTCGTTATGGAAACAGGCACATGGTTGGGAGGTTTTGAAGGAGTTATTTTGGGGCATTAGCGAGCTTGCTCAAGAACACTTGGGATAATTTAAAATATGTTTTGTTAGGCCGTGATAGATTCAAAGGGTCGAATTGAATTATTAGTTGAATCTTAAAAATAGTGTCTTTTTAGTTTTCTTTGTATTCTGATGACTATATTAAAGGCGTTTTATATATATATATATATATATATATATATATATATATATATATATATATATAATATCATAATGAAATTATTTTTACCGATTTGAATAACTGCGATCGTCTGTACCTGCGATAATTGTGACATCTATAATCTTATGTCTCTCCCATGGCCATGTAAGCTATAAAGTATACGAAATGTAGGAAATCAAAAAATCTAAATAAAACTTAAAAATGTTTGTAAAAGTAGCTGTACAATTAGCAATATTTGCGTGTGTCTGATAATTTTTATTATTATCAAGTAATTCACATAGTTATTGATATTTTTCGTTGGTTTCGGTATAATTTCATGTATTCGGCGCGGCATTTAAAAATGTCACAAGGAATCCTGTATGTGTTATATTTCAAAAGACGTGTGAAGTCCATCAATCTGCACTTGGCCAGCATGGTGGAATATGGCATGATCTCCTTAGCGTTGAGAGGAACTGCGTGCTTAGATATATGAACCATCAGGACGAACGGGAAAGAGACTAAATAATGGCTTTATAACTTTTTGGTTATCTTTAGTTATGTACATTTCTTCATAAATATATACTTGTTTTTCTATAAAACAGTAATTATAAGATAGGCTTTTCACGCTAAGAATTAAATCATTCAAGTAACGCTTGCGACAAAGTTATGTCTAGGTAATGAGTTTTTTTTTATAACAGCTTAAGTCTCATTGCTTAAATGTAAAGTTAAATTTAAAAAAACGATGAATTCAAATTGAATATTTATAAGCTAATTTGTTGTAATATTTATAAGCTGTTAGTTAAGAAACTAATAGACTATAATCGGTCAATAAAATAAATAAATAAATATTTGAGGATATTAACACACATGGTAAGCTACGAGGCTTGTGTTATGGATACCGGATAGTTGATACACTACACATATATAGCTTCAAATAAATCATATTATAAATTTAAAAACCCATGACTGGAGTACAAACACTTGTGCTTATCACTCTACTAACTCGAACCCGCGACCGCTGGCACAGCAAGTAGGTTCACTACAAACTGAGCCAAACGTGTCGTCTATTATAATTAGTCTGAATAAATAAAAGGTAAAATATTTATTAATTTAATTACTGTACAACTCTAAAGATCCATAGAGCAATCCTAGTTAACAAATACCTACGTATTTGCTGACGCTTCGGAAGTTTGTCATTTCGTGTACATATATGAGGGCGATAGTGCTCCACTTGGGACAAGATAAATTCATCTATTCTGCTTAATGTTGGTCTCTGGGTGGTTATTTTATTGGGTTGTAAATGTTTTCGCAATTATATTTCTTTGATGTTTCTCTTGCTTTTAGTTTGCACAGTTCTTTGAAATTATTGTAATTAAATACAATACAATTAAATTATATAAGCAAAATGTAAACTTATTCAAAAACAGAATAAATTACTATGTAATTATAATATATCCATCACAATACAATAGATTGAATAACATAATCACTTCTCCAGCCATTTTAAAGCAGTATAAATATTAGGATGATGCAATTTTCAATGTATTGCCTTATTTCCTCCACGACCGCAGACACGCCGACGCGACGTGTCAGTTAACAATAGATTTCTTAGAATTTTAATTAATTTCTTAGAAATTTACCTGGAGGTGTTAAATAGATATCGAAATCGGTATACATCTTTCAAAATCCCACCCACCACAGTAACTCCTACTAACGAGCTTTTTTGGGCACCCTGCCGTCAACGGGCAGGGTACTGTAAGACTCCTACTCACTAAACCCACAGCGGAACCCGTCGCCGCAGTACAATGGGGCGTTGCAGGATCGCTTGCACACACACTAGAACACCCCTGAAATTACCTCAACCTTAACCTTTACCTTTATACTTTATCTTTCTTTTTACACTTTTGATTTTTTGTATTTAATAGATTTTTTCAAGAGCAAAGTGGAATATAACAGGATTTCTGGGGGGTTGAAGCGCAGAGCTATTAATTATATTACACGGCTATGACAGAGGCAACTTTCTGAAAGTTCATTAACTCGCTGTACCTGGTTTGCGATCAATTCATCTGATTGCTAGATTGTATGATTTATATATAAATGACTCAAAAATATTGGTTAAATTGGCATCGTGGGTGAAAATCCAAAATCTAGAAATATCATTTTTTTGGATTATTGCTGAATAATTTATTGTTTTTTTTAGTTGCAACAGTTCTTTTCCATATTACGAGTATTTACTTTGTTTCTTTTTTAAGATCAAGATATCTTGTTTATTCATGCAAAAAATAAATAGTAAAAATGACCTCAAAAATTATACAAAAAAACATATAAAAATTAGAACAACCTATATATAAAAATAACAATATTATGAAGCAATTTTTAGGAACTCGAAATTCGTAGTTTAAGATTTCATCTAAAGAACTAACAACGACTGAAGCGTACTCGTAGTTATTAATTAAATTACGTTGCTGTCAATGAAGCAACTTTCCAAAACTTCATTAACCAACCGTACCTGGTATGCGATGAATTTTGGCTTGTTTTGCGAATTATGTTGACATAAGCTCTAAGCTTTTACTTTGCGCGTTTAAAATTATATCTTCGTACTAAAAATTACGTAATTCTCCTTTCTACGAATGTATTATCATGTCAATCAGTTATTGGTGTTTATATTTATAATATGTATGTATTTAAAGTTATATTTGTGTAGTGTATCAACTATCTGGTATCCATAACACAAGCCTCGTAGCTTACCATGGAACTAGATGGTGCTGTGTGTCAATTTCCCAACATATTTATTTATTATACAAATAAGAAATGAAATGGTTTATAAGAAAAAGTTATAATGATTCAAAGATTTTTTCTGGAATTCGTAATGGAGATAGCTTAAAAATACATGACTATTAACAAATAGGCTACGTTTTATTATACGTAAAACGTGAGTGAAGATGTCGGTTATTTGTTAAGCATTGAATTTATTAATATTTTGTGCCTATTATTTCTATACTTGGCCACTTATGAAATTTCAAATATTGTCTAAACTTGCAAGATTAAACAAAATCGTTCTAAAAATCATCCCAATTTTTACTAAATTATATTGGTGTCTTTAAATTGATAAGTAAATTGGTCAGATTTTCTAATTTTTCAAAATTATCTATATATAAATAGACCAAAACTAAACAGTTCAACAAAACAGTAATTTTTAAATATATAGATTATAGATAGGTAAATTCTGTTCGTATATATGTTTATTATACTTTAGTTATATATATATATATATATATATATATATATATATATATATATATATATATATATATATACATATGGTTTTCTTCAAATTTACAATAATACCTACAAACGAATTTCGACCACTGGGCTAATATTAGTTATTATAATTCTATATACATAATATTTTAGCTCCTCTTTAATATACTTCAAAGAAGTGAAACCAGTAAGAAACACTAATACAATTTAATAATAAAGAACTTCAAAATTTTCAGCTAAAACCCTCAATCACTTAATAAAATAAAACTTCATCTATTTAAAGAACGCCCTTAATTAAGCAAGTTGGTGTTTAAACAAAGGACGTAGCGAAAAAGTTTCTAATGAAAGCTGTATTGACGTTAAGCAAGTTTGATCAAGATTGATTCCAATAAAGTTAATCAATATTAATATTTCTCAATATCCATTAAAATGGACTCGAAACTTTCTTATTTGTCTAATAAATTTCATTGTTCAAATTTATTTTTGTGACAAATCTTTATGAGGAATTAATGATTTTTTTATGCTAATCTTCTGCCTGTTGGTTTGTCTGTTTGTTTAAATTAAGATACTTACTTTGTGTGATATGATATGGAAATATGATATGTATGAATGCTTAGATGAAGGAGCTGAAGCTGTGTCTTTGATCTATACGATAAAAATACACTTAGGTTTACAATTACTTGTTTTTAGTACTTTATTTATCATCTTTTTTATTTATTTATCGTTTTATAGAGATTTATACAAATATAGTGTTATACTATAACTAAAAAAATATAATTTAAAAAACTAAAAACACGCTTTTATGATGAATCGAATTAAATGTTTTTTTTTTTAATATTAATAATTTTAATATAACATTTACCCGACTATCGAAATAAAGTTTTCATTAATTCACTCATTCAATATATCTGAAGATATATTCCATTACTATACTAATTCTTAGAAAAGACAGGGAAAGCTAAGTTTTAAACTGACCTATTTAGATCGGAAGGGCTGGCACTTAGTGCAACGCACCATACTCCATTCTAGTTCAAAGGAGCAGTACGATAGCTCTCCAATAGTCGACTAAGTGATTTCCAATTCTACCTTCAAGATTACATGGATATAAAGCGAAGATGTACTGACATTATTTTTTTTTTTGTCATTTTTAATGACAATATTTTAAATTATTTTATATTAAATGAACAATTCTTGTATATATCGATATATTATAAATAAATTTCGTGTAACTCGGAAACGGCCGTAACGATTTGGATCAAATTTTGTATTTCGAGAAGGTTTTGCTTTTTACGTTTATTTATTATATTATCTAATTAAGGCAAATTAAATCACTTATTAATTAAGGCTGTGGAAGCCCAGGGGTAACGCGCTTGCTTAGGAAACCGAGTGAAGTGCGTTCAAATCCCGGGTCTTGCACCTCTGATATTTTCATGTGCGAATCATTTCTAACATGATTATCACTTGCATTACGGTGAAAGAAAACATCGTGAGGAAACCTGTATGTCTGAAAGAACCTAGCAAGTTTTCGAAAGACATGTGAAGTCCGCCAACCCGCACTTGGCCAGCGTGGTGGACTATGGCCTGATCCCCCTCGTACTGAAGGGAGGCCCGTGCCCAGCAGTGGGACCTTAGAAAAGGACTGAACCCATACATAAATATACTATCTAGGTGGCATTTATGAAAAAACGCAATATTTATATCTTTTCCGACAAGCGGCGAGTGAAGCTCTGTCGTCCAGGTATTACACATAATTAGTTAATTTTAGTACGATATAGGTTTGCTAATAATTGGTATAAATATTTTGATCACAATTATGGGCCAGCCGTTTCGTAAATTAGCCGAAATAAATAAAACAGACAGACAGACAGACAGAAAATTTTAAAAATAGTTTTTTTTTTCTTATAAGTAGGTAGCTAGGCACCGTAAATACTTTCATATGCATTTAGTAAAAAGCTGTTAATTTTACAATACAAATAGACACATCAATTTTATTTATTAGTATAGATAAGAAACTCGGCACTTCCATGCTCACTAACTCAAGTATACCTTTGTTTTCCGATCGGCCGGTTATTCGCGATTACGGCCGTCTCATGATTCAGCAAATCCAGACTACTCCAATTGCCTACTATTTGTAAGGGAGTCGGGTGAAGACGGCAACTTGTGACGTTTATTTGAACTGTTAATCATCAATCTTTGTTATACCAACCATTTAGTATTGGTTTAAAGGTTTGGAAACTAAGATGAGGATGAACTCATAATTAATAGCTAATATGTATCGCGCGTAAGTAAAATTTTAATGCTGGGAAATGGTGAATGGTGTTTACTCATACCAATTGTATACATATAAATAGCATTATGTTGGTCTATGTTACGTTGCTTCAAATAAACTTAAAAATCACTTAATTAAATGGTGATTCAACATGCCCCCAGCCGTTGAAAGCCTGCCTTTCAACAGGAATCTTCCAGTAAGGGACAAATTCTTGAACAGGCTCTTCGTATGAATCTATTGGCAGTCTTAATATCTGCAACCCTGCTGATATTATAGGTCGAAGTCGGGATGAAAAGCGACAATTTGGCCCAGTCTCCATTTTGATGGAGATAGGTTGTATCTTTGACAACAACAAGTGAGTTGAATTTCAGCGAGTCCTCGCATGTGTTTTTTTTTAATTATTTGTAAAAAGCACACCTACAACTTACATATGAATCATTTTCAATTTAATTAGTGTAATAATAATATACCTTATATGTATGTCAATTATAAGTGTACATCGCATTTAAATATTAATGTATTAAAAGTACAAAAATTAAAAACAATATATTATTATAGATAACTGTCATAATATAAAAAGAAATTGATAGTAATACATAATAATAAGAAGTAGAATTAAAATCATCATTATAAACAAAAAAAAATACAATAATTAGCATAATATTTTCTTAGATTTACGCGAATGTTTGACATTATTAAATAAAACTATCTTTTCGGATTATTTCGCGGATTTATTTTGATTTCCTCGGGAACCAAAAATCAAAATAAATCCGCGAAATAATCCGAAAAGATAGTTTTATTTAACAATAATTAACATTAACAATCATGCATTTTATAATAATTAAAAAACTTATTTCTAAAAAATATGGATGTGTAGCATTTCACACGCTGCTGCACTCGATTCATACTCCTTGGTCCACCTGAACCAAAAATGCTGTCTCATTTGCTCAATTCGCTGAAAACGGTTCAGGCGGCTGCTAGAAGGTTAGGATTTAATATTTTATTATTTTTATAGCTTGAAATAAGAGCCTATAATGATTTTTCAATAATTGATGAAAATTATGAGGCATGCTGATGATGTATTGACAATGGCTACTCTTCAACATCCCGCTTATAATGCAAGCGAAGTCGCAGGTAAAACTAATCCATACATATAGGATACTTTTTACCGCGGGAAAATATCTCATTTCTGAGAAAAAATAAAAAAATCGCATTGTAAGAGTATAATAATATATAAAATCTAAGAATTTGCTTTTTGGTCTTGTAAACGCGGGCGGAGCCGCGGGCAATGCTAGTAAATAAATGTCACAATGACCAATACTCATTGTGAATTCTCTCATAACGATAGTTTAACTGTACAATTTCTATAATAAGATAAAATAATTGTTTTAATACTAGCGACACGCTCGCTTCACTCGAATACATCACTAGGTGCTTCACGATAGCCTATCTGTTCCTTTAGAGCTCAGATTTTATCCATCATAGTCCATACTAATATACATGAGGTCTTAGTAAGAAATGACAAAAATACCTATTTTTTACTGCTGCAGTCAACTGAATTGTTCATTTCGTTGATTCAGACCGGTTAAATTAAGCAGAAGATGATTAATTTATCTAAATTAGGGATATATGAACAAAACCAAGGCCATAGATAAAATTTTTATACTCAAAGAATAGGGTCTTTGCTAACGAAAGGAAATGTGTATATTTATGTTTGATATTTTCATGTTCAATTAAATTTCAAAAAGAAATGATCTGTATAATATAATTTTAAAGTATAGGAAATCAAAGAAATACAGTAAAAATAATATTTGAAATTTTTATGGCTAATTTTTTTGCAAACAATCAATTTTTTTACTGCTTAGTAATTTTAACGTAAAGTGTTGATATCTCAGAGATGAGATATTTTCCTATAGTAAAAAGTATGCTATATGTTGACCCGGATAACCAGCTATCATCATACCCATTAAAATCCTTATAGTGGTTTTTCCGTGATGCGGTCACAAAACAAATAATTCTAAAAACTATAGATTCGGCCTCTGTATCGATAATAACGACTATTTCAATAAGATATTCCAAAAAATATTAAATGTACAGATTCGGCTAAGTTACAATTTTATTATATGTATAGATTATTGTTTTCGAAGTATCGAACGCTTTACAGCAGTCACGGGAGAAACTAAAGTTTTAGATGTCTCAAAAGTTATTATATAGTTGTTACAGACGGTATCTGAACCACATACTCGTAATTACATAAAATTTTTGATGAAATAGATAAATATTTCAAGTTTCCTTAGTACAGTAAATCTAAAGTTAGATATTAGGATATCTTCCTGTTCTAACAAAATGAAAAAAACACAATCTGTCCGTCTGTCCAAAGCCTAACGTAAAATAAATGTCGTTTCATTCGCAAACGCTTTCCAAAGCGGTGGTTCATAAAAAGGTCCACATCTAATTTACAGAAGGGTACGTTTAGGAATATCTAAATGGGGAGGAGGGAGGAAAGGGATTGTAATTGCTTAATTTGTTAAAGCACCTGCTTTAGGGATGTAATAACCTATTTACGTACAAGGGCAGAACGCTAAAATGTGGCTGTTCTTATATAATTAAAATATAAATACTTGAAAGAAATACATATTTTTACACACATATATAGTAAGATTGTAACTAAGCCAAACCTGTACATTAAATATTTTTTGGAAAATATTGTTGAAATAGACATTATTATCGATTCAGAGGCCGAATCTATAGTTTTTAATTTTTTTGTTTGTCTGTCTGACTGCATCATCCCACATTTCGATTATGATGTGTAATCTAAGTAAGACCAGTCGACCTATAATGCAGACAAGTGCGCAAATTCTCTCTGTAAAACAAAAAATTTATTTCCAATTTCTTTTAATTTAAATTTGCTTCCTATATTTTATTGGATTTGTATATCAAATTAACAATTAAGAAAATGAAATTAAATTTTATTCAATTTTAGACTTATACAAGCTCTTTTGAATCATCAATTTTATTTAAAGAGAGTCAGTGTCACAGTTCGTTAGGAAGCTACTACTAATACAAGGGCAATTCATATATATATATATATATATATATATATATATATATATATATATATATATATATATATATATAATTTATCAAGTGGCTTATAGGGTACAAAAATATAGAAGAACATACATACATTTATACAAGTACTCGAAAAATATTGATCTACATTAGGGTAATTATATTAAAAAATTAAAAACCACGTACGCGGATCATATATTTTAATAATTTTATTTCCATAACTAAAAGTGTTGGCTAACAATATTTACGTCATCATATTTACATACTTTACGTAGATCGGTCTGAACTCACGTCTCTTTACCCTAGAGTCAGTCTGCGTCCTATTCAATTTAAAACTTTACAGACTACCCATAACAATATCATGAATGTGAAAGGGAATCTCTATGTCTTCTGAGTATGATTACACTCACCGGCTAGCACACCGGTTGGATTGATATACGAGCAACCGGCCGCGGTTTCCCCTATTCTTTTTAAATATTATAATTTAACTTATAACTAAATGAGAAATTCTTGTGTATACATATATCTATACATATAATAAAATTCTAAGTCAAATCTGTACATTAAATATTTGTGTGTCCGTCCGTCCGTCCGTCTGTCTGTCTGTTACCGCATCACAGAAAAACCACTGGAGGGATTTTGATGAAATTTGGTATGGTGATAGCTAATTATCCGGGTCAACATATAGAATACTTTTTACTGCGAGGAAATATATTTTTTCCGAGAAAACAATACAAAAACTGCATTTTAAAAGTATACTAATATGTAAAACCTAAGAATTTGGTCTTTGGTCATATGAACGCGGGATTCCTAGAATGTATATAAAAGTATTTCGAGTACCTCGAAAACGGCTCTAAAAATTTGGATCAAATTTTATGTTTAGATAAGGTTTTGCTTTTAAATAGGTGTTTTTTTGAAAAACAGACGCTTTTCACTTATTATTCATTTAAAATCAGTTTTGCTAACTACATTTGACTGTAAATACTAAATATATTAAACTTATAATTTTAAGCAGAGTGCCTGGGGATATGTAATACAGGTTCTTTTTTAACCGACTTTCAAAAAGGAGGAGGTTCTCAATTCGTCAGAATCTTTTATTATGTATGTTCACCGATTACTCGAAGACAACTGGACCGATTTGTAAATATATATTTTTTGCTTCGAAAGGTATACTTCCAAGGTGGTCTCATTTTTTTATCGAAATCGGTCGAGCTGTTTAAAAAAAAAATTAACAATAAATTATCACCTAGAACAGATACCAGTCTCTCACAGAGTCTTCTATTACTATTTATTAAGCTTATATATGATGTAAGAACCTTGATGTATTTGATTTTTGTGATCAGAAAAATAAATAAAATTATTATTAAATTATAGGTTACTGTTTTGCACCCTGACTGTATAGAAATAAGTGTTATTATTGTATCATTTTTTTTAGGTTTTGAAATAAAAAGTAAAATAATACAATAATTGCACCTGCACGAATTTAGCCTGCTTTGTTCTATTTCTCACTACCATAGGTTGGCTGGAAGAGATCTCTTCTATAGATAGACCTTTGTAAATAATAACTATTTTTAAATTACTGTATTGATTTTTAAATGCAATAAAGAATAGTTATAATAATTTATATCTCTTCTGTAGTTGTCAGAAGAATTAAAAATTATAAACTTCAATTAACCCTCAAATTTGACACGGTCATGTATGTATGTATGCAGCCCTTTTTGACGTCCCACTGCTGGGCGCGGGCCTCCCTTCAATACGAGGGGATCAGGCCATAGTCCACCACGCTGTCCAAGTACGGGCTGGCGGACTTCACATGTTTTTCGAGAACTTGCTAGGTTCTCTCAGACATGCTGGTTTCCTTACGATGTTTTCCTTCACCGTAAGGCAAGTGGTTATCATGCTAGAAATGATTCGCACATGAAAATATCAGAGGTGCAAGACCCGGGATTTGAATCCCCTTCACTCGGTTTCTTTAAAATTTGACACGGTTATAAATAAGAAGTATTAACTTCAATCCCATTGCCCATAGCGTTATTACCATACAAATTGAATGCAACCCTTGTGGACTCGTGGACGTGATTATATTCAATCTTGAATTCGATTTCTTTAGGTGTCTGGTTAGCATTTCAAAGTTCTAATGCATATTAATAAGAATGCAAATTTGATAGTTTATACAGTCCTTGTGTTTGGATGACGTTCGAAAAATATGGAAGAAAAAAAGTGGACATAAAGTTAATTGAAATGAAGGGCGAGAGTAAAATGGGATTTATTAGCACTTATTTCGTGTATGGTGAAGAGGGTATGTTCCTCTGATATTTTAGGCTTGATTATTATCTCTATTATCTATAGGACAGATAAATAAAATTGAAGTGTCTGTTTGTAATATCAAAATAATAGCTTTTTACTAAATGCATATGAAAAAAATACAATTTTTTATAACGTTTGTCTGTCTGTCTGTTTGTTCCGACTAATGTCCGAAACGGCTGGACAGATTTTAACGAGACTTTCATTGGCAGTTTCGGCCACGGAAATCAATCTCACTGAGATTGCCCATGTGCGTTAGAGATATTGTGACACAAGTGCACTCACTACTCCTCTCTTCTTTTTTTTAATCTCAAGTGAGAGACAGTTTCATATGACCGATAAAAAGATATCAGGCATAGAATCGATGGCGTTATGTGATCTCTGAGGTAATGACGTGTAACATCGTCAATTTGCTAACTCCAGATCATTGCTTAGAAGTTCTTTACAGAAAAATTCAATACTGAATAAGTATCAGTACTTTTCCAGTACTCAAACCCAGGACCTCCAGATTTGCATCTATACTTGCTAACCGCTAGCATGTAAGTAAAGGTAACCCTATCAATTTCAAATCTAATTCAAATATAAATACTGTATTCATATGAATTTTTACAATCATTTTTAAATAATTTTAAACCTATACATATAATAAAATTCTAACTAATTCGAATATGTACATTAAATATTTTTTGGAAATCTTATTTAAATAGTCATTATTATCGATACAGAGGCCGAATCTATAGTTTTTGTCTGTCTGTCTGGGATCGCATCATGAGAAAACCACAGGACAGATTTTGATGAAATTTGGTATGATGATAGCTGGTTATCCGGTTTAGCATAATTATAGGATACTTTTTACGGTGGGAAAGTATCTCATCTCTTACAAATCTATACTAAACGTAACTAGGGACGAACCCGAGCGGATCGAGGGTGAGTCGCTAGCTATAAATAAAAATACTATTTTTTGAGATAGATATTAACAATATATTAGCAGAGAAAATGGTCTAAATAAGACATCTATTAATAAAATGTAGGACGAAATCGTGGGTAGAAGCTAATCGACAATAAAGGAAAGGAACTGATTACATGTATTCATTATTAAAAGAAACTCATCAAAGAAGAATCTCGTTACTCCCGAAGTTCGGCGGAAGTTGCCGAACTATCACGAAGTTGTGTTCTTTGATACAACCCGCAACTATCGGATAAGTTTTACTATCGACATCTGGTACAAGTGTAAAGTGAAGGGCGTTTTGCGTCGAATCCTAAATTAAACCATAAAAAAAATATTTAAGTATATTAATAAGTAAAAAGTGATTTTTAAATACAGGAGTTTCTGTATGCAAAAAAAATACCTTACCTTAGTGCGATAGAGATATTACACGTTTGCACTCCAATTTTGAAACGAGATGATTCCTTTTAAATAAAATATTTGATTTTTCGTCTCTTTCTCTTTTTGTCTCGACCAAAAATACATTTTATTAGAAATTATTATATAATTTCTATGGGTAGACACTTTTTTGCAATAACTATGACTTTTGTAAAGTCAAAATTTTTTATCTCTGCTTCGGAAATGTATTGAAAAGTATTCAAAACGTTGAAAACAAAGAAAATCATATAAAAACCGCAAAAAATATATATTAAAATGTCAAAAATTCGAGAAATTCAAAAAATATAATATGTTAGTTTACACAAATCTAAAAAAAAATATATTTTATTGCCATATTTTCTTACTTCTTAAACCATCCACTACAAACAAGATCAAAGCATACCGTATACGACATCATTAAATGACGACCATGTGAATATATCCTAACTTTATTTAAAACTTACCCTTTTTCCTTTACAATAAGTTCTATTTTTCCTTAGCAAATTTATTTTTACTATTAAAGAATGTTCATGATTGCTTATAGGTGCGTTCAATGTAGGAATAAAATACAGTCCAAAGATTATTATATTTACTCAACTTTTGACCTTATACCATATGTAATAAAGGCGTAATTGGTAAAGAAAACTTTTTATAGTTTCAGAATCCATCCTCTTTTGATATGTTGTTATTGAAATCTCAAGACGCAAACTTGTTAAAATTAAAATTGGCTTTATATTTTCCTTTTACTAATTTTATACATATATACCTAACTATAAATACATACATATTATAAACATAAACACCTATTACTGGAGTACAAGCATTCGTGCTTATCACACAAATGAATGCCCGGTCCACCAACACGACGTATTTTTTTAGAATTATTAATACATACTTAGGTACTTTAAGATTGAGTTTTTTACAAACAACACGTCAAACTTATAACACCTCTTTTTGCGTCGGGGGTTAAAAATACAAAGGAACAGATTCCTTCTCTTTTTTAAAGTTGGTCAAATATCAATAAAAAAAAAACATTGATACTCGCGAAAGTGTATGTACTGACTTTTTTTATGGAGCATCTATCTAGAGTTTATTTGCTGAGGAGTGACACAGTCTTCTTTACATTCCAATGCATTAAATGAATTATTACAATATAGCAAGGTATCGCTAGGGACGTCTAGACCTGAGCATAGCAAAAACACGTCACTTTAAAATAGTTGGAAGACGCTAAACTGCAACTATCGATATCTGCAGTCATACTTGTATGATAATCCCGCTAGGATAACCTCTGACACATATGTATATGTATATAGCTAATAAATTTATAATATTAATAACTAGCGGCTCCCCTTAGCTTCGCTCGGGTTCGTCTCTAGAAAATGGAAAACAAATCTATCCTACAGGAACCGTACATTTTTTCGGGATATAAAGTAGCCTATGTATTATTCTGATATATGAGCTATATTATTGTAAAGTTTCATTAAAATCTATTCAGTGGTTTTTGCGTGAAAGAGCAACATCCATACATCTATATATCCAGACATCCATACATCCTCACAAACTTTCGCATTTATAATATTAGCAGGATTTAGCTCTTCTAACACCTCTTTACATGGCATGGACCTCCCTTGAATGCGAGGAGGATCAGACCATAGTCCACTAAGTTAGCCAAGCGCAGGTTGGCGTACTTTACATGCCTTTATAAAACTTGCTAGGTTCTCTCAGACATGCAGATTTCCTAATGATTTTTTAAGTCACTGTAAAGCTACATATATTATGCTATGTGAATAACCATTTTAAAACCGATTCACATATGAAATCTGGAGTTTGAACCTGTACTATTGGTCTTTCAAAAGAACGTGTTACCACTGGGCTATCACTGCCTAAGTTTATAAACTTAATGAGAAATTTTGAACCCCGAACTACCTTAGAAGATATCGTTGTAGTGAAGGAAAATGTAATCTTGTTCTTATAATAAAAGCTTTTAAACATTTTGTCACTTTTAATCAAGTAAAAAGGGCAGCTTTGAACAATGTAAGTTTCGTATTAAGTACAGAAAGGTGTTCAACTTTGTGCTTCTTTGTAGTCTCCAATAACTAAGAGAAGATGAGATAGACTACTGGCTGATGCTTATGCTGCGTTTGCATTACTTGAAAGATTTTGTACGAACGTAATAGTATTAAGTAAAAACTTCAAAAAATAAAAACCTACTTCAAAAGAAAAACATTACGTTTATTATTTTTTTGAAGTCGTTTATTATTATTTTTTTTCCATTTTTAGTATGAAAAGTATTTTTAGTAGTAGAAGTAGCAGAATAAGAAGAAAGTATTTTTGAAATTCAGTAGTTAAAGAATCAATTATCCCCTAAATAAAAACACTCCTTAGTGTAGTTTTCTACACTTAGAAGTGGATTTTTTTTCAAATTTAAATGGGACCATTTTGGAATAACCTGTTTCGAACAAAAAAAGAACGATATAAACAAAAAATTAAGTATTACAAGACTTTCTTATCAAATTTATTTCATTCCATAAAAACATAGTTTAAACGCAGCACAGTGCAACAAAGGGTTTGTTTCGCTTACCTCCAGTGCCGACGGTGGCTTAATTTTCCTGAGCCTGTCCAATAAACCCTCTCAGTCTATCTATACGAGTTTTCAAATTAAATTGTGTTGATTCAAGCTCTTTTTTTTAAAAAAAAATCGATATTTAATTGTTACTATATTAAAAATGTGATACATATTTGTCGGTTTGTTGGTTTGTCCAGTTTTCACTTGATCGACTTGATTTGGTAAAGAAGTATATTATAAATGAGCAGCCGGATGGTGACTTGGTGCTTACTTTTTAACCTGGAACTTTAAGTTACTATGATAATAAACGACGTTAAAAGGGACTGTAAATGCATGGAACAAATCTATGATATTTGGATGGTTTTAAACAAAAGTTATTTTTAAGTTAATGTCATAATTCGTACAGTTAATATTGACAGCTTTATTTTTAACTTTGGAATTTTTTTCTATACAATTTTTATATCAACTGAAATTTCCAACCATCTGTCGGATCAACTAGTAATACTCGTAAATGAAATAAATGAAAGAATATAATGATACATACACACGAGTCAAACTGACAACCTGCTTTTTTCCAAAGCCGGTTAAAACACAATTTCGTTATAGACATCGTAATATAATTCAATGTTTTTCGTTGAAACCACATTTCCTGTGTATTTAATTACAGAAGGACGACTGATGCTATAAAAACAATGCTAATTTTCCTTTAAATCAATTGAAATATCGAGCAAAGTCACGGGCTATAGCTAGCAAAAGATAAGAAAATAATGTTAGTATTTCATGTCAACAATATTCCTTCCCTCAGGCGAGTCCAATCAGTGCGTTACAAAATCACAATTATGTGGAATAGAGGCCACAGTACATTTATCTATTGGATTACGTCCTAACCAAACAACGCAGTCGTTAGGGGTTACTTTCATTGTGGTATAGTATATGTTAAATATATCCGAATTTGTAATTACTAAATGAAGATATCGAATAAGTATATATATATATATATATATATATATATATATATATATATATATATATATATATATATTATATATATATATATATATATATATAAAATAGTTACTACATCGATTTGATAAAAATTAAAAATAATAATAAACCATATATAGTAATGACTTATGACGTGCACCAAAAATAAAAATAACAAATATGTTGGGACATTAACACACAGCACCATCTAGTTCCATGGTAAGCTACGAGGCTTGTGTTATGGATACCAGATAGTTGATACATTACACATAATATATAAGTTTCAAATACATATTATAAATATAAACATCCATGACTGGATTTCAACATTCGTACTCATGACACAGTGTCTACAACCCCCTGCAAGGTTAGAATTTTTTGTAATTACTCGAAAACGTTGAAAATTTGATAAATAAGTTTTAATAAAAATGTGTAGAGCTTAAAATTTTACATAAAAAAGGTTTCATGACTTTTTTCCTCCGGTCAAAATTAATCGAGTTAGAGAGATTTTAACGGGATGAACGTAAATTTTTAAAAATCGTAGGTTAGTAGAAAAATAAGTTAATTTAATATATTTTTTATATACAAGAATTGCTTATTTAATATTTTAAGATTAAGATTAAAAAAAATCATAATATTATGTCAGTAATTTTGTTTAAAAACGTGAAAGTAGAAAATAAGTAAAAATACTATATGTAAAAGCTCCTTGAAATTAATCTAAAACAAATAGGATTAACCTTCAAGGGAAAAAACAAACAAATCCTATGAATCATAATATTTGCTGCATATTAATTAATTGTCATAAATAAAGCTCAAGCTCAAGCGGAAATCGCAAGCACGGCAAGTACGCTATATCAAGAGCTGGCAACATTCTAGCTAATTAAATTAGCTTTGTGGGTATTATCGGCTTTCATCGTCATACCTTGCTGAATTTAATTTATTATGGACCGGTTATAATATCTTTGTAGTACAGGTAAAATACCAAATTTTATATTATACTAGCGACTTGCCTTCGCTTCGCTCGGGTTCATCCCTAAGTTACTTCCCCATACAAACTTTCATCCCTATTTTCACCCCCTTAAGCGATAATCTCCGGGATAAAAACTATCCTATGTCCTTACCAGGGTCTCAAACTATCTTCTTACCAAAATTCATCTAAACAAAAAAACAAATTTTTCGTCTTCATAATATTAGAATAGATATTATTATACTAGTCTTTATACAATTAAGTATAACTTAACTAGTTTTTCTACGGTCTACGTTATAGCGTAGATGAATGTATAGACCTATAGGTCTTCGTAGAAGAAAACTCTAGCTGAGTATATCTCTTATTTCTTAATTCACTAAAATAATAGTAGCCATTTCCCTGAATTCCAACTAATATAAATGTCAATTGTTATGTAAGTGTGTATGTGAAGTCCTCACACTGTAAGAGCTGAAATAATTTAAAATTAACAATTGAGATGCTCGCAATAAAACTATAAGGATTTTTTTGGCTACTCTTTATCAATGTACACAATTTAGAATAAAAAAATTAAGTAACACACATCGTTATAAAGAAAGATACCAAATATTAGAATTTTATTTTTTATTACATAATTACATAATAATATGCTAATTATAAATAATTTGAATCATCATATAATTTAAAGCTTGTTGTTTTTTTTTTGTCTAAAGTTGGAAAATGCATTTACACATCATACATGCACCTATACAGGTGGTTATGTGGGACTCACTGGCTAGAAAAACCAGTACTACCCACTAAAAGTCCAGTCCAACCTGGAACCACCAAAATCGAAAATGACACACCGACGATTTGCCTACCGAGGCAGACCACAACAGTGAGAGGGTTGGTGCCTTCCACTATGAAAGAAGAACCAGAAGCAACCCACGTGGTTACCTGAGGTGCATCAAAGTTGGTCACATCTCACAGTGTCCCGCCCGGCTGGATTGAAGAACGCAACGAAGATTGAAGACTTTGGATAAATGTAGCAAGTCAAATAAATATAACCTATATTACTAATCCGGATCTGTACATTAAATATTTTTTGTAAAATCTAATTGAAATAGGCATTATTATCGATACAGAGGCCGAATCTATAGTTTGTCTGTCTGTAACCGCATCGCGGGAAACCCACTTGAGGGATTTTGAGGAAATTTGGTATGATGGTTGCTGGTTATCCGGATCAACATATAGGATACTTTTAACTGTGGGAAAATATCTAATCTCTGAGAAATCTATACTAAACGTTAAAACGTAACGAGGGACGAGCCCATGTACAATATTATTTATTAAATAGGTTAGTTAGAGCATCGGCGCGTACGCGACATAATATTTAACGCGCGCGATATGCATTATTCAATGGGCAGTGTATTTTAACGTGTGAGCATAAAAATATAACACTTTGTTACTCAATGATGCGATTGACTGTAAAAAAGTGGCGTTAATGTTAGTTTATTTGCTTATTTGTAGTAAATATGTTTAATTTTTTTTCTATTCTCATATTATATTATAGGGATTTTAAATAAAACAATTTTTTCGGATTTTTTCCCGGATTTATTTTTGTTTTTAGTTCCGGAAGTTTTGAATGATTTACAGCAATATAGTTGTTATAAAGAGTATCAGGGAATTTAAATCTTATTTTTCGACTAGCGACTCACGCTCGCTTCGCTCGGTTTCGTTCGTCCCTAGCTTGATTCCCCATACAAACTTTCATCCTCATTTTCACCCTCTTAAGGCATGATTTCCGGGATAAAATGTATTCAATGTCTTTCCCAGGGTCTCAAACTATCTTCTTATCAAATTTTATCTAAATCGGTTCAGTAGATTCAGAGATTAATTACCCCCTACAACGTGACAAATTCACAAACTTTACCTCTTTATAATACTAGTATAGAATTCATTGATTTACCTTATCAAGACAAAAACATAACTAAGGACGTAATGAATATTAAAAAAAATATTTGATACACCCACACATCTACTAGCCGTTTTTAATTATTTACTAACACAATATTTAGTTTTGTTAAAATGTATTTCTTTCCATAAAAAAATATCAAAAAAATAAATAAAAGTACTTACATATTATAAAGTCGGTTAAAGTTGTTTCAATTTGATCTCGCAACAGTTGGAGGATTAATGTTAGCTATTATTTCATGTCACACATAACTTCATTATTCACGGCTCTCCATATGTCGGGTCGGGGTTCAACCCCTGCGCTTGATATGGGTATAAGATTAACTATAAGATTTCATTATTAAAATAATAGGGTAGTGTTATAAAAAAAAATTAATATGTATGTATATATAATAAATAAATATAATATATGTTGGGACATTAACACACAGCGCCATCTAGATTCATGGTAAGCTACGAGGCTTGTGTACACAGCAAGAGGAAGTGAGAAACAACTCATTTACAAACTCTTATATTTATAATGTATTGAATTCAGCCATTTTTAACGTCCTTCTGCTGGGTATGGGCATCCGTTTAATAAGAAGGATCAAGCAATAGTCCACCACATTGCCAACCCACCCAAATGCGGGTTGGCGAAGACTTCACATGTGTTGCGAAAACTTGCTAGGGTCTCTTAAACATGCAGGATTCCTCAAGATGTTTTCCTTCACCATATATAATAAAAAATGCCTGGTTTTAAAATTAATATATCTATACTTTTGTTATAAATATACAATAACTAATCAAGAACGTATACAAGCGTTTCCAAGACGTTAATATAAGTCTAAGGACTCATTTGTCGCAGTCGAGTGCCAATATACATCGTTTTTATTACTCATGCAATATGAAAGTAAAGTACAGACTCTACATGGAAAATATTAATGGTTCTATACAAGAGGTACAACAAGTTTGAATTACAGGGAGATTTATTAGCTTTTGAGAATATTTTTTCTGTTTCAATATTTTATTTGGAATTTATTTAGTTGAAAAGCAGTTTGTGATTCTTCACGTGTTTTTTATAAATCATGTTATAAAAAAGAACCTCAATTGAGCTTTAAAAAGTATAAGTGAACATAGAACCTGAAAAAGAACCGAAAAAATAGGTTTTATTTAAAATGTCAAATTTTCACCTAAACATCAGAAAGTATTTTCCCCAATATATGACCATTCAAATGAAATATTTTTGCATGGTTTTTAAAACATGCTTATCTATTTTTTTCATTCCAATTTAACGTGTAAACAAATCGTATAATTTATGTATAAATACAATTTTTGATTTGAACAATGAACTTCACAAGTTAAAATCACAATAATAAGTACAAGTGAATCGCAAATTATCAGTTTCTTTGTGAAATTCAAGAAAATGGAGAATCTTACATTTTTACATTCCAATACACGTTTTCAAAGTAAATAATGAATTTTTCTCAAGCCGTTCTTAAAGTTTACGAACAATTTTCCCTTCTTCACCTGACGATAAGTGCTTTCTAACTCAATTGGTACAAAGAATGACAGAAACGCAATAATAAAATACCATTTTCGTAAACATAAAAAAAACTCCAATACACTTTCCTTTTGTCGGCACATAATCGGCTCCTGACGATCGAGGACTTCCCAAATATGAGTTGAAGATATGTAACTTCTAGATATGGTACATAGGGTTGTGGATTATTTAGTTTTGACTAATCTATACATATAATAAAATTCTAACTAAGCCGAATGTGTACATTAAATATTTTTTTGGAAAATCTTATTACAATAGATATTATTATCGATACAGAGGCCGAATTTATAGTTTTTAGAATGTTTGTCTGTCTGTCTGTCTGTTTTTTTTTTTTTTTTTTTTATGGGACTAAGGGGGCAAACGGGCAGGAGGCTCACCTGATGGAAAGTGATCACCGCCGCCCATGGACATCTGCAACACCGCAGGGCTTGCAGATGCGTTGCCGGCCTTTAAGAAAGGAATACGCTCTCTTCTTGAAGGTGGCCAGGTCGTAGCGGTTCGGAAAGACCGCCGGCGATAGCTGGTTCCACAGAGTGGTTGTGCGGGGCAGAAAGTGCCTTAAAAATCGCACTGTTGTGGAACGCTGGACATCGAGGTGGTGTGGATGGAATTTACTATTTTGGCGCGATGTCCGATGGTGAAATTCAGCAGCCGGGATCAGTCCGAACAATTCCTCGGAACACTCCCCGTGATAGATGCGGTAGAAGATGCAGAGTGATCCAACATCTCTACGCAGAGCTAAAGGATCAAGCCGATCGGAGAGAGCTTGATCGTCGATAACTCGAATCGCCCTACGTTGAATGCGGTCAAATGGAAGTAGCTGGTACTGGGGAGCTCCCGCCCAAAGATGCGAACAGTACTCCATGTGGGGCCGAATTTGCGCCTTATAAAGAATAAGACGCTGACGCGACGTAAAGTACTGTCTCGCCTTGCTGAGCACACCAAGCTTCTTTGAGGCCAGTTTGGCCTTACCTTCCAATTGACCACGGAACTGGACGTTGCTCGAGATGTCGACGCCAAGTATTCCGATACTGGCTGTGGGAGATAGAGGAGTGTCCTCAAATTGAGGAGCTACGATAAATGGCGACTTTTTAGCGGTTAACGCGCAAACTTGTGTCTTTTTGGGGTTGAATTGGACTAAGTTTAGTCGACCCCAATCCGAGACTTTGGTTAACAGAGATTCGACTTCAGACACAAGTTTGTTCCGGCTCTCGTCGACGTATTCCCGAGAAATATTAGCGCGGCCAGTGTACAGCGCATCCACAGTGCTATCGTCTGCATAGCAATGAATGTTGCTGATTTGCAACATGTCATTGATATGCAGAAGGAACAGAGTAGGAGACAGTACACAGCCTTGTGGAACACCAGCATTGACATATTTAGGATCAGAGCAAGCACCGTCGACAACGACCTTAATGCTCCGATCTGCCAAAAAGCTGGTGATCCAGTTGCAAAATTTCTCGGGGAGCCCATAGGAAGGTAGCTTCGAAAGAAGCGCTTGCCATACCCGATCAAAGGCCTTCGCTATGTCCAGACTGGCTGCAAGCGCCTCCCCCTTGGTCTCAACTGCTTCTGCCCATCTATGTGTCAGGTAAATTAAAAGATCACCGGCTGAGCGACCTCGACGGAAACCGTACTGGCGGTCGCTAATCAGCCGGTGCTCTTCTAGGTACCGCAGGAGCTGGCAGTTGATAATGGACTCCATTATCTTAGAGAACAAGGAGGTAATGGCTATAGGCCTGTAATTGGACGGATCCGAGCGGTTACCCTTTTTTGGGATCGGGTGCACTAAAGCGGCCTTCCAGGATTTCGGGACTACGCCTGATGAATAGGAGTACCGGAAAAGACGCGTTAAGACCGGTGCCAACTCCGGAGCACATGTCTTCAACACGATCGGAGGGATGCCATCGGGCCCACTCGACTTATGAATGTCCAAGGAAAGAAGTGCTTTGCGAACTGCACTTTGCCGGAACTGAACTTCCGGCATCGTAGTATTACACCGTGGGATGATCGGTGGTGAGTTTCCTTGGTCATTTAGAGTCGAATTGGACGCGAAGAGAGTGCCCAGTAGTTCGGCTTTCTCCTTCGCGGTATGAGCCAGCGAGTCATTCTCCGTGTGCAGAGGTGGAAAAGAAGGCTTACAGAAATTCCCTAAAACAGCTTTGGAGAGAGACCAAAACGCACGTGTTCCCGAAGGGAGACGCCCCAATCTCTCGCCAATTCTGCCGATGTGCTTCGACTTCGCATTAGCAATACTATTTTTGAAGGACCTGGAGGCAAAGTTATACTCCTTTTTAAAGGCGCTGGTATTTACATCACTAGACGCCGACGCGACAGCCCAGGCTTGGTAGCATTCCAGCTTTCGGCGAGATGCCGTCTTGCAGGAGTGACCAAACCAAGGCTGGGATTTGCCTCCGATGGGCACTGCAGAGAACGGAATAAATAGTTCCATACCCTGAAGTACCACATCGGTGACAGAATCAGCAACGACGTCTGGATCATCTGGCGAGAAGCAAATTTGCCCCCATGGGTAGGACGCAAAGAATGACCGCATCCCGTCCCAATCCGCTGACCTGTAATGCCATACACGGCGACAGCCCGCAAAGCGAGGCCGTGTTGAGCGCGTGACTGGCACTGTACTCCGGACAAGACAGTGGTCCGACGAGCCAAGAGGAGGATCGACGGAGACCAGGTAGCCGTCCGGATGAGAGGTTAACAGAAGGTCCAACAGGGAAGGTGTATGATCTTCCACATCAGGGATTCGCGTTGGCGAGGTAACCAGTTGTGTCAGATCATATGCCAATGCGAAATCGTGAACAGATCTCCCCGCATGATCGGTGGTACGTGATCTAAGCCATTCAGTATGATGGGCGTTAAAGTCGCCGAGAATCACGATCTCTGCGGATGGGATCTGCTGGAGCACGGAATCTGTAGCCATTTGCATGTGCTCAACGAGTCGGTCAGTTTCGGCATTGCCGCTATGAGACCTATACAGGCACGCGTAGATTCGCGGATGGTCGTCGCAGTCTACACGTAGCCAGAGGATGGATAGGTCCCGCCCTTCAAGGCTGCTGAGGCGACGAGAGCAGATGTCCTCTCTGACGTACACGCACACTCCAGCCCGCGGTACAAAGGAATGCTCCAGATTATACCCCGGGTAAGAGAGGAAAGAGGTGTCAGCCGGGGACGATATCTGCGTCTCGGTAAGGAAGAGCAAGGCCGGCTTCGCCGTCTCAAGGTGGAAGTGGACGGCGTTCAAGTTGGAATTTAGTCCCCTTATGTTGCAGAAGTCCACAGCAAGTGTGAAAGGGGTAGCCTTATGTTGCCTGCTCCGATTGCCCCGAACAGAAGACGAGAGCGCAAAATTGCCCCCCCCAGAATTCGGAGGGCAGCCTGGGCACCCACGCTCAGGTAGTGAACGAGCTGAACATGGATGCCCAGAGAGGGATTCTCCACCGCGATGTGCGCTGGTGGTACCCTCCTGGGGTAGACTGACCAAATTTCGCACTATCATAAATTTAGTGGTGTGGGGGAGGGGTGGGGAGTGGGCCTCCCGGGACTCTCACTTACCGAACGAAACGCGACAGCAGAGCTGCCACTTCACGCCGGACTTTTGTGAGAGTGTGGTATTTAACGGGACGTGCCGGCCCATTCGGCTGCTACCCGAAGGTAACTAGCATGGCACTACCACAGTTTTTGGTTGACTGATTGCACTGGTGGAATAATCTCTGTCACTAGACTATCCCACCAGCGGGCGGTGGGGTCGTCACGTCCCGACGCCAATAACCGTTCCGCATCACGGAAAAATCAGTGAAGGGATTTTGATGAAATTTGGTATGATGGTAGCTGGTTATCCGGGTCAATATATAGGATACTTTTTATAGCGGGAAAATGTCTCATTTCTGAGAAAAAATACAAAAACTGCAATGTAAGAGTATACTAATATGTAAAAAAGAATTTGGGTTTTAGTCATTTGAACGCGGGCGCAGCCGCGGGCAATGCTAGTTTAAAATATTTTTAGTGTTTACTATAATTAGGTGATATTTTTTGTTTTACTTAAAATTTTTTATTAAAAATTAGGGACTCAGTCTCGCTTCGGTCGGGTTTGACCCTAGGTTGATTCCCCATAAAAACTTTCATCCCCATTTTCACTCCCTAAAGTGATGAATTCCGGGATAAAATCTATCCCATATCCTTCCCTAAAAACTCAAACTATCTTCTTACATTAGTATAGATGTTTTGTTTTTATTATTATTTCTATCTGTTTTTTAGATAAAAATAAAACTTTGATCGTAGCAATATTTTTTATTATTGGTAACAATGTAAGTAAACATATGTAGTATATATAGGGATAAAAACCATGAAAAAACCGATGAAAAAAGTAATAATTTTAATTCTACTTTAGTCCCATATCATTTCATCTAAATACATACCTTTTGTTTAACATTTCCAGAACTCTACATCTAAATTGAACGTTGTAGGAGCGACACGTGTTAGAAGAACGTTATATATTTTTACGGCATCTGAAAATGTTATTTACAGGTTGAAAGAGGTGATTTTCAGTTCCCTCCAATATTGTACAGACGTTTAGGACGAATTTTTGTATTGGATTAGACACCCCGATACAAATGGGATGAAACTCATTTACATGTTTTCTATCTTTACATCTCTTTTTAAGATGGTACAAATAAACAATTGCATACAATTTCATATTATTTCTTTGAGACTACACTACATTAAGCCATATATTATTGGAATATTTGTAGTATTTTTTATAATATTACGTTACGTTAAAACGTTTAGTGAGATATTTCCCCGCAATAAAAACTATCCTATATGTTGACCCGGATCATACTAAATTTCATCAAAATCTGTACAGTGGTTTTCTCATGATGCGTTCACAGGCAGAAAGACAGACAGGTAATGATTATAAAAAGAACAGATCCGGCCGCTGTATCGATAATAACGACTATTTCAATAAGATTTTCCAAAAAATATTTAATATACAGATCCGACTCATAATTTTATTATATGTACGAGTACCTATAGGTTCCTTGTATGTTTTATAATATAACTAATAGAGTACTATTGTAAATTAGATTTTTTTTATGTTTGAATCTAGTGTAAATTTCTTACTCTTTCACGCTGTAATGGATGGATTACCTATATATATTGTTACAAATGAGCACCTTCAATCCTGCTCCTTAACTGTCTCCAGTCGTTTCGAGTAGTCCCACCGGAGTATGAGAGTGACAGGAATAGAGAGTGCACTTGTGTCTGCGCGTACACTTGTGCACTATAATATCTCTTGCGCAGTTGGCTAGTCTTAGTGATATTGGCCGCCGCCGTGGCCGGAATCGGTCAGAAGGATGTTATTATTATTGCTATAAATACAAATTAAAGTACCCTGAGTACGTCACTAGTAATATTCATATATCTATTATATCTTACCTTACCGTTTCTGTATCCAAAACTGTCTATCCATTCACACGACACCCATCGCATGGTATATCGATAGTTAAAAATCCTTGTTACTCTGGCGTAGCACCATTCTCTAATAATGAAATATTTATGTGGTAAATTAAGTACTTTCATAGATTATCTCGGGAACATATAAGCAATCCGTGTGATAGGTGGTGATACTTACTATCCCGGTCTTGCACCTCTGATACTTTCATGTGCGAATCATTTCCAACATGATTATCTCATGTCTTACGGTGAAGAAAAATATCGTGAGGAAATCTGTATGTCTGAGACAGCCTTGCAAGTTTTCGAAAGACATGTGAAGTCTGCCAACACGCACTTGGCCAGCGTGTTGGACTATGACTTCATCCTCCTCGTATTGACGGGAGGTCGGTGCCCAGCAGTGGGACGTTAAAAGGGCTGAATACATACAATACAATAAACAAACATTTTTTGGCTTTTAACAGGTGTAACTTTTTATTATTTATAGATTCCAAACTAATATTCACAGTGTACTATAATCAATATATGATATTTTTTGCACCCCTTCTAGTGACATGAAAAGTAATGAGAAATACAGGTATGAAGAGATTGCACTCTGGCTCTTACAAATAAAAGTTCACACTTCACGTTAACAACCTACATTTTTAGTTCATCTTTGTTAATCCACTCAAGTGCGAGGAGGGTGGATATCTAAGAAATATACCAAATAACAGGATCTCCCTCTCGTATAAATCTCATTGTTTTTATCCAAGGCCTCTTTGAAAGTGTCAGTAGAGAGGGATCAAGAGGAATTGGTCGTATTTCTTTCATTTCTATAGGTGTAGGACTTCTGGAACACTTGACTTTCAATTAGAGCAAGCTTTAATACGGATATTTACGTTACGGACGGCTTGATTTAAAGTTTACTTTGTTTTAAAGCATTTATAATGTATCGTAAAAATAGATAGTATTTACTAATTTAATCTATTTATTTATACTTATATTTAGTATCAAAAGGTCGTGATTATAATTCTATATTTTTTCATACAATAACAAAAACAATCTTTAATGCAATGCATCGGGTTAAAATTATCACTACATATTATAAAATAAAGTCGCCTTCAGCTTCTTAAATACTGTAAACACCCATGACTGGAGTCTGTGTCAGTGGACAGACCCATTCGTGCTCATCACACAAATGAATGCCCCCAGAGGGACTCGAACCCGTGACCGTTGGCACAGAGTCACTACAAACTGAGCGAAACGTGTCGTCAAAATCAAAACAGTTACTTTTGTATATAGGTAAATTAGTTTTTATCAAATTTTCAATAATGATTATGAAAGAATTTCGACCACTGGACGAGCACTAGTAAGTTTAAACAGAAAAGTGACCCTAAAACTCTTCCAAAAGGGAAAAAAGGGAGGCTATTTCAAACACCGAAAGCGTGTGATTTACAATAAATTCACGAAAAGCTATTTATTTTGGATTTCCATAGAAATCTTGTTGTCTTCGTCAAACATAGATACGTGATGTTCGATGTGAAGGGGTCTTGTTTATTTAGGGTTTCTATTTGGCTTGCACTTGAGACGATTTCGCAAGTCTCAGTTAAAAATACTTACACCATTTTGTACTGGAAGTGTTGTATACAAATATTTATCTCACAATTAATAAAATTTGATGAGAAATTATCATATTTTTAAGCTTTTACATAAAAAAGTCATTCGCGAGATGAAGAAATCATGACTTTATGTAAACATTACATTTCGTATTGTTCCTAAAGCTCAAATAAAGAGGGCAAACTAATATACCAACTTAAATATCTTTTTAAAACAATATTTGCGTGAATATATAACTATTTATTAGACTTATTACGTTCTAAGATAAATTGAAAAAAGTTTTATTAAGTTCGAAACCAAGGTTAAAAAAATAATTAATTATGAAGCTTATATCTATTATACGACCATCTAACTATATTATATTGTATTATCAAAAAATCAATTACATATAAAAAAATCAGTTTTTCTGTGTGACTGTTCAGAAAATGTGAATTGTAACGAACAAATAAATATACACACTGATAAGAATTCTTTTAAAAAAATAAAGATTCATTACTAACGAAAGTTTAATAAAAAAACAAAATATATTTTATATATCTTTTGCTTACGGTTCCGCTCGCATTTAGTTTAGTATAATTGATGCACTCCTAAGATTTATAGCGTAATATTAGATAGCGTATAATTTTCCTTAAGAAATAGGTTTTAAAAAGATTATTTTTGAGGTCTAACTAGTATTTTCAGAGATAATTGATCTTAAACCAATAAAAAAACGATAAATTTCTTAGGTTATTACTAATATAGGTACAGTTAAGTACAAGCTTTGAAAGCTTAAAAATAAAACAAGTTGAGTCAAGTGCCACAATGTGCTTTATTGATAAACTGAAGAACATTTAATATTATTTACAAGAGCTGTACCCGAATACCCAAATCGATAATCAATTGCAAAAATAAAACTATAATATATCATTCGATTTGTTAAAAAAATACCTATTTGATATGCTTTTAGATGATATTGAGGAAAAACTAAAAAAAAATACGACTAAAATCTTCATAAATCGACTAAGAAGCAATCAATTATCGATATGGCTCAATAGGTTTACAAAAAAAAAGCTGTATCGTAGACACTTACATACGAATGACCCCAAAAAATTAAAAAAAAAACTTTGAAAAAAAAAGAAATTCATTTAGCCAACATAGGTGCAAATACAATTTAAAATTACTAGCTACGAATATCCCCTGATTTTCCTTAACTAAATGGACTTGGCAATGAATATAGTAGGAGATCCCGATCTATGTGGTGGACCCCCTCACTCTTTTCCAGACGACATATTTTTTTTAAACCATAAAACATATTAATAAACACGACCCAGAGGGGTTGTCACCAAAAATTTGCTTCAAGCTATTTTTAAATAAATAAAATTTAAATTTTCTTTTTTTTAAGTACAAGAACTCTTTTACTACGACAAAGTAGTATCAGTCGAAAGTAAAAGACTTGTAAAGAATGCCATCATACGTTTGGCGGCCTTTTTCGAACACATTACCTGACATCCAAGTATTAACAGGTAAATTGAAATACTTGCTCATATCGTTTTCCGGAACGAACCAAGTATCAAAATGTAGATAATTTTTCTTAATTTTTTTTTATCAAATTTAATGATATAGGGTTGTCATACCAAAACATCTCGACTAGAGGTTTTGTAATAAAAATAGTTTGGAGCAAATTTTTGGTGACAACCCCCCTGAATCGTGTTTGTTAATATGTTTTATGATTTAAAAATGTATTTCGTGTGGAAAAAGAGTGAGGGGTCCACCACACAGATTGGGATCTTAGACTAATATGACAATAAAGCATGTTACATAAAATACAAAAATGTACGCAAAAATGCAACCACACATATTATATACTACAAAAATCCAAACTTAACTGAAACAAAAATTAACAATGATCCTTAAAATAATCACAAAGTAGGAGATGGAAAAAAAACATACGCGAGAATTATTTTTGGTACCAAAATCTGTACAACACGTTATGTAACGTGAAAAGCGTGTAGTTTCGAGAGTTTGCGTGCAATTCAGAAAAGTAGTTTAAAACAATATTATAATATTTGCGTATTATTTTAGCTTATGATTTTATAGAATGATTTTTTTTTCCTAAATTACCGTAATACAGTTACAAATTACAATATTATTCCTTGCAATTATTGATTTCAAGTCTAAGACTGAAGATTTTTGGTACAGAGCCTAATCTAGAGTTAGACACTCAATTAAATAATTCTCGCATAAACTTAAAAAAGAAACTAATTTTATCATTACACAAAGAAAAACAACGAAAAAAGTTAAGAGATTAATTTCTAAATGCTTATATGCATACTGTTGGTGATTTTAATACTTAAAATGCTTGTGTTTTGTACATATTTGCTGAAAATTCACAGATTACGAAAAAATTTTATTGTAGATCCGTCTAGATCTGAATCTAAATTTAAAAAAACTAATGGCAATAAACTTAATCCAAAATGAAACAACTTTGCAAAATGCAGCTACACTGTAACTTTTCATATACTCGTATTTTGAACGGATCAAAATTATAATTGTTTGTATGGAAACTGATACATATGAGGCTTGAAATATTAAAAATCATACCTTAGATTTTATATGTCAAATTTAAGGCGACCTATCAAGTTTTGTCATTGAATATAGAATCCACATTAATATACAAAAACTCAAGAAACACAATTAGCGTATCAAAAGTGTCCTCAAAAAAAAGTGCACAATTCGAAATTATACGCTTTTTTCAAATCTCTTTTATTTATTGCTTTTCGAATGACAAAATAAAAACGCACGTTATTTTATTTAAAAAAGTACTTTATGTGGTGTGCGTAAGTTCGAATTTGTGTTTAGACAATTATTTTCGATTATTGAATTTTATCCTTTGGTTTGACTGAATGTCACATGCCAACGTCAATTTTTGAAGAGATATTTAATAGGAAATGTGTATCTATGTTTTTATATATCAATGAGAATTCATTTTTAACTGAACTGTATAGTAACTTTCGGATTTTCATATTATTTCGCCATTACAATATTATAGTGATAGTGCCAATGCATTTTAAGATTGAAATTGAATGTATGGATAATTTAAATACTTTCCAGCTACAAGGCACACATGGATAAAGGAACTTGGTCGGACAATTTGATTAATTATACATATTAATAAATAAAACTACGTAACATCCACGAAAATGTGTTGCGTGTACGTTTGATTTACATCAAGCCGCCAAGACAAAAACGGCCTAACCCACGTTTTCATAAAAAAAAAAAGATTATTATAACAATATCTAGTGATATCGTTATAATGTAAATATATGCATTAAATAATATAATGTAAATAATGTAAATATTTGCATTTTAATTATTTTATCTGTTATTTTTTTAAATATTATATACATATGTATTAATTAGCATGTTTAATTTCCCATGAGAATTTTATTTAGGTTTAATTTTATTTTAGGTTAGGCCGTTTTTGCACTTAGTCTTATATTATATAGAAATTCAAGGTTACATTTAAAGTTAAAACACGTGTAAAATTACTTTTTTAATACAAAAGTGGATGTGAATATTTAATAGGTGAAAATCAAATTACATCTAAGGGTAAGGATTTTTTAAATCGCGCCATAGCATGTTAGAATATTAAATAGTTATGATTGTTTATATGGAAAAGAAGAACTGGAAAAAAACCTTAAAGTAAATACAGCATTACAAATACTTCTAACAATTTCATTGCACTCAACCATTTAAGTACGGTCGTTGTATATACGATATTTTTACACATTCTTATGAAGTCAGCCCTATAACGTGACATGGTATATAGACACCATATATCATGGTGTATAGATTCAGATATCCAAAGGGATAGAACAGGCAAAGAGGGTTATCTGATACGTATATTTCAAATTGTAATATAAAAAATATCATTATATTAATTGGTGCTGGAGTGTTAAAAAATTTAGTTTACGTTTAGTAATTAAATATATCAAAGAGAAAAAACCGTGTTTAAAAAACACAATTATTATGTTCTATAATGTATAATGTTAGGATTTTTAGATAGTCCCTTTTGCCTTCATTCCCTAAAAATCCTCGTACACACATTGCTCCAAGTCAGACAAAAAAAAAATATTACAATTGTTTCCTTCTAATTAAAAGAAGAAATTTTGCTAACGCGTAATCAGGTTGAAGATATGCAGAAATGAGAGAGCAGATGATATCTATCTCACTCACACAACCATGAAAAATAATAATTACAAATAGATTTCACACATTAAGCTAATACAAAAATGAGTAGATATCGGACTATATGTTCTGTCAATTTGATACACACATTATGCTCATTGAAAACTGAACCCGCGACCCAATTCAAATACTTAACAACCATATTGTTATGGTTTTAAACAAAAATCTATACGTATTTTGAATATGCAAACATAGTCCGATGTCTGACAAAAAGCCTTAGGCACTTACGGCGTACACGTATTTTGGCATATAGTAAATTTATCCATACCACAAACATCAAGAACACCAAAAAAACTACACTAATAATGAAAGGAACGCTCCAGTTATTTATTTATAGCTTCACGCCAATCCCCTTGCGGGACAGAGAGCATGGCTTCAATGCTCTCCAAAGACGCATGGGCATCGAACGCGCAACAATCACAATACACTTACGATCTACGTGTAAAAATCTTATAGTGACTTATACTAATTTAGATATTGATCGATGAATCTTTCGACTCGGATGCGAATTATATTTCGTTAAAAAATAAAGCGATCATAATTTCATTTTGTAATAATAATTATTACTTATTATAACAATTACTATTAATATTTTTGGTATCTGAATTATATGAAATAAGCTCTACGGTATGTACAAGCGCCTCATTCACGCAACTCATCCTCACGTCAAAGTGACAGCTGTCAAACAGTCCACTGTCATTAGTTGCCAATTTACAGTTTTTAATTTAGTATTCTAGAAACGTGAACGCCCCAGAAATTCCTTTGTATAAAATTGGATTTTATTTTAGAAGCGGGGACGTGATTAAACAGAATGTGAAACGTGATTTTCGACTGCTTTCGTGGAAACGCTGACGCCGTGTGAAGCGTGAAAATGCCGAAGCAAATAATATCTAGTAAATCCGTTCGACTGTTATAAAATCGTTAAGAACGATGATCTTTCGCATTCACTTTGTGTAAAGTACCAAAGTTGAATATCGACCCATTCAATAGTTAAAAGTGACAAATAGCGAATCTGTTTCAGAATTTTATTTCGCTTGGACTTTAAAAATATTGAACCATAAAACTGAGTTAGTGACGTTCAACTGAAAATTCTGGCAGGCGAATAAAATAATATATGAGAAAAAATCGAAACGTCCATATTATCACGTTATTAGCGTTTCTCACTAAACCTTTAATATTACAAGGTAATTTATTGTCTGCGTGTAAAAATTTTGGTATAGCGAAAGCAAGACCTATGCTAGTGTACTTATATATTGACTTCTTTGTCACAGCACAATTTGATTTACACAAAAGTGTGAAACTCTCACTAATTTATAGTGCTTGAAAAAACTAAACTTTAGTTCCTCCGTCACAAATATCGATATCTTCTCGGTTAATCAACACTAAACTAATATGGAGATAACGAATGATTTAAGAAAAAAATAAAAAAAAAATATTTTCAACTAATTCTGATAGTTTTAAATATCGGATGTTACTTGCGAGGAACAAAATTGTAACTCAATATTATAACATTTTTGAATTCAAACTTTAAATAAGTAAATGAAAAAACAATTTCTATTTTAAATTATTGTAATACTGAGTTACGTTGTTGTTCTTTACAGGTATCGAAATAGTGATAACTGATAGCGGTAAAGCGAAAAGTTTTAATTGATAAAGTTTATCCGTTATTCGTAAGAAATTAACAATTCATTCGTGATTAATCATCACGAAAATATTAAACTAATATTTTATTTAATGGAAAATCTGATATATTATATAATATAATTCACATCTGTACAACACTTACACTGATAACAAAGATAAAATGCAACCTCGAGCTTTAAAGTGATACGAAATAAGTAAGAAAAATAGAAAGCTTCGCACTCTATTCTCCAACATCACGATATTGGGAGAAGAATTAACGAGGGCTAAGCTCTCAATTCTCCACTTTCTAAATGCTAATTCTTTATCATCAGTGCGTTGTGACATAAATTGTTTAGCTAGCCATATGCGAATAATCTATTATGTCTAATAATAAAACAAACATAACGAGTGTTTTATCCTTTTCATATCGCTGTATATTGAGAGAGACAGTGATATTACAATACTCTCCTAAGTAAAAAAAAGCAAAGCAACTAGAACACCACATACATATATTAACACAAAATTAATACTAAACGAATCTATTGTTAACATTTTCCTGTTAACTGTTCAAAATATTCACATTCACAAAATTTCTTACATTGTATTCAAAATGTAGCGTATATTTTATAAAAATCGTAGATTTTCTCGTCGTTGAATCTGAATGTTTTTATTTATGACAACAAATATGGAGACTATCCCCCAAATGATTTCGTTATCTAATTTGTTACCAAATGTAACTCCATATTTCACACCATATTTTGTATTGTAAAAATGTGGATGCTATAAAAAATAAATGTATGATGATGTAACGTAGGTTATCCTGTCTCACTTGCCTTGAAGTTTGGTTACCCTGTGAGGGAAATTTACCGGTTCTGTAGAACTCTTCTAACATTTTATCTTTCTCTATGAATCTATCGTATAGCCATTGAGTTATACCTTCGTCGTCGGTGGGTACCTGAAAAAATTTAAAGTAAGGTAGGTCGTGAAACAAAAACAGTAATTTTTCATAATATTATTAAAAAAAAATACTTAATTGGCACGCCTTGAAGTCATGGATAAGAAAATTTAATTGAATTAAATTAATAAGTAACAATATTAAATATTTTCAATTACGAACATATTTTTGACACTTAAATGGGATGTGGATCAATCTTCATAGTGATCGATTTAACGATGTAGAATTTAATGTGCTGCAGCATCATCTCATGGCCAGTTAACGAACAATAGATAACAAAAAAGCATGTAAAATCACATATATGTGTCAAAATTATGAAGTAATTCGTAAATAATTAGGTATGGGAAATTTGTGGGTTTGAACAAATTTTTGACTCTTTTGACATTTTTCATTTGACATTTACATTTAAAATGGTTATGTTTATATAATGAATGTGTACTATGAAAACCTTTAAAGAAGATAATTAGCCCTTTATAACATCTAATTAAAAATTATTAAATTTAAATTAAAAAAAAATATATATTTTAAAAAGGACGTTAATAAGTTTGAATACGATATATTTAATTAATCTTTTTGATTCCTTCGATAGCTGGCTATATTACCAATAATAGCTTACAGTTAGCCACGACTCACGAGTAATATTAATATTAGTTTAGGTTTTAGGCAAAACTTTTATGTCAAACTAATAACATTTTATCGGTTAAGAAACCATAAATATATCGATGACAGATTATCCAATCATTATTTTCTATGCAATAAACTTTTGGCGTATTTCCAAATGGAAACGTTGCCAAGACCTATATTGCCCCTTTTTAGACATGGTTCGGTAGAGGTTCTTTATTTCTATACATTTTGTGAGAGGTTTTTAAAGTACTTTGTTTTTGAAAGTCGACCTACTTTCCTATGACCATAAATTGACTGCAAACGAATCTTTTTTTTCACCAAATTTCAAATTGTACAGTGATTTAAAAGATTGACAGTTGGACAAAGAAAAATTAGAACGATTCAAAATTGCATGTCATAATTTCCATAACAAATTTTAAAAAGCATGATAATTTAGATAGATTCCTAAAGTTAGAGTTTTATTTTAATTTACCGAAAGAGTTTTTAATACAGAGTTATTGACTTTTAAAGGTCAATTTTATTGGTATTAAATATATATTTTACTTTATAATATATATATGTACTAGCGGACCCGACAGACGTTGTCTTGTCTACACGTCTTTAATTTGAAAATTTCAAACTTTTTGGACAAAATTGTGAATCTAAACCATTCCCAGATCCCCTTGAACACACACAAAAAATTTCATCAAAATCAGTCCAGTCGTTTGAGAGAAGTTCAGTGACATACACACTCAGAGAAGAAATATATATATATATATATATATATATATATATGTTTATAATGTATATTTATCTTAGAAAAATTAAAAAATAAAACTTTGTTTTTAAAAAGAAGAAAAAACTTTACTGTAAAGTACAATAAGTATTGGTCGCTTTAACAAATGTTGCGGGCGAAAACTAGTTTATAATAGTTCGAACCACTCACCTCGTTGCTGGCATATAGTCTGTAGTGTAGATGTGTAGTGCACGGCTCCCTCGTACCACACACTATGTCTTGCAAATGTAGTGGGATGCGATCGGGATACGCGATAGTGACATCTAGGATCCATTCGATACTGTCCCCGCTGTTTGTATCGATTATTTTGGTGTTGTTTTGGTTGAAGTCATCTGTATAAAATAGATATTTATATATATATATATATATATATATATATATATATATATATATATATATATATATATATATATATATATATATATATATATATATATATTCTTGTATATTTTGACGACACTTTTGGCTCAGTTTGCAGTGACCCTAATTGCTGTGCCAGCGGTCGCGGGTTCGAGTTTCGCTGGGGGCATTCATTTTCAGTGTTTATATATGTGTAGTGCATCAACTATCTGATATCCATAACACAAGCCTCGTAGCTGAATGATTGAAGGAACTAGATGGTGCTGTGTGTTAATGTCCCAACATATTTATTTATATAGGTCTATCATTAATTTTAAATAATCAAAGAAAAATGAAGAAAAAAAAAAATTATGTGCACCAGTATCACACTTCAAAGTGATATGCAATTCGCATGTAAAGTATTTTTCATATTAACCCATACTGAAATTATTTTTCTTTAATGATGTTCTCCTGACCGATTCCGGCCACGGCGGCCAATCTCATTGAGACTAGCCAACTGCGCAGGAGATATTATAGTGCACAAGTGTACGCGCAGACACAACGTGCACTCTCTATTCCTGTCACTCTCATACTCTGGTACGACGTGGTGGACGTCCCATTTTCTTTAATATTAATTATATGAAAGAAAAATTGTACGCATGAATGACCTTCTCTCTAACAATAAAAAAAAAACAACAGTGAAATATTCCAAATGCAGCATGAGTTTAGAATATTTCGTTGAAATATATGTATGTAGGTTATTTTTAGTCGGTTCAGTAGATCTTCAGGTTCCGTAGTTCAAGACTTAAACCGTAAGCTATGCTTTATACAAAGCGGGTGTCATGTTTAATATTTATATACCACATGGAAAAAACGTGCCCAGTCATATAAAATTATATGAATCGGCACTAAAATCTCATCTCATAAATACTCGGTGGGCAAATAACTCTGTCTATTTGTTACGTAATGTTTAAACAGCTTTAAAATTTTGATGAGATTTTATCAAAGACAGATTCTATTATGCGGGGAGATATGTATGTATGTATAATATCTTTAAACTCCACCCCGCTTACCATGTCTTTGCAGAGTCATGGGAAAAACTAATAAAAATATAATAAACGTCCCATTGTCTTCTGACCCATAACGAGTAGAATAATTACTCCCATATATTTTTGAGTTATTTTATTATCGATACAAATTTTAGAACATATCTAAGTGACGAGTGAACATGCGATTTATAAGTATCTTATTTATATTACCTTTTTTGTTAACTTGTTTAGATGTGCTTGCTTGGCCAGTGTGAGGACCGACTTCTTCCATAATAATTTTCATGGCACCAGCGCGAGGTAGTGATACGTATTCCAACTTCGGTAGATTATTTTTTTCAGCAAACCTAGAGATGAAGAGATACAAATATTATTTTTCTTTTTTTAATATCTTATATTCGTAACTAGCGACTCTTTCCGCTCGAGTTAGTTACGTTTTAACATTTAATGTAGATTTCTCAGAGATGAGATATTTTCCCGATGTAAAAAGTATCCTATATGTTGACCCGGATAACCAGCTATCATCATACCAAACACTAATATCCATTTAGTGATTTTCTAGTGATGCGTTCTCAGACAGACAGACAAAAATTCTTAAAACTATAGATTCGGCTTTTGTATCGATAATAATGACTATATCAAGATTTTCTAAAAAATATTTTCTATATACAGGTTCGACTCTTCGATTATATGTATAGTTAAAATATATGTAAAATGATCACAACCGACAACAAAGTATGGAGATATTCGTTGTTTATAGAACTAAGAGTAACATGTTTTTTGTGGGTTTGTTATTCGATATCATTTTTTTATATTAATTGGTCCCTTGAGGCCTATTTTTTAAATTTATGCATTTAAATTAAAAAAAAATCCTATCCATTTTGAACGCGATATGAATTAAGGCTTATGTGGTTGTATATGCGTTAATTAATATTCTTCCCTATTAATTTGATTTTTAAGACGTCACTAGGTACTTACAATTATGCACAATGAATATGGTACATAGATTTTTTCTATCTGTCCATCATTTAGAAGAAATATGCCTCACACAAACTAACACCACGACTTAACTTGACTTAATCAGAATAAACATTATATATAGTAAACACTCGATAATCGAACCCTCTCTTATGTCATAGTAAACAATGCTAACAGTACTTAATAATAAACATTCAAGCATAATTATTGAAACTTAAACACAAAATTTCAATATGAATAGCAATTTCAATTAAAATATAAAAAAAATATATCAATCATCGACGTTGACCTTTGCACAAAATATACGTCGTTCATAACACAAACGTATCAATAAATTGAAAGTTTCATAATAACCAATTTCATGCGATGCCATTGTAAAGGCTTTCATTCGCCATATATCGCTTGCTACCGAATGGCCGATACCCGTATTTTATTTCAAATCATTATTTACACCATAGAATATAAACGTATTGGAAATGGCATGTACGTATATGAATTGGAATGTGCAATTTTGGTGCAAAAAACTGTAAGAGATAAGTAAAAACTTTGAAAACTTGGTTATGACTCGTCTTTGGCGCTCTCTGTAAGGTAGTACTTTATTGGACTTCAATAACAAAAATACAAAAATTTGTAAAACATGTGTGTGGGTACGTCTGTTACTACTTTACCCTGAAACGGCAGGACGTACATATTTGAATGAAATTTTAGTATACAGACAGACTAAAGTAGCATACATATATTATGAGCTACTCGTAGGCACTTTTGGACGTACTCGAGCGAAGCAAGGGTAAGTCACTAGTTATATCATACGAGATAGGAGATACCAAGCTTTCTATAATCTATACAAATAAATAAAATCAAAGTGTCTGATTTTAATGTCCAAATACGAGTACTTCAAAAGTATCAAATATATACATATGTATACTACATCAAAGTATATACGGTACATATATAAGAAATAAAATAACATTTTGTTGTCAGAATATCTGTTGTCTGTCTGTCTGTCTGTCTGTCTGTCTGTCTGTTTGTTCTGACTAATTTTCGAAACAACTGGACCGATTTTGACGGAACTTTCACTGGCAGATAGTTGATATTATAAGGAGTAGCTAAGGCTAATTTTATTTTAGAAAAAGAATTAGGGTTCCACGTAAAAATTTAAAACCAAGGAATTGTGATGAAATTCTACACGAATTTCGTTACAATTCCTTAACGCACCCGATTTACTGACGCATTTTCCATTTTATCTGACGCACACGAGCAAATAGGTAAGTTGCTATAATATAAAAATACGATCAAATAAATATTCAAACAAGTTTTCTTAATGAAATCTTACACGATGCTATTTCGTATGAGTTGTTCTAAGATCCTACAAGTACCAATTTAATGGAGGCCGGAGCTCGTTATTCTAGAGTGCCTACGATTTGTCTACGGAATGCTCGAAAGAAGTATCGCTAACAACATAAGCTTCAATTTTAATAAATGTTTGTTTCAAACGAATACTAAAAGAGTTTTATAAATACGTTGAAAAAACTAGAAAGTATATTTTTAATATATTTCATATTTCTTGTACAGAGATCTTGTATTTTAATATCCTAGCTAAACTAATTATATTATGACTCAATTTATGTTTAGTATAGGTTTCTCAGAGATGACACGATATTATCCGCAGTACAAAGTATCCTATATGTTGACCCAGATAACCAGCTATCATCATAGCAAATTTCATCAAAATCTGTCCAGTGGTTTTCTCGTGATGCGTTTCCAGACAGACAGACAAAAATTCTAAAAACTATAGATTCGGTCTCTGTATCGATAATAATGACTATTTCAATAATATTTTCCAAAAAATATTTAAAGAATGGGTTCGACTCAGTTAGAATTTTATTATATGTATAAATGATATATATATATATATATATATATATATATATATATATATATATATATATATATATATATACATATATATATAAGATATTGTTTTTCTAGTACGTTTGTTTTCTAAGGAAACGTTATTTCAAAAAAATTTGGTTCTAATATATGTATATATTTATCTAGCTAACATTATTTTAAAGGTAATAGTATTCGCCTAATGGTAAAAATTGGACAATAATAATTATTGAAAATTTGAGGAAAACATATAACTAAAGGTTTTCTATTTATATAAAAAAATGCTAACTGTATCTAAGTTTTTATTATTGATAGAACAAAAACTCATCAATAGCTACTAAATCAAAAAAAGAAAATCCGTTTACAAACAGAGGAGAAAAAGGTACTGAACTATTTGGTCTTTGCCTATTTATATATAGATACTACCTTAGCAAATTCTAAGCAATGACAATAAAGTCAGAAATGCAGAATTAACTCTATACATATAATAAAATTCTGAGTCGAATCTGTACATTAAATATTTTTTGGAAAATCTTATTGAATATTGAAATAGACATACGATACAGAGGCCGACTCTATAATTTTTAGAATTTTTGTCTGTCTGTCCGTCCGTTCGTCCGTCCGTCAGTCTGTCTGTCTGTTACCGCATCACGGAAATACCACTGGACAGATTTTGATAAAATTTGGTATGATGGTAGCTGGTTATCCGGGTCAACATATAAGCTACTTTTTACCGCGGAAAAATATCCCATTTCTGATAAAAAATACAAAAACTGCATTGTAAGAGTACACTAATATGTAAAACCTAAGAATTTGGTTTTTGGTCGGCCGCGGGCAATGCTAGTTATTAATAAAATATTACCTTTGACTGACTTCCCTTCTTTTATGTAAGAACCCTCCTTCAGGAAACAGAACCATGAACTGCCTTCCGAGTGGAATGTAGTACTTGTGTATGTGATCTTTAAGTTCTTTCAATGATTGCTCCCGTTTCGCTTTTCCCTGGAAAAAAATAATAATTTACATTATATTATTGGAATACTATTATTATTGCAAAACTATGGTTATTACTGCCTCGATGGTCTGGTGGCTAGCGTGGCTGTAGATTCGAAGGTCCTGGGTTCGAATCCTGGGTGAGGCCAAGTTTAGTTAATGAATCTTTCCGTTTAGAAAGTCTCAGTAACATCCGGAAGTGGGGAAGTCGGCTGTGTCTCGGAGAGCTCGTAAAGCCGTTATTTCTGCGCCTACTCTCTCTGGTCGTGTGGGATCGTTGTCCCTATGAGAGTGACAAGAATAGAGAATGTACGTTGTGTCTGCGCGTATACTTGTGCACTATAATATCTCCTGTGTTAGCTACTCTCAGTAGGAACGCACCCGAGCGAAGCGAGGATTAGACGCTAGTTTTGTAATATTATTATAATTTTTATTTATTTGGCTTAATTATAAAAGATCCTTCTAAAGACTCTACATATAAGCAAAAAACAAACTTATTAAAAAAATAGAACAATTTAACCAATCGTAAGATACAACAGTACAAAATTCAATTACACCTGATTCGTATTGCGAAAAAAAAAACAAATCGACTTTAGGAAATGTCACCAATCAATACACTGTAAATGAAAATTAAATTAAATTGACACATGTGAGAATCGGATCTGTTCCCAAATTTGAAACGATATATGCCATATAACAAAATTAATTAAAATTTCATCAAATCCATTCATTCCCTTTAATCAAAAATGAACTGTAAATATTGTCAACTTCAAAGGCATTCTCAATTAAGGAGTTCACGTTAAATTTACTGCAATCAATTATCTCATTGCTCGATGTAAAGAGGTCGCGTGCAGTCTTTAAGATTATATTCGGGAAATTACTATTCCTTTGTTTCTGATTACCCTCTCTAATATTATTCGAAACATTACCCTGGACGAGGGTAACCATATTATGGGTACTTTGGGTAAGTTTGAGATATGATATGACAGTATCATTACCTTTGTGTAAATGACCGTTAAGATAATTGAGTGGAGAATATCTTTCTTGATATTATAATATATAAATTAAAAAAAAATATACTTATATATTAATCTGAAGAATTTGTTTGTTTGTTTGTTTGTTTGTTTGTTTGTTTGTTTGTTTGTTTGTTTGTTTGTTTGTTTGTTTGTCTGAAGGCGTTATTCTGTGAATATAGGTACGAGTCCAATTTTACAAATTCTTTTTGTTTTTTATATTCTATTTATTGAGCAAGGTATAATAGCATATATAGGCTATCTTACACTGTAATCTATGGCAACGGATTAATTCTATAAAGTTGAAAGGACGTGGGTGGAGCCGCGAGAAAAGTTTGAGAACTTGAGAACTTCAAAAAGTTGAAGTAGGAGCATCTTATTATACAGACATACATACAAACACGTAGCATGACTCGAATCAAAATCGGTTAAGCCGTTTAGTAATTACAAGGGAACCGTTTAGCAATTATAGGATCGGACATACATACCATACATATATATGTATAATATACAGGTCAAAAACATAACCCTCCTTTCGGCTTCGCCCCAGTCGGGTAAATATAATAGCAAATCGTCGGGTCACCCTAGCACCGGTACAGTTACGAGCACAATATGTTCACTATAAATGTATTTTTATACGTCACGGTGCGTGAACGAGGCCCTAATGGTTATTATCAACATTCACTCGGTGAGAATGCACTTTTTCCACCCTGATTATTGGCCCCTTGTATGGGTAATCTATAATAATAGGGGCAAGGTATAAATATTCTTTTAATACATCTCATTGTTTGGTCATAATGTGGAAAATTCAATAGAATAGAACATTTGGGGTGTAGATAATGCTGTTATTAAAAAACATATATGAAACATATAGAAAATGTATGAAATAATTGTACATCAATAAATAATAAGATATAATAACTACAGAACCCCCGCGGCTATGCCCGCGTTCAATCTACAAAAAACTCTTTGACTTTATGTATGTTGTAATACAGGGATATACTCTTACTATGTATGTATATAATATTGTTCATACAAAAATACTAAAATCGAGATTAAAAAATGGGGGGTGGGGGTAGGAGGGTGAAAAATACTTTACGGTCTACTCTTATACCTACTAAATATACAAAAAAGGATTCATTAAAATCGGTCGAGCCGTTTCGGAGGATTGCGACCACAAGCACAGTGACACGAGATATTTATATATTATATTAATATTATCATTCGAGAACGTTTTGAAGACTGTCGAGACTCGAACATTAAATATAGTACATTTAAAAAGAATTCCTTCTAGAAATACAAAAAATCGAAAAAGTCTTATAAAACTCCACACGATTTTAAACTCCGATAAAATGTAGAGAAGGAGTAGAAGCACGATACTATTTTTATAAACTACACGAAATATTTTATTATCAAAGTTGTCGCAAACACACATTGAGCTCGGAACGTCCTGTTGGTTCATCGCAAACTCTACAAAGTTGGGCAATTAGACTAATAAATCATATATAATGTAATACGAAGCTTGAAATAGAGCGCCTAGTTTTTATATTACTGAGTTAAGCGCAAACATTGTGTTTATGGTTGTTTTAAACTAGTGATTTACTCTCGCTTTGCTCGGGTGCGTCGTTGTGAGTCTAACAGTACCATAATATGTCTTACTCCAGGTCATAGTATATCTGTGTACTTAATCCGTCTAATCGTTCATGATGAAGAAGAATCAAACATACAGACACACACACACTCGCATTTATAGCAGTTATTATTTCTTTACTTTTTTTACTACTAGTATCATTTAGACCAGGAGTTCCCGACCAGTGGGGCACGCTCCCTAGGGAGGCATAGAGATAGTTTATTTTGTGTAACTTAAAATTAAAATATATAAATATTTTTAAAATATTATGTTTTATTATAAAAAAAAAAATAAAGGGGGGCAAATATTTTTTGTAATCCGGGGAGGCTCAATAGAAGAAAGGTTGGGAGACCCTGATTTAGACCATAGCATGCTACTAGGATCATATATTTTTGTTACTATATAGAAAAAGAGCTTATCAAAACTATACATATCTTATTTAAAAATGTTTGAGTATAAAGTATAATATTGCTTTTACCCTATAACCTTAATGTACTAAAACTTAGAGCACGATTTCAATTTTCGCTTAAGACCAATTTTGTATTATCATACAAATATTTGCTTGGTTGAATAAAACAAACTGTTGCCCATAAAAGGCAATACAATAAAAAGTTTTTAATAAAAAAATAAAAACCGACTTAAAAAAACACTAAAACGTAAAAAAGAATTTATTGGTAGTTTTCATTTACTATAGATACCTAATCATATATTTTCGAAGTCGGTGTGCTTTGTGTGTCGGCAAAAAATTTCATTAGCTATTTTTACACCCTTAGGTGTGGTATTTTTTTTCAAGTTTAAATGGAACCAAATTGAAAGTTTACACTTTCAAACAAAAGAAAAATTGACCAAATCGGTTAATAAATGACGGAGTTCTGAGATAAGAAACATAAAAAAATACAGCCGAATTAAGAACCTCCTTTTTGAAGAAGTCGGTTGATAAAAGAACTTTATTTTAATCAAAGCGTTAAACAAAACAACAACTATGTATTAACTATTAGATCCTAAAGCAAAACAAAATCCTTCGAGATAACTAGGTATTATAAGCTATAGTAAAAACTAAGCGTTGGCCAGCGTTTCCATAAGTTCGATGGCCGGCCAATTGCACTTCGCTTACTGGGAGCTCACGATGTACGCTCCACTGTACGCTTCGTGTGTCGGAAATATAATAATAATAATAATATATATTAAAATACACTTAATTTATAACTAACAAAGAATTATTAATAATATGTAAATTTACATATATAAGTCTAGTATATAATATGAAATATTACATATTATGTCTAATCTTATATCATTACTATCTCCAGAAACCATATTTCTCTTTTAAGCCTTTGGTCGATTATATGATAAAAGAAAATAAGCAAAAAAAGGAATTAATACTTTATAATGTATTTACAATTAACTGATTCACTTAATCAAATTTACTTCTATTGAAAATCCAACTCTCAAGATATCTTGGTACGGATCTTAAGATTTGCTATAGTAAATATTTATTGGTCTTAATTGAAAAAAATAATCCATCATTTAAAGTAGAGATTAAAAAGTAATAATTTTAACAATCAGTTCAATTCAAATACAAATCAACAACCCAATTTCAATAACCAATAATAAAACAACGGTTCACAAAACCATATTATTTAATATATTACTTTGCGAGTATGTGTCGACACAAATGGCAAATCACGCTCAATCTGTCGATCGTTAGCGTTTTCAAAAGTTCTTCCGACGACTAGATTGGAGTTCATTCCTGTTTAGGAACAGTTCGCCGCACCCGTGGGAATACGAATTCCTATATTCTGTTACATTCTCAATTATAATCTTTACATTGTACCTACTTTCTATGTAGTGCGGTCTAATTGATATGAAATTACTCGTAGTTGTTATGGGCTATTTTGCTTTGCAAAGTAAGCAGTACACTAGAATACATCAATTTTGACGTACACATATACATATACATAATATATATACATATACTATCTACCAGTGGCGAAGGGTCCATACAAGACGTCTTACCTTAAAATTATTTTGCTATAATTTTCATACATATTTTAATTTTGTAAATGTATAAATGTTCTTTTGAATATATATATATATATATATATATATATATATATATATATATATATATATATATATATATATATATATATCTGCATTAATACGTTCACTCTTCGCCACTGCTAACTAGATATATCTACTGTGACTTCATGTATATGTATAGTATTTTAATTAATACCTACTATACGTGAATGTATATTTGTTGGTTTGTCTGTAATTTATTGACCGACATCAGAAATTTGGATGTTCTGCTTTGTATGTTACGAAACATCTTCGTCAATATATTATATCAATGAATCGATCAGCATGATTCTTTTCTAATTAACAAATCGGTGTGACTTCGATCGGTGCATTGTGCCATGTTGTACCCATTATAAAGTTCTAGAAAAAAAACATCTCCAATTGGGTAATATAAATATAATAATACTTTGAAAGTATGTTTAAAATCAATATGCCTCTTTAGTAAAACAAAGTTATTATAATTTAAAGATTTACTATATATACAACATTGCAGACATTCTTTTTGTTGCTACACATATGTATATATACATTGTATGTATGTTTATTAAAAAAAGTTACCAAAAGATGCATAGAATGTATTTAAAATATTATATTTTCTGAAGATTCAGATTAAATACTTTCTAACAAGAATACATAGAAATTTCTTGTTTCAGACAAATATAATTATTTCATCGCACTGAAACATTCATTAAACTAAATTAACGACTTGTCAGCTATCACGAAGACTTTCGTCTAATATTGTAACAATATTCACACAAAATATTACCATAAAAATCAAACCAAAAACTCCATATTAATCAAGATATACATTTTTCTATGTAGAGCTAAGGACAAATTAATTAATAAGTAAAAATAGAGCTAAGGTCAGTAAGCAATATCGCTAATGAGGTAGTACTATAAAGTCAAATAAACGTCGAATAAATTCGCCCTTGAGCGGTACACGAGTGACCCATTAAAATATAAGCAAAATTCGTTTAGTGAAACTATAAGTAACAAATGTTTGAGAGTCTTAACGAGGGTATCCAGGCGAAAGTTTCAGGCCTCGTTACCGTTCTAAGCGTAAGATAAGAGAAAAACTTATAGTAATGTGTACACTGAAGGCTGGAATCATGTGTGGATAGAAGCTTTTGAAGCTTTATGTATTACTAGTTTTCGCGCGCGACTTTGCATGCTTTGAAAGAGTTTCCTTTTTATATTTCCTTGTTATTTAGTAGAGTCATTTTAATAAGCTCAGGACTACATATTTGTTACAATATTATCAAAATTTGATTATTATTTCACAGAATTTCAGTCTGATGATATAACGTATACATTAGTATAACTTTCATCAAATCTAAAATAAACTGTTTGCTTCACCCTATAATAGAACCCACGAACTCTACCATAGTACAAAAGCTAAGCACTGTGCCAACCAGTTATTATGTATTAGAAATATTAACTATATTATGAGTCCTTCTTTTGCTCGTAATTGTACAGATAAACCTGCTACGTGCGGTTTTCTTACAGCAACTCTAATTACCTACCGTAAGCTTTCTTCTATTTCTGCTTTAATATCGCAATCGTACTGGTATTTATCGTTCCAATAATGAAGCTACGATATTGAAATAGCGAATTTCATCCCGATTATAAGGTTTAGGTACTTATATTTTTTACCGATTATTTTTAGTAAAAAAATAATTTATAATATGTACTTAATAGTATCCGATCGAAATAGGATTTGCAACCGAAACCGAAACCGAATCTGCGCCCTCGGTCTTGGTTTCAGCTGAAATCGAAACCGAATCTTCGGTTCATCATTAGTACTTGCGTATCCCGTAATCCTTTTAATTAATGAATTATTATTAAAAATACTTTTACTACGTATTAACCTTCATGGTGTAAGGAATTGTGCAAAGTTTTCCCAGCCCCGTTGGTCAAGGCTCTGCGTAATCTGTTAGTTGGGCGACAGTGGAAAAACTTAATACTTTTATTAATCAGAAGACCACAAATAGATTTTTTTTTTTATATGATTTGTTTTCAGCAATTAATCTTTATATATAAAATTATGGTAGGCATGTATTGTGTCTTGACCGATTTTGGTTTTTGTGTACTTGTGATTTTTTTATTTCTAAAAGAGATCTGTAGTTAGCACAATATCTGCATATTAGATCCGCTAATATTTAACGAATTCGCAACATACCTACTTCTTTTCAGACGCAATTATAAAAATATGTTCAATAGGTGTAAATCAGTAAGTAAAAGTAAAATCGATAGATAGGTGATTCGTTAAATTGACGTAACTTTTTTATTTATGAACCGATGGAAATAAAACAAATAGTAAATGTTAAGTGAAGCTTACCAAAATATATTGGTGAAAACCGCATCCAAATCGGTTAAGCCGGTTCTGAGATTAGCGCGCAGACAAACAGACAAACCGACAAACAGACAAAAATTCTAAAAGTCATTTTTTTGTTCTATTGCGTAAATAAAGACCCACAATGACAGTTTTTCTCAAATATCTTCCATGTACAGACAGCGATCAGTTACACTTTTATTATATGTACTAGCGGCTCACCTTCGCTTCGCTCGGGTTCGCCTCTAGAAAAACACTAAAAGTTGTTGTGTACTAAGCTGTATAAGGTACTATAGTTTTTTAACTATCCCACGGGAACTATTAAATTTTCCGGGATAAAAAGTATCTAAGATGTTGCCTGGGAATATAACGTACCTCCATGCAAAATTTCATTTAAATCGGTCCAATAGATTCGGAGATTAGCCCGTACAAACAGACAAACAGACAGAGAAACAAAAAATTTGAAAAAAATCTGGATGTTTTATTTGTCTCCTTACATCGCCCTAACTCGGTTTTTAGCATTTTTTTGCTATGTACAGACATTTGACCTCTACTATTTTATTATAGTATAGATAGAAGATTTAAAAAAATAAAAACATAATTTATAAAACTGAATCCTTTAGCTAAGTAGTTAGTTTTATATTTCGAAATGTGCATAACTACGTAAAAGTACTCGGAACTACTCCACTCACTTAGCATTTGAGATGCATTTCGTTTATCGACGCAACACAGTAAGAGATTTGCATAAATAAAATACAGATTACGCTACCAAATGATATGCACATGCATAGTACATTGGACTGTTCTACTTTAAATGAAAAATAAATAGACACTCGCTTTTAGATAGAAAAATATGAAGCTATACCCACTTAGCATAATACTTTTTAGTTATTTTATCGAATAATTAATGGAATGGTCCAGTCAAAGTAGAAAAAATCTGCTATTACAAAATATTATTATAAAGCATTAAACCTTGTCGTGGTGGGGAGGCTCATTAGCGTCCGGCAGCTTATCCGGGCGCGAAGCCAAGAAATGCACAGGGAGGTGGCCCACTTTGGTGGGTGGTGTGTCATGCGGGTTGCTCCTGGTACTTCTCTGTCAGCAGAGTAGAGTGTTGAAGCAACCCCATGGTTGTTGTGGTCTGCTTCGACAAACCTGCCGTCCGGGCGTCGTGGTTGAGTGCGTAAGCGATCCTCCGACACCCCATTAAGACAGGGTTTCGTTAGGTTTTAGTGGGTAGTACTGGCTTTAACATATACCTGTATGTACATATAGGTGATACATGACCACCTATATGTATGCAGGTGGTATGGCTAAATGTTATTTTTTAATTTCCCAACGTTAAAAAAAGGGGTTAATCATAGTGATAAATATACTTTAACTAGAAAAACATTCTTTATGCCTATGGGAAACTAACGTAAGAACGCGTGATCGTATCTAATGTAGCTAAATAACAAATCGTCGTTTTGCTCAATCCTCCACGTTTCAAAGTCTTTATAAATATAATTATCAAAACCATTCTAATGACTATTAAAATTAATTTAGTTAATTAGTTAGGCTTGGTTTGGTTATTAGGCTTAAATAATCATACATTTTAACGAAACTGGTACACTGCTTTAATATATTTAAAAAGAATTTTTTCCATCCTTAACGGTATATTTTTTCCTGGAATTTTCTATGGCTACTACTTTTGAAGTGAATCTTATGAATACATAAAAAAAAAAACAAATTATAAAAATCTATTTACAATTAGCGAAGATATCGCGTAAAGTACATACATACATACATATATACCCACAAATTTCGTTTTTATATTACAAAAATTGTACACGTTTATATTTCGAGTACCACTTTATTCAGAAGTCAAGTAATAAAATACATAATTGTTTCTAAGCAAATGTATAATGCTAACTAAAAGCTCGATACGAGGGCATGATTCATATTAATTATGTCACAATACTGGGGGCAAGGCCTCTAGAATAATATCCTATATTACTATAATAAATATAATATATTCGTGAAGTACCCCCGTCGCTAAGTGTTTATTCTGGCTAATCTTAGAAACTTCTGTACACGCTTTAATAGCATTTTCACGAATAGAAAGAAAGGTTCTCTTGGTAGGTGACTATATTGCGAAAATAAGCTACCGGTATGGATGATGTTTTTGGATTAAGTTGGGAAAAACTTCGATAATAATATAAATTCCAAGGGCACCTAGGGTCGATAGCAATAAAATTCTAACTGATTCGAATCTGTACATAAAATATTTTTTGGAAAATCTTATTAAAATAGTCATTATTATCGATTCAGAGACCGAATCTATAGTTTAGAAAATGAACGAATGAATCCGAATGGAGCGAGGGTGAGTCGCTAATAATATATAAGTGAACTACTGGAGAGCCTTAACGATAATATAAATAGAAATACAAGAAAAGTAAGTATAAATAGAATGTTATTATTCATAGAATTCCGTATCAGAAAACTCAAACAGTATATTAATTTGATATACGTAGAAGATAGTAGGGACCTACTACTTCTCGGTAACATTAGGGAGAGGGTGGACAGTGTAAATCTACATTTCTATAACCTGCATAAATAAAACATCGTATAATGAGGAAACCTGCATATCTGAGAGAACTTAGCAAGTTTTCGAAAGACATGAAATCCGCCAAGAGATCCTCCTCGCATTGAAGGAAGGCCCGTGCCCAGCAGTGTGATGTTAAAAAGGGCTAAAAAAATTAAAGCACTGTGCAAAAATTAAAATAAAATATTTCACTATTTTAAAAGAATAATTTTATAAGAGTAGATATATATTGTATTAGCGACTCACCCTCGCTTCGCTCGGGTTCGTCCCTAGCTTGCTTACCCATACAAACTTTCATCCTCATTCTCACCCCCTTAAGGGATGAATTCCGGGATAAAAACTATTTCACTCACTCACTTTTCATATCATGAGATTTAAAAAAATCTTATTTTAGTAAAAAAAAATTTCTTTTAATTTTCTTCTATACAAAATTTGTCATGACAATAAAAACACACAAAAAAAAGAATTATCCAATTTGGTGCAGTCGACCGGAAGTTATGCGTGTACATACATTTCGGTGATTCATTTTTATTTATATAGATAGATGTTTCTGCATAGAGATAGTTTATGGGCCGAAAAGTGAAATCGGTTTTAGACAAGGTCACTAATTTGTAAAGGCATAATATTTTTTTCCTTATATATCTAATAAATGTGAATTTGTTTATTTATCCTTCTTTCACGTTAGGATAGAGCGATGGATTGTTGTGATTATTTGTATGTATATGTTTAGAGACCTAGACTGAGGCAAAAGCTACCTTTAACGTTGAAAATGTCTTATTTCCACGGCGAAAACATATTATTATAATATATAATCGGTAAGCAATTATATAAAAGCTTTATACTGAAAGACGCTAATTCAAAAGATCAAAAGCAAAGTAAATTTTAAGAATAAAAAAGTAAATGAAACTTAAAAGTTTACTAATCAGTTTATATGGATGATGTAAATAATGATCGATAATGTAATCTAAAGTACAAAAGATGCATTAATAACTGCATTTACGATACAAAATAATGATAATGTTTAAATAATATAAACATTACAAAGACTTAATATCATACTAATTATCATAATTGATGATTGCATTACAAATGGTGTTCATGCAGTGGAACCAGCGCGTGCGCAGGACTACGTGAACAATGTCAGAATCGCAAAGCGTGACAGTATATAAATAACAATATAAGCACGTGTTTGTTATTTTATTAGTTTTCATTATTTAGTTTCTTTATTGTAAAGAAACAAGTATTTTTGATAATAACGTTATAGCTATAATCATATGTGTTATCTATCGTATCTATCTTTATTATCTCTACTAGCTACTCACCCTCGCTTCGTTCGAGTTCGTCCCTAGGCGATTCTTTAAATAGACATAACTTTTTTTTATTTATGAACCGATTTAAATAAAACAATATACGAAATATTAAGTGAAACTTACCACAATACATTAGTGAAAACAGCACCCTAATCGGTTAAGCCGTTTCTGAGATTAGCGCGCACAAACGCACAGACAAACCGACAAATAGACAAAATTCTAAAAATCATTGTTTTGAGTCCTGTTGCGTTAAAAAAGACCTCCAATAATAGTTTTTCTCAAATATTTTCCATGTACAGACAACGATCAATTACAATTTTATTATATGTATAGATTTACATAGATGGATAGATAATAATAATGGGTTGTTTTTAAATACTTGTAATATAAGTAATACTACTCAGATTTCTTTGAATACCGTATCATATCGATATCAGAACAATATGTGTGTTTATGTATCTTATCACTTATAATAATTTATCCAATGTATCCTATAAAGGGTATGTGAATACTTATATGATTAATTATCGTACAAGCGAAAATCATACTCGTGATCTTCAGCCATATACGGTAGAAAAAATAATTTCATAATACTTTCTTAGATTTACGCGAATATTTGATTTTATTGACGCGAATATTTGACATAAAACTATCTTTTCGGATTTAGTCGCGGATTTATTTGCATTTTTGTTTCCCGACGTTTCGAATGCTTTACAGCATCCATGGTCACGGGAGATACTGAGGTGTTACATGTCTTGAAGGTATAGTTGTTACAGACAGCCTACCCACAATTAACAAAACGAAAATCGCACCAATTACATTACAATATTTTTTAACTTTAAACATTTTTATAATTTTAATTATAATTGAATATGGAATATTATTTATTTAATTTTTGCTATTATTTTTATAATTATTACAATTATAAAAATATTAATTAGTAAATACCCAACACAGTAAGTCCAAAAGTTCTATCGACCTCGAAAGCAAAAATCTAATTACAACTATACCGATGGTAGATAAATAAAAATAATCCTGGTAAAGTATCGGCTGATTTGCTCATCCCCAACTTTTCCGTTTCCGGTAAATTGCTAGAAACTTTCCTTCGTTTCCTCTCAGATAGACCTTGCAATTTTTGGAGATTATATAAAGTTCGCTGTTGAAACAAATTTTTTGTTTAGTAAAAATATCGTTTTTATTTAACTAATTAATTTATTAATTCTTATCCATCCAATACTAATATTATAAATGTGAAAGTTTGTGAGGATGGATGGATGTTTGTTACTCTTTCACAGCAGAATAGCTGAACGGATCTGGATGAAACTTGGCACAGATATAGATTGTAGTCTGGAATAGCACTTAGGTTACTTTTCATCCCGGAAAAATGTACGGTTTCCATGGAATAAATTTGTTTTTGTCTAGGGACTAGGGATAATAGAATATAGATATAATAGACGTATTATCTCATTTAAGAATAACTAGAACACGTGAGCATAATTAAACGTATCAAAAAATTGTTAATTGATAAAAAACAGCATTTTGATACTAAAAGGCAGAGCTATTTAACTTTACAAAGTGTAATTTCGTATAAGTGTAGATTTTCCCCCAGGCGTTCTCAGCTTTCATCGCATAGTTTTTCAGGAGCTGGTTTTTGTCCCCACCAAGAGATTACGAGATTTAGAACGGTTGTCGACAAACTTTACACCTTTAAGTTGCCTTAATTTTAATTGCTTTCTACTTGCACCTTTATATTGAAATTCTGTAGTAAAATGGTTTTTGGATCTTTTTGGGTCTACGTAATGTAATGAAGAAATATAAGTCCAAAATTATTCGAACCAATCATAATTGGTATAAAATACACATTTTACTTTAAAAAAACCTCTGAAAAGTAAAAATTTTAATAATAGGGGAAAAAACTCTCTGCTGTAAAGTACAATAACTATTGGTTTTTTGAACAAATAAGCAGTGAAGTGATGAAAGGTCAGTACTATTGCAAACCCAGCGTGGATGATAGAGTGAGGAGGTATAGAGTAATAAAGATGATAAACATCTTGTTTCCAATCATAAAACTAAAATAGTTATATTCAATACTAGCGACTCACTCTCGCTTCGCTCGGGTTCGTTCCTAAGTTGCTTCCCCATAAAAACTTTCATTCCCATTTTCATTCCTTTAAGGGATGATTTCCGTAATAAAAAGGATCCTTCATCCTTTCCAGGGTGTTCAGCTTTTTCTTTCTTACCAAATTTCGTTTAAATCGATTTAGTGGTTTCGGAGCTTATTCGGTACAAACAAACAAGCAAAAAAATCTTTCCTATTTATAATATGTATAAGTGTAGTTTTTTTCAACCGACTTCTAAAAAAATGGAAGTACTCAATTCGTCGGAATCTTTTTTTATCTATATTCACCGATTACTCGACGATGCCTAAACCGATTTGAAAAATTCATTTTTTGTTTCAAAGGGTTCTTCTTCCCAGGTGGGTTTTAAACTAATGGCTGAATCGAATGTGTTATTAAAAAACTTTCTTCTTAAAAATTTTATTTTCTTCTTAAAAATATAATATATGGTATGGATGATAGATATAGGTAATAGGAACATAGGTTCAGTATAAAAAGCAATGCTGTACCTAAGTTCTAGTATCATATATATAAGTCGACTTTTCTTGTTACCTATTATAGGTAAGTTGATCGCTTACATTAATTTTTATCGCAATTTCGAAAATACAGGAGATTTTTTATTTAGTTCTGTGTTTTTTTAATAAAATTATTGTGTATGTAAATTAATATATCTAATATAATTTATGTACATTTTGAATATTTTCGGTACTTCATTTGAATTATTTTTTTAGTTTAACTAATCGGCAGTCTCGAGGGAAGTCTCATTAAAACGTTAAGGAAACATCCACTCCTAAGGGTGGAATGATTTGTTCTAATTAAGATGATTATGATTCTAAAAACCTTTTAATTTTTACGTTTATAAACCATTAGCTTTTCTAAACAGCGAAATGAGATTAAAATCACATACTAAAATATTAAAACGAATTCTAAAATTTGGCGAGCAAAGTTTGTTCTATTATTTTAGTGAAACTTAATTTATTTTTTAGTTCAACTACATTCAAGTCTCATCTATACATATAATAAAATTGTAACTAAGCCGAATCTGTACATTAAATATTTTTTTGGAAAATCTTATTAAAATGTACATTATTATCAATACAGAGGCCGAATCTATGGTTTAGAATTTTTGTCTGTCTGTCTATCTGGGAGCGCATCACCAGAAAATCACTGGACAGATTTTAATGAAATTTGGTATGATGATAGCTGGTTATCAGGGTTAACATTTAGGATACTTTTTACAGCGGCAAAACATCTCATCTCGGAGAAATCTATACTAAACGTAAGTAGGGACGAACCCGAGCGGAGCCACGGGCGAGTTGCTTGTTAAATTAATGAAATTAGTTAAACTAAAAACAAAATATTATTGTGTAAAAGAAATCTTTTACTTTTACCACGCAAGTAAAGCCGCGGGTAAAAGTAATCGTTCATAAAGAACCCTTTCAACTCACAAACCACACGCCCTATTGTCCACGTGTCGTTAATTAATTAGTGTGAAAAAAATTAACGGCGGTGAAGCGTCGCGTGCGCATATGAAGCTAGCCAAGCGCGCTTCCTGTGTAAGGCTGGCTGTCCATAAAAAGACATGCGAAGCGATATTTTTCTTTTCAATATTTAAAATATTATACTTTTATATATCTACTAGCGACTCACCCTCGTTCCGCTCGGGTTCGTCTCTAGGTACGTTTTGACTGTTATTATAGATGAATCATAAATGAGATATTTTTCCGCAGTAAAAGGTATCCTATATATCGACCCGGATAACCAACTATCATGGTGCCAAATTTAATCTAAATTTGTCCAATGGTTTTCTCGTGATGCGTTCCCAGACTGACAGACAGACGAAAATTCTAAAAACTAAACATTCGGTCTCTGTATCGATAATAATGACTATTTCAATAAGATTTTCTAAAAAATATTTAATGTACAGATTCGACTCGGTTAGAATTTTATTATATATATAGAAAGAAGTAACACGTCATTATATTTATGACTAAAGGATATTTTTATTAAAAATATACATAATATTAAAAGTATTTTTCAATTATTGGCATAGTATAAGAATGATAAACTAGTCAGTTACAGTCTGTTCGAGTACGGAAGTATGGCCCTCAATTTTTTTTATTTAAGACTTTCTTGTCAGAAAAAATCAAAAACCTAATTTGCAGCTGCAAATATAAGGTAAGATCAAATAATTATTTGAAATAAATACATACTAATTTTATATTAGAAAACATCCTATATTACGCTGTGGTTTTTTCAAATTAATATCTTTTTTAATAAAACATAGTTTTATTACAAAATATTAAACATTTATATATCTAGCTATAGCAACATTCCTCATATGGATGGTGAGCCTACAATAACAGGGAACATTTATCAATGTGGACGTTTACACTGTGTTTCGTAAAAAAGCTACAACAAAGTCGCGATGAATTAATTATGGCATAATATTATATTGCTCTTTAAGTCACTTGTCACAAAAATGATGTGATTACTAGTTCGATTTTGGCCCGCTTTCAGATGGTCAAAAACAAATTCTTATGTTTAACATATTAGTATACTCTTACATTGTATTTTTTCCTTAAAAATGAGATATTTTCCCGCGGTAAAAAGTATTCTATATGTTGACCCGGATAACCATACCCAATTTCATCAAAATCCCTCCAGTGGTTTTTCTGTGATGCGGTAACAGACAAACAGACATACAAAAATTCTAAAAACTATAGATTCGGCCTCTGTATCGATAATAATGTTTATTTCAATAAGATTTTTCAAAAAATTACAAATGTACAGATTCGGCTTAGTTACAATTTTATTATATGTATAGATTTAGCAAAAATATTATATTTGCATAGTAAATATACTATACAGACATTTTGAATAGTTAAGGCATATAATTCATTATCGAATTTACATAATGCATTTAATAATTTTACAATTGATTTACGTATGTTTTAACAAATTGCACAATATATTAAAATTTAGTTAGTATATTAGCTTAACAGACCGTATCCTAGGGATGAGTGGTATCCCATACGAGAGTGAGAAGAAGAGGATACGATGAGATGTGATGCCGTAGAAGAATTCAGAAATATCCTGGACTGTATTCTGGACTAACATATCTATCCTCAGAGAGCTTAGGATCAAGGAGCGTCTTTCCTCCATTGTTAAGGCTTGAACCCTAACCTACTTTGGTCGCGTGTTCAGGGCCATCGAGTGCTTAGTAGCGCAAGGAACAGTAGAGGGCACTAGAACGCGTAGTAGATCACCTATGGGTTAGACGAATCAAATCAAGAATGTGCGAGAAAGGCGACCACTAAAAAGGAATGAAGGCCAGTCAAGAGTGTCACAGAAACAAAATGATGACCACGACCATTCTATCAAGACTATTAAGACTAAGAAGAATATCCTATAGAAACTACTTCATAATATAGTTGCTGGAGAAAAATAAATCTACATCCAATTTAAGGCCAATGAATGAATGAAAAATGAAATATTTATAAAATAAACCTAAAACACGAACACTCGTACAATAATATAGATTCAATTACTCTAAATCGAAAGCAAAGTTAAATAATACAATACCTATAGCACAAATTGACCTTTTATTATTTGAAATACCAATCCAATGGAAAGATGTCAACAAAACAAAGTTGAATTCAAAACTTGCCTATTATTTGAAAATTTTCAAAGAGCCATCGATGGGGGGGTTTCTAAAATTATCAATTAAAACAAATCGTCAAACTCAGATACCTCAATTATAATAATGGGTAAGTTTGTATTAATCAAGCGATTGAGCCGTGGGTTGCCCACCCTGGGGGAGGGTGGTGTGACCCCATTCGATAAAGTTACTGGAAGATAACTCAGTAGAAACTTTAAAGTAAATAACAGACGACGGATGGGACTTGCTACAATGTAGATCTGTCTTCATTTAAAACTCCTTAAAGGTGCTTATACAAAAATAGTTTTTAGTATAGGTTTCTTCTGAAAAGATATAGATACTAGGACTTCGGACAATAGAGCTTATGACCTTTCTATACGATTCTGTTTGAAACAATAAGTTCTTGAAAATATGCATTTAATATTTTATATTAATTATGAAAATCGGTTCAAAATTATTGCATGCATGCACACATACATACATTAGTATTGAGTATTTTAAAGTTGCCGTTTTTGAAGTCGATAAAAAGTATTGCGTATCAACTGACAAATTACTTTTTACTTAGCCATTTTATTTTTATAGCCCACTTAAAATAGTAAGTCTTTTAAACTTTTGTCATTTTTAATTTCGAAACGATTTTAATCATAGTTTAAATTAATTTTAATTATTATATCAATTTGAATAATTATATTGAAAAGCAAAGTACTAAAGTCAGATTATCTTTCCATTTAGAAATCTGTTTATTTCATACATATGTATAGACACTTAGTAAGACATGCAAAGTGACAAAAAAGCGAATAAAGTAATAGTCCACTAAGAAAATGACCTAATTATCTATCTTGAGCGAGAATCGAATGCAGACTATAAAATTAGACAATACACTTGTTGTATGGTACAGTTTGTTTAATTTAATATTATAGGTATGTAAAATAATAGCCTAAAATTAAAAAGTTATAAAGTATCGGAAACGGAAGCTATATGATATGGAAGCCTTCCAAGTAATAGTTTAACGCAAATAGATCGTTTAATCTATATGTACGTATATGATATACTAAATTATTTTAAAGAACTAGTATTCGCCCAAAGGTTTAACCATTCGACCATAATCACCATAAAAATATATTGATAACACTAAAGCTCGGCCATAGTCCACCACGCTGACCAAGTGCGGGTTGGCGGACTTCACATGTCTTTCGAAAACTTGCTAGGTTCTTTCAGACATGCAGGTTACCTCACGATATTTTTCATTCACTGTAATACAAGTGGTAATCATGTTGGAAATGATTCGCACATGAAAATATCAGATGTTCAAGACCTAGGACTTAAACCCGCTCCACTCGGTTTTCCAAGTGAGCGGGTCACCATTGGGCTATCACTGCCTTCTTTCATATTACATAATCGATAAGAAAAAAATAAAATTTGTTATAAAGCTATCGTCCAGAACCGATACAGATCCCGAAAAGATAGTTTTATTAAAAAAAATCACGTGAAAATATTAATCGTTAAGATTCAAATCTCATAGTAACAAATTCATTAAAAATCAGCTTAACTATGAAAGTGAAAACCAAAGTGCTTCCTGTACTGGAGTTCCGTTTCGAAAAGCAGCGCTAGCTTTACAAATAATACATCAAAAACAGTAAACCTGTATGAGAAGTGACTTTAACTTTAATAGGGCAAATGCTAACCAATCAATAAAATGACCGCGCCATACACATTATGGTATCGTCATGTCACTATTGATATTTTGTACTGTACACAAAAAAGATTGAATTTTAAAATAATTATTTAAAATAATATTTATTACAGTACGTCAAAATAATTTTTTTTTTTTTAGATTTACCCGAATATTTGACATTTTAAATAAAACTATCTTTTTGGTTTTTTTTTCGGATTTAACCTACCCTTTTGAAAATCATTGTGTAATTTTGTGGGTAGGTGATGTCTGTAACACTTACCTTACTTAGTATATAGTATTAATCTTAAACGTATTTAAACACAGTAAAAAAAAAACGGATCAAATTAGAGTAATTTGAACCGCCGCCTCAATTTACGTTATAAAAACAATTACATATCCAAAATGCCTGAAAATAATGGCAAAATTCTTTTTTTATTTTTGAAAAAGACAAGAATAAAATATAATGTAAATAAATACACAAAACAAAACACAAAAAAAAATCTTTTGCCGTGTTTATAACATTAAAAATTTACAAAATTTTATTACTTTTTTGCTAACTCTAATCGTAGAATAATGAAACAGCCTAAATACGAGTCAATATGTTTGTAGTGACGTCGACCGCGAGCCAAATAGATATTACACGAACAATCCGCGTAATTATGATTACACTTTGTTCGCCAATTGAACCTAATTTTCGCATTTCAATTCATAGCCTAAACAGTATAGGCATAAAATACACTGATATCTGTTGTTTAATAATAATTAATGAACGACGAATAAAGTGCCAAAAAGAAATATTGTGGAAAAATAAGTGAAGCAGCGGTAGACGTCGGAGGACTTTTGAAGATCAAGTGCTTATTATATTTAAAGAAGGTCAGGCCATGTCAAGTCTAAGGACGTCATGACCTTGTATGAATAGGATGACAACAATGTAAAACACAAGAGTGTACGAGTTGGTAGAGATCAGAGCGTTTGTACAGTAATGTATGGGACTAAAACAAAAAAACAGACACAAAACTTCCTATTACTAGTAGGTAAGAAGAATTCCTCTCATGTCATCATCAAATTAGCTTAATAATATCAAATTGTTTTTATCATCCCAATTTCACATAGAAAGCTTCAAATCGGCACGATAATTAGAAGCTTTCAATAAAGCTTGATGGTACTTTGTTTATTCATTTTACGTAAAATGATTTTTAATTCACAATAGCTTACAATTTGCGAGCAATCATTTCGAAATATATAGAGAATATAATATTTGAACCGAAAAATTAAACTTAAAAAGAGCTTATACAACAGAAAAATTTACGTGTATGGAAAAAAAAAATAAAAAAACAAGTTGATATAAAGGTCTCCACTCCACTAAACTTCAAACAATTCAATAACCAACAAACCAGAACTACGAATGGATTCAGCCAATGAAAGAAATTCCACGTGATGCACAACGGCCGGCGTATCTTGATCTGTGCCAGGCCGTTGTTTTGTTTAAAAATGTAAGTCAGCAAAAAAGGTGGAGAGGTCACCCGTTCTTGGTATCTGGGGTAACAACAATATCGCAATTTATCAAACGAGCCTTATTGTTAAGCTCCCCTCACTGAGTTTGGATGCGTATCCTTTTCACCCCAATGCAACTTGAATTTCATGGGATTTTGATCCTAAAATCCAACACGTTAAAGGTGAAAATCCTGGCCGAATTTTCCACAGTCCCTTCACCCCCATATATATTTAAGAATATATAAATACAGGCCAAGCTCAGGTGATGCTTTCATTAAACTTTTTCGCGGGATTAATTTTAACTTGTTTTCTTGCAAAGTAATATTTATACGAAGAGATTTATTTGATTGGAGAATTATTATTATATTTTTCTCCAGATTGCAATCAATGTAGACAACGCGCATATAGAAGAAAGATGGAGAAAAAGAAAATTGCATTCATTAAAAAGATCTTAATAGCCATTGTAGCTCAGTAAAATAAGTATCCGATGGACATTTTCTACAACGTTAGGGGGCGTAGGTTCTATTACCGTAACGAATGAATTTTCTATTGACTATAATATTATGTAATCCATAAACATATTGTGCGGTTTGGTTAGACTAAAACATAGGTTGACGATGGGATTATAGTGAAAAAATGAGGAACCCTTACGCTCCCTCTACTCCAAAAACCAAAAGCGCGTGAAGATGAAGATAAAAGAGATATGTAGTATAGTACACACATACATATATATACTGTAGTGCTATAATACTTAATCTATCCTTTATAATTAGCCTGTAATTTATTTATTAATAATTGCGAAAGTTTGGATGGATGTTTGTTACTTAACGGCTGAACGAATCTGGATGAAATTTAGCACAGAGATAGATTAAAGTCTGAAATAGCACATAGGTTACTTTTAATCCCGGAAACGTGTACGGTTCCCGTGGGATAGATTCGTTTTTGTTTTTTACTAGGGACGAACCCGAGCAAAGCAAGGGTGAGTTGCTAGTATTACATAAATGTGAAAAAAGGCATTTAAAAAACACATTTTTAAAATCTTCAACAAAAAGATTATGTATAAATCTATTTTTTAATCATTTATGACACCTAATTTTGTTCCAATTCATTGTTTGATATTTAAAAAAAACACACACACAACCAACACAATTATAATATTATTTATTAAATAAAACTATCTTTTCGGATTATTTCGCGGATTTATTTTGATTTTTGGTTCCCGACGTTTCGAATGCTTTACAGCATCCATGGTCACGGGAGAGACTGAGGTGTTACATGTCTTGAATGTATAGTTGTTACAGGCAGCCTACCCACAATTAACAAAATGAAAGTTGCACCAATTACATTACAATATTTTTTAAACATTTTTATAATTTTAATTATAATTGAATATGGAAAAATTATTTATTTAATTTTTGCTATTATTTTTATAATTATTACAATTTTAAAAATATTAATTAGTAATTTATATTTAGTGTTGCCATTATTATATTTATAACCATAAAGAAAAATATAGATACCATAAAGATACCATAAAGAAATAATGTAACACCTCAGTCTCTCCCGTGACCATGGATGCTGTAAAGCATTCGAAACGTCGGGAACCAAAAATCAAAATAAATCCGCGAAATAATCCGAAAAGATAGTTTTATTTAATAATGTCAAACATTCGCGTAAATCTAAGAAAATATTATAATATTATTTACTGAAAAAAAAAGAAATTAAAAATCACAATCGCTCCTTAATTGATATTTCGGCAATACGAAACTTCCGAAACACTCAGCACTTACCAAATTACTTAAATAACATTATTAAAAAACTTTCCCAGCGTCTTTGTCCCCAGAATATTATTTTGGAGCGTTAAAACAAATTTATTTTCATTTCCAAACAACAAAAAGTCATAAGGATATTTAATTAAAAATCTCGATTAAATGAATGGAAAACACAAATCGCGCATTACCGCAGACTCAATAAGAGAATGAAAACTGTTGAGGGAGTGAGGGGGGGTCGAAATAGAACATTTTCAAACAAATTACGCCGGAACAAATAAGCTACGAGTCGAGACAATATCACAAAAGGAAAGAATGAAAGCGACGTTTCAATAATAAATTATCAAAGGAACCATTTACCTCCCTCCAGGCGTGAGGGCTGACACCTCCCTTACTGTCTCGGTGCCCTTAGATTGGGTTGTAATTTATAAAATACTGCGTTAGTACAATATCGGCAGGCCACCTTATTATTCATAGACTAGCAATGCCCGCGGCTCCGCCCGCGTCCTGATGACCAAAAACCAAATTCTTAGGTTTTACATATTAGTTACTCTTACATTACAGTTTTTGTATTTTTTCATATTTTGTAAAAGTATCCTATATGTAGACCCGAATAACCAGCTATGACCATACCAAATTCCATCAAAATCCCACTAGTGGTTTTTCTTTGATGCGGTAACAGACAGACAGACCGACAAAAATTCTAAAAACTATAGATTCGGACTCTGTATCGATAATAATGTCTATTTCAATAAGATTTTCCAAAAAATATTTAATGTACAGATTCGGCTCAGTAGAATTTTATTATAATTGTATAGATTACTGTGGCAACGACTATCATTAAAGGATATTTTTATTATTCTAAAATATCCTATTCTAGTTTCTGTCTGCGGCTTTGCTCCCATGATAAGTGTGGCGTGGATCCAGAGCAATCTGATCCCAGGATGCAATCTATATTTTTGCTAAATTTTATCTAAATCTGTTCAGCGATTTGAGCCTAAGCAAAGGTATAAAGATATAAAGGTGCAGACATAGTTACTTTCACGTTTATAATATTAGTATGGACTTGTTTGAAAAGGTTAACATGTCTACCAAACACTAGCTACTTATGTACGTACGCACGCACATACACTCTTGGGAATAAAGTAATTATATATAAATAAACTACGCGAGCGAAATCCAAAAAATATTATTTTATTATTATTATTGACTAGTTTAGCAAGTTTTTGCCTTGTAATCTGACTTTAGCAAAGACCTATACGTTGCATACTGAGGATGGATATAGACTAACAGACCGATATATATATATATATATATATATATATATATATATATATATATATATATATATATATATATATATATAAAACACAAAAATGATTTTACTAATCTCACTAGTTATACTACAGACTAGCATTCTAACGAACAATCAAACAAACACACCAGCTCCATACTATTAGCATACTAGATTATATTAAAAAATAAATCGCTCTCTCTTCATACATACACTGTCGGCCCGCGGTACCGAAGTTCCATGTTATAAATTAGCGTTCGGGAGACCAAAAAAAAATCAGAAATCGGGATGGGGGAGTAAATCTGCAACATGCGGACTGATTGACTGACGATGTCGCCGTAGTCCTTTAACATTATAGTATAATATTTTAAAGAAACTCGCGGTACGATTGGATTGATTGGACGTGGAGTTTTTGAATTTCCGATATTTCTTTCACGACTGAAATATAATTATATGAAAACTCTAAGGCGGCCGTATATATATATATATATATATATATATATATATATATATATATATATATATATATATATATATATATATATATATATATATATATATATATATATACTCTTATTCTTTAAGTTAATTTTTAACTTGAATACGCTTTTTAAGGTTGAATTACCACAATTTTTTTTAAGTGTCCATTTCTAAGTATTATATAAGATTAATTTATTATAATATTTGATTTTAACTATATATTAGTAGAAGTGAATAGTCTAACAATTATTTTTTCTTTATATTATATTTTTCTAAATATTTAAAACACTCTACTATAAAAATAGACTTTTTTTAAAACAAAACTATAAAGGGATCTCGTCCACTAATGTTAGAAAGAGGGACGTAGCTCATTCTTATCGTGCATACTCGAGAAGTTCTTTGCCATATCAAGTTTGAGAATTTGACTCACTTAGCTTTTACATACGTCTTTACATCAACTGAGATGCCAGTCCAATTTAGTATAGAATTTCTGTTATAAAAAGGGGGTATTTCTTTAGAAAATTACGCTTTAAAATACATAAAATAAAGATATAGATTACGGTTATGCTATCACCTTAGTAGTTAACATGTACGGCTATGGATCTGGGTTCTAATCCTGGTTTGAACAAGTACTGAATTGTTTTTTTTTTCTATAATGAAATTCTCAGTTGTCAAGATTTGGTAAGTTAGTAGTGTTGTGCCTCCATGTTTAATAGCGCCGTCCTTATAACACGTACACACTTGTGCACTCTACATCTATAATAATATTATAAAGAGGAAAATTTTTTTATTTGTTTATTTGTTTGTTTGTTTGTACCGAATAGGCTCTGAAAATAGTGAACCGATTTAGATAAAATTTGGTAAGAAGATTGTTTGAGACCCTAGGAAGGACAAAAGATACCTTTTATCCCGGAAATCATCCATTAATGGGGTGAAAATGGGGATGAAAGTTTGTATGCGGAAGCAACCTAGAAACGAACCCGAGCGAAGTGAGGGTGAGTCGCTAGTATACATATATACGCATGCTAATAATACAGTCTTGGGGACTTTTAATAGTATGCCGTGATTACTCACTGTGTAGAACTTTGAAAGTAACGACAAGATGACACTACCATTATAATTAGCAATAGAAAAGTAATAAAAATAATTTTAAATAAAACTATATCTTCGGATTTTTTCGTAGATTTATTTTATTTTTTTGACTGAGAAAGTATTTTATATGGTAAGTCAGGGAGAGTTGCCTATAGTTTTAAAAAAAGATCAATATTAATTATATATGTAAGATACATATAGGCGTATATAGGCGTCTCTCCCGGACTTACCCTATGTTGACTCGGATGACCAGCTATCATCATACCAAATTTCATCAAAATCTGTCCAGTGATTTTCTTTTGATGCATTCCCAGACATACAGACAGACAAAAATTCTAAAAACTATAGATTCGGCCTCTGTATCAATAATAATGACTATTTCAATTTCCCAAAAAAATATTTAATGTACAGATTCGAATCGGTTAGAATTTTATTATATGTATAGACGACATATTTAAGTACTAAAGAAATTGTCGAGTCGTCACAACATGTCATTCAAATAGGTTTTAGCTTTCTATCAGTATTATCAACATAATTTTTTTTAGATGTATGAAAATATAGTTTGGGAAATATCTATTTCAAAGGAAAGAGAATAAATAAGAAGAAATGACGTCACACTTTCTGTCTACCAACAATTATATAAAATTTAAAGCGACATCCATCTAAATCTACCTGCTGAAACTGTACATAATTTAGATAAATTTACCTCTAACTAATTTTTTAAATAGGTTCAATGACATTTCCTTCGCATCATATTTCTTTATATCTCAGACCGATAAAATCTTGGGGCGTTTAAAAGAAAACCGTTCATATTAAAAATTTCTTTTCAATAAAATCGACGGACGCCTAGCGTTAAATACTTGACATTCCTCACGATCATAACGCAGAAAATTGAAAATAAATGAAAAGTACTGAGAAATATTAAGATTTTTTTCCCATCGGCTAACAATTTTGCTCCGTTGGAGCCGTAATCGTTTTATTCGTTGTAAATTGAAATAAAATGCAAAATTGAGTTTAAAACTGCGAGTTAATAGCATTCAATGAGGTTTTGATATTTGATTGCTTCTTTGAGAGTATACACATTCCTTGGTGAAAGGTGAAATTGCTATTTGCATTTCTATCATATGTGAACGTTCGCAGCTGAAAAAGATTATTAAGTATTTACATATACTTTGAAAATATTTATTATATCAAAAAGAAAACTTATTTATAAGCATTGATTTATTTATTTATAATATTATATATATTTGAAAGTTTGTGAGTATGGATGTTTGTTACTCTTTCACGCCATAACGGCTGAACGGATTTGGATGAAGTTTGGCACAGAGATAGATTATAGTCTGGAATAACACATATGTTACTTTTTATCCCGCAAAAATGTACGGTTCCCGTCAGATAGATTTGTTCGTGTTTTTTTAGTCTCTAGTATATTTATAATAAAACAGCTCGTACATAATAAATTTAACTTAAAAATGTACAACAACTACAAAAGTGTTTTAAAAGTAATTTTATGTGGACTTATACTTAGATTATCAGAATAAATATTATTTTTTATTATTACAACAAAAAAGGGTTTAAAATGAAGTTAAAGAAACCTAAAGTGACTGAAATTTCATATTATATGTTTATATAAAAAATACGGTGTTCCTGTGTCCGTCATGCCTCTCCTTCGATAGATTTTGATGTTTTTTGTGTAATTATAAGGTCACTTAGATAGTTAATAGCTATAGTTCGATCCAGTAGGGGGCGCTTACGAGATCTAGATTTTTTTCCAGTATTTTAGCTGTAATTTTCCAACCAAACCAAGTCTTTCGCAAGACAACGTCTGCCAAACGGGTCCTATATATTATGAAAAATGTACAATTATGACCTATTATAATTATATTATAAGTAAACAATGTTATTTTTTTGTTTAGATGAAACCATTTGAATTTAACCCGCACGCGGCCTTATACATTAATATAACGTCAATTACACACGGATGGACATTAACCTTTAGATGCGCTTAGCGATTTAATTAAATAACGTGCTGGTGTTTAGGGAGTATTTACCCACTGTGGATGAAGCTCGCTCGATCTGTAAAATTATTTCTTTTCCCTAATTATTTATTCTTTAATTTTATAAATAAATATGTTGGGGCATTAACACACTCCGGATTTGTTTCTATATAATATTTCAAAAATAAATATCTACACTAATAAGCGTAGAATAATTACCTAAACGTATTTAAAGATATTAAAGATTATTCTCTAGTTTTAAAACAAATATGTAAAAAAATCTAGACGACACGTTTGGCTCAGTTTGTAGTGTCCCTACTTGCTGTGCCAGCGGTCGCGGATTCGAGTCTTGCTGAGGGGATTCATTTGTGTGATAAGCACGAATGTTTGTACTGCAGTCATGGGTTTATATTTATAATATGTATGTATTTCATTATGTATAGTGTATCAACTATCTGGCACCCATAACATAAGCCTCGTAGCTCACCATGGAATTAGACGGTGCTGTGTGTTAATATTCTAACATATTTATTTATTTACTAAACAAAAAAAACAAATCAGTTGACAAAGGCGAAAAAGGTACTAAATGGTTTGTCTTTCCCTATTTATATATAGATACTCTTCTCACATAATATGCCCAACTAACATCACTCTGTAGCAGGAATCTGTTAACACACCACGCGTCGTTAGTAACTAATCCCATGAAAGCAATATCGGACATTAAAATCTTGGAGATTGCCTTTATGCTCGGATTTGCTTCTCTGAGTTGAAAATTTAATGTTATCTTCTAAATGAATTTATAATCAACTTGTGTATTTAATAGTTTATTTTATACTTAAACTATATAGAATTTAATTGCTGTTTTATATAATATTGTATACGTATATAACTAAGTTTTTCTGTGTTCGTTTAGTTTATTTAAGTCCCCCATCCCATTCATCTAACTGGACTAGAATTAAATTAATATACAATATCAAAACTCTAAAACAAAATAAAGCAAAGAATATTAAAAAATGCTATAATAAATAATTATGATACTCAGCGAAACATCTCCCCGGAATTAGTCCGGAAAAATAATATTGACGCGTACTGAGAAATCCTTCGGGCGGAAGGCAATTTGGAGTTACAAACAAAATGATGAGATCGAATTTTAGATCCGGACTAAAATGGAGACAAAAAGGTCTTATTTTAGACAACAGTACGCTAAAATTGTAAATACGTGTGTTTGTTTGTCATTTATTACGCCGTAACAGTTGAACGTACATACACCAAATGGAATTGGTTTATTCACGATTTAAAATATTTTTATCAAAAAATTATGTATATGTAAATAACATTCTTAAACATTTAAATTAAATCAAAAACTGTTTTTAAAATAATTTAAATACTTTAGTATTGATTTAGTAAAAATAAGAATTCATGCGAATGAATTTGATACAACTACAATTAACGTTACTATAGACGTCAGATAACAATATAAATAAAGTTCATATTTCTGTTTGTTTGACCGCTTAATTTTTTTTTTTTTTGCTAGCACTTTGAGAATTGTGGCCAGTAGTTAAGACGAACAAAATAATAAAGCCATCTCAACTTTTTAAAGAAACTCTTTCGATTGGATATAAGACAATTTAAAATAATAACAGATTGCCCAAATTATAAACATCAACAAAAAGTCGCAAGTAAGACACGGGCCTTAAATGTTACAGCTTCATATTTCGCTTGCTAGGTTTGATTTTGACTGGGGCGTTATATTTTAATTTAATTTCAGTTTTCAATTACGATATTTATATTTACATTTAAATTGTTTTTTTTGCTGTTTTAACTTTTACATGTGTTTTTTTTTATATTTTTTAGTTATGTAAGTTTTAAAAATTATTCAAGTTGAGTTATCCTGTAAGTGAGGTATAAAATTTCTATCATAGATACTTAAGATTGTGCTCTAGAATAAGTAATAATATGATGTACAACCTATTCAAATAAATAAATAGATATTAAACTTAATTTTTTAGTTTTATTTGAACAGAATCAAATATGTATATATGTATATATTAGCATACATAATGTATTAACAATACCTTTTATTCATGTATTGTTATGTTACTTTTATCAAAAATAGCCTATTTTCTAATCATAATATATACTAAAATTGATATATATTCTTATAAAATCCTTTCATTTCAGTTAATTTCGATAGATTTTTCTTATGAATGATTTATGATGAATCTTTTTTAATAGTAGAACATAATAAAATATAAAATATACACCATTTTTAGGGTGAAGTCCTTAAAAATACCCACAAAACCGTTGCCTTAATGGCTAATATCTTTATACTGGCTATTAAAGCCCGAGTCACGTGCCTATCATTTGACTGCTCCCCGAGTTTAATATTCTATTATGAACTAGCTGATGCCCTCGGCTATGTTTGTATAATAAATGAAAACCCCATCTTCTTATATTCTTATTTAACCTTGTGTTTTGAACGAAATGAGCCCAAAAAAATCTATTTCTTCATGAAAATTATATTACGAATCTACTCAGAAGAAGTTTCGGGCAAAAGTTATAACTTTCTAAGCATCAATAGATAAGTAATTATTGTTTTACAAAGAATTTATATTGAGTTTCGTTTGAGTTCTTAAACTTTTACACCCCAACCCTTCATTAAGGGTTGAAAAAAAAAAGTATTGTTAAATGAAAATATTTTTATTGGTTATAAAATTGTTTATGTACTATTTAAGCTCGAAATATTTAACTTCTCTCTTATCTCTAATATATATAATGACTCGTCTTTACTTCGCTTATGGGTTACTTGAGGCCACGGTACTATGTGGAAATATTTTTTGGTTATGTCTCACATAGGATAAGTAGATAACTATCGTATTAAAATATTGTAAACAAATATTATTGTAAAAGAGCAACTGTTGATTTTCTCGCCGGCACTTCTCAGCAGAACTGCCTTCCGAGCCGATGGTAGATTCCTCACGCACTTACATACTGATATTTAATTTAAATATATATATATATATATATATATATATATATATATATTATATATATATATATATATATATTATATATATATATATATATATATATATATATATATATATATATATATATATATATATATATTAAAAGTGACGATTCAAAAGTGCTTGTAAAAGTTTATTTGAATAAAGTACTCTTCCACATAATAACTTCCGATTTTATTTATTTTATATGTATTCATATTAAACGTTCATATTTTACACCGCCAGCCCTAGCTTTAGATGAATTTTCCTCAACGTATTATTGGCAGAGAAGCTATTATGTCGTATCGAATAATAAAACGGCTGTTTAACCGTTCCGTTATACTATAGATGAAAATGCCAGGAGCAATAAATATGATATTTTATTTGTATTTGCCGTATCTCTCTCGTTCTATGAAAATATTTGTTTACTCGCTGAAAGGAGCTTCAATGACCGCTTCACTGGTAATCTTATATATTATGACTGTCAAGGTGGTGTAGTGGCTAGCATGTACGGCTACACATCCCAAGGTTTTGGGTTCAAGTCCCAGGTCGGGTAAAATTTAGCTATTAAGTCTTTCTGTTGGATGAAACTTTGCTTATAGGTAAATCATGTTCCAGATTAAAACAGAATATACTTTATATCGTAATACACTTAGTGATTCTCATAGTGGCAGTAGTGAAAAAAATACGTTTGAAAGAAGTAAGAACGGGTTATTACTACATAACACTAGCAACTACCCGTAGCTTTGCCCAAATTTACTTATTTTCTTCATTTTTCTTCCAGGTAAAGTTCTAAGAAATTAATTAAATTTCTAAGAAATTTATTGTTAACTGTAGCATCGGTGTGCCCGCGGTTATTGAGAAATAACGAATGAAAAATGAATTGATAAATAGCGCTAATCTTATGATTGAAAAGTTTGCCCTTAATCTATTCAACACTTCCTCTATACGTTCCCATTTGAGCCTGAGAGCTTTCTGCAACAAAGTTGCTTGATGTTGTGCATGTTATGAATAAATCCAACGATTAAATTCGATTCAATAAACCACAAATCCTCGCTCAAGAGAATCGATATAAACAAAGGCAGATACGCGAGTGTATTAAAATTCAGTAACTTGAAAAGATCGTCGAAAATTATCTATACCTATCCATATTATATTATTATACTAGGGTATTTTAAAATAATGTTAAATGAGTTTGATTTGATTTAAGGCTTAGTTTTTATTTTTAAGGTTTTTATTCGTATTTTGCGATCAGCAATCGCTTCGCTTCAGGTTCATCCCTAGACAAAAACAAATCTATCCCACAGGAACCGTACCTTTTTCGGCGATTATATAAAGCCTATAGTCTTCCTCAATAAACGGGCTATCTAATGCAAAAAGATTTTTTCAAATCGGATTAGTAGTTCCTGAGATTAATGAAAATTTAGCTTATAAGTAACCATTTCAAAAATTGTTAAACCTTTCAAACTAGTACGTTTTAATTTAATTAATCGATTTTAAAATACGAATATTCATATTCGCATTTTAAAATCGATTAACTAAGGAAATGTCATATTAAATAGTTATGGGGTGAATAAAACAGACACACAAATAAGCCGTAGGTAGTAACAAATCGAAATTATATCTACAATTGATATACATATTATGTCAATTCGGAATATTAATTATTCAGCTACTTCCTTCGTATATATAGAATTTATCAAAGACAGGTGGATCTATACATGTAGGTATGTATGTGAACTTATCTGGTGGAAGCCATTAATTTCCGGTGACGTAACGAGATCCTGAAAGTCGATCTTTGATATTAGATGTATTTGATTGGGAAATGCTTGACTGATTCATAAAGGGAGTATTTATGTTTAACAACGTACACCTAATTTGTCTCAATATTATGTACATTGTACAATGTTCATATATAATTATTATTTTTAAAATATGTATGTTTGTATAGAAAAAAAAATAAAGGTTTTGTAACTAATACTCCAAAGACTTCATATTACTAAATAAATCATTACTTTTCTGAAAAATTATACTCGACAACTTAGTCTTTAACCCACGGTGTTCAAAACGATACGTATGTTTTATGTACGACCACAGCTACCAGCATTTTAAGCACAGTAGGTTGTTATTACTAAATTTTTTTAAAGTATTGTAACCAGAAGGCAAAAACGAAACCCTTAGAATTCTGTCATATTCATCTTTTCCTGTGTCACAACCTATATCTAATATTAGAGATTATTGGAGCAATATTGCTGATTGGTAGTTAAATGTCTCATGATCTCGATAATTTTATAGTCATTTGACTAGGCCACTCTTAAACGTAACCCACTAAAAATTCAACACGAAAAAATAGTTTTTTTTAACAATATTTCAACTAAAACAAAATAAAACTAAAATGCGAAAGATAAAATTAGCTCTTATAATCTCGATAACTAAACTCCTAAACTTGTAAAAAATATAATAGTAAGATGTTAAATTTTGGGTCTACTTGACTAAATCTTAGATGTAAACATAGCCTAAGCAAACATTAAAAAAAATCGCTAAAATACGAATCTTTTCTTATTTTAATTCAACCCCATTTCAACCCTATCTTCCAGACAAAAATAAAAATAAAAAAGATATAATAAAAAAAAAACGTCACGCACAATGAGATGTCAATAAACGATTTTTACTTTCACCTCAAAACAAAGAAGCCTTAAAGCCCTCCATCACAAAACCTGTCGTAGACACCCATTGTTTAGTGAAAAGATTGAAAGGCGAAAACGTAATCTATCAAAGCGTCGCCTGCGAGAAAAATTATATTACTTACAAATATAAATATATAAATACTAGCGTTGATGCCCCATACAAACTTTCATCCCAATTTTTACCCCCTTAAGGGATGATTTCCGGGATGAAAAGTATCCTGTGTCCTTCCCGGGTTCTCAAGATATCTTCTTACTAAATTTCATCTAAATCGGTTCAGCAGATCCAGAGATTAACCCTAACAACGTCACAAATCAGAAACTTTACCTCCTAATAATATTATTATAGATATTGTGACATTAACACACAGCACCATCTAGTTCCATGGTAAGCTACGAGGCCTGTGTTATGGATACCAGATAGTTGATACACTACACATATATAATTTTAAATACATACATAACATGAACAGTGAAAACCCATGACTGTAATACAAACATTCGTGCTCATCACACAAATGAATGCCCCCAGCGGGACTCAAACTCGTGACCGCTGGCACAGCAAGTAGGGTCACTACAAACTGAGCCAAACATGTCGTCAATAAATATAATATACAACTAACGACTCACCCTAGGTACGTTTTAACTGTTAGTATGGAATAGATCGACTACATATATGTCATAATTTTTTTTCCATATTGATGAATTGTTGTAGATAATAGGTCCGCCACTAACGCCATCTATTGAAAGTAATCCGAGGTGGTGATTCCCATACAAAGTTAGCAGTTCTGAACTTTTCGATTTATCAGCTGTCCTTATGGGTTTTCCCCATTGTATTATACTTAAACCGCCCCTGACACACCCCCCGACAAAACAAAAAAGAATTATTTCAATCGGCCAAGCCGTTTTTGAGTTTTCGCAAGACTAACGAACAGCAATTGATTTTTATATATAATAAGATTACCTGTTGGCTGTTCAAAGTTGCACTAATTTACTAACACAAGGTTAAAAGAATTTTAGTTACTCGTATAATATTAAAAAGCAAAATTAAGATAAATTTATTCAGCTTCTCATTAATTTATTAATATTATAATAAAGAAATGTAAAAAATAAAGCAAAAGGTATATTTCAGAAGACATTAAGTTATAGCCTTCATTAGTATAACTCAAAGGCGCAATTTAACTAGAAATAATTGCTTTGCCTTAGACTTTCAACTGCTAACGTATAAATAATTAGTCAATAATACGTAAAAGTTACGGTACGATAGCTAGGCAGTGGTGGCCCAGTGGTAACGCGCTCACTTGGGAAACCGAGTGAAGCGGGTTCAAATCTCGGGTCCGTACCTCTGATATTTTCATGTGCGAATTATTTCTAACTTGATTACCACTTGCCTTAATGTGATGGAAAACATCGTGAGGAAACCTGCAAGTTTGAGAAAACTTAGCAAGTTTTCGCAAGACATGTGAAGTCCGCCAACCCGCAGGCGCACTTGGCCAGTATAGTGGACTATGGCCTGATCCCCCTCGTATTGAAGGGAGGCCCACCCTCAGCAGTGGGACGTTAAAAAAGGGTGCAATACAATACGTAAAAGTTATTATGTTGTGTTATTACTGAATAGTTTATATGGTGTACCTATGAATAAGCTATTCACTAAAAAAGTATCCATATCACTTTACACAAAAAAATCGAACTAAGTAACTCCTTATTTTGAAGTCGTTTAAATAATGTATAATAAATCAAATGTGATATGAATATTTAAACTTAAGGTAATATATATTAGCATTAATTAATACTTTCTTAGAGATACGCGAATATATTAGTCGTATATTTTAAATAAAACTATTTTTTCGGATTTTTTCGCGGATTTATTTCGATTTTTGGTCCCTGATGTTTCGAATGCTTCACAGCGATCATGGTCTCGGGAGAGACTAAGGTTTTAAACATGTCCAAAGTCATTACGAGTACGTGTTACAAAAGTATCAGCAATATAGAGGGCATTCGCAATAGCTATCCGTTTCTTTTTAATCAAGGAATCTCAAGCAATATCATTCATTACGTAATAAGCCATATATAAATAAATGATATATGTATATACATTTGGTCAAAATGTGCAGCGTTCCTCACTCGACCCGGAACTCGGATGGAGTACCACTCGAAACACTTTACCCTCTGGGTTAACGAAGCGTTAAAGAGATCATACTTTGAGAATTTACCTAGATTCAGACTCTGTAATAATAGTGATATATCACAAAGCATTATTAGATTCTTTTTATTACAGAATGATGTATTTTATAACAGAATACGTAAAATACGTATTTACCTATTAGATATTCATATTTTAAAATATTGTCCGCTGGCACCAACTTCGAAAATATCTGGTTAGGTATCTATTCTAAATGAAAACCCCCGTTTTGTTATTTTTTAAATTTTAGTGCCTGGAAGTCGATTTAATTTTTTTTTTTAAGTTTTTATTTTCATAGTTTTAGTGTAGACGTAATAAGCAGGTAATTTGTAGGAAGAAAGTTTTCAATAACATATTCAATTAAACAATTTGTTTAAAAAATATATTTATTGTTGATTTTTAAAAAAACCGCTCTACCGGTTTTGATAAAATTTATATGGGACCACCTGGGAAGTATACCCTTTCAAACAAAACAAAAATTTTCCAAATCGGTTCAGAAGTCTTCGAATAATCGGCGAACATACATAAAACAAAAAGATTCCGACGAATTGAGAACCTCCTCCTCGTTTTTGGAAGTCGGTTAAAAACTTCTTAAAACAGCTTTGGATGGGGAATAAAGTCATGTAAGTCGTCATCGACATGTTCACGTGACGTGTTAACGCTAACACTCAGAGTTCCGATAGATGTCAAAATTAGATAAATATAAACAGTTTTAATTTACAAATTTTAATTTAAGATCAAACAATTAATTTGAATGTCCAAAAATAACAACTGTTTGTTCATAGTTTTAACTTTTCACTTCTGTCAGCAGTACTCATCACTGCTTTTTTTTGGAATTGAAACTTCTTCAGAACCGTTGTGATTTGAAACTCGATGAAACGAAAATTCGTCGCGACAGAGACAAACACTTAAATATATAGGATTAAGCCGGCGAGCGAATGAGATAGAATACATTACACAGGAAGTGAAAAAAAATAAAAATAATACTGTATAATATCTTATATCTTATATCTTTAAACGAGCAATTCTTGTATATATATTTAGTGAATAATTTTCTGAATCTCGGAAACGGCTCCAACGATTTTCATGAAATTTAGTACACAGAAGGTTTCGGGGGCGATAAATCGATCTAGATTAATAGAAAAAAATTATGTCTGAAAAAAAACGCGTGTTTTCGAGTTTTCATGCAGTTTTATATGCTAAATAAAATGTAAAATACCTTTTACTAAAAAATTATAAAATTATCCAAATTTAATCAGTAAATCAGTACAGATTCGACTGAATTAAAATTTTATTATATGTATAGATTTGCTAATAATTTTCTCATTCTTATTTCTCTACTAGAGACTCACTCTCGCTCTGCTCAGGTTCGTTCCTACTTACGTTTTCACGTTTAGTATAGAGTTCTCAGAGATGAAATATTTTCCCGCAGTAAAAAATATCGTATATGTTGACCCGGATAACCAGCTATCATTATACCAATTTTCATCAAAATCTGTCCAGTGCTTTTCTCGTGATGCGGTAACAGACAGACAGACAAAATTTCTAAAAACTATAGATTCGGACTCTGTATCGATAATAATGTCTATTTCAATTAGATTTTTTCCACAAAACATTTAATATACAGATTTGACTTAGTTACAATTTTATGATACGAGTATGTATAGACGACGATGATTTTATTCATTTTTTTGTAAAATTGTTGGTTTCAAACTCACAACCCTCACCACAGCTATTCATATTTATATGTTAATTGTATACAAATATTTTCATTTAAACATGCTCAATCTTGTTTATAATATCAAATATTTCTTTGAAAGTATTGTATTACATAACAATCCTTGAAAGTCTGGGAACGGAATTAAATCCCAATAGAAATTGTAAGCTTTCGTTCAACATCATAAGTAACACTATTCTATCAATAATATATCAGAGTAAGAAGCAAATGGAATGAAATATTTATACAAAAAAAAACAAATTATTTATTTTCAGAATATTAATGTATGTATTTTTGTGTATTTATTTAGTTACTTTGTTTTTATTTATTTACCTATACCTACTAGTATTTGCCATTGGTTTTGTTCGCGTTTATTTCTGTACATACATAATATGTACTATTATAATTGCTTCGCTTCTAAGAGTCATAGCAAGATATAAGACAGCTTATTCTTATATTCTTCAAAAAATACAAGACCGCGCCCTAGTGGTAACCTCAAAAAAAAGTAAGCCAGGATCCGGTTGAAAAATGTTCCATACATTGTATATTATATAATATTTATTTAACCAACAACACAGCGAGCAATAAAAACATTTCATGGCAAGTATTAAAACAGTGGCGAAAGTAAACGCCCCCGAATAATCAATACGAGCCGGCCCGCGCAGGTACGCCGCACCCCACCTCACCCCTGCGACAAAGAATAGGGGAGCAGACCGACAACTATACAAATCGTATTATTTATTAAAATTGTCATTTAGGACACTTAAAATTTAAGCGCAATTAAGTGTAATATGTTTTAAAATAGATTTTTATTCATTTTAATAGTTATTGCTGGTCTAAAGTAAAGCCTGTCTTGGAAGGCCAGCCATCGGGATGTCTTGGTTGAGTTGAGGGAAGGTTTTAGTGAAAGAAGTGAAAGAAAGTATTAAAATGATTGAGTTGATTTCGATAATTTATTTAAATTTCAAAATAAATTATAAGATACTAATAAAGTTAGCTATACTTAGCTATAATATATAAACATATTACAACTATGAAATCTGACTCAAAACCGATTTTCGGACTGAAAATATGAAACCAAAAAAAATACAGTAATTTAATTAGCATTAAAAATTTGACAAAACAATACTGCAACAACACTGCTAATAACAATTTCCTTGAAACAGATAAACGATAAATAATAAAAATAATATATACCTAATAACTGTGGCACATCTGTTATATAAATATTTTAATCTTTGCCGACAGCATCCCACTAGTCAGCGCGTTGTCTAAACCGATTGATGCAACCGAAGTCTGTCCGTGAAACGAAATTTGTGCGCTACATGCAACCATCATATATACTGTGTCTATAAATCTAAGCTTATTTTATCTGAATAGTTGCTATTTTAGTATCAAAATACATTAAGTATTATATTAATCTATACATATAATGAAATTGTATCTGAGCCGAATCTGTACATTAGATATTTTTTGGAAAATCTTATTGAAATAAACATTATTATCGATACAGAGGCCGAATCTATAGTTTTTAGAATTTTTGTCTGTCTTCTGTCTGTCTGTTACCGCATCACGGAAAAACCAATGGAGGGATTTTGATGAAATTTGGTATGATGATAGCTGATTATCCGGGTCAACATAAGGATACTTTTTACTACACTAAACGTTTAACCGTAAGTAAATTACCGTTAGTCAATAAATACTGCTTTTCATTGTATCATTATTGAAAATTTAAGGAAAACATATTACCTACATGAATACTATTTATCAGTATACCTATGTACCTTTTTATATAGACTAGCGATTCAACATCGCTCTGCTCGGGTTCGTCCCTACGCTACGGTACGTTTTAACGGTTAGTATAGATTTCTCAGAGACGAATAATAAAAGTATCCTATATATTGACCCGGATAACCGGATATCATTATACCAAATTTCATCAAAATCTGTCCAGTGGTTTTCTCGTTATGCGTTCCCAGACAGGCAGAAACAAAATTTCTAAAAACTATAGATTCGTATCGATAATAATGATTATTTCAATAAGATTTAAAAAAAAATATTTTATGTACTGATTCGACTCAGATTTTTTTATATGTATATATATATATATATAGGTATACCTAATAAATATCACATCAGAAAATAAAAAAACTATGCAAGCATTGGTATTTTTGACCGATTTCAAAAAGAAAGAGGTACTCGATTCTGTTGTATGTTTTGTCTGAATGTTACGCAATAACTTCGTCATCTGTGAATCTATTTCCTATTTAGAATTTAATTTAATTATGATGACTGCTACCACCCCACCACCATCTTAGGGATGAATACGTCATACTTTTAAGTGATTTTGAATTTACACATTGTTCATATAAAAGTACAACTTATTAGTCATTCCACTATAGAGTGTTCTATTATCCCACTAATATTATATATGCGAAAGTTTGTGAGGATGTCTGGATGTATAGATGTATGGATGTTTGTAACTCTTTCACACAAAAACTACAGAATGGATTTTAATGAAACTGTACAATAATATGGCTCATATATCAGAATAACACATATGCTACTTTTTATCCCGGAAAAATGTACTGTTACCGTGAGATAGATTTGTTTTTGTTTTCCTAGACACGAACCCGAGCGAAGCTACGGCGAGCCGCTCTAGTACATTATAATACAATTAATATAATGTTTAAAAATTAAACAATAATTGAAACAAAAACATCAAAAATACCTTGTAATTAAAAGATAATAAAAAATAGTATAGTTCAAAAACGTAGCATTAAAGCTACGAAAATTAAGCACATTCATATAAATAGTAGCTGAAGTCAATATTAAACCTATTTTACTTTGAGATATTATTTGTCTTGATATAAAATGAGAGCGTGGGCAGATTTGCCTCAACGAAAACTAAATTTCGCATTGAAATTACTAAAAATGTTCTAATACGGTTAAGAGTAGGAATATTAAAATGTAATATAAAATCTTTCTGTTCGTAATAAAAAACTTTAAACTGAAACATCTTGCTTGACAGCAGGTGTGAGGTTAGTTATCCCCCGATGTGTGTTCGCCTTGCCGTCGTGGAGAGTTTCATTAGCGTCCGGCAATCCAGCCGGGCGTGAAGCCAATAGACATACTGGGAGGCCCATTTCGGTGGGCGGTGTACCATGCGGATTGCTCCTGGTACTTCTCTGATAGCAGAGTGGACCTTGGAGCAACCCCGTGGTTGTTGTGGTCTGCATTAGCAGGCCTGTCGTCGGAGCATCCTGGGTTAGTGTGTAAGTGATCCTGCGACGACCCATTTAGACGGACGAGGCTCTATTAGATCTTAGTGGGTAGTACTGGCTTTTCTAGTTAGTGAGTCCCACATGTATGTAGGTTGTACGCATAAATGCATTTCATAACATTAAAAAAATGAGATTAAAAATTTAAATTCAATTTGTTTTTGTGTTGTGAATGTACTATAACCATTTTTATATAAAAAACTAGTTTTAGTCGCGGCTTTGCTCGCATTGTTATTTATGTAGATCTATTTCGATTCTAAAACAACGTACGTACGTCGTAGCGTATGTATCACATAGTCTTTACCATACCAGAGGCATTCGAGTTAAAAAGTTTAATCTAATGGAACAGATAGTTCCATAGATAAGCGCGTTCGAACAAAATATTAAATTAAGTACCTATATAATAAAATACACAAAGAGACTAATGTATTATATTTAAAGGTCGATTTAAATATGTAATCTTTACATGAAAACTACTATACAGGTTTTATTGTTAATTAACCGCCCGTTGGATAGGAAAATTGTACAGATGTTACCATATAATGACGCCTTAGAACCAATCAGACCTCTGTAACAGATCTATCGCAAGCTTGGTTACACAACTATTAGCCAGCATTGAATGTCTAACATACTACGCTTTAGTGATTGCCTGTGGCTTCGCTTGCATTTGTGCATCTATTTAATACATATTTAACAATGTATTGCCCCATATTTCGATACGTGCAATCGCTTGAAATAAGTCCGTTAAGGAAATCTTTAATACATAAAATTAAAAAAACTTTTGTTAGCGATATTTTCTATTTTTTAAAAGATTACAAAGCTAATATTCTTATTAGTTATTATATTAAGTTAGCATACAATAAAATATCTGGTTTTTTTTCAAAACTACAAAAATCATACGGTAATTGCATCTATTTATATAGAGTACCTACCTATATAGGTTAGATAGGGTAGTATTATTGTTGTTGTATAACATCTTGAGATTGACAATCATAAGTGCCTTAATTTGAATAATTTATAGAAGAACTAGCATTGCCCGCGGCTCCCCCCGCGTTCAGATGACCAAAAACCAAATTCTTAGGTTTTACATTTTAGTATACTCTTACAATGCAGTTTTTGTATTTTTTCTCAGAAATGAGATATTTTCCCGCGGTAAAAAGTATCCTATCCTATATGTTGACCCGGATAACCAGCTACCATCATACCAAATTTCATCAAAATCCCTACAGTGGTTTTTCCGAGATGCGGTAACAGACAGACAGACAGACAGACAGACGGAGGGACGGACGGACAGACAGACAAACATTCTAAAAACTATAGATTCGACCTCTGTATCGATAATTATGTCTATTTCAATTGGATTTCCCAAAAAATATTTAATGTACAGATTTGACTGAGTTAGAATTTTATTATATGTATAGATGATGGAAGTCCAAGCCTAAAAAGTTCACAGAGTATATATATATATTGTGACGTACGTATTTCTCTGAGCCACAAAGGCCCCATATCTTATAGGCTCATCTCTTACACTCACCACTAGCCGCCCTGTTAGACACATAACATCATGCTATCGAAACTTTTGAATAACACCTCTTTAATAGACTGAATTGTATTTTTAGTTTTTGTATCACGCGAAGTAATTATTATAATAAATATATACATAAATGTATATGTCGGAGTGGTTTTCATATTTAAAATCAAAAAATATTTTTGTTCATGGTATGGCAACAACAAACTATCTATAATGTAGTGCAAACACAACAAGTGCGTTCAAACATACAAAATTTCAGTTTTAAGATAAGTATGGAATTACTTATGTAAATATAAAAGTTTGTATGTATGTTCATTCACACTCAAAGAAGCTTGAATGAAACTTAGTACACAGATAAACTATGACCTGGAGACGCCCCCGAACGAACCAAGGGTAAGCCGCTAATAGATATTCTATAAATGCTACTCTTCTAAGAAAATAACGATAAAGGCTTGTGAAATATCTTTATAAGGAGCAAATCGTTACAGTAGACAAAGATAAACTGGCAATAAAAATTGATGACAGAACGCTGACACAAACAATAAAATTATTACATATTTCGCTTTCACTTCATATAAAAATTCAATATTTTTATACGTTATACATATTATTTTTACATGTTTATTTGTTCTGGAGGCAATGGCTTCAAGTTAAATTTTTTGTATGTATTTGTTTTAACTCTATTATTTTTGTTTTACCATATTTTTAGGCAATGGTAGCCCAGTGGTAATGCGCTCGCTTGGGAAAACGAGTGAAGCGTGTTCAAATCCCGGGTCTAGTACTTTTAATATTATCATATGCTAATCGTTTCCAACATGATTACCACATGTCCTACGGTGCAGGAAAACATCGTGAGGAAACCTGCATGCCTGAGAGTACCTTCAAGTGTTCGAAAGACATGTGTAATCCGCCAACCCACACTTGACCAGCGTGGTGGACTATGGCCTGATCCCCCTCGTATTGAAGGGAGGCCCGTGCCCAGTAGTGGGACGTTAAAAAGGGTTCAATACATATTTATTTTGACACTGATAGAATATTTAAGCGCTTTAAAGTCGTTTTTAATTTTTAAGTAAAAAATACTGTCGACTAATAATATCGATTTGTTGATATAATTCAAAAACAAGATTTAAGCCACCAGTGGGTATCTTATAGTATAATTTAAAACAAGCTTTATGAATGTAAACTTGAAACGCAAAACCATATCTAAATACAAAATTTAATCCAAATCCTTACAGCAGACATACTTGAAATAAATTTATATACAAGAATGGCTCATTTAATACATAAACAAATATGTTGGGATATTAACACACAGTACCATCTAGTTCCATAGTAAGCTACGAGGCATGTGTTATGGATACCAGATAGTTGATACACTACACATATATAACTTTAAATACATACATACTATAAATATAATATATATAATATATGATAAAATACAACAGCAAAATCACACTGACTAAAAACTAATAACAAATATGAGAGAAAAATGAAATGCTTCACTTCAATTCAGAGCTGTTAAGTCTATCATTGGCTAACAATGCGTTGGAAGAGTCGTTCATTAAAACTTCGCAGAATAAGTGGTATAAGTACATAATTCAATAAACTCGGCCCGCGTGCGCAACTTGCGATATATTTTAGAAACTATGAATACGGGGATATGTAGTTTGGGCGTTTGCAGCGTAAATTTTCATGTATTCCCTTGCACTTTTGCTACAGTATAGAGATTTATGGCGCTGAGAACTGTTTCAGTTTATGTGTTTAGTTAGAGCATTTAGTTTTATCGCTTGGGAGTTATTATAATTATTATTATATTTTAGTTTTATAGGTTTTTTTTTTCAAATTTAAAATGGCTTCGTAAATACGTTAATATCTAATAAAACGCCTGAAATGCTTATATGTAGTATTAAATGTAGAGTTTTAATATGGTATAACCAATTTTTTCCAAAATATATTATAAAAATTAATTCTTTAATTAAAACAACGCAATATAAATTCATTTATTCTATTTGGCGTCAATAAAAATAAACTATATATATAATTAAAAAAATACTACTTCCAAATACAAAGTAGCAAGGCGATCAGAATTTCAAAGAGCATATTTGATAAAATTTGTGAAATAAAATCGTAGCGGAAAATCCAAACAATATTTTGTAGTGATACACAAGATAAGCTCTTTGCTACAAAGTATTCAACTTATATATATATATATAAACATATAAAGGTTGATACTGGGATCAGAGTGAAGATGGCTACCTTTACTCTGCATATTATACTATTCTTATTTAAAACTAGCAATTTACCCCTGCTTCGCTCCCTAAGTACGCGAATTTAGTTCACAATTTCATGGGCTTTAATTTTTTTGTGCGAAAACCTATCACCTATTTTTCTAAAATTAAATTGACCTACATTACTCCATATAACATTAGCTATCTGGCAGTGAAAGACCCGCCAAAAACATTTCAGAGATTAGCCGGAACAAACATGCAGACAGACAGTTAAAAACATTAAAAATTGTTTTTTTATTTCTTATAAGTGCCGTATATACTTTCATATTTATGTAATTGTATATAGTAAAAACTGCATTTGTATGGATTAATTTTCTTATTAACCAAAGAATTTGGTATTTATGATGTAAGAATTGTATGTACATAAAATGTGTCTTAACTTGAATATTTAAGTAATTAATTTAACCTTCCCGCTTCACTTTTATCTTTTGTATCCTATTCACGCTTTAACAAGTACTTTTTAAAACCAAAAACAACATTTCTTTGGTCATTATAAACATTTAACTCAAACGAGAATCGAACATACGTCCCTCAAAAGTATTCAAACTTACTAATTGCACATTAAAATAACTAATCAAGAAATAAATCAGTTCAATCACCCACTGTGGGTATGAGAAAATAAAAGGAAAAGATCGGACCAAATTGGGTTCACTGCAAAGTAATATTAATCTAAGCCCACCCTTACCCTTGACCTTGAGTTTAATACAAAATGTAATAACGAGCATTAGACAGTCTACTATAAGGGAGAGCAAATTGGTTGTCCATTTGCTCCCTTAACTTTTCATATAAGAGTATAGTTACGTAACGAAGACTGATAGTGTAACGTTGAGTGGGCGGGCGTTTGTTGTAAGGCGGGCGGGCGGTAAATAAAGCTTTAGAAAAAAGCTGTATCTATAATATTTAAAGTTTTTCAATGACACGTTTGGCTCAGTTTGTAGTGACCTTACTTGCTGTGCCAGCGGTCACGGGTTCGAGTCCCGCTAGGGGCATTCGTTTGTGTGATGAGCACGAATGTTTGTATTCCAGTCATGGGTGTTTATGTTTATAATATGTATGTATTTAAGGTTATATATGTGTAGTGTATCAACTATCCGGTATCCATAACGCAAGTCTCGTAGCTTACCATGGAATTAGATGGTTCTGAGTGTTAATGTTCCAACATATTTGTTATTATTATTTTTTTGTTTTATCTCTAATATTTTAAAGGAAAAAGCGCACCCCAACGTTCAATAATAATATAAATTATTATTATAATAAATAAAATATACGTTACAGTTTTCAAAAATCATTCAGTAAACGAGTGTACCTATATTAAAAGGTTTTTAGAAACGAATATAAAGCCACAATATAAGAACATGACATAAGCTAGTATTTATAAAAATATAACTTTAACCGTTGACATTTTACATCGATAAAAAAGTTTCACTTAAATCCATTAAGTCGTTAAAAGCTTATAAAATAAATACGTTTAATTAAAAAAATAAGTTCAAAAATCAAAAGCACCATAAAAATAATTATTCCACGACCACGAGTAGTTTTTGAGAGCTTTATAAGAGATCACCATCGAACCTCATTTTAAATTATATTAAAACCAACGCAATGTAGGTGTATATACTGCGTTAGATACAAAAATACATTCAGAACAGGTTCCATTTTCGTGGTCAGCTCAACCAAAGAAATTGTTAAAGTATATTCTATTTATAAGATCTTCCAAGACGAACTCTACATATTATTTTCAAAACAAAAAATTCAATGCGATACATACAACATATAGGAAATGTTGTATATTCATATCTACCTACTGCGCTATGATTCAAAAACGAATCATAGAATTAAAAATATTTATTCGTATAAATATTTATCATTCCTATAAACGGGATTAGAACCTGCGACCAGAGTTTATCTTGAATCTTTCCTTTACTCTAAAGTGTTCCGCAAAAACATAACAAAATACCTAACTTACACAAAACTTTCAATAAATCATACTTTCTACAGTAAGCGTCTGTTCTTTCCTTCCAAATAACAATATTACAGTAAAACGTGCACGAGTACCTATTACAATATAATGCCGCGATCGGGATTATAAATACCATGGTCCCTCCCTTTCCTTTGCGAATCCCGTGGGATGCTGAGCCCCGCCAGCAATTTCGCCAAACTATCCCGCATTAATCCCCTTGCGGGATAGGCAAGAATATTTTTATTATTCTGGGACGAAACAATTGATCTTGTAGCACTATTTAGGTAAGAATACGATTGGGTATTTAACTTTGCTCTTTTCGCTTTGTTTTTATTTTCGTTGTATTTGTTATATAAGAATTGTAAATAATTACGAATTATTTCGTAGTTTATTGAATAATGCGACTCACCCTCGCTTCGCTCGGGTTCGTCCTTAGGTACGTTTTAAATTAAAATGGATATAGTATGTTAATCGTAAGAGATAGACATAATATGCCATCGCGGATTTTCTGTTGACCTATATAAGATACACAATTCCACCGTACATTATTTTGTTATATCTCAAAGGGCTTAGGCAGCGTTTTCGTTGAAAGCTCCCAAACGTCTTATTTTTTCCGACACTTCCAACAAATATCGTTATATTTTAGCCAATGTATACAAAAACTTAACAAATTATATACTAAAACCTTCCTCTTGAATCTATTAAAAAAACCGCATCAAAATCCGTTGCATAGTTTTAAAGATTTAAGCATACATAGGGATATAGGGACAGAGAAAGCAACTTTGTTTTATACTATGTAGTGATAGTGACTAGCGATTTATCCTTGCTTCGCCCGGGTCCGTCTGTGTATTTTGTTCACAATTTCATGGGTTTTTATTTTTTTGCGCAGAACCCTTAACATTTTTTTTAAAATAAGAGTCGTCTAAGTTACTCCTTATAACATCAATTATCTGCTAGTGAAAGTCGCGTCAAAACCCGTTTCGGAGATAAGCCGGAATAAACAGACAGACAAAAAAAATGTTTTTTTCTTATAAGTACCGTATATACTTTCATATGTATGTATTTAGTAAAAAGCTGTTATTTGACATTACACACAGACACTTCAATTTTATTTATCTGTAAAAATCTAATTATAAATTTAAAAGTAAACATTAAAAGCTAAAATCAATAATTGCGTAGTAATGCTTAAGCTATTTCCGATATCAGATAAGATGCGTACGTCGATTAAATTATAATCTGGCTGAAATTCAAAGGCATAATTGGCCAATTTGTAAAACTATCATTTATAATTCAGTCAAACTGTACTTTTATTATACACTAGTAGTACGCGCGGCTTCGCCTGAGTTCAGACTTTCGATCGCTACCAAACTTCACAGGATCACCCGCTGGTTTAATCTGAAGATTGCCTGGAAATGTCATCAAAATCGCTCCAGCCGTTTTAGATTCCATAGTGAATACACATACACATCGATTTTTATATATGTACACACTATATATACATCTAGGGTAAGTTAAAAATTTAGTAACAAATAATGTAAAATAATACCAGTTTCTCGCGTGTTTGCCCGCGCAACTGTGGGCATTATAGACATAGCTCTCCTGCCTCCACTTCCTTTTATTTAAACAATAGCTTAAAAATCAAATATAACATAGCTTATAGCACATCTATTATACATTATAGCACTTCTGTAATGCTAAGGAATATTTTCAAAAAAGTTTCATTGAAATCTGTATAATAGATTTTTAGTTAAATCGTATTTTAACTTAACATTTAGTAAATTTCAAAAATCCCTACTCATTTAGAACACTTTTTAAAAATATTTCTTTATTTTTCAAACACATTAGTACTATGTAATGGCCTTAGTTCATTAGTACTATGCTAGAAGTTTTGAAATTATGTTAAGATAGATCAATGTATTGGGAAAGATTCCGAAAAACGTGGTTCACGCTTAGGGGTGGAAAATTTTATGAAAATATGACCTATGTTTTAATAAATATATATAAATCGGTTCACAGGATGCTACCATATCCTAAAACATACCCACAAAAAAACAGTCAGAAAATAAACATAAAATCTTCAACTACAGCATAATATTATTATATAAATGAGCTTAAAAATTATACTAATTAAGTTTAAAATGTATGCAGATATTTTTTAAAACAGTATCAAATATCAAGATTATTTGGGTCACGTAAATTCAGGTAGAGTGAAGAGGCGTCGTCGCCATATTTTTGCGTCAACGGCGCATTTATATGATAATGCGGCGGATGGCATTCGAAACTGATCCGAAAGTTCTATGGATGAGTTCCGAAAAATTCCGAACTCGTAAATCTAATTTCGACCCTCGCCTCTATTTGTTTGCAATTTTGCACCGTTTTATATAAAGCCGACTGTCGAACGTCGATGATCATATACTACAATAGTTAAAACTAAAGTACAGTGTATCAATGGTTATCGTTTAAAAAATATATCAATTCGATTAAAAAAAAAACGACAGTGATTTTAAAAAATGAAAAAAATTATAGTAAAAAAAAAATTTTTTTAAAACAAGCTTTTATTTAAATGCTCTAAAAAGAAGAAAATAAACTTTTAATTGAATCAAACCCAACAATTTTTTACATTACACAATATATGTGATGTAAAAACTCGTCGCGAGATTTATCTATTTTAAATAACTGCCACTGCTGCACACTCGGAGGTCCTGGGTTCGAGTCCCGGGTCGGGCCAAGTTTAGTTATTGAGTCTTTCTGTATAGTAAGTCTCAGTAACAGCCCGGAGTTGGGAAGTTGGCGGTGTTTCACCCCCGTGCCTCGGAAAGCACGTAAAGCCGTCGGTCCTGCGCCTCAACTCTCACTGGCCGTGTCGAGCAGTCGTCCCACCGAAGTATGAGAGTGACAGGAATAGAGAGTGCCCTTGTGTCTGCGCGTACACTTGTGCACTATAATATCTCCTGCGCAGTTGGCTAGTCTCAATGAGATTGGCCGCCGTGGCCGGAATCGGCTAGGAGAACATTATCATCTATTTTAAATGTTATATTCTTGTATATATATACAGGTAAACAAACAACAAACACAGTATATAATGTTAGCATAGTCATCATATTTTTACATCTTTTAATTTAAAGTATCTGTATTTATTATAATGAATAAATGAATTAAAGACGCAATAATAATGTGTCAAATAATAATAATTTATTAATTTAATTTCTATAAATACGATGACATTGATGGCAACATTCTTTTTTTTTTAGTATTAAAAATGTATGTGACACAACTGTCATACTGACAGGGTGTGAGAGTGCGAGTAGCGGTCCGGTGTGTTATTTCATTATTGTAAATTTAAATTATTTAAATAGGTACATTAACAAACGAATGTAATAATTGGGTATTTCATTTTAAGTGCTATGCTAACAATAAAAGCTTGTAAAAAAAAAGCAGATATACATACTTAATATTATAAATGTGAAAGTGTGTTTGCTTGTTCCTCTTTTACGTCCAGAGTGACGGATTGGCCTGAGTTTTTGTGTGCAGATAGTTGGAGGGTTGGAGAGTGACATAGGCTATTTTTTACCGTGGCAGATTATCTCATTCCCACGGGAAAACACGTCATAACACAAATCCTCATACCTATGTATTTATATACAAATATAGCTTATCTATTCCATACATATAGCCTATAGCCTATTAGCCTGTAGCCTATCTATTTGATATATATGTAAAGAAAAATATAATTTTCTCTAATTTAAATGTTTGTATATTCTGTTATTGTCATTGTTTAAATATTGTATATTCTGTTGTTTTAATCTGTGGTCGAGTCATACATAATCTATGAACCGTCAACAATATCATTTATTCGTAAGAATATATTTTTTATAAAATCAGCTTTGTAAATTGCAATCGTGATTTGGGAATCGACATTTGGAATTAAAAACATTAAATGTCGTTTCGTTTGTTTTCCAGGTAAAGTTTATTTTTTGTATTACGTTATTAAGCATTGCATGTATGTAGCTATGAGTTAAACAATAAATCTTTTGTTTTCCAGAGAAACTCAGTGATGTTTTAATTGTGTCGTCCCAATTCAAAAATAGAAATATTATCTTATATATATATATATATATATATATATATATATATATATATATATATATATATATATATATATATATATATATATATATATATATATAGCCTACCTATTCCATACTAACTGTTAAAACGAAACGAAACCCGAACGAAGCGAGAGTGAGTTGCTAGGAAAAATAAATATATTTTTGAATTGTTATTTACAAGTTCCATACAGACCAACATTATAAACTGGAAGTACTCAGTTCAGTCCTATTTTTTTTAAATAATATATAATATCTATTTATTATTAACTACATACATACCCCTGACAAAGTAGAAATTCATTTTATTCATGACTGTGGTCTTTTAATATTTTAAGGCATTTCTAAGGTGAGCATAAATACTTTTTTTGCTTGAATCCTGTAGCAAAAGGTTCGAGGAATACGTGATATGAAAGTAACCATAATGTAAGTAGGTTACATTCATAATAATATATGTACATATTATGTTAGGTCTGCGTATTTCTGCTGATAAATAAACAAGGTTTTACAGGTGTACTTTGTACTGTAATACGTTCAGCTAAAGTTACAGGAAAAATATTTTAAAATTCATATTAGTTATCTACCCCGGCTTTACTTTTTTTTCTTTAAATATTGTTTTCTAAGCAAATTGTGTAACAGCCAGTCATTTTATAGGATATTTTTGAAAAATATTGAAAGGTATGTTTTATTTACGAGTATGTGGACGAAGAGCACTATATTATAAAGTACTACATAATTTTGCATTCAACTTTGCACTTAAATATTGTACTCATACCCTTTTTTGTTCGGTTAGTATATATTTCTCAGAGATGAGATATTTTTCCGCAGTAAAATGTATTCTATATGTTGACCCGGATAACCAGCTATCATCATACCAAATTTCATCAAAATTTGTCCTGTGGTTTTTGTGTTCCCAAACATACAGATGGATAGACAAAAATTCAAAAAAACTATAGATTCTGCGTCTGTATCCATAATAATGACAATTTCAATAAGGTTTCCCAAGATTTTTTTTAATGTACAGATTGGACTGATTGTGACTTAGAATTTTATTATATGTATAGATTTTGTATGTATAGATTTTTATTATATGTATAGATTGTATGTATAGATTAGAACAGGAATACGCAATAGAAATTTTAATCAAGTCTCGCGATATATGTATGTATACAAATCAGTCAGTCAGAACTCAGAACACGTAATTATATAATGTAGATCAAATGAGTATATTAAATTGCGAAATTTAGAAATTGATAATTGATAATTTTCTATAAGTAGTCTTAAATACTAATACACATTAACATAATGACTATAATTTTGTAAGTTAATGAAGCTAAAATGAAAATTCCCTAAAAATATACTATACAAAAAAGTTTGGATACATCGTTTAAAATATATCCAGAGCAATCTTCAAGAAAAACCTCTAGTACTTTATGAAAATCTTACCTTTCTTAACCAAAAAAAAAAAAACAAATTTTCACCGCTATTTCATTTTACAAGGTAAAGTGATATGGCTCTGAAACGCTGGCAACTTACCTGTAACAAAAATAAGTTTCTTTTATTTTGAGACTTTTCTCTGTAATATAAAAAAATCTAGTTATTTATATTTAAAATTATTCATGGAATATAATATTTAAATATCTATTTTTATTGGAATTAGCGAGAATCTTACAAAGAGGCAGAGTTTGTTTGTTTGAACGCGCTAATCTCAGGAACTACTAATACGATTTGAAAAATTCTTTTTGCATTACATAGCCCGTTTACTAAGAAAGGCTATACGCTGTATATCATATATATTAGTCTATCTATTCCATACTAACCGTTAAAATGTACCGCTATGAGTCGCTAGTCTTGGTATAAATGAAATACATTTTTGAAATATATTTATATACCATAATTATATGAAAAATCCTAGTAAATAGTAAAAATAAATATAATATATAATATATAATATATAATATATAATATATAATATATAATATATAATATATAATATATAATATATAATATATAATATATAATATATAATATACATATATAATATATAATATTTATACAAGGCTTTGTCCGCGACACCACTCGCTTGTTTCAAATACATCTTCTTCGTCTTTTATCTACCAGGCAAGTCTTATAAAATCATTCAAGCAGTTCCAGAGATTGACTGGTTTATACATATCTATAATTTTTTATTCAGTAACTTTTTATTCAGTAGTATTTCGGTACATTTAAAATTTTAAAATAATTTAAGTGGCTGTAGTCAGTATATCTAATATATAAATATCTCGTGTTGTTAACGGTTTTAATGATTTTTTTGTATATTTGGTGGGTATGAGAATAGGTCGTAAAGTTTTTTTCACCCTACCACCCCCACCCCCCATTTTTTTAATGGAAATTTTACTATTCTTGTATTAACAATATTATAAAAATACACGACGAACTTGAGCAAAGCAAGGGTAGCTCGCTGTATAACATAAAGCCAAAGAATAATACTTTCTTAGATTGACGCGAATATTTGACATTTTAAATAAAACTATCTTTTCGGATTATTTCGCGGATTTATTTTTATTTTTGGTTCCCGACGTTTCGAATGCTTTACAGACACATATACATGTTTTTACATGTATATGTGTCTGTAACAAGTATATGTGTTTGAAACGTTTATAACCTTAGTCTCTCCTCTCCAGTAACCATGATTGCTGAAAAGCATTCGAAACGTCGGGAACCAAAAATCAAAATAAATTCGCGAAATAATCTGGAAATATAGTTTTATTTAAAACTAGCACTGCCCGCGGCTCCGCTCGCGTTCATATGACCAAAAACCAAATTCTTAGGTTTTACATATTAGTATACTCTTACATTACAGTTTTTGTATTTTTTCTCAGAAATGAGACATTTTCCCGCGGTAAAAAGTATCCTATATGTTGACCCGGATAACCAGCTATTATCATACCAAATTTCATCAAAATCCCTCCATTGGTTTTATCGTGATACGATAACATACAGACAGACAAAAATTCTAAAAACTATAGATTCTGCCTCTGTATCGATCATAACGTCTATTTCTTTGTAAAAAATATTTAACGTACAGATTCGGCTTAGTTACAATTTTATTATATGTATAGATAAACCGAAGAGGTTTTTTGTAAAAATAAATTTATAAATTTTGTATAAATTCGTAATTACATAGTTGAATTTCAAAAATAGGTTCATACCCTAAATAAAATGTTCTTAAATCAAGATAACAAAATGCTTAGTCGTTAGCGAACGATGATACTGTTAGCGAAGAAACGCCAACTAAAACGTAAAACGATAAGGGTTTTGTTTTTCCGTGTACAAAAATACTGAGAAATGTTTATTCGAATATTTTATTTATAAATTAGCCGCCTTTTGAAAAGCGGTTCTTACATTAAGGGGTTATTTTTTTCTTACAGGTAGTCAATGGATGGAAGACGGAAATGAGGCTTCTTCCAGTCCGTATATAGAGTAGTGGCCTCGGTGGTGTAATGGCTAGCATGTACGGCTGCACACTCGGAGGTCCTGGGTTCAAGTCCCGGGTCGGGCCAAGTTTAGTTATTGATACTTTCTGTATAGTAAGTCTCAAAAACAAACTCAACCCAAACAGCCCGGAGTTGGGTAGTTGGCGGTGTTTCACCCCCGTGCCTCGGAGAGCACGTAAAGCCGTCGGTCCTGCACCTTAACTCTCACTGGTCGTGTCGAGTGGTCGTCCCACCAGAGTATGAGAGTGACAGGAATAGAGAGTGCGCTTGTGTCTGCGCGTACACTTGTGCACTATAATATCTCCTGCGCAGTTGGCTAGTCTCAATGAGATTAGCCGCCGTGGCCGGAATCGGACAAGAGAACATCATCATCATCATAGAGTAGTTTTCGAATGAATGTATATAAAAACATTTAGGCTTACTGTAAAATGATTATAATAAATGCGAAAGTTTGTATGTCTGTTTTGTTTTGACGACATGTTTGGCTTATTTTGTAGTAGTCAGTTTGTACTTGCTATGCCAGCGGTCGCTGGTTCGAGTTCCGCTGGGAGCATTCATTTATGTGATGAGCACGAATGTTTATACTCCAGTCATGGGTGTTTATATTTATAATATGTATGTATTTAAAGTTATATATGTGTAGTGTACCATCTTTCTGGTGTCCATAACTCAAGTCTCGTAGCTTACTATGGAACTAGATGGTGCTGTGTGTTAATGTTAATATTTACATTTATTTATTCTTCACGCTAAAACGCCTTGATGAATTTAGATAAAATTTAAAATGTAGATAGATTAAGACCTGAATTAGCACATAGGGACCTAAGGAAGCACCCGTGTGAAGCTAGTGTAAGTCGCTTATATAATAAAAAATATCTCACGTTTCTTTTGTAAAGGCTGATCTTTATAAAAAAACCCTTCAAGATCCGGTGGCCGCATCGCAATAAATTATACTAAATGGAAAATTAATTAAATTTGGAAATGGACACGAATGCGAAACCTTTTTGCGGAGATTCAACAAAAATTCATTTTTAAGCAGACTCAATGGCGCGTTAAGTCTAAATTAAAGGTGTTTTATTACTTTCTTTGTATAAAAAATCCGTGACAATTTTTAATAGTTGAAAATATATTGGAATAATTTAACTTTTTATGTATAAATTTAAAATTTAACCGAATCTATATATATATATATATATATATATATATATATATATATATATATATATATATATATATATATATAAAATTGTAACTGAGCCAAATCTGTACATTAAAATAATTTTTTTGGAAAATGTTATTGAAATAGTCATTAGTATCGATACAGCGGTAGAATTTATAGTTATTAGATTTTTTTTCTGTCTGTTTGTCTGGGAACGCATCACGAGAAAACTGGACAGGTTTTGTTAAAATTTGGTATGATGATAGCTGGTTATGCGGGTAAACATATAGGATACTTTTTACTACTGGAAAATATGTCATCCTTGAGAAATCTATATTAAACCTTAAAACAGTATATTAAATAAGTACTTATATTATATATATTAGGGTGTGCCAAAAAATGACGATATTTTTTTTTCTTCGCTCTCGCCCCAAAATATATCAGAAAATGTCCCAACAAAGCTCCTGTTAAAAGCGAAGCTCAAAATTCCAATTCTAAGAGGTTCTCCATCGAACTTTAAGTTTTCCCATACAAATTGTATGGAAAATATGATTTTTAACACTTTTTCTCCTGCAAACTATGAAAAATTATTTTTCAAAAAAATGAATGAATGGACCGTTTTTACTATTAATGTCCATAGGACATTAGGGCTTCCCCAGTCTTATATAGGTCTTACATAGGTCTTAAAGTACCATGCCCTATTACCCTATGGGGCAATAGGGCATGGTACTTTAAGACTCCTCACTAAAGCCCACAGCGGAACCCTATTTTCACATTAGTTTTGCTATAGTGCATGTATTTGTCTCTGTAGTCTAGTGGGTAGCATATAGGTACTGCCGAAGATTCGAAAGTCCTGGGTTTGAGTCCCAGTCAACATTTGGCCATTTAAATTATGCCCCACACGCACATGATGCCCCATTAATAAACCTTAATTGACTAAGTTTTATGACATACCTTCAACAATAATAAACCTATTTCAATTTTATAATAACTAGTATTCGTCGAGTGGTCGAATATTTTGATTTTTTTTATAATAATAATAATCATAAAAATGTAGGGGCATAAACACAGCACCATCTAGTTCCATGGTAAGCTATGAAGCTTTTATTATGGATACCAGATAGTTGATACACTACACATATATAACTTTAAATACACACATATTATTTGTTATTCTTATTTACGAAAATATAAATATGAAAAAGGTTGAATTCTGTACAAAAGATATATGGGACTATTGTCAGCGTTGCTGATAAAGAGCTGAGATCTAAACGTGTGCCAAGTTCCATAACAGTTTCTTTATAGCTATTATAGATATTATAGGGATTTTTATTTGTTAAGACAAATATTGGTCCATAAAATATTAATTTTACTATGGTCAATTAAATTCTACGTTTATCATAATAATATTTAAAATGCAAAGTGTTTGTTTGTACTTGTTTCAAGCAGTTACGAACGAGATGTGATTTTTTTCATAAAGATCATCATTGAGTGTAGTAAAATAGCATAACGCCAACAAAATATTACAGAAAGATCACTTAGGAAAACTCTTTATCAATAATATTTGACACGATTTTATTTAAACTAAACTTTGCCTTTTTAAATTAAGTTTTGAAACATCGGGAACCAAAAATTATAATAAATCCGCGAAAAAATTCGAAAAGATAGCTTTATTTTAAAATGTCAAATATTCGCGTAAATCTAAAAATGTATTAATTAGATTTACCTAAAACATAAACGGAGCCACAGGCAACAACTAGTATTACATAGCTTGCACAAACTCGAATCAAAACCGATCACAAACAACTAAATATAACATTGATTAGTAGTCGTGCGTTGTCTCCAATGAACATCTCGTTTGTCAAATTTTATGGGTCGACCACTGGGTCAGACTGATGCCGGGTTATTGATGGCATTGGATTATTTGGCTTAAGGTTTTATTTATGACCGATATAAGAATTGTTGATTAATGTACCGTTTGAGTGTAGTAAAATCGATTTCTGATTGTAGCAATTACGTATTATATTTCGTCGCTATAGTGCTTATATGTTCAGACGACCAATACTTGTTGTTAACAACACTTGTTGTTGTTGTTGTCGGTGGTTTACAATGGATAGTATTTTCCTCTAAATAATGTTAGAAAGAGGGAAGTTTTTTTGTTTGTTTGTTTGTACCGAATAAGCTCGGAAATTACTGAACCAATTTAGATGAAAGATAAGAAGACAGTTTATGACCCTGAGAAGGACATAGGATAGTTTTTATCCCGGAAATCATCCATTAAGGGGTGAAAATGGAGATAAAAATTTGTATGCAGAACCAACCTAGGGACGAACCCGAGCGAAGCGAGGCTCATTCGCTAGTTTTATTAAAATCAAAGCTTTAATACTGAGATTTATATATATATATATATATATATATATATATATATATATATATATATATATATATATATATATATATATATATATATATAGATAGATAGATAGAATATATTATTTTACGCTTTAATAAAGTAAAATGTGTATTTTATACCAATAGAATTGACAATCAAATGTTTTTTTGACAATTTATATCAAGTCATTTTTTTTGTTAGCTTGTCTTTTAAGTTTTTATTTCTAAGGCACTAGCAGAACCCGCGGCTTCACTCGCGCTAAAATAAAGAAAAAAACTCTAAAAAGGTAGGTTTCATACAAACTTTCACCTCCTATTTTACCCCCTTAGGGGGTGAATGTCGAGAAATGCTGAAACACGTATTTATTTAATTGTATTGAAGAGCATTAATACCGGGTTTCAAGTAATTCTGATCACAAATATTTTTTTGGGTTTTATTATAACGTGTTTTCCCGTGGTAATGCGATAAAATAGCCTATGTTACTTTGCAGCCCACCAAGTATTTCCACAAAAAAAAATCACGCCAATCAGGTACTCTAGTTCGACATAAAGAAAATTGCAAGCAAACAAACACACTTTCACATTTATAATATTAGTATGGATTTTTCGATTAGTCAGCCATACCACGTGTTTTATACTTATTGCGAGTCTGCATGTACATAATATGTCTCCGACTGCATAACACTTCGTCCCTATGTCTCTAACTTTTTAGTTTGCATTTTACCAACTGAGTTTTTTTTTTATTTCTGCAATATCTTATTTTACAAAGTCTCTCTTAACTGTATACTAAATAAAATTAAGCTCGGAAGGCGGATATCTGAGTCCCGCCGATTATAATTTACGATCTCTATAAAAGGGCAGTAAATCGTCTACAATTTGTTGGGTCATTATTATAAAATTTTATATTTATCGTTCAATGTAAAAGAAGAGAGCTTAGGCTCAAGCCGAGGGATCTATTAGCAGTTACTTAAGATTTTCTATATCAATATTATAAGTAGTACTAGGTTCTTTATATATATATATATATATATATATATATATATATATATATATATATATATATATATATATATATATATATCTTAATGTACAGATACCTTTTGCGAAGCAAAACCTTATATACATATATACAAAAATTGCTCGTTTAATATACTAAGATTCTTAGCGTCATCTTTTGGTAAATTTTATTACTACAAGTAACCTATGTGTGTTACTCCATGTCATAGGCTATTTTGTATTAAACATCCGAATTCGTTCAATTAGCAAACAGTGTTTTTAAAAAAAGAACTTCAATATTCTTTTGCTTGAAATACAATCACTTAAAACAGCTGAGTCCGGATTTTAATACTACATCAGTAGTATTTTTTATATCTTTCATTTATATGTTTATGCACCGTTTCAACAAATCATTTTAATTAATAATCAATGATTTAGAACAGATTTAACTTTTTTTTTGAAAAATAGATTAAATAGGGGTCCTTATCGACAGTATTGGATTATTTGGGTTGCTTATTAGCGTCCGGCAATCCAGCCGTGCGTGAAGCCAAAACATGCCAAAAGAAGCGGTTACCATGGTCCATGAGGGTTGCTCCTGGTACTTCTCTAACCATTACATCGCATATTATTTTGTGACTTTATTTTCTCGAGCACTCCATAAGGAATGATACAGGCATTTATTTTTTACTTTCCTAGCTAATTTCTTTCCTGAACACTATTATTATCTAAGTAAATAAATAATAAATCTGTGGTTTCGCTTGTGAGGAAGGTATATGGATAAAAATAGTCTAAGTCGACCTAGATTTTAAGCTATCTTCATTTAAAATTTTATTAAAATTGTTTGAGCCGGTCTAGTAACGAACATGCACATATTTAAATTTAAATTATTAGTATGTTAACATAGTTCATTATTATTAACTAAACTAAAAAGTCCAATCATAAAAAGCTTCTTTCTAATTCTAAGCACATTATCATAATGTACTCCATTCTGACTGTAACAGACAGAAAGCTCAGAAATTATATTATTATTATATATTTGATATGAAATCAATACAATCATATACACACAGTGGTATCGAATAATAATTACATACTTTATGAACTACAAACAACCGTTATCAGATGCGTTGATCGTTTTATAATGACAAAGCGTTACTTCGTTCTGTTTGTTATCATTAGGTGGATACTAAATAATAGTGAAATAATTATATACCCCATACTAGTGACTTACCTCTGCTTTGCTCAGATGCATCCCAAGATCCGGCAATCCAGCCGGGAGCGGAACCTTTTGCCGACACGTTTGGTTCAGTTTGTAGTGACCCTAATTGCTGTGCCAGCGGACGCGGGTTCGAGTGCCGCTGGGAGCATTCATTTGTGTTATCAGCACGAATATTTGTACTCCAGTCATGGGTATTTATATTTATAATATGTATGTATTTAAAGTCATATATGTGTAGTGTATCAACTATCTGTTATTCCTAAGACAGGCCTCGTAGCTTACCATGGAACTGGTGCTGTGTTAATGTCCCAACATATTTATTAATAACATACTTATTTATTTAAACCGAGAGACACACTATGAAGTCACCTACCTTGATGAGCGGTGTACCATACGGGTTACTCCTGGTACTTCTCTGATAGCAGAGTGGACCGTCATTTTACTTAGCTGGTCAGTTTAAATATCAGTCAGTCTCGCCAGTATTGTAGATTTTCTTATGGCAAACGATTAGCACCATACTTTACGAAACTTAGACAGAATTTATGAGTAATACACGCAATTAAATTTTAAATATTTTATTTTTATACATAACACTTTACCTACAACACACACGCCGATATGACAGAAAGTGTAAGAGAGAGCATATAACATTTATTGCATTGTACAAGCCCTTGCATTCCACGTATGTGTTCCATATATAATCTAGATTTATACTAATTTTCATCTAAAACTATCTAACCTTAGCATAGTCTTTACACCGAGTAACAACCATACATACATACAAACAAGCTTTCGCATGTATAATAATAGTGTGATAGGCGAGTACAAATTAAGTGTATGGAAAGCATCGGATAAAAGGTACCTAAACGTTAAATACTTTATAATTGCGGAGCTTTTTATCAATCCAGTACAGTCATTAAGTGGAGGATTGAAACGATGAAAAATGGAAAAATTGAATGCAATTATGCAGTAAATACCTTTAATCTTCTTCTTATAAGAAATATTTAGCTCTGTCTTCGAATAGGTCTACGTGAGTTATTATATAGCTTATGTCTTTACTAATATTATTAAGAGGGAATATTTTTTTGTTTGTTTGTACCGAATAGGCTCCGAAACTGTTGAAACGATTTTGATGAAATTTGGTAAGAAGATAGTTTGAGATCCTGGAAAAAACAGAATAGTTTTTATCCCGGAAATCAACCCTTGAAGGGGTGAAAATGAGAATGAAAGTTTATATGGGGAAACAACCTAGGCACGAACCCGAGCGCAGCGATGGTGAGTCGCTAGTATATTATATTATTGCTAAAGTACAGTAAATCAGCACTTATATGGAAATAAGGTTTTTAACAAATACAGTTATGAAACTATTTCATGAACAATAAAACCGGTGGACGTAACAAATAAATAAAACAATGTTGTTTAATTTAAAAAGTCATTATAGTTTAAAAAAGCTAAAAAAATTGTATTATAACTTGAATTGATACATTCCGGATACGATAAGTATATGTTACTTTACATATCGACTTCGAAGATTTATTTAGAAAAATGATAACGGAAGCTAAAAAAATCAATAAGCGTTTTCATCCAAAATGCTTGGAAAAAACTCATAATCTGGAAAACTGTTTTGTGCGCCATTTGTCCAATAAGGTGCAGTGAGATTTAAAGCTGTGAGATTGCAAAGAAAATATCTAAATCTAAGCGATACCTATCTGTAAAATACTTTAAAAACTCTCTAAAGAAAGGAAAGTTATTTATTGAACACAAAATTAATAAATGATCAAGCAAAACTAACAAAAATCGGCTGTTGTACCAACGATAACAATAAATATATAATCAAATCGGATAGATCACGTTGTAATACAATATAAATTACTTAAATATATACAAGTATATACAGAACTTCACTCCTTTACTTCTTACAGGATAGGCAGAAAGAACAGAATGCTAGAACATCTCTATGTTATGAGTATGTTGAGAAGAAAGAGAAGAAGCTTCTCTCTAGAAGCTTCTTCTCTTTCTTCTCCATCGTTTCTTCATACATACTCTATGTGGGAGCCTCACTTTTTGAACCTGAGCTTATAGCTGAAGCTGAGCTTTAAGTATCAGAAGCACTTAGCCATCGAAAGTACAATGAAGTCTCCTCCTAATACGCCTTCGACTTAAGATTTCATCATTTATTATTTTTACAGTCCCAAATTATTTAGGCATATTGTTTATTCATTCTGAATATCAGATAATATTATATATACCAAATAATATGCTTTCAACTAAAACATTAAAAATATATTAAATTACACTATATTTCTTACCTTTTTTTTTGTATTATCGGATCTTCTGTCTGTAGTTTTCATTCAAAATAATTTAACATAACTTATATGGAGCTTATGTAAAATTTCTATCCCTGGCAAGAAAAGCTGTAGATAGATAGGTTATCGAGAACCACTGTAAAACATCTACGTCATGATTAATCTCATTGAACGCATTAACTTCAAAGATCCAAAACGGCCCTCTTAACTCACGTTAGTGGTATTTTACCTTTCCATAACACCGTCATCAATCATTTTGGAGAATTAAAAACTTTTTCGCGTGAGCCTAAGAAATTTCAATAAGGTGTGGTGCATATTGAGTAAGCTATGCGAGATTTTTTGTATACCAAACATATTTAAATTAAAATGATATTTCTAAGTATAGTGTACCTATGGTTTGATAAAAATAATTAAAACCAAATGTGCGAATCCTTCTGAATGAAATGTTAACTAAGAAAATTCACATATCAACCATTAAACTAAGTGAAAAAAGTGATACAAATCATAAAGAAATATGTAATTCTAAACGTTCATCCGAATAGACATAAACAACATGGACGATATCAGATATGTAACACACTAATCGTACTTGTGATTAGATAACGATTTAGACTAGGTAATGTTATAAAGAATGCTTGAACTCCTCAATTCGTATCATTACTTAAGACTAAAATAAAACGTTTCAGGGCAGTGGCAGCCCAGTGGTAACGCGCTCGCTTGGGTAAACGGTGAAGCAGGTTCAAATCCCGGGTCTCGCACCTCTGATATTTTCATGTGCGAATCATTTTCAACATGATTAACACTTGTTTTACGGTGAAGTAAAACATTGTGAGGAAACCTGCATGTCTGAGAGTACCTTGCAAGTGTTCGAAGGACATGTGTAATCCGCTAACCCACACTTGGACAGCATGGTGGACTATGGCCTGGTCCCCCTCGTATTGAAGGGAGGCCCGTGCCCAGCCAGAAACTAAGACGTTTCTCTGTTGAAAGTATTATTCAAGGAGCTTTGAGTACAATATATGCAGTACCTCTGGGATATTAAACACCGAGATCAATCAAACCAGTATACTTTATTCAATTTAGGCTTTTATTAGAATTTGTTGAACAAAAAAATTCTTCATTAAATTGCTTTTATGTTACAGTCCATATCACGACTTATGAATTTGTTACTATTAAATTAGTTTTAAACTAAAACTATTTTTTTCGCGGATTAATTTTGATTTTTGGTTCCCAACGTTTAGTCTGACGGATAGTTTTATTTAAAACAAGCAGAACCAGCGGCTTCGCTCGCGCTAAAACTACGAAAAAATCTCCAAAAAGGTAGTTTTACACTTTGTATTCACTTTTATCCCATATTTTACCCCCTTTATGGGATGAATTTCGAAAAACGCTAAAACACGTATTTATTTAATTTTATTGAAGAGCATTAATACCAAGTTTCAAGTAATTCTGATCATACATATTTTTTCGGATTGTATTATAACATGTTTTCCCGTAGATATTAGATAAGCTCCCGCGTAAAAAGTAGCCTATGGCACTCTCCAGTCCTTCACCTATTTCTACACAAAAAATCACACCAATCCGTCATTCTGCTTTGACGTGAAATAAGAACAAGCAAACAAACAGACTTTCACATATATAATATTAGTATGGATGTGGATGTCAAATATTAGCGTAAATCTAATAAAGTATTACATTAAATTACTTATTAAACTAGTAAATAATAAAATTCGAAAAAAATCGAAATATAAAACACCTAAAACGCTCATATTCATAATATGATAGAAATAAAATCTAACCGTAAATGGAAAAGAAAATTGACAAAAATGTCTGTAATCCTGCTTGGCTTTCCGACAAGCTCATTTTTCCCACCTCTGAATAAAAACGATGTCACACACCAAAGGAACGCTTTTGGGAAAAATAATTTAAAACTTTGATGTTAAATATGTTATTTTTGTTGTAATTTTTTCCATTTGGGTACACCACGTCATATTTTAATAAGAGAACGTTTAACGATTTATAATATTTGAATACGGGACCTTTACAATCTTACTACTTAATATTATAGAAGATTTTGTGGTGTAGTTTACCCATTATAATAAATAAATAGATAGTAAATAAATTAAAGCTAATAACACGAAAATTATACATAAATTTTTAATGAGTACTAGTGAGTGACTCACCCTCGCTTCTTTAGGTTTTGTCCCTTGGTACGTTTTAACGGTTAGTATACATTTCTCAAAGATAATACATTTTCCCATAGTCGAAGTTCCTATATGTTGACCCGGATAACGAGCTATCATCATACCAAATTTCATCTAAATCTGTCCAGAGGTTTTCTTGCAATGCGTTCTCAGATAGACAGACAAACAGAGAGACAAAAATTCTATATACTATAGATTCGACCTCTGTATCTATTATAATGACTATTGCAATAAGATTTTCTAAAAAAATATATTAATGTACAGATTCAGCTTAGTTAGAATTTTATTTAAGTACATACACCATTTAAGTCAATTTTTTATCATTTTAATATATTGAGCTTCCAATAAAAAAGGTCAAAACGCCATAACATAAAACGGACAGTAAACTCTCAAATATAAAACACATTTTGTTTAGAATTTTGGTATTAAAATTGTGAAAACGTGTAAATAAACATGGTTTTCGAAAGAGAAAAATCCACTTTCCTCACCTACAGAAGTGTGATCATTTCACACGCAGAGTCTTTGACAAAAAAGCATTTTAAATTCGCGTCCGAGTTCATGAATACACTGAATCCACTCTATCTATGCTTTAATCTGTTGTTGCTTAATGAAGGTAGAGTTTTAATTTGTTAAATGTAGAGCGCTTTAATTATAATAATATAATTTAGAGAGCTTGTGTTTATTTTTTTTAGAAATTCATGCTTAAACTCACGTACAGCTTGTACGTGTGTTTTTCACTTCTATTTGGGATTTCGAGAATTCGAGATTTCGGAAGAAAATTAAGCCACATTTACTTTAGGTATGTTTTGAAATAGATAATATGGTATAATAAGTCTACCACAGAAGTCACAGGTTCAAGTCCTGCTCAGAGTACATAACTTATTAGATATAAAAAATTATCGCGACTAATTATTTTGTAGAAAAAGCAATTATAACCAGCGCCGAGTGAAATGATGGTACGTCGCTAGTCATTACATAATAGACATAATATGAACAAAATAAATTTTACTAACATGCATGGGAATTGAACCCACAATCTACGATAAATTAATTGACAGTGCTACCTATATATTACGTATAATACTATTTTTGAGTCACACGGTAATTTATATATCTATTTTTGCTCCATTGCTGAGTGACAGAAGGACTAACCAACACACCGTAAAACAAACAAAGCAATTACAATATTAGTGATGATAAGGAAAAAAAACATCATAAAATTCAACAAAAGCTCTAAAAGTTTCCACCACAAAGTAAAAGCCCATGTAATTATACGCATATAATCATAAAACGGAAGTCAGAACTAGCCTTTGAAACCGCAGTACCCCCGGAGTGAGGCATTTCATATGGGGGCATAAATAATTATGGTGTGACAAAGGAAATGTCAAAAACATGACCTGTTCTAAACGACACGAATGCTAGACAGACGTGTACATGTTATATATGGCCAAAATGGTTGCTTAGGTAATACTAGTGTCTCCCCTCAACTTCGCTCAAATATATTACACCTGATTTACAAGGAAACAAAGTAAACAGATAAAAATTATATGTTTTTATATACGATTATACTTCTCATTTTTGAAAGTAATCACTCAATTTATTCCTGTAATTTTCAAACTCTTATTAAGGACGAGTTATAGTAATCCTTATAAAACACAAATTTTTCAAAACTTCAATAATATTGTCAGGCCCACGTACATCGAGGCCTGAACATAAAAACGAAAACAGAATTCTGCATGTTATTACTGACCAACACACATCATTCAAATCAAATAGACTTATATCTCTGACTCTACTTAACAGAACTGTATTCAGGAACTGAGATAATTTCCAACAATTTCATTAATTAATTCCTAAAACAACTCAATACTGCTATAAAAATATATTTAAATTAGCGACTCACCTTCGCTTCGCTCGGGTTCGTTATTAGGTTGATTCCCCATACAAATTTTCATCCCTATCTTCACCACCTTAAGGGATAATTTCCGGAATAAAAACTATACTATATATTTTTCAGGGTCTCAAACTATCTTCTTACGAAATTTCATCTAAATCAGTTTAGTAGTTTCGGAGTCTATTCGGTACAAACAAAACAAAAAATCAAATCTTTCATCTTTATAATATTAGTATACATAACGCACACAATATAATATATTTTGCAAATACATAGGGACAACCTACAACATAGAGTCAAGTTTTAATTTTTGAAAGTGGAAATATTTATATTGACTATAGATCAACGCCACGCTACGAGACTCGTAGCTTCGTAACAGCTGTAGCGCTCTACGATCCATTACACTCTACATTGCTCTACGAAATAATTTATACGATGAAATGTATACAAAGATACAATACGATTTACGTTTTAATTAAAATTGCATATTTGATTGTGTAGCTTTTTACTTAAGCCTCTTCATTAAGAATGATACAGGAGTAAGATTAAGATTTTTAAGACATTTTCTGCCCCACACAACCACTCTGTGGAACCAGCTATCGCCGGCGGTCTTTCCGAACCGCTACGACCTGGTCACCTTCAAGAAGAGAGCGTATTCCTTCCTTAAAGGCCGACAACGCATCTGCAAGCCCTGCGGTGTTGCAAATGTCCATGGGCGGCGGTGATCACTTCTTCAGGTAAACCTCCTGCCCGTTTGCCCCCTTAGTCCCATAAAAAAAAAAAAGTAAATTATAGTATTATCATGTTTCTAACGTACTTTAACGTAATTGAGAGATTATATCTAAATGTGAATTTTTGGAAATTAATAATGTCTTTAACGTCCCACTGCTGGGCACGGGCCTCCCTTCAATACGAGAGAGATAAGGCCATAGTCCACCACGCTGGGCAAAAGCAGGTTGACAGGCTTTACATGTATATTGAAAACTCACCTTTGCTAGGCTCTCTCAGGCATACAAGTTTCCTCACGATATTTTCCTTCACCATAAGAACGCATCACAAACCACAAGACAGATTTTGATGAAATTTGGTATGGTGATAGCTGGTTACCGGGTCAACATATAAAATACTTTTTACTGCGGGGAAACTATCTTATCTCTGAGAAATGTATACCTACTGACTTTTATAACGCTCCTAAGCACGAACCCGAGTGAAGCGAGGGTGAGTCACTAGTCTTTAATAATATGTTATTATAGAGTCAATGACCAGATAAGTGTCTGAGTATGAAGAGACACAATACCGATGTGACTAAGCAACATAAATCATCTGTTGTCAGCAGTAGAGCAATTAATTATATATTATAATATTATTATATTCATATATGAGAATTGTAATTAAACCAACATTGTGACCTTTGGCAGGTGCAAAATATATAAAAACATAAATTAATAGAGATGCAATGTTAATCTAAACTACGATTTCATAAAATTTTTGGTCAAATTATTGTTACTACCACGTCCAAGGCAATACTAAATTTTATTTTTGAAATATTAAAAAATGCTGTATAACGTATATTTTGGGTGATTTTTTTAATAAAAGATTTACACATCTGTCTTCAAAAATTTTAATAAAAAGCTTTCGATAAACTTATATTAAAAGCCAACTATCTTACTACGCAGAAGATCACAGGTTCAATTTAAAATTACAATGAATTTATCAATTGACTAGCGACTTATCCACGCTTCACTTATGTACGTCCGTATGCGCCTAACTGCCTATGTATTACTCCAGGTCATAATCTATCTGTGTACTTAATTTCATCAAAATCCGTCCAGACGTTTCTGCGTGAAGTAGTCATAAATACATACACGCACACACACATATACTACGTTTACACACACATTTGATGTAAATAACATTTCTCTGATACATTATCATTTAGTTATTTTTTATCTGTTTTTTAGTATACCCTATTGCTCATTAACTTCGTTAGAATAGTGTAATCTAATGTGGGCCTTATTTACTAATTACTATGTGTTTAAATTGCATGTTTATTATCTATTATCCTTGTAACGCTGTATAAAATTTTTAGTGTAGACGTAATAAGCAGGTAATTTGTTAGAAGAAAGTTTTTTAATAACATATTCGATTAAATAATTTATTTATAAAATAAATTATTGTTTATTTTTTTTAAAATCGCTCGACCAATTTTGATAAAATTTATATGGGATCACGTGGGAAGTATACCCTTTGAAACAAAAAAAAATATTTTCCAAATCGGTTCAGCCATCTTCGAGTAATCGGTGAACATACATAAAAAAAAAGAAAGTTAAGAATTGATAACCTTCTCCTTTTTGGAAGTCGGTTAATAAATAAATACCGGTAAAACAGTACATACGAATGAGACCAATTTTCATATTAGAAAGTTGGTGGGCTCATAACTTACAATCTCTGTCTTTGAATTGGCGTTGAGAATCCTACTATTTCTTTAAATGCTATTTAATTATTAACTTTATTACATTGAGATAGAGTTAATTTTCGTTTGTAATGAATATCTTTGAAATCTGATGTCCAATCGCTCTGCCCGAGGGAATCGCGATATTGCTTTGCATGTTTTTACCCGCGGCCTTTGTGCTGTACGGTGGCTAAAAACCCAATACAATGTACACAAATTTTAATCCTATTTCTATGTAGACAAGGATGAAAAATCCTTGTACAATAACCATACTGCGGCTTATACTATTGAATGACAAAATCTATTTGCTTTGGGCTAGTTGGATGGGTTCTGGATAGGAGCGTGGATACACGTGTATTCAACGAAACGGTTTGATTTTGGAAAAAAGTATTGTAAAACATGCTTTTTACTAAAGATTTAGTCATTTTTATTAATTTTTAATAGCAATAGTAGAAAAAAATGAGAGACCAATATTTAATTAGTATGACTAACTTAATTATTTTGTTAATAACTCTGATTTATAACCTTAATAGTAGCAAAACAATCCTGTTACTTATTCAATTTACTAAACCTCAAGTTCTCGTTTCTCGTAACACTAAATTGATTTATAAATCTCTTTCAAATTTTAGTTCTTAGAGATACTAATAATATTATAAGGAGGAAAGATTTTTTATTTGTTTGTTTGTTTGTACCGAAGAAGCTCTGAAACTACTGAACCGATTTAGATGAAATTTGGTAAGAAGATAGTTCGTGACCCTGGAAAGGACATAGGATAGTTTTTATCTCAAAAATCATCCCTTAAGGGGGATTCATTCCTGAAAATGAGGATGAAAGTTTGTTTTTATATAAAGTTTGTTTCCTTTAATTTTCTAAGTTAGCATAATGTGATGATTCCTTATGGAGTCAACTATCCACATACCAAATTGCATTAAAATAATTTGAGTCAGGAAATCAATCAAAGCCAAATATAGACCATGTTATTTTCTCCTTTTAATACTATGCGTTTGAAGGAAAATTGTATACATGGTGTTTAATTAAACAAAATTAAGTATGTAATATAATTAGTTATATAAATTAGTATTATAAATAGCTAAGTATAGGCACCTAATATAAATAGTACCTGAGCGGCGTTTTTTCGGAAAAGATGTAAAAATTGCGATTATTTCAGAAAAGGCACCTATATGTATAGATAAACTTAAAAAGCACAACCTTATTTAAACACAAAATTTGATCCAAATCGTTAGAGCCGTTTCCGAGATACACGAAATTAATTTGTATTTGTACATACATATTATTATGTATATACAAGAATTACTTATTCAATATTGATGATGTTCTCCTAGCCGATTCCGGCCACGGCGGCCAATCTCATTGAGACTAGCCAACTGCGCAGGAGATATTATAGTGCACAAGTGTACGCGCAGACACAACGTGCACTCTCTATTCCTGTCACTCTCATACTCCGGTGGGACGACCACTCGACACGACCAGTGAGAGTTAAGGCGCAGGACCGACGGCTTTACGTGCTCTCCGAGGCACGGGGGTGAAACACCGCCAACTTCCTAACTCCGGGCTGTTACTGAGGCTTACTATACAGAAAGACACAATAGCTAAACTTGGCCCGACCCGGGACTCGAACCCAGGACCTCCTGGTGTGCAGCCGTACATGCTAGCCACTACACCACCGAGGCAGTCAATATTCAATATTATAAGATATACATCATGATAGGGTCGATTTTCTTACAGAGATGACGAAAACGCTGCAATCATTCAAATACGCTCAATATTTTACAAATAAAATATTTAAAAAAAAAACATTTCTGAAATTATAACTTCAATATTTTTTACGATAATTTCTTGCCTCAAAAGAAAATAGGTAGAGAAGGAAAAAACAAATTTTAAGAGTCGGCAGAGTATTACAAGGGCAAAGTTATCCCATCAAAGAGTTATGATATCTACAGGGCAAAAGGTTTTTTTTATTTAACTTTAAGGGTTTCGGCAACACAATAAACAATGTTATTGAGCCGTCTCTATGTAAATTGCCTTCGTGTAGCACTAGGCGTCTCTCGTAACTTTCCTTTCAATTTATTAAATTATCGTTTCTTTATTGAATCAACAGTACATTTTAATGATATTATATATAAAGTTATGATTAATAATTGGGAAAAAAATATTATTTGATTTTATTTAAAAATAAAATTTAATTATCTGTTTATAATATGAGAATATGTAACCCTTAATGAACTCATAATATACTTGTTTGGAAGATTCGCCAAACTCTCAAATAGCTAAAACGGTTTTAATGGAACTTGGGTGTATCATAAGTTTTTCAATTCAATTCTCTTATTAATGGTTTCAAAGCGTGCCAGTTGAGCACAGAACACACTTCGCCAATGATACGTAGAAGTCATAAGTTTTTACTAGTACCATCGTAGAATAGTTCAATAGAGTCATGTAAGAGTATGAAACCAGTAGCTAAGAATATATTATTAAAATTGTACCTATTATAACATGAGGTAATAGGATTTGTAATGAACATATGTAATTATAGATATTACATTAGATTATAGATGATATAAGTATTGATTGTACACAGTCTCTCACTTAGTATAAACGCTTCATATTAAAGCCTTATTATTTTATCCTCACGTCCGCCACAAAATCATATTTATAATTTAAAAACTAATATGTTAAGTTAAATTTTAATCAGAAAATATACTAAAAATAGATATTGAAATCTATTTTAATATCCTAACAACCATATTGCCAGACTAGACGTACAAAATCCTAAAAATAACCGTATACTGTATGCCTCCCACATCATCAATAATATATCTATTTCCAACACAAATTTAAAATTATTTTCATTACGCATCCATATCTGGTTCTAAAAACTGATTGGTATTAACTATAGAGTGTATACTTTACTAATATATAAAGCAGAAGGACTTGTTTTTTGAAAGCGCCGATCTTTATAACTATCAGTTCTATTTGAATTTATTCTCATTTTGCTGTTAATTGAAGCTTTCCATATCCTATCTAACATCACTCCACGACCCTTATAGAAATGAACCACACGAGTAAAACCGCGGGCTAAAGCCAGTACTATGTTATTTCCTCATATTTTTAAGCCTGGTTTTAATAACACGTAAGCTGCCTTCGTTATCATTCACTAACCGCTTCACTAATTGCTTTCCGCGACCGACATCCAATCCGAATCTATTCATTCGATATTGGAATTTATTCACAAATCAAATTATATTTTGAAGTAGAATTCGACTGGACGCTGATGCAATGTTGGCTTGATGCGCACTTGTGCGTTTTTTTTAACTATACTTACTATATTATGAATGCAAAGCAAAAATATTTTATCGTTTGTCCGTCTTTCTTCTTCGTCTTCTTCATCGACGTGATGTTTTGATACCATCTTTGGGAACGACATGTTTGGCTCAGTTTGTAGTGACCTTACTTGCTGTGCCAGCGGTCGTGGGTTCGAGTCTATAAACTATCTATTATCCATAACACAAGCCTCGTAGCTTACCATGGAACTAGATTTGAAGATGGATGGAACTAGATTCTCTATATATGTTCCATAATAAATCCCATTATTTCCATGCATTGGCCGATCATCATCTTTGGGCAATCCCCTGGTAACTCAAAGTTTGATTCCCGCAGATGCATCAAATTAAACAAATTTAAATCTTAAGGCCTCTGTGATGCACCTATATTTACTTTCACATCTATACAGATAAATAAAATTGAAATGTCTGTTTGTAATGTCAAAATAACAGCTTTTTACTAAATGTATATGGATGTATACACGGTACATATACCTTACATACACGGTACATATAAAACAACATTTTTGACAATTTTTGTCTATCTGTCTGTTTGTTCCGGCTAATCTCTGAAATGGCTAGACCGAATTGACAGGACTTTCAACCAGCAAATAGCTGATGTAATAAGGAGTAACTTAGGCTACTTTTTTTATTTTAGAAAAAAAAATAGGGTCCCACGAAAAAAATTAAAACCAATGAAAAATTTCATAATATCCGATTCAAATAGGGAAGTTATATACATACCCTAGGGACGAACCCGAGCGAAGCGAGGGTGAGTCGCTAGTTTATAATATTACTGTAGAAAAAAATAACGTACATATTTCATTCACTTTTAACTATATACTTTAATTTACTTACCTGGACGGTTGGGAATATATGTATGAAGTTTATTCATTCACCATGTACCGAACCCCTCGGGGGTGAATCCCCCTAAATAATTACCCCGCGGTTGGGCAATAAATATTACTTACAGATTCCCACTTCAGAAGTTTAATGTCTTTGTTACGATTGCATTTTCTTGATTAATGATGATACTCAACATAATATGAAATCTTAAACAGCGTTTTGTTTTTATTTACTTCTTTGTGTGGGTTGACTGGAAGACACTCTTTCAAACATACCTACTTAAGTTAATTAAGGTTGTTGGTTATATATTATTAATTTTTATGTGCTGCCTGTCTGTTCTGGATTTGAATCTAAAAATGGAGCTAGAAAGTAATAAAACTTGTTATTAAAAATCTTTTTTACTTTTATTTTTATTTTCATTTTGGTTATTCTTGAAAAAAGTGCTAGCGCAGCTACTACCAACAATTTTTTTTTGTACTTTTTGAATTTATTTTGTAATTTCGTGGGTAACAGATGTTGCCTATGACAACTATACTTACATTGGTTTTTAAGACCTCTAAAACCTTAGTCTCTCCCGTAACTATGATTGCTGTAAAGCATTCGAAACGTCGAGAAACAAAAATCAAAATAATCCGCGAAAACAACCGAAAAAATAGTTTTTATTGAAATTTTTTTCTATCCGTCCTTTCGAACAAAACTCAACAACATTATTAAATAACCATAATATTAGTAAAAGTTTCAAAATCAAAAATTGACGAAAATCAACTTTCTTCGACTTATTTACTTAATTAAAAAGTAAACATAAAGAAAATCAACATCGCGGTGAAAGTGCTTAGATACATTTTCCTGGTGAGGCCCAAATGCTAATAGCATTATTTTTCCCCACCAATAAAGGGCCGACGTATAATTTTAAAATAATTATAGGCCTTGTTCTCTCATTATTTGCGGATTACCTTTTACGTCTTATCGTGCATACAATGTACGTATATATTCTATTCTACTAAATATGTATCATGTTTATGTATAGAAGCAGTTTGGTGATTAATTATACTTTAGCAGCGATATTTGGAAATAATTATTTTATAGTTTTCTTTCTATATATGTATATAGGACCACGTTTGAAATATTGAAAAAAAATTATGAAAATTCATTCATTTTTGGAAAAATATCGTAAAAAACGCTCAAAAAAGCACATATTACTATAACTTTCGTCATTATGTCTAATAAGCATATAGTTTGGTAAAATTTTGAATTTTATTTAAAATTACTCCCATTATGATCAAGTTGGCGTTTTAAATTAAATAAATAGCCCTAATTTAGAGTAGGTGATGCCGCAAGTAGAAAAGAAACAGACTCTCGATATAAAATCGCTTAATGCGAGCTAGAATATCTACTAACATAATAGAGAAGGTTTGTATGTGTGTATGTTTGTTACTTTCTTCACGAAACAGTTGAAGCAGATGAAATTATGAAATTAACCATTTCCCTGTCCCATGAATATGAACATTTCGATTTTTTAACTATTGTGTCTATTTTGCGGACAGTTAAGTTGTTAATTAAGAAAGTATAGTTAAGCAAATAGGAACACAAAAACGTAAGTCATTGGTAATCTATACATATGAAATTCTGACTCGAATCTGTACATTAAATATTTTTGGAAAATCTTATTGAAATTGTCATTATTATCGATACAGAGGCCGAATGTATAGTTTTAAAAAAAAAATGTCTGTCTGTCTAGGAAAGCATTACAAAAAACCACTGGTTAAATTTTGATGAAATTTGGTATGATGATATCCGGGTTCTTATCCATACAACACAATTATATTTATTTCGCTTGAACTGTGCAGGCACAGTGATGGCAATTGTGTTATAAAGACTAAATTATTATAGATTTTCTAGCATACAGCCTCTCTTTCTCTCTCTCTCTCTCTCACACACACACACACTCCCTCACACACACACCCTCTCTGTCTCTACCTTATTCTTTTCATCCGAAACTTTTAATTAAATCAAAACAAACATCAACATAATCAAAATATTTTCACCTATTGATTTTAAGTATGCATAATCGTTGGTACGACTTATGAATTAATGTATAAATTCTAAACGACTAAATCGATTAACGTCGTCATATTTATGAGTCATATTACTTAACTACACTAATATTATAAAGCTTAGCCGTTTGTTTGTTTTTTTTTTGTATTATCCAACGCATTTATCTCTGAACTGATTTGATTTAAAAAAAACACTGCATTTAAAGACATATTTATTAAGAATAACATTACATTTTTGTAAATATATTAATTAAATTCTAACCGCTAACATCATTCTACGACTTTGAAGAGCAACGAATTTAAACACAAATAAAATAAGCAAGGGGTACAAATGCAGTATTTTTATACACGATTGCTTCTTGAAGAATATATGGACTCAAACTTGGGTCAATCGGTACCGGAAAGAGCAGATCAAGCTCTGCCACTTGTATATAACTACAAAGTTATATAACAATGTATATATTATATGTATGATGTCTTTAAAAACAAAATATCATGAGCCCATTCAAATTAACTTACTGACATGGCCAACCCTCATTTGCGGCTCTATACAAAAACATCGCCCGAGGGCCAGGATTATAATATTTGCATAATCTTGTGTCCTAGCTTTAAAGCTACGTGCACACTAAAGAGTAATAAAAGTACGTATAAAATATAAAAATATTATATTTTATTAATATGCTATCAAACTAAATGCCCGTTTATTTAGTTAAATACTAGCATTGCCCGCGGCTCTGCCCGCGTTCAGATGACCAAAAACCAAATTATTAGGTTTTACATATCAGTATACCCTTACATTGCAGTATTTGTATTTTTTCTCAGTAATGAGATATTTTCACAGGGTAAAAAGTATCCTATATATTGACCCGGATAACCAGCTATATTCATACCAAATTTGATCAAAATCTGTCTAGTGGTTTTCTCGTGATGCGGTAACAGACAGACAGACAGACAAAAATTCTAAAAACTATAGATTTGGCCTCTGTATCGATAATAATGACTATTTCAATAAGATTTTCCAAGAAATATTTAATGTACAGATTCGACTCAGAATTTTATTATAGTTATGTTTAGATAGATATTCTTGTATTAAAAAATGTAATAACCATATTAAAACCGTACTTGCCTTTTAATTTATTTAAAAACTTTAAATAATCATTGACGACACGTTTGGCTCAGTTTGTAGTGACTCTACTTGCTGCGCCAAAGGTCGCGGGTTCGAGTCCCGCTGGGGGCATACGTTTGTGTGATGAGCACGAATGTTTGTACTCCAGTCATGGGTGTTTATATTTATAATATGTATGTATTTAAAGTTATATATGTATAATGTATCAACTATCTGGTATCCATAACACAAGCCTCGTAGCTTACCATGGAACTAGATGGCGCTGTGTGTTAATGTCCTGACATATTTAAAAAAAAAATTTAAATCTAGCATACGTTATAAGATCACTTTTTTTTTAATTCGGAATACTTTCAGTCACAATCCCGCTAGACCATTTTTGTTATGTACCAGAATCGAATCTGCACCTTTTGTTAAAACTGATAACACAAAAAGTTCTCCAAACCAACGCGATCCTTTAAAGTGATGAAAAACAGACGAAAATTTAGTACCTTTTATAGATTATTCATCAAAAAAATTCCCAAAGTCAGACTAAAGGAGCTTCGAAATTCCGAAAAAATAAAATATCTATGAATATTTTGTACCTTTCTCTACATAGACCCAACAATACGCTATAGTACATTTACCCTAATCAAGCGCTTGTGTATATTTCCTTATTTGCATTGCGGAATCATGCACAAATAGAGCTTTTCGACAGTTGGTAGTGTTTGTAATTGAGGTTTTATTCTCCCTATATACTCATACTAATCTATACATATAATAAAATTCTAACTGAGTGGAATCTGTACATTAAATATTTTTTGGGAAATCTTATTAATATAGTCAGTCAGGCCGAATGTACAGTTTTTAGAATTTTTGCCTGTCTGTCTGTCTGGGAATGTATCACGAGAAAACCACTGGACAGATTTTGATGAAATTTGGTATGATGATACCTGGTTATTTGGGTCAATTCGGGTATAGGAAACTTTTTATTACGGGAAAATATCCCATCTCTGAGAAATCTATACTAACCTATAAAAGGTAGGGATGAACCCGAGTGGAGCGAGGGTGAGTCCGTATATTATAAATGTCAAAGTAACTTTGTCTGCCTATCTGTCTGTTACTTTTTTATCTGTCTGTTACGCTTAATCTGCTGAACCCATTTAGATGAAATTTAGTATAGAGACTCTGAAAAGGACATTATATATATATATATATATATATATATATATATATATATATATATATATATATATATATATATATATATATATATATATATATATATATATATATATATAATATACATTTAATACAGTATTTTTTTATTGTTACAATAATAATTTTATTACTTTTTGTTGTTGTGGAAGATCCATATCATTATTATACCATCGTGCCTATTCCATATTCCAACGTGAAAAATAGAATCCATTTATAGCTGAAAACTTTCATCTAATATGACTTTATTAAATATTCATATTCCGCCGTGCTTCAGAGCACTTTATAGCGTCCAAAATTGACCTGATTTTCGTCGCTATTGAATATAACTTTAACGATTAATTGCTGTATAGAAAACTAGTTTTAGGCCTGGTTTTGCCTACATTTTAAACATACACAACTTTCTTGCCAATATTCTCACTATATCTCACACGTCTGCACTTCGTGTGAATTAGTTATAATTAATATACATATATATGTTAGTTTTTAAGGTATATATTATGCTATGGGCCTCTGTTTACGTATTTAAGATCCTTATGTAAATATTGCCTGAAATAAATGATTAAATAAATTAAAAAAAAAAAATATTTAGCATACGACTTGTGATGAAAGTTGAAGTGGAAACATAGACATTCAATATAATTATCGTCTTTTTTATTTATTTTTTGACCAACTCTTTCGAAGCTTTTTTGAGATCATCGGACCTCATATTCCTTGTAGTCTAAGTCATGACCAAAATCGATACTAATATTATAAATGTGAAAATGTGTTTATTTGTTCTACTTTCACATCGAAAAGGAGTGACGAATTGCCATGATTTTTTGTGTGAAGATAGTTAGAGGGCTGGCGAGTGATATAGGCTACTTTTTACCGCGGGAGATTATCTCAATCCCACGGGAAAACACTAGATAGAATATATATTATATAACCTATAATATAGTCTATGTAACTGCTCACCGTTTATGTTGATGCCCAGTCCTTTCCATTAGTAGTATATACCAGTACATATTATTAAACCTGTAGTAGTCTAAAGGGACTTCGAGATGTGCTTATTTGGTAAGTTTGCCACTTAAATGTGCCATCCGTCTATTGCACTTTTTTCTTATCTTTATGTCGTAAGTCTAGGATCAGGATTGGAGGTGTTTTATCAAGTCGATATGTAAACAATAAAATCTGTTTTAAAAATCAGATTTGAAGGCTTTCGTGGTGTTCAAATAGGACTGGTGCTCGCTGCAGTGACGCCCTCATCGACTCTAGCTTTGCGCTAAAATTCAATGTACCTATCGCCCTCGATGATATCTTATAATTTTGGGTCACAGAAAGTAACATTTATGGTCACATATGCATGTATATTTATAAAATAAAACTGTAGAAGTCGAATGTCTGTAAATAGAATAAAAAGCTAAAAACCAAGTCAGGTGTTCTCATGCATCAGAATAAGAAATAGGCTACTTTTTATCCCGGAAAAATGTAATTATGTCCTTTGATAAAATTAAAAAAGTTTCATTGTTAACTTCTTCTCTTCACAAAACCACAACATAAATACACAAATAAATGTGCAGACTAACCGGATCCCTGGTTTCTATTCAAAGATGGAGCATGTGGCGTTCTTTAAGTACAATAATTTCTCAACCATACATTTTACATTTTTATGTATGCACTAGCGACTCAACCTCGCTTCGTTCGGATTCGTCCCTAGTTATGTTTTAACGTTTAGCTCAGAGAAGATGTTTTCGCTATGTGTACATGGATTGCATAATACTATCTTTATTTTAATTTAACGTTTAATATAGATTTCTCACAGATGAGATATTTTCCTGCAGTAAAAAGTATCATATATGTTGACCCGGATAACCAGCCATCAACATACCAAACTTCATCAAAATCTGTCCAGTGGTTTTTTCATGATGCGTTCCAGACAGATAGATAGACAGACAGACAAAAATTCTAAAAACTATATATTCGGCCTGTGTATCGATAATAATGACTATTGCAATAAGATTTTCCAAAAAATATTTAATGTATAGATTCGACTGAGAATTTTATTATATGTATAGATTGTGTTGGCATCTACATTTTAGTATATATACATATATACAATATACAAATAGACAAGCAGTTCGTTGATATATAATGAAAATTTAATGGAAATCGTTAGCCTTTGAGGTCGATCATTACTGTTATCTCGTCTGGTGCTAGTGAGCTTGATAGGATCTTGTATTTAACGTTATATAGCAAATGTCTAAATGCTATTGATTGCTTTGTTATATTGTAGCTTAAACGTATTCCGGTAATATTATAAATGCGAGTGTTTGTGAATGACTTGTTACTTATTCAGCTGTAATTGCTGAACGGTTTTGAGTGAAATTCAAAATGGATATAATGAATTCAAAAGTAAATAAACAATGGTCTAATCTGATTGACTTTGATAGAGGTTGTGTGGATGAACGTGAGGGATTAACGTTTGTATTTATTGTTAGTGTTCGTCCACAGCTCTACTTGTGTAATACGTTGATAAAAAATAAGCTATGCCATTCTAATATAGTGAAACTTTCCATTGATTAGAAATTATTTATGATGTTCTCCTGTCCGATTCCGGCCACGGCGGCCAATCTCATTGAGACTAGCCAACTGCGCAGGAGATATTATAGTGCACAAGTGTACGCGCAGACACAACGTGCACTCTCTATTCCTGTCACTCTCATACTCTGGTGGGACGACCACACGACACGACCAGTGAGAGTTAAGGCGCAGGACCGACGGCTTTACGCGCTCTCCGAGGCACGGTGTAACATCGCACACTTCCTAATTCGGGTTTCTACTGAGATTTTCTTGACAGAAAAACTCAGTAATTAAACTTGGTCCTGCCCGGGACTCAAACCAAGGACCTCAGGATCTGCAGCCATACAGGCTAGCCACTATACCGCGAAATGCATACAAACAAAATGTCCTTAATTATTACAAGATAAATGTTCATATTAAATCCAGTATGGTAACAAAAAAGATTCGAAAACCTAAATAGATATTACAAGCAATGGTTGAAATGTGTAAACATTGTTATTGTTTATTCAGCGAGACATAGTTGATGGAGCTATAAAAACAATTCGGAACTTTATTATAATAATATTTTAGTTGAGATATTACTAACTAGAAATATATATTTTTTAAAATCCATACCTACTAATATTATAAATGTGAAAGTTTGTGAGGATGTGTGGATGGATAGATGTTTGTTACTCTTTCACGCCAGAACGGCTGAACGGATCTGAATGAAATTTGAAAACAGATAGATTATAGTCTGGAATAGCACGTAGATTACTTTTATCCTGGAAAAATGTACGGTTCCCGTGGGATAGATTTGTTTTTGTCTAAATCGGTGAGTTGCTAGTTTAAAATAAATATGAATATGATATATGCTTCATATGTATAACGTATAAAATATAATACTTTTAATATAATAATCTATACATATAATAAAATTGTAACTAAATCGAATCTGTATATTAAATATTTATTGGAAAATCTTATTAAAATAATCATTATTATCGATACAGAGGCCAAATCTATAATTTTTAGAATTTTTGTCTGTCTGTCTGGAAACACATCATGAGAAAACCACTGGACAGATTTTGATGAAATTTGGTATAATGATAGCTGATTATCCAAGCCAACATATATGATACTTTTTACTGCAGGAAAATATCTCATCTCTGAGAAATCTATATTAAACGTAAAATTAAAATAAATTTAGTATTATGCAATCCATGTACACATAACGACACTAGGACTCAAACTTACGACCTTTTATGTATTAGCATATGGAAATTTACTATAACAAAATAAATAGAAAATATTAACAAAATATTAAGCTCATAAATACCGCCATTTTATTATTTAAATATATTTTATATGAAACTTTCTCTATACACTTTATTTATGCATGGGCGAGGCAACAGCTTGTGTCGTCGTCAAAGATAATATAAAATTCAAAAACATAAAATTATACTCATTTCGTTCACCGAGTTTTTCATATTTTATTATTTTAAAAGAAAAATTTATGCATTTTCATTTCTATAAATTATTAAGCGGGTTCGATTACTTATATATACATAATATTGCCCGCGACTCTGCTTGCTTGGTAGAGAAGGGCGGGGATATAAGATAGTCTATTTTTAATCAACCCCCTGAACAAATTTCATTGAAATATGTTCAAGGGGTTTAAACGTGAAAAAAAAATAACAAAAAATGTACTTTCACACTTAATACGTTAGTATGTACCTGTAATAATATATTTTTACCGATTTTGGTAAATCTAATTAGGGACGGTAAAGAATAGTAGTATTGATAGGACGAATGGTATAATAATAATAATAATATTATGGCGCATTAAAGAGTAATATTCGTTGGATTGGAGTTTCATTAACTAAATTAATCTTTGACCTCTAATCAGGATTAGAACCCTGGATCGACAGCCATATAAACTAGCTACTACATCAATAACACGCTATATATATATATATATATATATATATATATATATATATATATATATATATATATATATATATATATGAAATAATTTTAACGATGTGAGAATTAACATACACGAAAACAGAAAAGTTGGCAAGAGCACGATGAAGTTACGCGCGACAAAGTTCTACATCGACGTCACACACAGCGCAAATAGAACTATGTCTCACTCGGCTACATACTCATCCAATTACACTATAACAAGGTTGTAAATCTTTTGCCAAGTCAAAGGAAATGGAACCATACCGCTGTAAATTACTGCGATCATATCCGTACGAGTTCCAACTATTTAATGAGACAAAGTACTACCTGCGTAGAGTTGTGGAATGAGTTGGTACTTTGTCGTATGCTACTGGTATACTTATTTTAGCTGTTTGAGTAGATAAGGGTTGTTATTAGACTTGTCCAGTAGCGCATAACTTTATAGACTGTCTGCAAATATTTAATTCTATATGCTTTATATGAGATACTGAGCAAATATAGAGCGTGTTTAAATTTGTTCAAAAGAACCTTATTAGTAAAATTAGTACTTTGAGTCTAGCATATTATGTTTGAGTTTCATTCTCGTTTGAAATGTTTAGTTGGCATTTGTATAATTTAATATGAAATTTACTCAGTTATTGGAGGTCATTGGTAGACCACTCTTGCTTGGGAAAAAGACTGAAGTGGGTTCAAATCCCGGGTCATACACCAATGATATTTTCATGTGCTAATAATTGCCAACATAATTGCCACTTATCTTACAGTGAAGGAAAACATCCTGAGGAAACCAGCATGTCTGTGAGAACTTAGCAGTTTTCGAAAGACATGTGAAGTTCGCCAACCCGCACTTGGCCAGCGTGGTGGACTATGGCCTGATCCCCCTCGTATTAAAGGTACGCCTGTGCCCAACAATGGGACGTTAAAGGGTTGAATTCATTTACTAATAAAGTTAACTTTGACTGAAAAGAACAGTTTCTACTTACGTTTGTGCTCGCGAATTAAGACGATAAGAAATAGTGTACGTCCATCACTAAATTGTCTACTCGCCTTTAAAGATTTGCTGTCGTATTTTTAAATAGCACATCAATGCTATCGTTACATACCACTTTTACCACTGACGTTCACAAAGAGATATTTAAATTTGACTTTTAAGAATAATAAATAAATAATAACAATAAATATGTTGGAACATTAACACACAGCACCATCTAGTTACATGGTAAGCTACGAGATTTGTGTTATCGTTACCAGATAGTTGACACACTACACAATACACATATATAACTTAAATATATACATATTATAAATATACACACCCATGATTGGACTACAAACATTCGTGCTCATCATACAAATTAATGTCCCCAGCGGGACTCGAACCCGCGACCGTCACAGCAAGTAGGGTCACTACAAACTGAACCAAACATGTCGTCAGACATGTAATCGTAGACAAATAATCCAAGAAAAAAAAAACAAACATTTTGCCATTAAAGAAAACATGACTAGTGAAATATCCGTAGGTTCTTTAACACAGAAAAGCTGAGAGAAGCTCGTTAGAAATATTTCAAACAAAATCATTCACTCCGCAGTCACTTTATGAGACATTTTTATAAAAGGCTTTGACGGTTTTTTTTTTATTTTCATATTAAACAACCTCTAATTAGCCGAAGCTCTTTACAAAGACGCGCCGGTCTCGTTAGAACATAAAATATAAACCAAACAAATACGTTGTTATTCTAGATCCTTGTATTTTTGGGAGATATGATGATGTTTGTTAACATTTATGAATATACAATGAGTAATAAATTGTACTGTATATCATGTATGAAATTATGGAAAAGAGTTTTCATTTACAAAGGGTAATATTAAATTTATGATTTTAGCCATAGTTGAGAGTGATCTGTGGTGCTAGCCAACGCATAACTTACGAGTACAATCGTCGAAATCAGTTAAAATTTTTTTTGTTACAACTTTTTTAATTTTAAGTATACAAAAGATGTAAAGAAAGAAGTTATGATATAGTACCACTTAGGAATATACTTAAATAAAATGCAATTTAAACCAGAAGATTGGTCTTGTCTTCGCAAAATCGGTGAATATACATACATACAAAATTACATTTCGCACATAATACCGCTTCCTTTTAGACAGTCGCTTCGGTTAAAAAGCTATATGTATGTAAAAGACTTTTAGTGGCATCATATCTCCTACATTCAAACAACTTTTCTTTCTTTACAATATTTTGATATACGTATCTAGCTCCTTTTATCCTTCACATATTAAAAACCGTTTATAGAACTTTCGTCTTATTTTTAAAAACTACATATAATAATTGGTCTGGTATTACTTCTAAATCGACATATTACTTCTAAATAGACCGATGTCCAAAACGCATAATCTATTTATGTACATACATACATACATACAAAACAAAAAACTAATTATATTGAAGCACTCGGGCAAGTATTTTAATATATGCACTCTTGTAAAACAATTTGCGTTTAAATCGTCACTTAATCAACAATACAATGGACAATCACCACGTCACCGCTGGTATGAAAGAACCTTCAATCAATCGCTCGCCCCTGTGTAAAGCTTGTTACAGTATGGTAACTTCGTTAGTGTACAGATACAGCGATTTTTTTGTCGCAAGTCTGAAATTATGCGACATTTTGAACATTTTAATATTTTTCATTTACTCTAATATTAATATAGAGAAATAAAGTCTGTTAGTTTTTAAAAATACCTTAACAGGAATATCCATTACCTAAACTTACATTTCTATATTAGTTTAGGTCAGGTTTCCTTATCGTTAGAGAGAATCAAGACTGGAGCACTAGTTATCATTTTTTTGTAACCCGCTCACATTTTACCGCTAACACTGAAATAAAACACGTGTTCTTATGTACGCACGTAAGTTATACTTCTTTGGCGTAACAAAACAAAAATAGCTAAAGATTTCATCCCGTATGTCACAACTCACTGTTTGTAAAAGGAATGCAGTTAACTTCATCATGTCGCTTTTTGGCTGTCGGTGTGCGCGCGCATCTTAGAAATTTTACTCTCATATTTTTTCCAAACATGCCAAAAGAAGTATAAGTACAAAAATACCTGTTACGTAATAGAGTCTGGCACTTTGATTTATTTTAAATAAAGTTATATGTCTATAGCTCGTACGATTCATTAAAATATTTACCTCGCCAGAGTTGGAATCTAACAACTGCTTTAACATTACTTAATTATCATACATTAAGATACTGATACTAATTTCAATATAAAAATAATATTAAAAACAGATAAGAAAGTATTAAAAAAATATCAGTTTTTAAATAGAGACCCACATCATTTATGCCAAGAATTATGACGTAGGCCTCTACATAGCTAGCTCTACAGAACAATCAAAACAACACAAATCGTACGTATGCAGGACGCCTTCACGTAAACATTTATCTAGCGCCTCAGGGTTGTCACAGAGCGAAATTACATCCATTTGTATGCAGATGTCAGTGCCGCATTAGCTCTCGCCTTTGACTCGATGCAAATAACTCGTGAAAATTAACCCATCGATATGAACCAACCCTTCTGATGGTATCACGTCTGAGAGCGAGATTTTGAGATTTTGTAGGGAATAATAAACTTGTATTTAAATTAGGTTGTTATGTATGAGGGCGAAGATTGACATTTTGAATTATGTGTGCGTTAGAAACTGTTTTGTAGTATAATTTTAAGAGGTGATTTATGGGCGAATTTAGAAACTCGTATTTGATCTAAGTCCTTATCTACACTTATATTATAAAGAGAAAAGATTTGTATTTTTGTACGTTTGTAACGAATAAATGCAAAAATTACTGGACGATTTTAGATGAAATTTAGTAAGAAAAAAGTTCAAGACCCTGGGAAGGACATAGGATGTTTTTTATCCTGGAACTCATCCCTTAAGGGGGTGAAAATGGAGATGAAAATTTGTATGGGGAATCACGTTATAATGTTATAGCTTTTTTATTAGTCAAAATAATATTTTTGGCATCGAATTAGAAATATAATAAGCTTAGAACTACTTCTGAATTATAATAAGCATTCGAATACGAATTTTGATGGATTTGTCTTAAATTGACTGCACTATAATTATTGGGTTGGGTACATACTCGTATATGAATGTGGCAAAACGTTCAAATGGGTTTAAGTCGGGTCCGTGGATCCCCAAGTAAAGGGTCTATATAGGATAGTAGTATGAATTGAATTACAGTTAATATATAGCACTGAAATATTATGTACATTGTACACTTATTCTGCGCTTTAAGATTAAGCGATTATGATGAATTCCAGCGCTTGTAACTTAGAATGTACATATATCAGAAAAGTCAAAGGAGTGTGGAAAATAGAGATTTGTAAAATAAGTATTTTATCTCCGTATAGGTATTTTTATGCCGTATTTTAATAAAAAATGCATATTATAGGTAAATATTATTCTACTTACGTGACACTGTCCGATATAGTGAGTCCAAATATCACCCATATTCCATATTATTAATCAGAACTTACCTGAAAAAAAGAAAATATATTATTATTACTGTTAATAAAACAACCTGTCTTGCATTCAAATTACACACTAACGTTTATTATAAAACATAATTAATTACATATATACATGCAGTTTCATTTCTTATAGTAGATGTCGCTATTAGGTTCATTTTGATATACAATTAATACCCCCACTAAACTACTACCACTAAATAATAATATAGTTTCAAATATGACAGAAGTCTAAAGAAGTGAATAAATAACTGCGTGAAATGGTTGTCTACGACGTAATATTTTTTTATTAAGGAATGGTATCAAAAAATTCTCATTTCCACCCCCGAATAAAATATTTATAACTAATGAAAGACCAAAATTTAGCGTCTCACAAATAGTATTCACTGTAGTTTTTTTCTTTCACAAATATGTTTTTTTTTATCAGGCGCTCAGTCTACTTTCAGAACAAGTAGAGAAAATATCAAATCGTATGACATAATTTTTTCGTTATTCGGGGGCGCAAATAATATATACTTTCGAGACGTCTTAAACCTTTGTCTCTTCCATGACCATGATTGTATTGAAATCATTTTTGTAAAATAGTGGGCAGGCACTGTCTATAAAAAGTTTATATATATATATATATATATATATATATATATATATATATATATATATATATATATATATATATATATATATATATAAAGCCTTTGAGACGTCTAAAACCTTTGTCTCTTCCATGACCATGATTGCTGTAAAGCATTCGAAACGTCGGAAACCAAAAATCAAGATAAATCCGCGACAAAATCCGAAAAGATAAATTTGCTTAAAACGTAATAGTACTTAATACTTATTAGCGTGTCATAATATTGTTGTAAGCTTCCACAGATGCCATGACTCAATGTCGGTAGAGTAATAAGGGATATGTAAATACATTTTATGGAATTTCGAACGAACATGATAAAAGCTATTCATCATACCAGGTGATAAATTAAAGCAACCCTCTAGGTCAGTAGAGTGATCGATCAAAAATTTTATTACCGTGTCCTATAATATTATCATTTAATTTTGTTTATAGCTCGTGTTATAATTATAATATAATTACATTAAATTTAATTTTATATACCTAGCTACATAACTATGTGGAATTGTTTTAAGTTTATTTTATTTTTATAACACTCTATATATAAAAACCGGCTTCAAAGAAAAGTCCTAAAAAAGTAAAAAATAACTGATTGGTAGTTTTCATTTAGTATATATACCTAATCAAATATTTTCGAAGTCGGTGTGCTTTGCTTTGTATGGGCTGGCACCGATTTCGAAAATATTTGATTAGGTATGTATTTAATAGGTAGGCTTTAATTACTTAGCCAAAACACACCGACTTCGAATATATTTGAATAGGTATGTATAGTAAATGAAAACTACCAATCAGTTATTTTTTACTTTTTAGTGCTTTTGTTTGAAGTAGGTTTTTATTTTTTTGTTAAAAAGTTTTTATTTTTCCCTTTTTAGTGTAGACAGTAGTAGCAAAGTAAGAATTCTAACGTGTTAGGCTTGTCAAATCAAACAAAATTAGCCCAAACTCAAAGTATCTACTATTAGTCGTTGAAGAGTTCCACCTATCCAATTTCTGGCCTTACCATCAGATCAGGTAAACAATACTGAACCACTGTAATATCAACTGAAATAGAAACACTTGCAAAGTTTCAAGTCAATATGACAATTAGAAGTAGGTTAAATTCATCATTAGCTATTTTTCCCACCCTTAGGGTAGGATTTTTTTTTTTGAAATTTAAATGGGACCAATCTGGAAGTATACCCTTTCACACAAAACAAAAATTGTCCAAATGGATTAATAAATAACGAAGTTCTGAGGTAACAAACATAAAAAAAAAACAGTCGAATTGAGAACCTCCTCCTTTTTGAAGTCGGTTGAAAATACTGCAATGTTTCCCCTATAAATAATAAAATTAACATTAACATGCCGTATGTTATTAAACAAACGGAAGTGTTTCTTCCATGCTTATCATTGATGTAAAACATTCAAAATGTCGAGAACCAAAAGCAAAATAAAACCGCGAAAACTAATCTTATTCAAAATGTCGTCAAGTAAAAATGTCTACATTCGCTAAAACTAAAAAAAATTAGTATTTTGACTTTTTATTCAATATACTTATAATATATCAATATACTTATTATAAAGTTCACGTTAAAAATATAACCATAAGCACATATTTTGTTACGAATTACAAAAAGTGGAGAATGTAGTGGGGGAGAACAATAATTAAAAATAAAGCAACAACATCCCTTGTTAAGCAACAGTGTTTACCAGACCAAGGGTTCTTTACAGCTGAAACTTTTTCACTTTTCAAATATCGTTACCAGTGCACGATGAAATCCAAACCCTATCCGATGGACGTTCCTTAACTTTAAACACGTAATGTTTTTCCTAGCTCGTCAGGCCAGCGTGAAGCTATATACATAATTCGTTGGCTTACTATTACAAGGTTCTATGTTAATTTTAATTAAGTAGTATTTTTTTACATAAAACTTCGTTATTTTGTTATCGTAAAAAAAACAACATAGAACTATGTAAAATTGAATATTTTGTAGTTATAGTGCCGCTATCAAGTGGTTTGTTTTTGCAAAACTGTAGCTAATGACACATAGAACCTTGTAGCATTAATAACTAAATAAGTACTAAAATTGTAACATAGAACCTTGTAATATGCCAACGACATGTATACGAATTAACACAATACACTTCCATTAGGAGTCTAATTCAATAAATAATTATATATAAGACATGTACAATTAAGCGTAGTCTACACGCCGCGGGCGGCAGGCAACTTGCAATGACAACTAATTTGCCGTGAAAGGGCTAACGTTAGTCTATACTGCGTTCGAGTTAGACGGATGTCAGATGATTATCTTATATGCTAAGACTTCAGAGTATAGAGTCTTTGAAAACAGTCGGTATATGACTGCTGAAAATGAGGTACCGGATTCGAGGCCCGGATATTGCAATAAACGGTGACTAAAAATTATATCAAGAAACTTTGTAGCAGTGAGATCAAAATTGCGTATTTATTGATAGCTTTTAACTTTGTGCTTAGGTTGTTCGTTTTAATCTTGTCAACATTATTTAGACAAGAACACAAAAATAATTCAAAAAATATACAAAACAAAATTATTTGCATTAACAATAACATAAAAATGACTTACTTATTACTAGCGCTTAAAATTGCTTTTAAAATCTACAAACCCTCTCTGCTAACATATCAAATATATTACTCTACCATCTAATTAAAAGCATTTCAAATTTCATATTAAACAAATATATTAAAAGATAATAAAAATAAAATATTCCCTTTAAAATCGGGTCAGAGTAGCCAATTAGTTACGACGTTATAGCGGGACAGGAAAACACACATAATTATGGCACGTCTACACGCCGCGAGCGTTTCGCGTTGATTTACTTGGGAAAATGTTTTACGTAAAACTTATGTTATTAATGTCGGTGCAAATTTTCAGTTTGTAGTTGCTTATGATATAGTCTATGAAGTTTCGAGATAGTTAAAGTTCCGACTAATTATTTAGCGAAAATTTTGTTAGCTATGCTTTTGATTGAAGTAGCTAATTCAGTCTGTAATATGTTCAGGGGTGTTGTAGTGTGCGCGCAAGCGATCCTGCAACGCCCCATTGCACTGCGGCGACGGGTTCCGCTGTGGGTTTTAGTGAGTAGGAGTCTCACAGTACCTTGCCCGTTATGACGGCTGGCAGGGTCCCCATGATGGGTTTCCCCAGCGAAAAAAAAAAAAAAAAAAAAAAAAAAAAAAAAGTCTGTAATATGTCGACACGCTTGGCTCAGTTTGTAGTGACCCTACTCTCTGTGCCAGCGGTCGCGGGTTCTTGTCCCGCTGGAGGCATTCATTTGTGTGATGACGAATGTTTGTACTCCAGTCATGGGTGTTTATATTTATAATATGTATGTATTTAAAGTTATATATGTGTAGTGTATCAACTATCTGGTATCCATAACACAAGCCTCGTAGCTTACCATGGAACTAGATGGCGCTGTGTGTTAATGTCCCAACGTATTTATTTATTATTTATTTATTTATTATGTGGGATGAAAAGGTTTTAGTTTTAGCTCAATCGAAGAGAGAGTGAGACTAGGAGTAGCCGCCGCTTCGCCCACGTTCAAACTTCCGATATAAACATCACCTTTAAATAATGTATGGAAATCTGCCCTGGATGATATTTTGTTGACATTTATGAATACTGCTCCGCTCCCTTGGGTAGTAGCATGATGATATATAAGCGTTCCTCAATAAACGGACTATCTAATTTGGCGGATTAGTAGTTCCTGAGATTTGTGCGTTCAAACAAACAAACACATAAATAAACAAACTCTGTCTCTTTATAATATTATATATGATAACAGCCTCGGTGGTGTAGTGGCTAGCATGTACAGCTGCACACCAGGAGGTCCTGGGTTCGAGTCCCGGGTCGGGCCAAGTTTAGTTATTGAGTCTTTCTGTATAGTAAGTCTCAAACACAAACTCAACCCAAACAACCCGGAGTTGGGAAGTTGGCGGTGTTTCATCCCCGTGCCTCGGAGAGCACGTAAAGCCGTCGGTCCTGCGCCTGAACTCTCACTGGTCGTGTCGAGCAGTCGTCCCACCGGAGTATGAGAGTGACAGGAATAGAGAGTGCACTTGTGTCTGCGCGTACATTTGTGCACTATAATATCTCCTGCGCAGTTGGCTAATCTCAATGAGACTGGCCGCCATGGCCGGAATCGGTCGGGAGAACATCATCATCATATATATATATATATATATATATATATATACACTGCCAACAGAAAGTTTCCGGACAAGATGAAAATTTATCAAAACAATTATTAAAAGTAAAAAAAATCAAGTTAAAACAAGTTTTATTTCAAAAATATTAAAAGACAACATTCTACAATTAAAACCATCAACATTTTTTATCTCTTTCATTTTATACTGCTACACTTTTTTTTCATCAGAGAAACCACCTCTGACCGCCACTATTTTTTTAATTACACGGGGCATTCTTTTTATAAGTTTTTCTAACACACTTTTTGGTATATCATTCCAAGACGTTTGAAGAGCCTTCCAAAGATCATCCGAAGAAGTGGGATTCAATTTTCTAACTTTCCGATTCAGTTCATCCCACAATAATTCTATTGGATTTAGATCCGGAGATTGTGGGGGCCATTTCATTATTTCTAACTCACCACTATCTTCTTTATTTTTTAAATATTGAGACAAAGCTTAGATGTGTGCTTTGGGTCATTATCTTGCTGAAACACATACCCACGGCCAACTAGGCGCATCCCAGAAGGGTTAGCATGCGTTTTTAATATGTAATGGTAACCATTTCTGTCCAGGGTTCCTTTAATTCTGTAGAGATCCCCTACTCCGGCATATGAAAAACGACCCCACACCATCACGGAGCCACCTCCGTGCTTAACAGTTGGAGTTATAGTATCGGGATGCATTTTTTCTGAAGATCCGCGACGAACATAAACTCTTCGCTTTTGCCCAAACATTTCGAACTTGGACTCATCAGTCCACAGGACTTGTTTCCAGTTTTCTACTGTCCAATCTTTATATGCAAGGGCCCATTCTAGTCTTTTTTTTTCTATTTCCGCGTCGCAAGAGTGGTTTCTTTGTAGAAATTCTGCCATTTAGACCAGCTTTTTGTAAGCGTTCCTTTACTACACTTACTGATATCTGTTTATCATGACTTTTATTGAACCGCATTTGAATTTCCGGTGCTGTAAGCTTCCTGTTCATTTTAGACGTGATGATTACGGACCTATCCTGTGCTTTAAAGTTACACGAGGCCTCCCACTGCGTTTTCTGTCTTGACTTGAACCAGTTTTTTCGAAACGACTGATGGCATCTCCGACAGTAGAACGTGGTATTTTTAATTTTTTCGCAATATAACGTGTAGTAAAACCTTCATTGTGAAGAGCAACAATAGCTGCACGTTGTTCTATATTTGTATTAGGCCGCCTTCCCATTTTCTTAAATAAATTAATAAAAAAAAAAAAATATTTTGACTACAAGATTACTGGAAGTAATGCGACAAAACAAAAAAATGTACTTACTTTAAAAGTAATATAATTATATGGAAATAATAAAATCACTGCTATAAATCGAAAAAATGCAAAAAATAATCCAATTTTTAAAAGAAATAGAAAAAAATAATTTAAATACGTTCACTTCGTTGCATTCCAGTTGAGTACTGAATGTTACGGATGACGACTTTATTTTGTTTTTCACAAAGAGTGCGCGGGGACAGGGAGGAAAGTCGAAGACACGATCGTACACGCTTTTTAAACTAACATGGCATTTTCGTTATAGATCAAGTTAACGTGTTTATGCATCATATTTCAATTAAAAAGTTAACAAGAAGCTTGTCCGGAAACTTTCTGTCGGTAGTGTATATATATATATATATATATATATATATATATATATATATATATATATATATATATATATATATATATATATATATATATATATATATATATATATATATATATTAGCATGTGTTATCGCGAAAGAAGCCTAAAATCTAATCTAAGTTATAGGTAAATGCGTTTTGAGGACGAGATATTGCATATTGAGACTATTTTCTTAGTGTCCACTTTTAATATAAAAAAGGTAGCGCCCTAAATCGCTTGATAAAATATATAAAAAGTTTATTTTTTTTTCTAAAACACCTATTTTAGAACGTATAGTATACGTATGTATGTATATAAATTATGCATATTTATTTAGCTAAAACAACAAAGGTAAAGCAGAATATTTTATGCAAATCCTAATGAAACCCTCGAGATTGTCCACTACATTTATAAGGCTACTTGTTTTGATGGAATTTTCATATACATACATAATACTTCCCCTGTGAGATGAGAAGACAGCACGCTCCGAGAGCCACGGTCCACACATATTTACTTTGCCCAATGCCATGCCTTTTTTACATATTCATTGGAATTTCAAACGGCATGCAGTATTTACTAGTTATTTTCGAAATAAGTACAGATAATACGTCTGTTTATATTTGTATAGAGGTGGTCGTGGGTTTGATTTCCTTGGAGATATGCTATATATAACCATGCAAATATCATAGTATTATTATTACATTCAATTTGATTTTCATGGCAAGCGACGATGAAATAATAGCTTTGCCAGATATAGGCTGTTTATTTAAAAATAATTTATCCAATTTTGTCACAATACGTCGACTTAGTGCTTATTAGTTAAAACGACCACTTGTTGTACTTTACAGTAGATAGTTTTTTTTCCTCTATTTTAAAAACAAAGCTTTATTTTTAAGGTTTATATACGAGTACATACATACATAAAAGAACACATACATGCATAAATAAAATATATTTTTTTCTGTTTAATTAAATAAAAAATTGTGTTTAATACCAATAGAATTAACAAACTAATACAGCACTCATTCAGTAAGCTGGTCGTTTGAACAAATCGACAAATAGGCGATACTATATCACGTGACATAATTTGTTGGCTTACTATCACAAGGTTCTATGTTAATTTTAATGAAGTTTAGTAATTTTTACATAGAGCTTCGTTATTTTGTTATCGTAAAGAAAAACAACATAGAACTATGTAAAATTGAATATTTTGTAGTTATAGTGCCGCTATCTAGTGGTTTGTTTTTGCAAAACTGTAGCTAATGACACATAGAACCTTGTAGCATTAATAACTAAATAAGTACTAAAATTGTAACATAGAACCTTGTAATAGTGAGCCAACGATTATTATGTAAACACGAAATACATACTACAATGCTTAGTCTTTAAAGTCGGTCAAAAAGGAGAATTAACTAAAAACTAAAAAGAGCTCTACTATTTTTAAATGCGGTCATTTTGATCACATTACTGGGCTAATAGACAAAGGGAAATATCTAATCAGGCGTGACAGCGATCCTTTTAAAGTTGGGAACGTTTCTTTTCCATTGGATTTTACTAAAAGATGGACAGATAAAATGAATTTTATACATTAATCTATATACATATAATAAAATTGTAACTAAGCCGAATCTGTACCTTAAATATGTCTTGGAAAATCTTATTGAAATAAACATTATTATCGATACAGAGGCCGAATCTGGCTATGTGAACTTGGCACCCGACTTTGGAAAAATTGTTCTTTTTTTGGTTTATTTGACCGATTTCGGTTAGTAGTAGATAGTAGTGAAGCTAACTTCGTTTGTAGTAGTGCCAAAAAAAAAATACAGACAACAAAAAAAATGTCATCCTCCAAAGTTGGTGAAAAAAAAATTTTCCGCTTGATTCGTATAGAAAAACATTAGTAGTGGTTTGTAGTGCAATTTTTTTCGTTTGTAGTAAAACAAAAAAAAAATTTTTTTTGAGTATTTTTGCAGAACGATTTTTTCTACATACATTCATTGTTTCGTTTGTAGTACCATTATTTCGTTTGTAGTGGTTTGTAGTTACGTTGATTCCGTTTGTAGTACCATTATTTCGTTTGTAGTTGTTTGTAGTAACGTTAATTTTGTTTGTAGTACCATTGTTTCGTTTGTAGTATCGTTAATTTCGTTTGTAGTACCATTGTTTCGTTTGTAGTACCATTATTTCGTTTGTAGTTGTTTGTAGTAACCCTTATTTCGTTTGTAGTACCATTACTTCGTTTGTAGTTGTTTGTAGTAACGTTAATTTTGTTTGTAGTACCATTGTTTCGTTTGTAGTATCGTTAATTTCGTTTGTAGTACCATTGTTTCATTTGTAGTACCATTATTTCGTTTATAGTTGTTTGTAGTAACCCTTATTTCGTTTGTAGTACCATTATTTCGTTTGTAGTGGTTTGTAGTAACGTTAATTTCGTTTGTAGTAACATTATTTCATTTGTAGTTCATTGTAGTAACCCTTATTTCGTTTGTAGTACCATTATTTCGTTTGTAGTGGTTTGTAGTAACGTAAATTTCGTTTGTAGTAACATTATTTCGTTTGTAGTTGTTTGTAGTAACCCTAATTTCGTTTGTAGTACCATTATTTCGTTTGTAGTTGTTTGTAGTAATGTTAATTTCATTTGTTGTACCATTATTTCGTTTGTAGTCGTTTGTAGTAACGTTAATTTCGTTCGTAGTGCCATTATTTCGTTTGTAGTTGTTTGTAGTGACGTTAATTTTGTTTTTAGGTGTTTGTAGTAACCTTAATTTCGTTTGTTGTACAATTATTTACTACAAACGAAATACTAGTACTACAGACGAAATTAACGTTACTACAAACCACTACAAACGAAATACTGGTACTACAAACGAAATAAGGGTTACTACAAACAACTACAAACGAAATAATGTTACTACAAACGAAATTAACGTTACTATAAACCACTACAAACGAAATAATGGTACTACAAACCACTACAAAAGAAATAATGGTACTACAAACGAAACAATGGTACTACAAACAAAATTAACGTTACTATAAACCACTACAAACGAAATAATGGTACTACAAACAAAATAAGGGTTACTACAAACAACTACAAGCGAAATAATGTTACTACAAACGAAATTAACGTTACTACAAACCACTACAAACGAAATAATGGTACTACAAACGAAACAATGGTACTACAAACGAAATTAACGATACTACAAACGAAACAATGGTACTACAAACAAAATTAACGTTACTACAAACAACTACAAACGAAATAATGGTACTACAAACGAAATAAGGGTTACTACAAACAACTACAAACGAAATAATGTTACTACAAACGAAATTAACGTTACTACAAACCACTACAAACGAAATAATGGTACTACAAACGAAACAATGGTACTACAAACGAAATTAACGATACTACAAACGAAACAATGGTACTACAAACAAAATTAACGTTACTACAAACAACTACAAATGAAACAATGGTACTATAAACGAAACAATGGTACTACAAACAAAATTAACGTTACTACAAATAACTACAAACGAAATAATGGTACTACAAACGAAATTAACGTTACTACAAACCACTACAAACGAAATAATGGTACTACAAACGAAACAATGAATGTATGTAGTAAAAATCGTTCTGCAAAAATACTCGAAACAAATTTTTTCTTTTTTTGTTTTACTACAAACAAAAAAAATTGCACTACAAACCACTACTAAGGTTTTTCTATACGAATCAAGCAGAAAAATTTTATTTCACCAACTTCGGGGGATGACATTTTTTTTGTTGTTTTTTTTTTTTTTTGGCACTACTACAAACGAAGTTAGCTTCACTACTATCTACTACTAACCGAAATCGGTCAAATAAACCTAAAAAAGAACAATTTTTCCAAAGTCGGGTGCCAAGTTCACATAGCCGCCGAATCTATAGTGTTTAGAAATTTTGTCTGTCTGTCTGTCTGTTACCGCATCACAGAAAATCATTGGAGGGATTTTGATGAAATTTGGTATGGTGATAGCTGGTTATCCGGGTTAACATATAGGATACTTTTTATCACGGGAAAATATCTCATTTCTGAGAAAAAATGCAAAAACTGCAATGTAAGAGTATAATATGTAAAACCTAAGAATTTTGTTTTTTGGTCATCTGAACGCGGGCGGAGCCGCGGGCAATGCTAGTAATATTATATAAACAATATTATTACAATTAATGTGTAAGTACATATAGTTAGTAGTACACTAGGGGAATAGTTAGCACATGTTCGAGTTCAACGTTAATTGGCTCGATAATTTCGTGAATTGGCCGTAACTCGAGTTATTCTGGTCATTTTGAAATATTTCCACTTTTACATCTCATCTACTGTACAAAGTACATAGATTTCTCAGAGATGAGATATTGTCCCGCAGTAAAAATTATCCTATATGTTGATCCGGATAACCACCTATCATAATACCAAATTTCATCAAAATCTTTCCTTTTTTTACCGTGATGCAGTCTCAGACAAACAGAGAGACAGACAAAAATTCTAAAAACTATAGATTCGGCCTCTGTATCGATAATGATGTATATTGCAATAACATTATCCAAAAAATATTTAATGTATAGATTCGACTCTGTTAGAATCTTATTATATAAATAGATAGATAATATATGTAGTATAAAGTTTCCGTTCAAATGACAGAGGTAACAAATGTTATTTATATTTAATTATTATTTTATGCTACCAAGTTAGACAGCCGTGAGCTAAACTAAAAATATTGATTATACAAAACAAACTTATAGGCCGCGGGATTACCTGTAAAATGAGTCAAATTCTTTTCTACTGAACTAGGTACTGTGTTGCAAAATATTATGTAATGCATTAAATAAGGTTATATAAATAAATCTATACATCTATACAGATAAATAACATTGAAGTGTCTGTTTATAATGTCAAAATATTAGCTTTTATTAAATGCATTATATGAGTTTATATATGGTATTTATAGTAAAAAAATTACTTTAAAAATTTTTATCCGTCTGTCTGTCTGTTTGTTGGCTAATCTCCGAAACGGCTGAACCGATTTTGACGGGACTTTCACTGGTAGATAGCTGATGTTATAAGGATAAACTTAGGCTACTTTTATTTTAGAAAAAGTATTAGAGTTTCTCTCAAAAAAATTACGAGACGCACCCGAACGTAGAGAATGTAAGTCGGGTAGTATTTTTACATAACTAAAAAAATATTAATTATCGTAAAAATATGATCTAAAAGACAAGTTTTATTTAAAATTTCAAATATTCAAGTAAATCAAAGAAAGTATTACATTATTCTTGAAATAGCATTATTATTTGCAAAACACAGACAGACAATGTTCAAAGAAAAATATATATATATATATATATATATATATATATATATATATATATATATATATATATATATATATATATATATTTAAAAAATTAAACTTTACAAACGTTTTGTAAGAGCTGCTGTTGCACCAATGCGGCAATACTTAACTATTTCTTTTGCTCGAGTTTCCTAGAATTTCATCTTACACAGGTTTGTTTAAATATTCACTTTGCAGACGTGCATTTTTAAAATAGCTATTTAAAAGAGACCTGAGTAAATATCTATGGAACTACGTGTTTGTAGTACAGAGGGGTGGAATTTTTTCTAAAGCACTTACGATACAGTGCTGCCTACTAAGCTAGAGTTAGAAGATTTGATACTCGCTGTAAATTATACGTAATTTATAATTTTTTTCATTAACAGTATACTTATTATATATTTTTTACTTATTTAACTGAGTCTTGATATATCTTGGGTCTTAGTTTCCAAACTTTCTTTACCTTTACTTTGCTTTACAATTAAGCTAGTAGCTAGTAATAGCTTATAGTGGTGACCCTACTTGTGCCAGCGGTGGCGGGTTCGAGTCCCGCTGATTCATTTGTGTGATAAGCACGAATGTTTGTGCTCCAGTCATGGGTGTGTATATTTATAATATGTATGTATTTATAGTTATATATGAATAGTGTATCAACTATCTGGTATCCATAACACAGGCCTCGTAGCTTACCATGGAACTAGATAGTGCTGTGTGTTAATGTTCCAACATGATCTAATGATGTCCATGAACATGTCGCAATGTTGAATAAGCACTTAGAATATTCTTCTTTTTTATATAAAAACATATTTCTCTTCATAATATTCTTAAAATTTTTCCTAAAATTATAGTATCATCTTTCCGTTCATATACAAAGTATTTACGTAATTCTTGCATATAAAACTAAAATTTTCTCAGCGTGAAATATAAAATCTTGCTTGAAACTATCCCACAGCAGGGAGCTGCCTTATATGGATGTAGGGCGTTCGTTAAGCTGCATTGTGTTTTGGATTGCGACGTTGCTTCATACTTAGTGTGTGGTCGATGTTTTACTTTGATACATATAAATACTAGCATTGCCCGCGGCTTCGCCCGCGTTCAGATGACCAAAACTACTCTTACTTTGCAGTTTTTGTATTTTTTCTAAGAAATGAGACATTTTCTCTCGGTAAGAAGTGTCCTATATGTTGACCCGGATAACCAGCTATCACCATACCAAGTTACATCAAAATCCCTCCAGTGGTTTTTCTGTGATGCGTTAACAGACAGACAGACAGACAAGAATTCTAAAAACTATAGATTCGGCCTCTGTATCGATAATAATGTCTATTTCAATAAGATTTTCCAAAAAATATATAATTTACAGATTCGGCTTAGTTACGATTTTATTATATGTATAGATGATATTATTTAATATCTGCTAATAAAGTATATTGAGATATGGAAAAATTTTTCGATTAATTTTTAAAAACCAAAAAATCTTATCTTACAATTTTAAATGAGCAACTCTTGTATATACATATCACATACTAGCGACTAACCCTCGATTCGCTCGGGTTCGTCCCTAGGTTGCTTCCCCATACAAACTTTCATCCCCCTAAAGGGATGATTTCCGGGTTAAAAACTATCCTATGTCTCAAATTATCTTCTATTTCGAAGCTTATTCGGTACAAACAAACAAACAAAAAAAATCCTGTTTATATAATATTAGTATACATATATAATTTATTTTGTGTATCTCAGAAACAGTTTTAACAATGTGGATTATATTTTATTCTCAATATTATGATTTTACCTGAACTAGAGCTAAAAATGCGTTTACTTACACATATTTCTTAGGATCTAGTTCACGTTTAACATATACTTAACTTCCACTAAACTGAGGAGTTAGCTTTAAAATAACAAAACAAAGAAAAATACTCGACGACACTGAAAACAATTCTGTAAGCACTTTATAAATTGACGACACGTTTGGCTCAGTTTGTAGTGACCCTACTTCCTGTGCCGACGGTCGCGGATTCGAATCCCGTTGGGGGCATTCATATGTGTGATGAGCACGAATGTTTGTACTCCAGTCATGGGTGTTTATATTTATAATATGTATGTATTTAAAGTTATATATGTGTAGGGTATCAACTATCATATTAAATATAACAGCAGATAGACAAAGGCTCTAATAAAATCAGTCATTCTTCTCCATTCCACGTGACATTGGCGAAGTAATCCGTGTCCAGTTGCCACGTTTTGAAGCAATTAACAAGATAATTGAATTGATTTAATTAGTTATTATTTTTTTATTATATAATTTTTTTCGTCTATTCCAAAAAAAAATGCTTTTTTTTATTCAAAAGAGACACCTAGATATATGTATATGTAGATAAACTTAAAAAGCAAAACCTTACCTAAATTCAAAATTTCATTCAAATCATTACAGCCGTTTCCAAGATACGCGAAATAAACATACAAGAATTTCTCATATATTTGTGAGTATGGATGTTTGTTACTCTTTCACACCAGAACGGTTGAACGGATTTGGATGACATTTGGCACAAAGATAGATTATACTTCTTATCCCGAAAAAATGTACGGTTCCCGAGGGATAGGTTTTTTTTTTATTTTCCTAAAGGTGAAACAGCGAAGCAAGGGTTAGCCGCTAGTTAACATATACAGAAAAAACAAAATAATTATTTTTACATTAAGTAAAAGCTCCAAACACGCTACTCATAACATAAAAATATATAATATTAAACTCCTTCAAACATTTTAGCTTTGTTTCTATGAGGTTCTTTAAGTCGACTCCCAAAAGTCCTTTCTATAAATATGGATGCACTCTAAAGCCTCGTATTCACGTACTATACCAAGAGGCCAAACAATTGTTAGCTTTTACGCGAGTTGTAAAAATAAAACGTGTAACGCGTAGTCGTCAGCCTTTTTGCGCTTCACCATTTACTTGTGGAAACGTTACTCTTATTTAGTTCTATAATTGGTTCACTATTTTATTATAATACTAGCGACTCACCCTCACTTCGCTCGGGTTCGTCCCTAGATTGATTCCCCATACAAATTTTCATCCCATTTTCACTCCTTTAAGAGATGATTTCCCGGATAAAAAGTATCCTATGTCCTTCTCAGGGTCTAAAACTATCTTCTCACCAAATTTCATATAAATCGGTTAAGTAGATCCAGAGATTACCCCCAACAGCGTCACAAACTCACAATTCACAAACTGACAACTTCACCTCTTTATAATATTAGTATAGATATAAATAAATATTTAAAAAAGAAAACCTTACTAATTATATCACATAATATACATATATTTATCATTGTAATACATTATTTACTGCACGTGTAATCAGATATTTTCGAAGTCGGTGCCAGCCGATGCAAAGCAAATCTAATATATTTCGATACGTAAAATACATATGTAATATTTACCTATTAGATATTCATATCTTAAAATATTGTAGGCTGGCACCGACTTCGAAAATATCTGATTAGGTATCTATTCTAAATGAAAACCTCCGTTTAGTTATTTTTTACATTTTAGTGCCTGGAAGTCGGTTTTTATTTTTTGTTAAAAAGTATAACATATTCGATTAAACAATTTATTTAAAAAAATATATTTATTGACGATTCTTTTAAAAACCGCTCGACCGATTTCGATAAAATTTATATGGGACCGACCACCTTAGAAGTATACCCTTTAAAACAAAATAATTTCCAAATCGGTTCAGGCGTCTTCGAGTAATCAGTGAACATACATAAAAACAAAAAAAAAAGATTCCGACGAATTGAGAACCTCCTCCTTTTTGAAATTGGAAGTCGTTTAAAAATTTACATAGAAAGTGACCGTGAGTGAGATCTTTCCCAGTCAATCCATGTATGTTGGAAACAATTGACTAAAACTAACATAGTAACGTCATATAATATATGTAGTTCTCTCTTTTGTAACGCACGAAATAATATGGAGAGAAGAAATTATAGGTTTCCATTATTTTCTTAGAACGACATTATTATTTTGAACTTACTGACATCGTCACGGGTAAAATCTAGCTAGCGAAATAAATTATCGTCGGGACCTGCCTGTCTGGGGAAAATCAACCCCACCGCAAAACGCAATACCTATTGATGTATTCGTATTTGAAGGGTGGCAAGTGTAATTATGGAGGCAGTGTTAGGTATCCAAAGATAGAATTTAATAGAAATCTGGAATTAGGTCTAGAACTAGGTTATAAGTAAGCTAATTACAATCACTTCAAGCTCTTATACTACCGTATTGAGAACTAATAACGAATGAGTTGTACAGAAGAAAGAACGAACGAAAATGAAAAGAAGAAAGAGGTAAAACAGAAAGTATGTTCAGAAAAGATATGTATACTTTTAAGGTTTAGTATAGATTTACCATATTTCATCAAATATTTCTCTAAGCGGTTTTCTCGTGATGCATTTCCAGACAGGCAGGTAGATACAAAAATTTTAAAAATTATACTCTTTATATGGTTATATTATATATTTCAATAGATTTTCCAACGAAAATATTTAATGTACAGATTTGACTTTTTTATTATATGTATAGATAACTTCGACTCTTAAGACAACACTTTTAATGATAACAAATGATAAGCTTTCCAAAAGTCATTCTCTTAATACGCTAAGTTACAATTAAGCTTACAATATATCTAACTCACTCTACATCATTTGAAGTATACAAATATTGGAATGAAAATGGGGCTGAGTAACATTGCACTCATAATACTTTAATCACTTATTTTGGACGTAGCAGTTCTATGGCAATTCAAATAGCCGCTTCAAACATTAGAAATTAAAAATACATATACGCAAAATTAAATATTTAAAAAGCGCACTTCTCCATCTCTCAACGACAATCAACACTAGTAAATTTCAATTCGCTCATATAATTATACTACCCTTACATTCCAACCCTTAAGAGAACAGACAGATGCACATAGCAATGAGATTGCATTAACTCCTCTGGGATGCTGGGCGGACGTGTTGTTTAAGATGGTGGAATTTACTTGTGAATATTTAAAAGTTTTAATCAAAACTTATATCCTAGATATTTGAATAAAACTGAAATATCTAACAAAAATTTTATATAAAACTAGTGATTCACCCTCGCTAAACTACAGATTCTGCCACTGTATCGATAATAATGACTATTTCAATAAGATTTTCCAAAAAATATTTAATGTACAGATTCGACTCAGTATTTTATTATATGTAATATGTATAGATTATCTTTGCGTGATAATAGCTTACATCATTACTTTATACGTGGTCGTAAATAATAATTTGTGTATTCATTTTTATGACATCCAAACAATTGATATTGATTATATGTTTTAGAATTTTTGTGTCTGTCTGTCTGTTACCGCATAAAAAAACCACTGGAGCGATTTTGATGAAATTTGGTATGGTGATAGCTGGTTATCCGGGTCAACATATAGAATACTTTTTACCGCGGGAAAATGTCTCATTTCTGAGAAAAAATACAAAAACTACAATGTAAGAGTATACTAATATGTATAACCTAAGAATTTGGTTATTGGTCATCTAAACGCGGGCGGAGCCGCGGGCAATGCTAGTATTATATATAAAACAAAGTCGGGTTAGTTACACCATTTATAAGTCAAGAAAGGCTGGTCCGATTTTTATGATCTTTGATTTGTTAGATTTGTCTCCGCGCCGAACAGAATAACTATTAAAACATCGAAAAAATACACTAAAAAAAGTTCCCATACGATCGAAGCGACGGTAAGTCGCTAGTATGTAATATAATTAAAATTTTCAATATCACCGGCCAATCTCCTATGTAACATTAGCAAATAATTTGTGCTCAACTAGCGTGCATAGAAGCCATAAAATAGATACTTGAATTGAATAACCCAACAAGTATGATTTTTTTTATAAAATAATCAATCTTCTAATATACCTATAAATAACTCGTGTCACAGTGTTTGTGGTCGTACTTCTCCGAAACGGCTCGACCGATTTTAACATTTTTTTAATTTATTTGGTAGATATAAGAATAGGTCATAAAGTATTTTTCAACCTCCTACCCCCACTCCTTTGTATGAACAATTTTATATGGCAGGACAACGTTTGCCGAGTCAGCTAGTATTATATGAATAAATATGAAAAGTAATAATAAATATATGTGTGTATTAAAAATACTATTCAGAAAAACTAAAAAATAACCATAATCTATACATAAAATTCTTTCATACTAAAATTTTCCATCTCACTTCTAGTCGAAATCCACAAACGATACAATAAATAATGTCGCTTTTTAATTTCATAGAATCATAAAGAACTGAAAATGAATGTGAAACCGCTTGATTATTCCATCGAATCCTAAACAAAATCCTCTTAAAAAAACGTGGATTTTAACTAAAACGTCATACCAATCAAAGCCCAATCTATTGCTGGTCGAGACAAATGAAACGCAGTCGTCAATCCCAGACCTTATGTCGTAGCAATAAAGGCTACAGTGTTAGAGCAATAATATATTTGTGCAAGTGCAGCCATAGGAAGGGGGGATGTTAACCCCCCAAGGGGTGCGTCGGTTGCCCGGATACCAGCTCGGCCCGGGCTAGACGTCAGTAAACATGGAGGCTGGAATCAATCAAAATTGCTCCCTAACACGCAAGCCTAACGCGCTTTTTCCATTGCTTTAAACATAATCTGTTATTTATCAAGCGATTTCGAACTCTATTTCTCATTAAAATATGATTAAATTTTAAATGTTATATATAAATTAGCGATGTACGTATATGTTTGAAGCGCTAATTCGCTTATTCTTAAGTGTATGACACGACGTAAAAATGTCTTTATCTAGTTGTAATATGGTTCACATTTCTTTGTAACAAGGACAGTCCGCTCAGGTGGTTAGATTTTAGATTTATTATAGCAAAGTGAGTAATCTGTATTGTTTTATGGAGCCAAAGCTAGGGCATTAAGATGGGACAGGGGTAATGAAATATTATATTAAAATTCATCATAACGGCTTATGAGCATTCATGCGTGTCCGATTTGGATTGCAAGTAAATTAATTGAATGGGTGTACAATATATGTACATGTATACTATAAAACTAACGATTTACTCGGGTGTTTCCATTATTTTATTTTTATATTAGTACCTAGACGACTGTACTTCACTCGACATTTTTCGGAAAAGATATAAAAATTGAGATATGTATGTATCTACGTACACGTATATATATATATATATATACGTACAAACATACACTGTGCACTTATGCATGATTGATTCAGTTTGTAGTGATCCTACTTGCTGTGCCAGCCGTCGCGTGTTCGATTCCCAAGTTTGTACTTTAGTCACGGGTGCTTATATTTTTAATATGTATGTATTTAAAGATATAGACATAACACAAGCCTCATAGCTTACCATGGAACTAGATGGTGCTGTGTGTTAATGTCCCAACATGTTCAATTATTTATACGAGTATATACAAGAATAGCTCATTTAATATTATAAGATAAACAGATAGCGTCACCTTTTGGTACATTTTATTACAAATTGTAGGCTATGAGTTCTCCAACTGCGGATGCGTAAAATTTCATCAAAATCTGTCCAGTCACTTCAACGTGAAAGTTCACACAAACTTTCATATTTGTGATAGTAGTATGATGTAACTTTACATTTCATGTATAATTAATTATAGCATAACTAATTTTCTGTTACACTTGATAAGATTTTCATGCGACTATAACATAAATAATAATTGTTAATCTGGCTGGAAATGACATGGCTATTTCCCAATAACTTTTAGTACCTAGAAAATCGCGTAATAGATTATCAAAAACTTATTTTTATACGGCTTCACTTGCAATTGCCTTGACAAAACCAACATATATTATATAAAGATATTTATCTATCTAAATCGATCTAGATTAGTCTTCTGTCTGGGAAAACGCGTGTTTTCGAATTTTCATGCGGTTTTCTTTTGCATTATTCCACACAAAATATTATGTTCGATAATTTCGCACGCTCGGGCATAAGCATCATGGTCAAGCGGCCAAGGCGCAAGATTGAATAAGTGTCCGGGTTCGAATCCCAGTCGGATGCAAAGTTATAATTTATTTTTGTTTGCTTTTTGTATTTATTCAAGATTTTTTGTTTTTTTTTAAAGAAAATTGTACTGTTGACCAAAAACTCCGAGCGAAGCTCGGTGGCCCAGGTACTATTCTTTATAGAAGCAATCAGTGTATTTTGTATTACAGTTTTTTCTATATAGGGATATTTTCTTTTCTTTTGGGTACTCAAAAGTTTGGTATTCCCTAGGGCCTCTCAGTTGAGTTCCTAGGGCCTACTGTTTTATATGTATATACATACTAATATTATGAATGTGGAAGTGTGTTTGGTTGTTTGTTTGTTTGTCCTTCTTTCACGTGAAAACGGAATGATCGTTTGGCGTGTTTTTTTTGTGTGAAGATAATTAGAGGGCTGGAGAGTGACATAGTCTACTTTTTACCGCGGGAGATCTCGTCTAGGTACTTCCCACGGGAAAACACATTATAATACAACCGAAAAAAATATTTATGATCAGAATTACTTGAAATTTGGTAGTAATGCTCTTCAATACAATTAAATAGTGTTTAAGCATTTTTTTTAAATTCATCTCACTAAGGGGTAAAATAGGGCGTGAAAGTTTGTATGAAGCCTACCTCTTTAGAGTTTTTTTGTAGTTTTAGCGCTAGCGAAAGTTTCAAATACACTTGTTCTACATAAACATGGTAGCAAATTCTTGACACAGATAATTATGAAATGACAAAGTCTACATCCACATCACGTGTAAATAAGCCCTATTTGAAAATAGACCAAACTTTACTTTCGCGTAATCTTTTAGGTCAATAGTCAGCCAAAACTAGTCAAAAATTTAAATAAAATTCAACTTTATGCCAAAGGAATAAGATTTAAAATATTCACTCACGTAATACGGTACAGGCCTCGTTAGACTTAAAAACCCACTGAGTACCCGAGAACACTTGACAACTGGCAGTATTTCGCACTTTTCAAATTCCAAAAACTTTATTTTTTTTATTTAATAACCGTTTATCCTGTAGTGTCGTTTACGGAGCTACATGAACTTAATCATTACCTAGTTAAAGGATTCGATTTCCGATCGAGGTAAAAATAGAAAATACAACAATATTCAGCATGAATTAGCCCTAAATAGAATCATAAAAAATAGATATACATATCTGTACTAATAAATTTTTTCATAAAGAAAGAAAAAACAAAATTTGGAATACAATACATAAAATATACCGTGAGTGGTAATCAAACCCGGTCCACCACAAACTAAGCCTTCGAACTTATACTAAGAGTTCTTTAATAAAAGAACTCAATAACTTTTACATCCTCCGAAATTCAAACCCAGTACCAATACACAAGTCAGACCAACGAGTCAAAAACCATAAGACACATTATGTATCATTACATACATATTATAAATCTCGTACACTCTTTTATTCATAAGCATACAACACTTAAAAATTTCGACTTTGCTGTGATAAAGCACGTTTATTTCAAATACACAGCGTCACAAATATATCACTTTTATCACTATACGACCTCAGACTAAGGAATCATATAGATAGAGTGTCGTAGAACTAAATATGAAGCCAAACAATATTTTCAACCGACTTCAAAAAGGAGGAGGTTCTCAATTCGACTGTATGTTTTTTTTTTTTTATGTTTGTTACCTCAGAACTCCGTCATTTATTAACCGATTTGGACAATTTTTGTTTTGTTTGAAAGGGTATACTTCCAGATTGGTCCCATTTAAATTTCAAAAAAAAAATACTACCCATAAGGGTGGAAAAACAACTAATGATGAATTTAACCTACTTCTAATTGTCATATTGACTTGAAACTTTGCAAGTATTTCTATTTCCATTGATAGTACAGTGGTTCGGTGTTGTTGACCTGATCTGATGGCAAGGCCAGAAGGTGGATAGGTGGAACTCTTCAACGGCTAATAGTAGATACTTTGAGTTTGGGCTTATTTTGTTTGATTTGACAAGCCTAACACGTTAGAATCCTTACTTTGCTACTACTGTCTACACTAAAAAGGGAAAAATAAAAACTTTTTAACAAAAAAATAAAAACCGACTTCAAACAAAAGCACTAAAAAGTGAAAAATAACTGATTGGTAGTTTTCATTTACTATACATACCTAATCAAATATTTTCGAAGTCGGTGTGCTTTGCTTTGTATGGGCTGGGACCGATTTCAAAAATATTTGATTAGGTATGTATTTAATAGGTAGGCTTTAATTACTTAGCCAAAGCACACCGACTTCGAAAATATTTGATTAGGTATGTATAGTAAATGAAAACTACCAATCAGTTATTTTTCACTTTTTAGTGCTTTTGTTTGAAGTCGGTTTTTATTTTTTTGTTAAAAATTTTTATTTTAACAGTACTGTATTACAAAAAATTATAAAAATCTTATTACTATGATAAGCAAATAAATGTTAATAAATAAAAATAGCTAACAGATTTTATTATAATAAAGAAAAAAAATTAAGTAAGCTAACATTTTGCTATCTCTCTTTCAAAGGGAAGAGAACTAATGCTTAAAGAATATTTTTACTATTCATATTTCCTTCTTATTCTTTAAATAAAGTGAAAGATTTGTATATTAAAATCGAGAGAAGTAATGAAAGATCACCAACTTAAAGTTACTGAGAATTTAGTGGCGGAAAAATCAAATTACTTTACTTAGCCCGACCAAAGATTCGAACTCAAGATTTTCAGATGAACAATAGACATGTTAACTGTTGGACCAACGAGGTATTTAAATTAAATAAGCCCATACATCAGCAAAGATAGTCTAAAACAATCGTTGTCACAAAATACAGTATTAAATTAGGATCTACGCAATTAAACCCTTTATTTATGAAAGGAAAAGGTTTTAATATGATTGAAAAGCAACTCTGCTTGGCTTTTATAAACATCATAGCAATCAATTTCACAGAAGACTCACTAATTGATGTCAAACGGGAAGAAAGTCCAAGCAAATATTGAAATCGATAGGAATTAATATTGAAAGCAGTTTGGGCTTAGATATGATGTCTTTCTACGTATAATCGTTAAATAAAATTTTCAATTCAATTCAATTTTCTTGTTAATGGCTTCAAAACGTGCCAGTTGGGAACAGATCACTTCGCCAATGTCACGTAGAATGGAGAAGACACGAAGGAGATTTTTGATATCTAAAAACAAAGTGAGATGATGTGATGACTTAGGATTTAGTCCAGTTTCCATTAAAATAAACTTCGTAATAAAAAAAAACCGTCATTAATTTCATTACAAAATCGAGAAAAACGTTTCCATAATAATCATTACTAGCAAAAAATATACAACCGATACAGCAAGTTATATATATATATATATATATATATATATATATATATATATATATTATATATATATATATATATATATATATATATATATATATATATATATATTACTATAATTACGAGTAGATACTATTTATACTATGATTTAGAATAATCTATAACATATTCTTGTTAAAACATAATTTTGAGATATAATTAGCTAAATTAATTAATTAAATCTACAGCATCCATCCCACGAACTCAAGATTGCCAATTAGGCACTAAGAAAGCGGCGGCATAAGTAAATCTAACAGAAACATCTCAGAAAGAAATGTTAGGTGAAAATTAGTTCTTTAATTAAAATCTCGAAATGAAACTTTTTCAAATGTAACAAGATGGAGACAACAAACTCCCCTATAATTACAATTTTAATATTACTTGTTGCTCACCACAAAAATACAGAAACGTTGTTAATGTTTTACGATGAACAAAATGGTGTCGAACGTAGAAAACTTCGCAAAAATCCCCGGAAACGCTGATCAGAAGATAATAAACTTTATTTATATTGCTTTAAGGTCGTATTTGATTGCATATAAAGTTTGTTTTCTGTACTTTATGAGATTCGTGGAATATAGCCTTTAATAGCCCGTCTGGGGCTTTTCTCGTAACTTCCACTCATAAAACGGAACCCGTACTTTTCTAATTTTCGAGGTCTGTCAAATACCAGTTCGCAGGAACTTTGCGACACTTTATAAAGTGACAAAAATACAAAATATTGTAATTGGATAACTTATCACCTATATTTTTGGTATACAAAGACTGTTGAACTAAAAATCACGCTATTGGATTGTCTAAGTTGCTTTAAATTTTAATGAAAGAGGCGAATTATTTGATGATTAATAACAAAATAGTATAAAAACACATGAAATTCTCATCATGAAGGTGACCGTTAAAAAATAATATACATACACAAGTATGACGACACGTTTGGCTCAGTTTATAGTGACCCTACTTGCTGCGCCAGCCAGATAGTTGATACCCTATATATAGGGTATCCATAACACAAGCCACGTAGATTACCATGGAACGAGATGGTGCTGTGTGTTTAATGCCCCAACATATTTAAAAGACTTATTGTACTACAAATAATAAATACCAATAAAATATATTAACATTCCATTAATACAATAGAAACGCCCGATTCGATTTATCTCGATTGGATGCTCCACTTGTCTTTATCCTAGACATTTCGCGCTTCGCCCTGAAGTAAGCGACAGGCTGACCAATTACCGTCATTTATCACAATGCCCGGGCACAGTATCGCGAGTACCAGTTGACTGTATCGCCATATAAAATATTTAGGAGACGGTTTGTCAAGTTATACGTAGCTTTATTGTATTTTAGGGCAATGTTTTGTTTTGATGGTTAATGTGATATTGTGGTGTAAATTATTTTCATATATGTATATGACTATGATACACCCTTGCTTCGATCGGATTCGTCTGTAGGTTGCTTCCTCATACAAACTTTCATCCCCATTTTCAGCCCCTTAAAAGATAATTTCCGGGATTAATAAAACCCCTATGTCCTTCCCAGGGTCTCAAACTATCTTCTTACTAAATTTCATTTAAACCAGTTTCAGAGCCTATTCGGTACAAATAAACAAACAAAAAAATCTGTCCTCTTCATAATATTAGTAATGATGGGATAATGTTGTTTTAATGTATTAATAGTCTTACTTTATATCCTTTTGTATCCTAAGGGTCCGGTCATCTATAGTTTCTATAGTTTTGTCTGTCTGTCTGTCTGTCCGTCTGTCCGTCCGTCCGTCCGTCCGTCCGTCCGTCCGTCTGTCTGGAGGGATTTTGATGAAATTTAGTATGATGATAGCTGGTTATCCGGATCAACATATAGGATATTTTTACTGCGGAAAAATACCTCTCCTCTGAGAAAACCACCAGCAAAATTGACTATTTCAATAAGATTCAGCAAAAAATATTTAATGTACAGATTCGACTCAGTGAGAATTTTATTATATGTAGAGACATAGATGGAGTGTATTTGAAATTCAGTTCATAGTTTGAGAACGGAATTCCAATATATTCTGAACTTCCATTTAGATTATCCACATGCAGTAACTAAAACACGAAATCCCTCAATCAAAATCTAACCCGATCTGCCATATATGTGTAGAACTTCAATTTGCTGGACCGTTTAATCGTCGGGTGATCTATCATTAAAGGGAACGTATCAATATAATCTATATCTATCGATATATTTTTAGTCGTACACTGATCATAGGGTTGAAACAAGATGTCTTTCTAAAATCATTAAAAATTGAAAACTAAAAACATATATAAAATTACATAATATTGTGTCTAATCTATATAAATAAAAATGAATTTTGGTAAGCGCATAACTCAAAAATGACTGGACCAATTCGGCTAAATTGTTTTTTTCGTATGTTCCTTAAGGTCCACGGAAAGTTTTAATAAAGAGATAAAATGAAAAATTAACGAAAAATAATTTATTAAAATGTATATGGCTAACGCTGGCTAATAACTATTTATATTATCTATTTAAAACGTACCTGGCGAGGAACCCGAGCGAAGCGAGGGTGAGCCGCTAGTAACTAATAACTATGATTCTGTGACATGATCATTATTATATGTATTTGTTATTTTAAATAAAACTATGTTTTCAGATTTTTGCGCGGATTTATTGTAATATTTGACTCCCGACGTTTCGAATGCTTTACAGCAATCATTATCACGGAAGAATAAGGTTTTAGACGTCTTTTTACTAACAAAACTGCCCAATGTACCTGCTCAATATCCGATGTACATTTTTATATATTATTATTTTTATGGTTGTCCTGACATACTAGAGCTTAGCTAAAATTTATTCTGATTAAAAGATGCATTCGGTTTTGGCGTTAATAAAATCAGGCTCCAATAAACAGTATACTGGTACTGACGAAATTGTATAAAAAATGAATAATCACTACATTCCTTATGCCTAACAATTCTTTTACCTAAATAAAAGTGATCATTTAAATAAGTATTACTATAATATAGATTACACAACATATTAATATTTACTAGCGAGTCACCCTTGCTTCGCTCGGGTTCGTCCCTAGCTACGTTTTAACAGTTAGTATGAAATACAAATCTTTGATTTTTTCGGCTTTTCTGTACTATAATATGCATGTATTATACATATAAACCTTCCTCTTGAATCAATCTATCTATGAAAAAAACCGCATCAAAATCCGTTGCGTAGTTTTAAAGAACTAAGCACACATAGGGACAGACAGACAGCGGGAAGCGTCTTTATTTTATACTATGTAGTGATAGAAGTGACAATTAAAAGTTGGAATTAATGTAAGACTATTTACAACGAAGCAAAACAATTTACTAGTCAACATAGCAGGCAACCACTAACCAGTCCCTCACACATCCTTTCAGTCAGTACCTACACGTCTTGGGCTAATTTTTCAGATCACGGAGAGGGATCCAAGGGGTGGACTTTACAGCGGGTATTTTTCTTTGAAACGCTCCAAACTTGATGTTTGTTTGGATTCTAAATTGCCAGCTTGATTTTTAGAAGCGAACGAGACGAGAATATATTTGAAGAAACCTTTACTTGCTTGAGAATGATGAAAGAAGAAAAATTGTATAATGGTACGATTTTTAATATACTCTTTAATCACCTTTGGATATATTTATTTTATACTAATACCTATCCAAGTTGTAAGTAATTTTTTTTATTTAACACTAGCGATTTACCCTCGCTTCGCGCTCATGCAATACTTGAATAGTTTAAAAACGCATAGAAGACAAACACCCAAAGACAAATTCTCTTTTTTTGTATCAGGATCCTTTGTATGCGTATACAGAACAACCCACTAGAGTTTCATCACAATCGGATCAATAGTTTAGGAACGAATAGAGGACAAACATACGAACATTCATTTTTATTTATATAGACACACACACACATATATATACACACACACACACACAAACACATAATGTTATTACTTAAAAACTCATACTAATAACAAAATATTTTTTTTATTTTGGTTATAATTACATTTTTTGGAACTAAAAAATTATGTCATTTCTGGAGGTGGGCGTTAGTGTCTACAACACGGTTTTTACTAATATATATTATTATATAGATTATATACCATTGTAATAAATATTTTTAAATGTTTCTTCATGTTACAATAGATTATGGTAATAAAAACTTAAAAAACTGACTTCCAGGCACAAATGTAAAAAATAACTAAACGGGGGTTTTCATTTAGAATAGATACCTAATCAGATATTTTCGAAGTCGGTGCCGGTCGAAGCTAAAATTAAATAAATAATATTGTTATATTTAACTATAATACTTATTAAAAAAAATAAATGTTTAGAATTCAAATCAATATATATTATAAGGTACTTTGGGGCCATTTTAGAATTTTTGAAATAATTTAATTTGTAAAATAGTGTATATATATATATATATATATATATATATATATATATATATATATATATAAAGCCTTTGAGACGTCTATAACCTTAGTCTCTCCCGTGTGACCATGATTGGTGTAAAGCATTCGCAACGTCGGGAACCAAAAATCAAAATAAATTCGCAAAAAAAAACGAAAATATAGTTTTATTTAAAATGTCAAATATTCGCGTAAATCTAAGGAAATATTAGATAAAAGTTAGATTAAAACATTCATTAAAGTAAATAAATATATTCAACATAAAAATCAAAATATTTTTAATGTAAGCTAAATACTAAAATTTCAAACTGCAAATGTTCCTCTGGGAGAGAAAAAGTATTAAATCCAGTCCATTACGAAACTGAATTTCAGTAAAATTTTGCTAACAATTTTGTCACGTAATGAAAATGAAATGACAAATAATTTTAGGAATAATTTTAAAGCACGTCTATTACATGTATGTATACCTATTACATCGTATATACATTATTAGAGGACATAATGTATGTGCTGCGAAATGTTTTTACCGACTTTAAACAAAAGAGGTATTCAATTTATCTGTATGTTTATATTCGAAATCGTGGATCGATTTTCATAATTAATTATTTGTAATAGATAGCTCAAGGGCGGTTTTATATAAATCTGAAATAAATATTCCACCTTAACAGTGGTACCTATAAATATTTTCAGTTATTTTTAAGGTAGTGTACTTTGTTTTAATAAAAATTACTTGGCGGACTTCACTTGTCTTTCGAAAACTTGCTAAGTTCTCACAGACATGCAGGTTTCCTTACGATGTTCTCCTTCATCGTCAGACAAGTGGCAATCATGCTGGAAATGCAATCTACGCCCTTGATACATTCTATGCACGTATAATATTCTGTATAGTGTAAGAGTAAACCGTGACACACAGACAACCAGAGCTATTGTCGCATTTGACTCCTAATATTACGTACAGATCGAACCCATGACCTAGTGCTAAATAGGTAACCACTACTCCATAATGAGCATGGAAATAACATTTAAAATACAAAATAAATATATTCAGACTATTAATTCAAACTCGTCAAACCTAATTGCATGTTTATCTGTACTGAAGTGAGACATGGCGCATTCAAAAAATTGAATTCAGCTTGACGAGTGGAATTGTATTGAAAATACAATTTATTTTAATTCATACCAGACTTTTAATTTCATAATATGCATTTGTGGGAGAGACAGCAGTTGTATCACTATTGTTATGGACTATTGTACTATATACATTAAGTAACCATACACTAAAATGAATCTATAATTATACTAATTATATACAAGCGACTGGCCCTCACTCCGCTCGGGTTCGTCCCTAGTTACGTTTTAACGTTTAGCTCAGAGATGAGATATTTTCATGCAGTAAATCAAATTTCATCAAAATCTATCCACTAGCTTTTTCATGATGCAGCTACAGACAGATAGACAAACAGACAGAAAAATCTAAAAACTATAGATTCAGCCTCTGTATCGATAATAATGACTATTGGTATAAGATTTTCCAAAAAATATATTTTATGTATAGATTCGACTCAGATTTTTTTTATATGTATAGATCTAATTTTTTTTAAGAAACCCACGTCATATTAGTAATAAAATATTCTACGTACATGTATTTAGTAAAAAATAAAATATTCACCTGCGCTAGTCTGCGCGTGGCAGACCAGAATATAGAGACGGGTAAGCTTCAATACGTGTCGCGAATCTCCGGAAGCATATTACCATTATAATATAGAAAAAAGTACCTATAACATTTTTAAAATTACTTTATACATAACATACACACGTAATATGTCTATATAAATACTTTTAGGATTTGATATATACATATTTCTAGTCCTAGGCAAAAATGTGGACCTAGTATTAAATATAATGACTAAACTAGCGACTCACCTCTCGATCTCGACCAATTCACTCACTCACGAACCCGAACTAACGAGCGAACCGAACTTCGCTCGAGTTCGTCCCTAGCTACGTATTGACGCTTAGTATGGAATAGATAGAGTACATATGTAGGTATGATGAGTCTTATATCCCTTACTTGAGATATAATTGATTTCCCATACAAACTTCCACCCCCGGGATAAAAACTATTGTTTGTCCTTCCCAGGATCTCAAACTATCTCCGTACCAAATTTCATGTGAATGAGTTCAGTGAATTAAGCGTGAAAAGGTAACAAAATGTCTGTCTGTCTGTATATCTATGACCGCATCACGAGGAAACCGCTAGACAAATTTTGATGAAATTTGGTATGATGATAGCTGGTTGTCTGGGTCAACATATAGGATACTTTTTACTGCGGGAAAATATCTCATCTCTGAAATCTATACTAAACGTTAAAACCCAACAACGAACCTGAGCGGTGCGAGGACGAGTCGCTAGTAAAACACAACATAAATAAAATTTATTTATTTTGGAAAGTCAATCAAAAATAAGATAAGCCAAGTCGAAACAAATTCCTAGTAACAAACAAGAAGCGTAATAATAATCTTATACTAACGTCTATCTTCACACATACTATATCATTAAGTGGCTTATAACAAAATCAAACAAATTAACAGAAAATTATACATAAGTTCTTTAAAATGTGTATTTCATATCAAATGTCTATTATCAGAATGCTTCTTCCCAGAATTTTCGTCATCATTGTACCTACATAAAGCAAATTCTTATATAAGGTAAAACAATATACATATATTTATAAAGGTATATCACCTGTGTTGTGATCCGAGTTGGTCCGAGGGAATGCCGCAGTAAGCTTCTCTACGTGTCCCGAATGCCCAGAACGTTATTAACGTCATCATATACCGAGTATTTGGTGTTTGACGAAGGTTAGACGAAGATATGAAACCGGTAAACTACTTGTTTTGTTTAGATAGTAATATAATTTTTTACTATTCGTTGCATAGTCAATAAAATAGATGAGGGTCAAACGGTAATGTTTCACGTTGATTGATTGATGTTATATATTTTTTTAACTAATAAGTTATTTCTTAATTCAAGAGATAGACTGACTTTAAAATCCCTTAAAATTAATTATATCGCTGTTACGGATAAAATGTTTCCTTAAATTTATTTTGCCTACAAATTGGCGTCTTATTTAAAACAAAGGCGAATATCACGTGACTTACAAACAAACAAAAAACATACAACGGAAGTATCCTTAGTGCTATTTGAAGTCAGTCTAAAGGCTTAAGTCGGAAAGAATGAATCGTTTGTAATATATACACGTAGTATTTAATTAATTAAATCCGGATGAAAGCAATGAATTCTTGCTCAAAAGATATCTCCAGTAATCTATACTAATATATTATAAAGAGGTAAATTTTGTGAGTTGGTGACGTCGTATTAGTTATCTCTGGATCTACTGAATCGATTTAGATGAAATGTAAGATGATAGTTTGAGACCATGGGAAGGACATAGGATACTTTTTATCCCAAAAATCCCTTAAGGGGGTGAAAATGAGGATGAAAATTTGTATTGGGAAGCAAGCTAGGGACGAACCCGAGCGAAGCGAGAGTGAGTCGCTAGTATTTAATAAATAAGAAATATAAATGAAAATGGTATAAATAAAGTAAGTAATTTTCACATTTAGCTGTGCTACTTGAATAGAGTACGAGAAATTTCATGCCACGCATTTCGCAGCACATTTACGAGAATATGGCTCACAGTTCCGTTCACGTAGAAAATACATAAAGTACTATAAATATTAATGAAAATATTTTTAGTAAAATAATTAAATTCTTCAATTTTGTTCACATTTATTATAGTGACGTGCGTCGTGGTAAAATTGGTAATGCATCTGAATGCTTTAAAGAGATCCAAGATTCTGTTCCCGTACGTGGTAAAAGTCCTAAGAGGTGGGCCATATAAATGTATGTACATATGTGCCCATCTAGCTAAGATAAAGCTTGTAAGTTATAAGAGTAGCATCTAACAAGAAAAATTACTCATGCACTTGTACAAAATAATTAAAACATCTCATAATCGAAAATAAAACCTGGACCTATCACAAAACATCAGCAAAGAACTAAGTCAACAATCTAATTAACATTCAATTAAGTAGATAATACTCTGCTGGTGACATTAGTTGTATATACGGTATAGGAATATCATGACACAATATACGATTGTGTAGGGTTCTTTATGTACCATCCTTTGTTTCGCTATAATGCCGACACGAATAATGAAATCGACAATTCCCTAATCACGATCAAATAACAAAGGCACAGGTTTCATACAAACAGATATATTCAATGATAAACAATTCATTAGCCCCATATAACAGATTTATAAAAGAGGTTAAGTATTTTATTAGTTGATCCTTCGAGCCGGATATTTAAAATTAATTAGCTTGATTTGTTTTAGCATTTGTATTTAAAGATCTATAGTTGTTATTGATATTCATCTATAGTTATTTGTTCTTAGCATTATAACGAGTTAGGGTTCTGAGGAGGAGAATATATGATTTAGTATTTTAACATACACGAGAGTCAGTTATACAAAGTTAACTAACGCCATGGCATATACAGTATTAGCTTAATTCAATCCCTGATCACTCCGTCACTAGTTCTACTGTCACTATTACATTTCATTTCTTCGTGTCTCTTTTTCATCTACTAATTACTCAAAACCTGACATCCACACCGATTTCCACCAAGAAAGTCCATTTCACTGAGACTAAACATGGGCGCAGGAGTTATTATAGTACACAATTGTATTCTTTTATTCTCGAACTTTCGATCGGATAACAATTCGAAATGATCGGTAAAAAACATGGCTTTACATACATGATGCTTTTTACTGCGGGAAAATATCTATCTCATCTATGAGAAATCTATGCCAACATACTATGTATTATCATTAACGCTTCCGACATCAGTTTCATATAAACTCAAAATAAGAACACCAAGAGAATATATAACTGTATAATGAAATCAGATTTTATATGAATCTCTACCATTTTACTTCGAACAGAATGAAAAATAAAAATCATTCTGCCCATCACACTAATGTAATCACGTCGTTCCATTGAGCTTTTGTGCGATAATAGGTGACGTGAATAAAGCAATCGGTAATCACGTCGATTCGAATGTGACAGAGGCTTTGGAAAGCAAAATTTAATATTCTCGCATAGACAGACATTTGTTCTCTATATATACATAATAAGAAAAATGTTTGTTGACTATATTATATAAATTTTTATATTAATTAAAGTTTACAGTTTTTACTGGTATGGTTCTCACCGGTTCGATTTCGGCCACGGTATATACATATTAGAGTATATAATATAGTTTATGTAACAATTTTTAAGTTTTTGTAATTTTAATAATCTAATCTATTAAAATTCTATTTGAAGAAAATCATTAAAGAAATGAAAAATATGACCAGTAATAATTAACAAATGATATTTTACCGTAATTTTCTAAATAACACTTGAAGTTGTTTATTTATATTGTTTTTTTGGCCCCGCTTTCCCATAATAATAATAATAATAATAATATTAAATGTTATGCTAAATTGTTCGTTGGAAAAAAAATAAGGTTATCTCGCTTCCATAATACTATTTTTACGATAGTCTTTAATATATCTTTTCTTAATGTCCCATATCACTAGTTGATTTCGTCAGATCGCGATCTTAATTTTTAGCACCTCACGTTTGGAAACTTGGCCATGGTAGTCTTCCCATGGTCAAGTTGAAGATTATTACGAACAAACATTTAAATAATAGCAAACATTTTAAGAAATGTCTACTCTATCTATCTTAGTTCAATGAATTTATAAACTCCACTTGTATATAAATTTAAATTGCTTTACTTACTATCTCATCTGAGATAACAAACTAAATCCCTACAAATGTATAAACAGCTCGATCTTACCCTTGTATTCAATTTACAAAACGGGCGCAACACAATTAGGTGGCACGGCTCGTACAAACACCGTTGTAATCTGCTTTTGGATCATCGTCATAGTTGCTGTTTGAATGGAATTCTCTTTAGGGCGTCAATCTAATGATGTAAAAACATATTATCTATACATATAATAAAATTGTAGCTAAGCCGAATCTGTACATTAGATATTTTTCGGAAAATCTTATTGAAATGGACATTATTATCGATAAAAAGGCCGAATCTATGGTTTTTAGAATTTTTGTCTGTCTGTCTGTCTGTTTCTTTATCTATCTGTGACCGCATCACGGAAAAACTACTAGAGGGATTTTGATTAAATTTGCCATAATGATAGCTGGTTATCCGGGTCAACATATAGGATAATTTTTACTTCGGGATAATATTTCGTCTCTGAGAAATTTACACTAAACTTCAAAATATAAGAAGGGAAGAACCTGAGCGAGCGGGAGAGCGAGTCGCTAGTTTGTAATATATTTTTAATTAAAAGCAATGTAGACTTCAAAATAATTTTATAAAGAAAATATATTATAAAGAAAAGTCGATGTTTTTGTATCGAGTCACAAAATGTAGCTACGAGTAGGAACGAACCCAAGCGAAGCAAGGGTATGCCACTAGTTATTAATAATTATAATATTAACTTTAGTTGTATATTTTAAATCTTGCCTTGATATTATATATGTATTGCATGCATTCAACAGAATACAAAACATAACCAGTATATAATAATGCTCTTAAAATCCACTCCATTTTTTACGATTCAACGTATTTAAAAAGTGTAGCGTGGTTAAACCACTGTATCTATAAATATATATTCATTTCTTATTTGAAACGATAGTTTGATAGATAAGTAATCGTACTATGGATAGGTCACGAGAAGCTTACTTTTGCCTTAAATGAATCTAATTTGAAATTGATCCGAACGAAAAAAATCAAGGCAAACTTCGCTCTTAGATTCTCACTGGACCTCAAAAGAAACTCGACTATAAAAAAACACTATTTACCTATTTTTAAGCCATAGAGCATATTAAACAAATAAACACATTACCCTCTTATTGCAGCGGTCGGATGAAAACAAAAAACATTAAACAAAATTCAATTCTTTGTTGTTTGGCTTTTAGACGTGCCAGTTGGGCACAGATTACTTCGCCAATGTCGTGTAGAATGGAGAAGACACGGTAGGTATAGATAAGGTATTAACCAATTAAAAAAAGAGATATTCACACTGAGATCTCTTTGCATATAAAATATGAGCAATTGTATGATCTGGACCTACAACAAACAAGATATCACAATAAAGTATATACAAGATAAAAACACTTAAAACAGATAAATAACATTAAACAAAAAAAAAACACAGCAACGCAAACATTAACCAAAAAAAATTATTACCGAGTAAAAAATTAACTACATTCGGTTCTTTACACACTTTCCTCGTTCATACAATTTACAAACATTACGCGATTATGATTTTCCTTCGGGGAGAAATTAAATTTCCACGCAGATAGATTATACGCCAGTGTTTATGTACTTTGGTGTACACTGAATTAGGTTTCTTTGTTGTTTTACGTACGGTAACTCCCTCACATTTCGATTCGCTTTTGAGTTTTTCGCATACTGAAAATTTATCATTATTCTACTTTCATCCTTTTAGGATTGGGATATGAAATAAATTTATTTTTTATACTTTTAAGAAGATAGATTTCAAAGTTATCTACTATAATACATATAATTAAAAAGAAAAAATCTACTTTATTTTACCTAAATATTAACGATAAGACATCAAAATAAATCTAAGGAGTTCAAACTCAAATAAACTTACCTAGTTTGAAATACTAAAAATACAATTAGTAACTAGCATCGCACCCACGCTCCGCTCGGGTTCGTGCCTAGTTACGTTTTAACGTTTAGTATAAATTTCTCAGAGATGACATGTTTTCCCGCAGTAAAAAGTATCCTATATGTTGACCCGGACAACCAGCTATCATCGTAGTAAATTTCATCAAAATCTGTCCAGTAATTATCTCGTGACGCGGTCTTCACAGACAGACAAAAATTCTAAAAACTAAAGTTTCGGTCCCTGTGTCGATAATTAATAATGACTAATTTAATAAAATTTTCCCAAAAATATTTAATGTATATATAAATACGAGTATATAGATTTGACTCACTTAGTATTTTATTATATGTATAGATGTATAATTTATATCGCAAATTGTAAACTAATTAATCATAGTTAACCAAAAATACGCTTTTGGACAACAGCTATGTATAGGGTTAATGAAAATAAATCGAATGGCTCAAATTAGTTTTTTTCCTTTAGTAACATATTAAAAGTTTCATATATTTTTTTATACGTATAACATTAAAAACCACTGAGCTAATGCTACGTTATAAGGTACTAATATATTACTAGAGTATTATATATATATATATATATATATATATATATATATATATATATATATATATATATATATATATATATATATATATATATATATTGGCATAGCACTTTAAATGAAATACCCAATTATCACATTCGTTTATGTGTTAATGTATTTGAATAATTTAAATTTACAATAATGAAATAACACACCGGAACGTTACTCGCACTCTCACACCCTGTCAATACGACAGTTGTGTCACATACATTTTTAATAAAAAATAAAGAATGTTGACATCAATGCCATCGTATTTGTATAAATCAAATTAATAAATAATTGGCTGCAGTTTAATATATGGGACGCGGCCCCTGGAGGAGTGGGTGGTATTTTTGGATACGGGATGTGATAGAGAGTCCAAATATATAAAAATTATTTTGAGGAAACAAAAGAGTCAAAAGTTATTGAGACTTAAAGTTACAACATTTCCATACATTATGCCATTTAGACACTTGGAAATATCAAAATGTCACTTTCAATTGTCAAAATGAGCTCCAGATGATGAGTCAGATCTATCACCGAATTTTAAATGAACATAAATCACTTATAATAGCCAGGGTTCTGGGTTTGAAATAAAAATAGGAAATGCATAGTTTTTGTTTATGAATTGTTGGCTAATAATATTTAAAATTTGGTTTCAGCCAATGTTTCCAGTCCTAGAATTTCAGCAAGACGTATGCGATGCACATTAAACTGTATGGGTGATAAAGTCGAAATGAAAAGAAAATACCAATATGAGGGTACAATGTGAGGGGGAAGCGGATTATTGCTTTCTATTCTCCAAAGAGTAATCTTACCTAACTTTGTAATACATAGGTATATTATTAAAAGGTATTCTGTTGATATAAGATTAGATCAAATCCTACTAATATTATAAATGTGAAAGTTTGTGATGGATGTTTGTTACTATTTCACGCCAGAACGACTGAACGGATATCGATGAAATTTGGCGTAGAGATAGATTACAGTCTTTTTTGACTTTTTATATCACAAAAATACGGTTCCCGTGGGCTAGATTTATTTTTGTCTAGGGGCGAACCCGAAGCAAAGCGAGGGTGAGTCGCTAGTACATATATAACGGTGATATGATGATATTTATCATGATTTTTCTTTAATGAAAATGGAGCTAATGGTAACAGAGGTAACGCGCTCGCTTGAAAAATTAGGTATATCGGGTTCAAACCTCAGTTCTTACATCTTTGATATTTTAATGCGAATCATTTTCAACATGATTACCCCTACGGGACGATGAACGTAAACATCGTGAGGAAATCTGCATGTCTGAGAGAACCTAGCAAATCGAAAGACATAATTATTATGTAGAGTATCTCACTATGATCTTATTACCCTTGAATTGAAGGGAGACCCGTACCTGGCATGTGTACGTGGAACATTTAAAAGTACAAAAAAAATTGATGTTTGATACTACCACACAGACATAAAGCATTATAAATACATATATTGAATATGATTTTGCCATCATTTAAAGAAGAAATAATATTTTTTACCAAAAAACGTTCTCACTTTCTTTATATCTGTACCAATTATAATTTTTTTTTATTTAAGTATATATTGCCTTTTAACGTACAAAATAATTCCTTAAAAATACATTATCTTACATTTTAATTACAGCTTTACAAAGAATATTCAGTAACCTAAAAACACCAGTACAGCCACTGTACCAGATGTTCAATCACACCAATATTAAGAATGCGAAAGTTTATGTGTGATTTTGTGATAATAATAACACCTGCTTTCTCTACCTGCTAACTCTTTAAGCTGAAAAAGACTCAACAGGTTTGAGTAAGCCGGGAGATCATATATACTTGACTGACATAAGCCAAATTTTTATCTAAGACACGAAACAAGCAGAGCCTCGGGAAACCAATAACTTCAAACAAATACGTTGTATCGATAATACAATTTTATTTAAATATAATTCAAGCAATATAATGTAGATACTAATGACTTACCCTTACTTCTCTCGAGTGCTTCCTGGTGCCTTAGATATTTTCAATAATTTTTATTCCCTCCACGACCGCGGACACGCCGGCGTGTAGAATAGAAAACAGATACCATGTGTACCAAGGATGACTTATCTTTTTATAGATTTGTACCAGAAACCCTCGAGCGTGACAAAAAATAATAATGAGGTGCGGTGTAGATGCAAAATACAAACATCAATTAATATATAATTATATTCATATACAAACATACATACGTACATAAATACATACATATTATCTTATATGTAAAATTTCCATGTCACAATGTTAGTTACCGTACTCCTCCGAAATGGCTTAACCCATTTTTACCAAATTTTTTATGCGTATTCAGTAGGTCTGAGAATCGGCTACTATCTATTTTCCATAGCCCTAAGTGATAAGGGTGGTCCACCCCAAAAAAATATGTTATGATTCGGCATTAAAAAATACATACAAACCTAAATTTTCACTAGGGACGAACCCGAGCGGAGCGAGGGTGAGTCGCTAGTATTATATAGGTAGCACTAAGTTAGTTACTGACAGTCTATGTGTTACTCTAGGTAAAATCTATTCATGTACTAAATTTTATCCAAATCCGTCCAGCCGTTTCAACTTTAAGGAGTAACAAACATACATACCAACAAACAAACTTTCACATTTATAATAGTATTAAAAGCAATTATGACAGAAATAAATGTACACTAAAAATATAACCACATAAATATTATCTAACGTAATTTTCTGTTATTTTTTACGTTGCCACAATTTTCTACGCGGATAAATAATATCAAACGCTGACAGCCGACTGACGGACAGACCCCCAAATGTATTTATGAAGGCTTTCCGTTTGTTTTTAGAAATAATCTAGAATAACATTCGTGTTTCGCTATTTCGGGGTGAAATTGTTTTTATTTTTAATGTAAAACTGACTCAACCCTTATACGACTATGTTTCATAATTATTTATTTAACACGCTTTAACTCTGGAATTGTTTATATAATATTTTATTAACTATTCAAATCCATACTAATATTATAAATAAATGTAAAAATATGTTTGTTTGTTTCTTTGTTTGTTTGTCCTTCTTTCACATAGAAACAGAATGTCGGATTGGCGTGATATTTTGTGTGGAAATAGTTGAAGGACTGGAGACTGATATAGACTCTCTCTCTCTCTCTCTCTCTCTCTCTCTCTCTCTCTATATATATATATATATATATATATATATATATATATATATATATATATATATATATATATATGTATATATCATATACATATAGTAGTGAATCACCCTCGCTTCGCTCGGATTTGTTCCTAGTTACGTTTTAACGGTTGGTATGGAATAGTATATATATTATCTTATTATATTATATCTTAGTATATATATAGTAATATATATTATCTTTCATCTTCTAGGTATTTATTTGTTTAATGTTCTGATATATAATTGAACGTTTTAAAATAAAATGTCGATAAGTATTGTATTAAAAAGATTTAAAAACACATGAAATACCCTACAGTACCCTACATTTTTTCAATATTCAAATATAAAGCTATTACACTTCGCGTGAAGCTAAGAAAATATGGTAACTCAAGTACTTGTTAAACGTAATTTTAAAATTAACCTACCATAGAATCAAATTAAGTAGCCTTTTAACGTCCCACGGCTGGGCACGAGCACGGGCCTCCCTTCAATAGGGGGATCAGGCCATAGTCCACCACGCTGGCCAAACGCAGGTGGGCGGACTACACTCGATGTTTTTCGAAAACTTGCTAGGTTCTTTCAAACATATATTCACGATGTTTTCCTTCACCATAAGACAAGTGGTAATCATGCTAGAAATGAAAATATCAGAGGTGCGCAAACTGGAATTTGAACCCGCTTCACTCGGTTTCCCAAGCGAGCATTACCACTGGACTACCATTATCTTAAATGAAGTATAGCTTTAGATACTTTATATGACATCACCTCATCGCTGTTGAGAGAATAGCAAAATTACACATTGTCCAATAAGTAAAAATATATTGTATAATTTTAGATTCATATATTCCATAAATACCTCTTGGCCCCATATCCGTATTTCCATACTATTGTTTCCTAAATAATACCCCATTGGACCGTATTATATTGTATGCAGCTTCCGACCCTTCGAAAATGGCAAATTTATACTGCTTATCTTCACTTTTATGTTAATTTATGAAACTTGGTGTAATAATAATGTTAGTATGTTATAGAATATTCGCGATCGCGGTTGCGAATGTGACATGGAACGTCGATGACAGCAGGTTCGATGCCTGTGCCTGGTAAAAATTTTGTTCTCATAATTATAGTTTTAGACTAATATATTGTTTGTTTTTCATTTATTCGTTTGATTAAGTAATCTATAGAATTACAAGCCAGATTTGAAAAATTATTATTGCTTTTTATAGCCTATCAAGCTAATTCATAGGATAATGTTACATACACAAAATCTGACTAATATATCAACGCACAGCCTAAACCGCAGGTTTGGAAATATGACATTTAGAGGGGTATGTTCTTTGTGAAGTGTATTCAAACACAGGTATCCACTACGAAAGGGTTTTTTGAAATTCCACCCCAAAGAGGGTGAAATGGGGGGTTGAAGTTTCTGAGAAACTTTTTATTCTCTGAATAGTTATTACGCGAGCGAAGCTGCGGGTTCTGCTAGTTTGCTTATACTTCGGAACTACTTTCCGCCCGTGGCTCTGTCAGTATGATTGGTTGATATAAAAAAAATTATCAGTGAATTATTCCACTACATTACATTACTTAAGTTAGAACAAATAAAATAGCCTAAAGATATCTAAAAAGCAGTAAAGCAAAAAGAGTAGTAAAATCTTTAAAGAATACATGTCAAGTGCTAAAAGACATTTTAATACTTATAATAAATTAATAAAAAGATTATGTTTATGTTCTAAAATCAGTGTTTCATGGAATAAGCAAAATTACATTACTTTGAAAATATTTTCAAGAAATCCACTTTTCATATTATATTTTTCAAATAAAATATTTAATCCTTTTAAAGAAAAAATATAGATCTAAAGGCTCTAATTTAGTAAGTTTAGAACATTTTTCATTTAAATTGAAATGAAAAATGTCCTGGGCTTTCGAACTAATTACCACTTGTCAAGTTGTTTTCTAAACATATAATTAAATTCTGAGTCGAATCTGAACGTTAAAATTTTTTTTGGAAAATCTTATTGAAATAGTCGTTATTATCGATACAGAGGCCGAACCTATAGTTTTTGAATTTTTGTCTGTCTGTCTGTCTGTCTATCTGAACACATCACGAGAAAACCACTAGACAGATTTTGAAGAAATTTAGTATGATAATAGTTAGATACCCGGGTCAACATATAGGATACTTTTTACTGCGGGAAAACATCTCATCCCTGAGGAATCTATACTAAACGTTGAAACATAACTATGGACGAATCCAAGCGAGGCGAGGGTGAGTCGCTAGTTATAACATAAATATGTATAATTAAAACAGTTATCTATTGCCTTGGAAAAGAAGTGATCGACTATAGGCTACTTCAATGTATAGAAATATAAACTATAAATAAACAAATATGTTGGGACATTAACACACCGCACCATCTAGTTCCATGGTAAGCTACGAGGTTTGTGTTATGGATATCTGATATAAACTATACATTTCATTCATTTCAAACGAAATACCCGTGTCAAACGTGACCAAGGGTCGTGAGTTCGAGTTTTGCTCGTGAAATTATTTGCATTATCAATTAATACTATTCTAATGCGCTTTTATTTGCCATTAATAGTATTTTACTACTTCCTGTTATTGTAGGCTCGTCACGTTAGACGATTTATGGATTGGATTATACAAATTAGCAATAGTGGTAGACTTATTATCTTGCTATCATTTGACATTTTACATGAAACTATTTTTTTGGAAGTTTGTTGTCACAGGAGAGACTAAGGTTTCTGAAGTTTTTCAGTGCTTTCTGAATATTAAACTTATTAAAAGCAATTTGGCAGTTTAGTTAAAGGGCAATTAAAAAGGGGACGTTTTTGAGTATTTCATATTTTAAGTGGTCCCTCCTTAAGTGACACCTCTCTAGGCAAAGTTTTACAAGAGAATACTTGAAAATGCTCTTCCTGGCCGGTTTCCGCCACAGTGGAGAATCTCATTGAGACTAGCCATCTACAGAATCTGCCATACAAGAACGTTTCTATTCCTTTCACTCTCAAATTTCGGTGGAACATCAAGTTAACACAGCCAGTGAGAGACCAGGCGCAGAACCATGAGAATATGGCCATGAACCAGAATTTCAGAATGAGAATTTCTTGTAAGAGAAACCCAATAACTATAGATATTTGACACGACCCCGGACCTGCAACCTCCGAACCAACCTGCGACCTCCGAATCTGCGACAATACATGGTAACCACTCGATCAATGATGCAGTTGATGGATAATAAGCTGATATCACGATGCAGTTGATATTAAAAGTACAAACCAAAATAAATTAACTACTTCGTAACTGCTATGTATGTATATCGACTTTAAATTTAAAAGTCATTAATTTCAATGGAAATAAATAATTATCGATTCCTGCTCTTAAGAAGTATTATAACATTATATTATTATAATATTATAATTTATTACTTATTATAATATTATAGAACAATTAAGAACCAAACCTATTTTTTTTATAGTATTCAGTGACAAACGAGCAGACAGTCCACCCGATGGAAAGCGGTACCTGTCGCCCATAGCATCTGCGGTTCATGCAGTTAGGTTTTATGTAACAAAACTGCAGAACCGCACGTGCGTTGTCACTGTGAGGACTAAGATGATATACCTCTTGCCTGTAATTGCGCTGGCTACCTTATCCTTCAAACCGGAACACAATAATGTAATCATTGTTGCTTGGCGGCAGAAATAGATAAGGGGTGGTACCCATCCAGTCGGACTTCTCAGGCTTGACAGAGTCCTACCACCGGTAAAAAGTAGACTGTTTTATAAACATACATAGGTACGTTTACAAAATAGCTATCATTCAGATTTTAAAATAAGTATAAGAAAAAGCTTGCTACCAAAAGCTTATAGCTTATAGATAAAATTAAATAAGAATATTATTTATTCTAAAAACTCTCCCCCAAAATAAGGAGCTTTTTTCACCTGCCTACAAACCACCCTTCAAAAGTAAACAGAATTGTCTATAATAATAAAAATGTACTAAACTCCTATTCCTTTAAGATAAGTGTTATATTCCTTTGAAAAATTAAAATAAGGTGTAAAAAATACTTGGCGCTCTCTCAATGTATTAAAGGGGAGGCATCAAGATTTAAGATCGATGTACCGAGTTTCACGCCCTTACGTTTCGTTTTAATTTAAAATTATAACATTTTACGGCGTAAGTCCTTCGTCGTGCTCGAATAAATCGTTGAGAAAACTTTTTTATAGATTTTCCTGTCGCTTAAGTACCTTTATTTAATTTTAAATTTCTTTATTATTTTATACTAACTAGTGATCGAACCGCGGTTGAAAATTAGCCATAATTCATTAAGATTGATCGATATTAAGATTTTTTGTCTGTATGTCTGTCTGTCTGTCTGTTACCGCATCACGAAAAAACCACTGGACAGATTTTGATGAAATTTGGTATGATGATAGCTGGCTATCCGGGTCAACATACCTATAGGATACTTTTTACCGCGGGAAAATATCTCATTTCTGAGAAAAAATACAAAAACTGCATTGTAAGAGTACACTAATATGTAAAACCTAAAAATTTGGATTTTGGTCATCTGAAAAGAATTTTGAAACCGGCCCATAGATTCAGAGATTTGCACGTACAGATTATCTAACATGCTGCATCTTTTAGCAGTGGATTCGCGGATAAAAGAAATTCAATAAATTTTGGCTTTCTGCAGTCCTTCTCTATATACACTTTAACTATACCAAAGCTCATACTCCTCCGTACATGCAATATGCTTAAAAAGGGGTCAATTTTTTTCATATATTAATATTATAAAGTAAAAGAGATTGTTTATTTGTTTGTTTGTTTGCTGCACTGGAACTATCAGGTGCACATTGTAGGTACATACCTAGATGTTTTTGGAAGCAAACGCCAATAGCAACTCATGCCCAGTTTTTTCCCACCTCAATTAGTTTAAGTATGACTTGACAATAAACACATTTTTATCGGTATAAAAATAGGCTATATTATTCTACGGTAATGTAGCTTACTATAAAAATTGTCAGAATTTGATCAAACGGTTCAGAAATAACACTCTACATCCGAACATATAAACTTTAGTGTGTTTAGTGTATTATGAATTTATATAAAAACATTGGCGACTCACCCTCGCTTCGCTCGGGTTCGTTCCTAGGTTGGATGCCCAATACAAACTTTCATCCCCATTTTTACTCACTTAAGGGATGAATTCCTAAATATAAAATATCCTGTGTTCTTTCCAGGGTCTTAAAATATCTTCTTACCAAATTTCATCTAAATCGGTCCAGTAGTTTTTGAGTTTATTCGTTACAAACAATACAAAAATACAAATCTTTTCTCTTTATAGATTACATTAATAAAATATTAAAGTCCTTCTAATAAATGTATGGAAATCTAAATAATATTCTATAAAATAAAGTCGAGTAAGCCTAATATGAAATTCGGGCAAAATGTAAGAAAATATTGAAATAACACGACAAATTTCTACGACGTAGCATGTCTACGATCAAAGGTTACCCGGGTGGGTGGACAAGACCTTTTAAACAAAGATATTTTCGTATTTTCGTATACAGAAATTTCGATCTCAACGGTCCCTTGATGTTTGGGAATAAGCCAGTCTAATCTAATAGCAATTGAACCCACAATTTTATTTTTGTGATGCAAAAAGTGGACAATGTATTTCATTTTTATAAAAAAAAAACTAGCAGAACTTGCGGCTACGCCCGCGTTCAATCTATAAAAAAAAATCTATAGCTTATGTTATATAGCGATGTATAATATGTATGTATATAATATTGTTCATACAAAAATTCTAAAATCGCGATTAAAAAATGGGGGGTGGGGGTAGAAGAGTGAAGAATACTTTACGAGCTATTCTCATACCTACCAAATATACAAAAAAAAATCATTAAAATCGGTCAAGTCGTTTCGGAGGAGTGCGACCATAAACACCGTGACAAAAGATTTTTATATTTTAGATTAAATAAATTGGCTATGAAAAAGTATCAAAAATTCTTATTACCTACGTATTATTGAATAATATGAAGTACTTTAAGTTATTTTCAAAACCATTTTTTGATATATGTTCTCAATTACACGCTTTTTCATATATAGTATATTTGTAAAATATAAATCTATTTATAATCTAAAAAAAACTAAATAAATCCTACAAAGTATGAGAAATATTATATTTTTGTCTCTATATATATATATATATATATATATATATAGATATATATATATATATATATATATTGAAAATAACTAAACATGAAAATTGCCATTTTACTTCTACGACTTTGTTACTACATGGCTATGAAATGCTCTACGTGGATTAAACCAGTAATCTACAGTACACAATGTTTAGACCTAGCTAGTATGAAATATAACGTTTGGACCAAATTGTTGCCCCACTTTAAAAAGAAAGAGGTACTGAATACGTTTGAACATTAATTGAATTTATGTAACGCAAGTTATGAATCGATTTTTTTTTATTTTATAAATAGATCATCTAAAATCTTGCCATAAAATAAAATAAAAATTCCACGCTTGAGAGTGAAATACTCATCTTAAAGTTATTTTAAAGTCGGTCTACCTTTTTTAACCAAAAATAATTATGTATTTTATTAAAATTAAATTTCCAAGTTACTAGCGACTCACGCTCGCATCGTTCGGATTCATCCCTAGGTTTATTCCTCATACAAACTTTCATCCCCATTTTCACCCCTTTAAGGAATGAATTCCGGTATAAACACTATCATGTGTCTTTCCTAGGGTCTCACACTATCTTTTTACCATATTTCATCTAAATCGGTCCAGTAGCTTATTCGGTACAAGCAAACAAAAAAAATTGTAGTACTTACAACCTTGTTAGAAAGGTGTACCTCTGTTTAATAAATAATAGGTAGCAAGGTAGAAGGCTCGTAAATCAATGGTGACGAAGGAATTGCAAATGCCACTTTTTCCAATAATTCGCCCTCGCATCAATCAATTAAACTCCCCCATTCTTCGCTTCACTAAAAAGATATATTATGTTGAATTTTTCACCTCTCGCTTTAAATAACGTACTTTTAAACATTTATTGACCGACTTAAAGAAGGGAGAGTTCTTCTCAGGACTGGAACTTTTTCTTAGACTTACGAGTATTAGAAAGATTCATGACGTTATACAAAAATTAAATTTTGATTCTGAGAATATACTCAATATTGCTGTAAAATAAAGTAGTGTAACTTTTAAGCGTCAAAACAAGCTAAAAAGATCATAATCAATGCAGTAGTCAAGTAGTATGGCTAGTTTACTATACACTACAAACAAACAAACAAACATACAAATTTCAACACTACATAATATAATAATATAAAATATGTCCGTACATAAAAATATTACTTTTTACCACCTTTGTATAATACTTTAGTCAAAAATTAGTTCTAATTGCACCTCAAGATCCAACAGCCTGCAAAACATTAAAAGCTTTTAATTATTCTGAAAGCAGTCAACGGTAAAGTCCTTACATTGTTACATTATTTACAATTTAAAGTATAAAATACTGTGCTTCATTTAAATTTAAGGTTTTGTTTCATCGAAAATATAAGTTACTTTGTAGTTAGATTGTTAGTATTTTAGTAAACTTTTTAGTAATATGCTCTAATTTATCTATCTAGATATATAAATAAAAATGAATTTTTGTATGTTTGTCTTCTATGTGTTCCTAAACCATTGATCCGATTGTGATGAAACTCATGTGGGTTGGTTTGTGTACGCCTATAAAGGTTCCTAGTGCAAAAAAAAATATTTTTCTTTCGTTTATCTTTTATGCGTTACTAAACCAATCAAGCTTAGCGATGCCCCCGAGCGCAGCGAAGGCAAGTCGCTAGTATTCGATATAAATACAGAAAAAATCGATAAACATTCAAAGATTTCAAACCTTTGCAGAAGATTCACGAAATATAATATTTAACACACAAACAGACTTCAAGAAATATAAGTTATAATATTATGTGTACAGTATATTTATATCGTGCATTGATCGTGATACAAACCCTGAACTGCTACATAGAAATACTCTAAACCATACCATGCTGTCATCTTTGTTTCTTTATTTATTGCCTTGTAATACCAATACTTCTAAAGGATATTAGCAGAAAGTAATAAGACAAATACGTCTCCTCTCATTATACATATAATACTAGCGACCAACCCTCCCTCCGCTCGGTACCTTTTGTATTTATAATATTATACTGTAAGCGCCACCTTTTGGCACATATTAGTACTAACAGCAGCCTATGTATTAGTCTATGACTCTAGGTCATATTCTTCGTATACGTAATTTCATCTCAATACCGCCGTTTTAGCGTGATGAAGTAACAAACATACACACACACGCACAAACAAAATAATAAATTTATAATAGTTAATTGTGTGATTAATTACTTGAAAAAGAATAAAACATTTTAAATAAAACTATATTTTCGGATTATTTCGCGGATTTATTTAGATTTTTGGTTCCCGACGTTTGGAATGCTTTACAGCATCCATGGTCACGGGAGAGACTGAGACACCATGGATGCTGTAAAGCATTCGAAACGTCGGGAACCAAAAATCAAAATAAATCCGCGAAATAATCCGAAAAGATAGTTTTATTTAAAATGTCAAATATTCGCGTAAATCTAAGAAAGTATTATAAGAATAAAACATTTTATTAAAATTTTGTTTATGAGAGTGAGAGAGATCCAGTCATTTTCTACGTTACAAATTATATTTTACTTAGGTACTGATAGTTTTGGTGGGATAATTTATATTTGCAACTCTTTGTTGCACAAAATGGTACTTTCATATACAACCAGTGATCATAAAATATATTATGAGATAAGTTTATAAGCTTAAAAAGTAAGTACTTTTTACTTTTTTAAGACGCTTTTACTAGCTTCATTCCATAGCTAACAATGTTATCTGAGCCTGATTTGGATTAGATTTACGAGAAAACTTTAAAAGAAAAGATATTTTTGGAACATTTTGCGAATTTACTATGATTTTTGGTTCACGACGTTTCAAAATGCTTTATAGCGACTACGGTCACATGAGGGGTCTGCCCGAGATGGTTTGTTTCATTTAAATGACCAAATATTTGCGTAAGAAAGTATGACAAATTTATGACATTTTTAACTTATATGTATGTACGTGTAATTCGGATGACAATACTAAAATTCAATAGCATCAAGCTGGTCTGATAATGATGTGGTTCTTAGTGAAACTCTTGGCAAAACTGCTCTTGGTAAAACTTTCCTACTTACATAGTCACTCATTTGAAACGTTTTACCGAGCCTTATTGCATTTGGTTAAAAACTTGTTAATTTTATTATATAACTATTATACCCTATTTCTATTCATTGAAGGACAGAGGCTTGAGATCAACTCAAGACGGTCAGTAAAAATTTTACGTAATAATTTATCTATGGTCATCTTTTATAAAACAAATTGAATTTTAAAAAGTTGTTTTTTATGGGATTAGAGCACAAAACAAGCGGCTGAGCAGAACGCAAAAAGCTAATCTATACTATAATAAAACTGAAGAGGTCGAATGTCTGTACATAGAACAAAAATGCTAAAAACCGAGTCAGGGGGATGTAACAAGATAAATAGAACAAATCCAGATTTTTTTCAATTTTTTTGTTTCTCTGTCTTTTTGTCTGTTTGTACGGGCTAATCTCCAAATCTATTGGACTGATTTAAATGAAATTTTGCATGGTGGTACCTTATATCCCCGGACAACATTTTAAATACTTTTCATCCCGGAAAATTAAAGAGTTCCCGTGGAAAAGTTGAAAAACTATAATAACTTAAACAGCTTAGTACACAAAAACTACTGATTGGATTTTAATGAAACTTTACAGTAATATAGTTCATACATGACAATAACAAATCGGCTACTTTTCATCCCGAAAAATTAAAGAGTTCCCGTGGGACAGTCAAAGAACTATAGTAACTCATACAGTACATAAAAGCTACTGATTGGATATGGTGAAAATTTACAATAATATACAGTGTAGTTCATACATCAGAATACCAAATAGGCTACTTTTTATCCCGGAAAAATTTACGGTTCCCGTGGGATAAATGTACAAGTTTATTTGTAACGTATTATGTACACAACATAGATCCCAAAACAATAGTTACTAAAAAATTTGTCTGTTTGGATGTAATGTCTGTTTTTGTGTGCGCGTTTCACGCAAAAATTAATGTACCAATTTCAACCAAATTTAGTGAAGTGATAACTTATTACTCGAGTCAACATTTAGGATACCTTTTACTTCAAGAAAAGCTTTCTTTTCCAAGGGAAAATACAATAACTGGTATTATATAAATTGAATGTTTTTCATACAAACAGTTACAAGCTACCACTTATTTCCTACAAACAATTAACAAGTATAATGTTCAACTGCGAAAACCAAACAAACCGCAAAGTAATTTAAATTTTATATGAAGCAATCTCAAAATTGAACAGTTTCCAACTTCCCAATTCCACATCAAACTGATTCTTATACCGTCAAAAAAGGTGTCGGTAAATCCTTAGTACAAAGTTGAAGTTGGTGGAAAGGAAAAGCCTTTGGTGTGGTAAATTCATATTCATGGGAATAATACGGTATAAAGTTAGAAAGAAACGTACGTACATATGTATGTGGGTGGAGTTTGTGTGTGCATGTGTGTGATGTGTGTATATGAGCGCGCACGCGGGTGTTCGTGTGCGTGTATGTGCGTCCGTGCGTGTGTGTGCTTGTGTATGTGTGCGCTATTTCTGCATGACTGCAAACTGAGAATAAGTCAAAATAATAAGCAAAAAACAACACTACTGTTACATATGAATGAATGTGTGAAAGTAAAAAAAAGAGTTCTATGAATCTTGTTAAAACTACGATATTACTTTAAATTAGAATTGTTAGTACTTGAAAAGAAAGTAGATGAGGAATACATTAAAGAGCATTTTAAAGCAAATATGTTCACATTTCAACGTAAGAACGTTAAATGTAGGTCGAAATTTTTATGTGGGCTGTCTGGAACAAAAAGGTTAAGATGCCTGAAAATCTTTTATAGTGCAAACTCTTGAGAGTTATAGTGAGTTTGTTAGAAATTTTGTAATAATATAACGTCGTGACACTAAGTATATTTTATTACTGTTCATATAAGCACCATCTACTTCAATCTCGTATACTTTATGTTGTATTTTTCTATTACTTGCTTCATTATTAATGTCGAACGGCAAATATAAATTTCAAGTAGCGTTAGATTAAAAAGGAATAATTATTTTCCATACTCGAAAAAAAAACATTATTTATAAAATAAGCTAGGTTGCTTCCCCATACAAACTTTCATCCCCATTTTCACCCTCTTATAGGATGGTTTCCGGGATAAAAACTATCCTATGTCCTTCCCAGGGTCTTAAACTATCTTTTTTCCAAATTTCATTTAAATCCGTTCAGTAGTTTCGGAGCTTATTCGATACAAACAAACAAACAAGAAAATCTTTCCCCTTTATAATATTAGTATAGATTACTAAAAATTCTGAATATGGGACTTTTTTTATTTCTCAACGATAATAAATAACTTTGAATACAATATTTTAATTTATGAAATTTTCATCAAGACTAAGAGTTCTTACAACTGTTGACTATATCATAAAATATGGCATATACACATGTATGTATACCTAAAATACAACATTGTGATAGCAACACATATAATTACATTTTGTGCATATCGGAAACGGGTCTAACAAATTGGATCAAATTTGTTATTTAAATAAGATTTTGCTATAAGTTTATCTATATAGTTGTTTTTTCTCAAAAAAAGATGCAATTTTTGTATCTTTTCCAAAAAAAAAACACGAATTTACAAAAAAAAAACACCGAACAATCACGATCGCCCAGGTATTATTATTTCAATCACAAGCCCCCGTCTATATGCGAGGACCCTGTAAGATTGACTGTAACCAGAAGGTCCACGATAATGGAATTTCAATCAGTCGCAAAGCTATTGTCACTAAGACGTGCACTAGCGACCCTCGCGGTATTCACCGCCTCAAAGGAACGGATGAGGGCGTTAGCTCAAGTACCGTGTGAAATTGGTTTTTTTGTGTCCTTAATAGATGTTTTTGGGGAAATAATTCTTATTATATAAATCTAGGTAATTATTATTACGATGACACGAAGCACGAATGTTTGTACTCCAGTCGTGGGTGTTTATATATATATATATATATATATATATATATATATATATATATAGTGTAACAACTATCTGGTATCCATAACACAGGCCTTGTAGCTTAGCATGGAACTAGCTAGATGGTGCTGTGTGTTAATATGCCAACATATGTATGTATTTACGAGTATTATGGTGGTTTACTGGTAGCGACGACTTACGTTTCTTATGTAAGCTCTGTTATTAAAATATATGCATTTTTAGTGATTTTTCTTAAATTATTATATCATAGATTGAATGCCACGTCCTACTAATATTAAAAATACGGAATGTCCGTGAGGGAGGTTGGATGTATGTGTATGTATGTTTGTTACTTTGTCATACAAAAACTACTGAACAGATTTTAATGTAACTTAATAGTAATATAGCTTAATATTAGAGTAACATGTAGGCTATAATTTTAAAAGATATAGTAATACATAATTGAAATACGCGGGCGGAGCCACGAAAAGACAAGAACAATTTAAAAATTTTACTTCAAGATACAATATTTTGAACTATTCACTAAGTTAAATGACTGAAATATAATTTTCTCATCATTGTTTTATAAATGACTCATTTTACTTCTTATTTTACAAACAATAAACAGTTACTACACTAATCAAATATAACATACTAATGAAAAGAATTCCATAGTCATGACAAAGAATAATCACAAATAAGTTTGTGAATAACGTCTCTTATTTGTTCGCTGACATATTTTATAGGTAGTTTGATAGTTATTAATATTCTTACTTACTTAGGGCTGGCCTTTTCATTTATTATTATCATATAAAAATATCTATCTACAAATAAATAAATAAACAAACAAACAAAAATAATATTATTATTTTATAATTACCCTGTAATTTCCTTGCTTTTTATATTAACTTCCTGGGCGACCAAGCTTCATTCGGCAATTTTCGCAAGCACTATAAAAATTACGGTATTATCTGAAAATACACTTATATAAATAAATTTAAAAAGCAAAACCTTATGTAAATACAACATTTGATCCAAATCGTTACAGCCGTTTACGAGATACACGAAATAAATATGACACACCTACATAAATACATACAATACAAGAATTTCTCATTTAATATTATAAAATAACATAATAATTTAGATAAAAATATCTTAATTTTGTTTAGTAACAGCGAAAATAACACACCTTTCACACGCTCCCCTTACACTAAGAAGCCATAACATCCCATCTAACACCTACTCAACACTAATGCCAGTCTGAATATTCCATTAGCGACAAAGAGGATAAATTATTCTACAAGTGGAAATTAGGTGAACGCCACTCGAGGTGATTAAATGCGGCGTGGAAAATTGTTACTCTTAAGCCGGATTTCGCTTTTTGCTACACTCCATATACGATGCGGTACGTTTCTATACGACTGTTACGATATGCGAGTCGGTTGACTATTTTTATCTATATCTATATTAATATTACAAAAAGGTAAAGTTTGTGAGTTTGTGACGTTGTAGGGTAATCTTTGGATCTACTAAACCGATTTAGATGAAATTTGGTGATAAGATAAATTGAGACCCTGGGAAGGTATAAGATATTTTTTGTACTGGAAATCATTCTTTAAGGGGATAAAAATGGATATGAAAGTGTATATAGGGAATCAAGCTATAATAAAGTAAAATAGCAAATTTTGTAGATAAAAAGGGTTTTTCTTTGATCTAGACTGTTTTTATCTGTTTCTATGATAAACTATAAAAAAATAAATATGTTTGTCTAAGTCGGTTTATTTGTGAAATTAACTTAAGCATGGTTCCGACTGCGATTATTTTTTTGGTGAGATATTGTATGCTATATGCCTTATTTGCTAAGTTTTCTCATATACTCTTAGTACGAGAAGTAGTACTTTTTAAAATAAACTGTCCTTTCGTATTTTTTCGCTGATTTATTTTGATTTTTGGTTCCTGATGGTCACGAGAGAGAACCAAAAATCTAATAAGGCCGCGAAAAAATCAAAAAGATCGTTTTATTTATTAAATGTCAATATTCGCGTAAATGTAAAAAAATATTAATAATTACTTTTTAACTAAAAAGCCGCATCAAATTAAAAATCTGTTCAAAAGTGACACCCTTGAAGATGGAAAATTTTCTTTAAATTAATATGAAACCATCAGGTATTTACATATCATTAAAATCGGTTCTCACTTGAAGAAAATATTACGTAATATACACATAAAAAAGTCACTGGAACTTAGTCTCGTCTATTTTTAAAGTCAATAAATAACAAGTAAATCTACAAAGTGATTTAAGTACGTCGGTTTCTGAATAACATTTTATATTTAAACAGTCGTATACACGACTGTCAAGTCGTTACGATTTTACAAAAACGGTTTACATCGCCTTGGAATTTATTTTTGGAAGTTTTAGAAGGTCTGATTAGTGGCTTTTGTGGGTCTGTTGATTTTCACGAAAACCGGATATTCCTATGCTTGTTTGAATCAGTGAGTATGTAAATATACTGATATTATTAAAAAGGATTCTGAGAAATAGACTCGAAAAGAGCCTTTGATTGTTCAAATTTAATTATTTTCGTTTGAATTAACATCTAAAATATACGGTACTATCTAACCATCAAACGGTATACAAATCATTGGTAAGAAGCGCTTTACTTGAGAACAGCTAGACCGATTAGTCTATTTTTTTAATCTTTATTATTTTCCGGACGAGCGCTCACCCTCGCTTCTATCCCACGGGAACTGTTCATTTTTCCGGGACGAAAAGTAACCTGTCGTTTGACCGGCAATATAAGGTATTAGCATGCAAAATTTTACTAAATTAGGTGCATAAATTGTTGTGTACTAAGCTGTATAAGTTATTATAGTTTTTTAACTATCCCACGGAAACTATTTAATTTTCCGGGATTAAAAGTATCTAAGATGTTGCCCGGAGATATAAGGTACCACCATGCAAAATTTCATTTAATTCGGTCCAATAGATTCGGAGATTAGCCCGTACAAACAGACAAACAGATAAACAGACAAATAGACAGAGAAACAAAAAAATTAAAAATAAATCTGGATTCGGTCAATTTATCGTCTTACATCCCCCTGACATGGTTTTTAGCATTTTTTTTCTATGTACAGACATTCGACCTTTACAGTTTTATTATAGTATACATAAAGTTTTTTAAGAAAAAAATTAGGAAAAGTGTGAAAAAATAGAAAATTGGGGAAAAACTAGCGTACTTATTGGAATTTGTACAGAACGTCTGCCAGGGAAGATATTGGACCACTATTATAAAGACAAAAGCTTGTATGTGTGTATATTTGTTCATGCTAAAACGGCTAAACTATGTCATACTTTTGTACATGGACTAACACATAGGCTACTGATAGGCACCTAGAGATGCACACATGAAAAGCAAGGTTAGTGGGTTATAATGTATTAAACTTAAATTATTGAATTACTGGTTGTATATGTTGTATTTAGAAAAATAAGTCTCAAAAAAAATCACGCGTCATTTATTTTATTAATAACCATCTTAAACTTTCATTGTGTGATGAGCACGAATGTTTGTACTCCAGCCATGGATATTTATATTTATATTATGTATGTATTCAAAGTTTATATATGTGTAGTGTATCAACTATCTGGTATCCATAACACAAGCCTCGTAGCTTACGATGGAAAAAGATGATGCTGTGTGTTAATGTCCCAATATATTAAAAAAAAACTCTTTACATCAAAAACCTTCGTGGGAGTCTTACAACATCTTATGTTTAAAATAAAAAAAGCGTCTCTACAACATCTCATATGTTTAATATTTTCGAATTTTAATATCAAATCAAGTTAGTATAAAGTTTTATTAAAAGACACTTCGACATTGCAAAGAGATTTGTGTAAACAACTAGATAAAATACGTATAAACACGCCTCCACGGAATACGCATGTTTAATATTTTTACATTGAAGATTTTGTACTTATTTTTGAACCGACTTAAAAATGAATGGTTTGGTTTGTATAAATGTTTGTTTTTAACGTTTTTTAGTTAAAGATAACTCAAAAATAGATACAGCCCTTGTATCCTACAAAATATACAAAAAAAATTTATATTAAATAAAATGGCCCGAATCAAATATAATATTATTAAATTGTTTAGTTTTAGGCATGCACTCTACTACAAAAGCATAGTATTAGTATAGATTTCGCTCAAATTGTACCGAAAATGACACAAAGAACGTGTTTAAAGTTATTTAAAATCTGATGATACACAAAACCTCCCTTCAAGCACTTACCATATACAAAACGCACACACTAACACACTAACTATTTACTATTATATATTATTATACTCATAACATATATAAAAAAAGCTTTTTAATCAAAATACAAAATAACCAGTACAATATACCTCGCTGTAATATAAAAAAATAAAATAACGAATTTCAGTACAACCTGTGTAATCTGCATAATAAGAAAGCTAAACTCTCCTAATCACGTCCTCTCCCTTACTTTTATTTCATAGTATTTCACTTACCTGAAACAAAAGCGATGTATTAAAATAAAATTCAAAAAAGCTCGCTTATAGCTTTTGCAACATCGTGCTTTTTAATATTCCACGAGACGTAATATTTATAAGCTCTTACCTCACCTACTTTGCCGTCTTTGTTTATTGCTATGAAAAATAAGTAGGTACTATGCTTTAATTACTAGTTTACACTCAGTTTTTTCTTATTATGTTAATTGAAGTAGTATACAGAATAGTATACAAAAGTATCTATACATATAATAAAACTAGCGACTCACCCTCGTTTAGTTTAGATTTCTCAGAGATGAGATATTTTTCCGCAGTAAAAAGTATCCTATATGTTGACCCGGATAATCAGCTATCACCATACCAAATTTCATTAAAATCTGTCTAGTGGTTTTTACGTGATGCGGCAACAGACAGACCGACAAAAATTCTAAGAACTATAGATTCGGCGTCTGTATCGATAATAATGACTATTTCAATAAGATTTTACAAAAAATAATTTATGTACAAATTCGGCTTGGTTAGAATTTTATTATAATACGTATAGATTGATCTATAGCTAAGATTAATCATCGTAGCATACAAGCGGGGCCACGGCCATAGACTAGTTATTTATATATTACTTTTTATTTTCTTGCCTTTACATAGTACTATCATTTTGCACACTCTCGCCTCTACGTTCCTCGCATCATTAAAAATGTACAATAAGTTAGATTTTAAGCTGCTCTTGTATTTGAGATAGGGTCTGCCCTCGAGCACATGTGGAGTGCCTAAATCGTAAATGACACTTAATGGATCAGTTTTACAAATGTACCAGAAGTCTCTATTCTCTAGTATTTTTCATATTGTTACTGCTTGAATAAATAGTTTCTCGAAATGTATTTTATAACAGATTTTTAACTAGCGACTTACCGTGACTTCGCTCGTTTTAATTTTTTTGAGCGGAACCCTAATTCTTTTTCTAAAATAAAAGTAGCCTAAGTTACTCCTTATAACATCAGCTATCTGCCAATGAAAGTTTCATCAAAATCAATCCAACCGTTTCGGAGATAAGCCGGAACAAACAGACTGACAGATAAATAATTCAAAATTATGTTTTACTTATAAATACCGTGTATAATTTCATATACATTTAGTAAAAAGCTTTTACTTCGACTAAACAAACATATACTTCAATTTTATTTTTCTGTATAGATATACTTATATATTAAAATAAAATAAATACATAAATTAAATGAATAAAATTTAAATTAGATGAATAAATTTTTTTGCAAATCAAAATGGTTGTGAAAAAATTATGACACTGCCGTGTTTTATAATAAAGTGATCATATGTAGATTAAATTGTCGCTTACAAAATGTAGAAAATAAGTTTTCATCTATAAAAAAATCTCTTAATCTCTATTAAATATAAAACTGTACGAATTCATATAATTTTCTCTCAAAATAACATTTTACAACGACAAGAAATTTTACAAAACTACGACTTTTACCTACCAATTACAATAAAAGCAAAGGATAAAACTATTTAAATTTCAACAAATGGAAGCAGTTCAGTGGTTTGAATTTTTATAATTGAATTACTTATTGAACTTTCAGAACTAAAATCTCATTATTTTCTATAACAATTCTATGATGCGTAGAAAAATATAAGGCGCAGGCGATATTCATGTCGAATAGACTCGAGAATACTCCCCCTAGCCACTACTAATAAATGCAGGAGGGTTACGACTCTTACATTTCCACGAGTGTTTTATCGATATATTTTATTCACCACCTTTTAAATAATTAATTTGAAATCTATATGCCTACATAAATAGAAAATACATTGTAACGGTGATCGTATTTGTTTTAACATGCCTTCCTTAGTTCGTTTTTTCTTTAAACAATTTCAGATCTAATCTGATGATGTTGATATATATGTAAACTAGAGTCTCACCCTCGCTTCGCTCGGGTTCATCCCTAGGGTAAATCCCCATACAAACTTTCATCCCCATTTTAACACGGGATAACAAAAATTTCCGGGATAACAAAAATTTCCTATCTAATTTGCAGGGTCTCAAACTATCTTCTTATGAAATTCTATCTAAATCGATCCAGTAGTTTCGGAACTTATGTGGTACAAAAGCTTTAACTTAAAAATAAGTTTTTACAACGAATTTCCTTTGATAAGTCGGAAAAACTTCATAAATATGAACCTTTCCCGAAGCTTTGATAAAACGGCAGTAAACTGCAAGGAATCGGAAAGATTCTTGAAAACTGTGCGAATACTGAATGAATGTGGTAGTAACTTAATGTCGATGTGATGTTAGATAACATTCATATCGGCTTTACATTTTCCTCTTAGAAGACATGTACAGAGTAATGTATATGGTCTATGTATGGTGTATGGTCAATATATTGGGGCGAAATACTGCTTAGCCTACCACACTACTGGGATTGGAACTAGAAAATAAAATACTACACAAACTTCCTCATATGTACGTATATATAAAAACAAACGCCAAGGACCGATTTCATAAAATATATCGCCTAGAGGAATGAAAAGGTAATGAAAATTTCCACTGTGAAATTTTTCTCATCATTTTAGAAAGTTAAAAATATGAAAATTGATGTTAAAGCTTAAATTTAAAGCTTGTATATTACGGTATGCATTATTCTAAATGCCTCGTTGGATTAGATCTAGGTCGAGGCAAGTATAAAGTTTCGAGTGTCATCTATACATTTAATAAAATTCTGAGTTGAATCTGTACATTAAATATTTTTTGGAAAATCTTGTTAAATTGAAATAGTCAATATTATCGATACAGAGGCCAAATCTATAGTTTTTAGAATTTTTGTCTGTCTGTCTGACTGGGAACGCATCACGAGAAAACCACTGGACAGATTTTGATGAAATTTGCTATAATCCGGGTCAACATATAGGATACTACTTATATTTAGTACGGGATTACGGAATTATATACATATCTATAGCTATACATTTCCATGTCTCGGTGAGCACGTAAAGGTTACGGTCATAGCTCATCGGCGGTGTTGAATTGTCGTCCCACCGGAGTTTGAGAGTTTCACTTCAATAAATATAGAATACACTTGTGTGAGCAAACATACTTGTACACTATATTACATCCTTCCTTCGCAGCTACCTCGTTTTAGTGAAATTAACCACTCTTGCCATTATTATTTTAAAGGCAAAAAGTTTTTGCTGAAAAAACAAAATGTTATAGATATAACATTTTAGTCTAATAAGAAATATCTAAGCCCACGTAACATATATTTATGTTGCAATTCCAGAAAAAAAAACCTGAAAAATCGATATTTCGATTAAAATCTGAATAAATGCGAGTGCGGGTCAATAGTGTAAAACTTTTCCAATATAATACATACATATGTGTAGCTATCAATAAATAAAATTTGAATGCAAGTTCGAAAGCTCTATGACCTTGCATGATTAAAAGGGTATAATAAAAGCTCAGCTAACATCCTAGTAACATGAAGTCTACAAGAGATGTTACATTTGGCACGTTTCCAATGTAGTTGGTGGTAATAGGTAGCTACACGGAAAATGCTAGAAGTTTTAAATTTACTATAGAACTCATGTATTATTTATCTTTCCTTCTTTTCTATACTAATACTATCAAGAGGTAAAGTTTTTGAGTTGCTGAGTTTGTGAGATTGTAGGGGTTAATCTCTGAATCTACTGAACCGATTTAGATGTAATTTGGTAAGAATATAGTTTGAGACCCTGGGAAGGACATAGAATACTTTTTATCCCGGTAACTATCCCTTAAGGGGGTGAATATGAGAATGAAAGTTTGTATGAGGAATCAACCCAGAGTTATATATACTTCTATAAATTGTATATAAACTATTCATATCTTTTTAAAACGTACCTAGTCAGCAATAAAACTTACGCATATACTAAATTATAACCTAAGAAAATGACTCTTTAAATTCACATTGTATTTTATTTTATAGTTAAGTTATATCTTGTGATTTCAGAATTAGCCCGTAGTATAGTACCACAGAATTTGATACCCGCGCAATATAGACAGCTCAAAATCAAGTCGATAAATAAATAATAAATTCATGTTTTATATAAAGCTACCTTTTCACGATTAAAGATCCGAAAAAATCCAAAAAGATAGTTCAATTTAAAAAGTTAAATATTTATGTAAGTCTAATAAAATATAAAATTTATCTTTTTCTCATTCGTGTAGACAGAGACGTCTAAAGGTCTGAAGAAGTAGAAGTTATTTGGTCACATGAAGAGCGGTGTTCGGTCGCATGGTCTTTGGCCTTCCATCTTACCCAGTAAACCTATCCTAGCTTTTCCGGTTGCCAACGATATTGAGTAATCTCCCACAGTAAAATTAGACTTTGTCACTCTGCAGCCCTCCAACTATCTCTACACAAAAAAACACACCAATCCGTCACTCCGTTTCGATGTGAAAGTAAGACAAACATACAAACAAACAAACAAACAAACAAACAAACACACTTTTTACATTTATAATATTAAGTATGGAAGTATGGAACGCCATATTTTAATTTTTATTCTTTCCCATGGCCTTATTTCTTAGAAGTTATTAATGTGATGGAAGCTTGTTTACTGAATTACGCCGTATAATACAGGTCAACGACCGTTTCATGAGTATCACATCATTATTACCTAGTAATCAAAGTAATCAAATAATAAATTAAACAGTTCGGTTAGTACGTCAGTGAGTCAACTTGGGTATGCCTATTTAGCTTTGCTTAGCCATAATTCACCTATTAAAATTGTGATTTAAGCCTGACATTATAACAACTGTACGTCAAAAGCTTTTTATGAAAGTTAAACGAAATATAATTTTTGTTTCAATTGTAAATTTATATTATTACTATTATTACATTAAAATTTATTGTTATATATATCAATTAATAAAATATGCTAATCGTTTTCTTAATAGTATGTACGTGTAAATTTTCAATAATGATTATTGTCGAATTACAACCACTGGTCGAACACTCGTAGTAATAAATAACTGTACATATATAAATAAAAATATTTAATACTAACTTACCCATAACTTAAACTATATGGATATACTCAACTTAATTCACAAAATACTTTTACTTCTCTTCACCGATTACTGGCTCACGTCCAACGAACATTCACTAGAATGTTTCTAGACTACAATTTCTGAAATATAGACTATACTTTTGACCTCTCAGAGAGTCCCTGTGCTACATACGAGTACAAATGAAGGTTGGTATATTTCGGAATGTTTTATAAGATACTGCTTTATTATGTATGTAAGTATGTAATAATATTTATTATGTACTAGCATTGCCCGCGGCTCCGCACGCGTTCAAATGAGAGAAACCTAATTCTTAGGTTTTACATATTGATATAATCTAACATTGCAGTTTTTGTTTTTTTTTTCTCAGAAATGAGATATTTTTCCGCGGTAAAAGTATCTATATGTTGACCCGGATAACCAGCTATCACCATACCAAATTTCATCAAAATCCCTTCAGTGGTTTTTCCATGATTGGGTAACAGACAGACAGACAGACAAAAATTCTAAAAACTATAGACCCGGACTCTGTATCGATAATAAAGTCTATTTCAATAAAATTTTCCAAAAAATATCCAATGTACAAATTCGGCTTAGTTACGATTTTACTATATGTATAGACTAGCGTCTCACCCTAACTCTGCTCGGGTTCGTCCCTGGTTACGTTTTAACGTTTAGTATAGATTTCTCAGATATATTTTCCCACAGTAAAAAGTATCCTATATGTTGACCCGGATACCCAGCTATCATCATACCAAATTTCATATAAATCCCTCCATTCCAGTTTTCCGTGATGCGCTCACAGACGCAGACAGACAGACAAAAATTCTAAAAACTATACATTCGGCTTCTGTATCGATAATAATGTCTATTTCAATAAAATTTTCCAAAAAATACTTAATTTACAGATTCAACTCAGTTTGAATTTTATTATATTATGTATAGATGTATGGATAAAATCTTAATATTAACAACAATTATATCATCAAAACAAACATTTACACTATATATTTTACAATATAAACCTTGTTATTTACAGGTGACGTTAATTATTTCTGAAATATTTTAGATGAGAATAAACCTTAAGGATCATTTCCTCGAAAAACCGAATGGCCCTATAAATTGTCCGTATCGCCCTTCAGAATTGTAATCCAGCCTTTAATTACTAGAAAATCAGGTGGTGAAATTAGGCACGCCCCACCTGCTCTGATAACACTTGAATATTTTAAGTAAAGATATTTTGAAGGTCTTATTGTGCAGCGCTATGAGTATTATCTTACTAAGAAGACTGTCACGGGTTCAATCTTAATAAAATTTAATGTAAAGTCTTACATACATATATTTCGAATATATGTATGTATATCGATTTGCCTTCATACTAAAATTATTGAAAGTTACACTGAGATGAGATGTTTCGGAAGAGTGAGACCACAAACACCGTGACACGAGTTATTTATATATTAGATTACGGAATAACCAACAAGACATATTAATATTATAATACTCATGTGCTAACAATAAAATGAATGTTCTTTTAAGTATATGATATTTTTTAAATGTATAAATGTTCTTTTGGAAATATATATATATATATATATATATATATATATATATATATATATATATATATATATATATATATATATATATATATATATATATATATATATATATATATATATATATATATATATATATATATATATATTTAATAGCTTTATTTCTTTCTGCATTATTACGTATATAGAAATTGTATATTTTTGAAACGGCTTACCTCGGCTAAAATTTCACCCTTAGTATATCGGTTATCACAACATGTAATATAACGTAAAATAACATAAATAAATTTTAAAAGAATTTAATTGCCAAGTACAAAATTAGTTAAAAAATAATAACTTAATAGATAATTAAAATTAAATAATGAAATCAAAATGAGTATGATAATAAATACAAAATATTATAAAAAAAATATAATAAAATATAAATACAATATAATAAAAAAGATGCGAACATTTGTTGAAACAACAGTGACATATTATTTGGCTTCTTCTAAAGGAAATTTCATTAATAGATCATAATATTCTATGAGAAGCCACGAGCGAAAGTTAATTACACTTACTACGAGTATTTCCATATAAAGCTGAAAAATTTGTTTGTTTGTTTGAACGCGCTAATCTCTGGATGTACTCGTTCGATTTGGAAAGAAATCTTTTTATGATTTAGAACCTATTTACTGAGGAAGGCTATATAATATTTTACATACACAATATAAAGACTAACAATACAAAGGCCCATCAAAGCAAAACATAACATAGTATATCTTGTATATAAACATATTATATCATGTATACATTTATGTATGTATATACATACGTATATAGGAATTACATTATATATGTAGCAAGTACGCCACCAACCTTTTCTTATACTGATTCCTCTACCCTAAGGTTGTCTGGAAGATATCGCTACCTACCTATCTATCCATCTTTACGTATTTTATAGATATAACGATTGGTATTTCAATCGTCTCAAATTGTTAATTCTAATTCGTAGAAATAGTCCCGTAACAAAACTCGATTACCGTGACGTCCTCTAAACCGGTAAATTCATCTGACGAAATGGAATTTAACAAATTTTACCCCCAATTCCATGGGCTTATCTCGAATCTTGCCTTCATTTAAGCTTTGTAATATATTTCACTTAAAATTATCAAAATATTTTTATTGGAGAGAAGGTATTTATTGTACCATAAAATATTAGGTGGTTAAAATATAAGTAAAATTTTCATTTAGTTATTATTTGTAATAGATGTATATATAGTGGCTATTAAATACACCATGATATCTTACATATATAATTTTTCGGCCTATAACGTATGTATCTCTATTCAAAAGCACTTGTAATAAGTCTAGTTGGATAAAGTTTATTTCATTTCATTCATATGTCAAAAAAATAATTTTTTATGTTTAATTTACATAGTTACTATGAAAAAAGTACCAATTAACAATTCAACATATAAAACAGGCACACTTTCTCATATACATATATCACCTACTAACTAGGTACGTTTTAACAGTTAGTATGGAATATATAAACATAGGTATGATGAGTTGTTGCGGGTTGTAATATAACGTGTTTTTACATAGAAAAGAGATAATTTTTCGCAGAAAAAGTTGCCTATGTCACTTTCCAGCCCCCCAACTATCTCCACATAAAAAAATCACGCCAATCCGTCACTCTGGTTTGACGTGAGAGAAGGACAAACAAACAAACACACACTTTCACATTTATAATGCTATTTATGGATTAGTTAGAACATAAGCCCCATAAAAATTTGTAACTAATAACCACTAGACCATTAATCTATTTTGGATATTATTATGTATTATTAGATAGCTCTCTTTCAATTATGTACGGACCTGGCCTCGAATAAGGATCTATATCCCAATTTTTATTATTAGAAGAGTCGATATTCTACTGCTTTAAATGAAATCTGGATAAGCAAGATTGGATTGTAGGGTATAAAAGTATGGACAATATTGCACAGTATTTACCTTATCTTCTGTATTATATTTATATACTTGACGACAAGTTTGGCTCAGTTCGTAATAGCCTTACTAGCTGTGACAGCGGTCGCGGGGTCGAGTCCCGCTAGAGGCATTCATTTCTGTGATCATCACAAATGTTTGTAGCCCAGTAATGGATATTTATGTGTGTGTATTTAAAAGTTATGTACACAAGTGTAGTGTGTCAACTATCTAGTATACATAACACAAGTCTCGTTTGATTTTAATACTCGTTACAGTACAAGAGACACTATTTTATTTACATATTTTAATTAAATCTAGTGTTCGCTCAGTGGTCGAAATTCGACCATATAATTTATTGAAACTTTAAGAAAAACGTATATGAATAGAATTTTCTTATCTATTTATCAAGCTAACAATTTAAAAAATATATATTGAAAACACTTAAATTCGTCAAAAGCTACCAAACAAAAAACTTATTTTAATTGTTGTATCGATTTAGATTTATTTAATAGCCTGCTAGTAAAACCATTAACTCTAACATTTAAATGAAATTAACGAAGATTGATCATTGTTTTAAGCGATAATTATTATATGAGTCATTCTTTTTAATTCCAATTATATATGTAACAAATCCCTAACGTCGATAAAATCTATACATATAATAAAATTGTAACTAAGCCGAATCTGTACATTAAATATTTTTTTGGAAAATCTTATTGTTTATTGATTAGTCAGTGTAACAGACGTTACCGCATCACGAAAAACCACTAGATAGATTTTGATGAAATTCGGTATGATGATAGCTGATTATCCGGGTCAACATATAGCATACTTTTTACTGCGGGAAAATATCTCATCTCTGAGAAGTCTATACTAAAAGTGAAAACAAGCAAGTAGGGAAGAACCCGAGCGGAGCGAGGGGTGAGTCGCTAGTAGACGTAATAAACTACTAATATGGCGCAGTCACACTCAAATCCATAACTTACATGTACTTTGGCAATTTTTTTATAATAATGGAATTTATTATAGAACAAAGCATATCACTTCGTCTTCACGGAATACTTTGTAGGTTAAATGGGATTCTAGTTGATTCTCACGTATTATAGAGTACATGATTATTGTATTTCAATATTGTAAACAAAAGTGCTTATAAAAGTTTATTTGTAATAACCAAAACCCCATCATAATCCGATCAGCACTGTTTAGAAAATCGTGGACATACAAACATACACACATACGGATCGAATATAGAACCTCCTTTAAGTATTAACTGCTTGACCAGAATAAAAAAGGTACCCTCAACTACCCTTATAAAAAAAATGACATCCACACTAACTACATTATTACGTCAAACAAGGATAAACCAACAAACACACCCATTCATATTATTAGTAATATACGCGATTAGTGTTAATAAATTAAGCTATTGATTAACTTATAGCGCAATGCATCAAACGTGGGCGTCGGTGTATGAAAAGCAGATAACACCGGAAGTACTATTTACGTTATCACGAGTCAGTACCGGAAGACTGTACGCTATTAAAAATCGGTTATCGCGAGTTGTAATTTAAGTAGGATTCCGTATAATTATATAATTCGTCACTCTGTTTCGACGTCAAAGAAGGACAAACAAACAAAACAAAGAAACGAACATACAAACACATTTTCACATTTATAATATTAAGTATGGTAGTATGAATTTTAAGGGTATCCTGTATTTGCTATAAAAATGAAACTCTTCATGATCACTTAGTGTCTGTCTCTTTCTTTCTCTCTCTCTTTCTGCCCTATAGGATCAGTTACGTGAATCCGTCTGTCTATCACAGTCCACTTATTATCAAATGTACATATTTATAGACCGAAATAAAATTCTAAGCCCAATTTCAGGTTCATCAAATTTGAACCTAATACCTCATCTAGTCAATTCACAAATTACCTTAGTAAGCGTTGTACTTATGACATTTAAAGGCTATCATATTAAATTATCGATCGCTTTCTTTATGAACAAACAGACAAACATATATTACTATACAAGATACCCATTAAGATAAGGAATCCTAACTAACATATAAAAAAATTATACAATTTTAACCTCTAAATATATTACGATAAGTTTTAATATCACATGTTAATATTTTAAATTCTAGCGACTCACGTGTTGCCTGTGGTTGTAAAACGATTGAACTTTATTAGTTATGTCCATAAAAGGGGCAGAACCCATAAACCTGTTTTAGTCCATACAATGTTTTTAATAGTGGGATTTAGAATTGACGACATAGTAAGGTAGTTACGAGAATAATGTGAAATTGTACTAGAGACACGCTTTGGATTCGACATGTAATATAATAAGTATAACATGTAAGTTTGACATGTCTGTGTGGCATCGTAGCTCCTGAACGGATGAACCGATTGTGATTTTGTTTTTTTTTTCGTTTGAAAGGTAAATTAGTCGAGAGTGTTCTTAGCTATGTTGATGAAAATCGGTCCAAGATGGTCGGAGTCTTTTTTTTTTTTAATTTTTATTCTAAATTTACTTATTAACATAGAAATTCCTTACATAGGTATTAAGATTATAAATAAAAAAAAAAAACAAGCAAACTATATACCTATCTTTTCTAATCCCATTTTTCTTAAAAAATATCTTTTAAAAGAAACTATCGTTTCGGGTTTTTTCACGGATTTATTTTGATTTTTGGTTACCGACAATTAGAATGCTTTATAAGTTTACTAGCGGACCCGACAGACGTTGTCCTGTCTACACGTCTTTAATTTGAAAATTTCAAACTTTTTGGACAAAATTGTGAATCTAAACCATTCCCAGATCCCCTTGAACACACACAAAAAAGTTCATCAAAATCGGTCCAGTCGTTTGAGAGAAGTTCAGTGACATACACACTCACAGAAGAATTATATATATAAAGATAGCAATCATGATCGCAGGAGAGTCTCTCCCGAATCTGCGATATAATCCGAAAAGACAATTTTATTTAAAGTGTCATATATTCGCTTAAATCTAAGAAAGTCTCATAATATAATATCTTTATAAAATAATTTACTAATAAACTTTGACACGCTCTTTTATTACAGTGTAAATCAATTATACCGGCTTTGTTACGTTGTGGACATACTAGACTTAATAAACTTGACTCTAACCAAAAACTGACCTAAATACTCGACCCATAAAAGTTCCTACGAAAGAGCAAACTCAATTATTTAATTAAATAAGAATGTTAGATATTATAAATTACGATATTATAAGATATATTTTAACATTTAGTAGAGATTTCTCAGAGATGAGATATTTTTCTGCAGCATAAAGGCCTATACCTATGTTGACACAGATAACCAGCTATCTTTATACCAAATTTCATAAATATCTGTCCAGTGGTTTTCTCGTGATGCGTTCCCAGATAGACAGACAAACAAAAATTCTATAAGCTATAGATTCAGCTTCTGTATCGAGGATAATGAAAAATTCAATAAGATTTTCCAAAAAATATTCAACGTACAGATTCAATTCGGTTAGAATTTTATTATACGTATAGATTATGCCCACTTCATTTGTCTATATACGTATATAAAAATATATGTATACATAATAAATATGTGTCTGTCCGTATATAACGTATGTATTCCTAAACAACTCGTCTAAGCGCGATAAAATTTTGTTGAATTATCGAGTACATATTCGAAATAGTGTCTAACATAGTGGGTACTATCAAATATCATATAATTTAAATGTTTTTTTCTGATATAAAGAAACTATACATAACGTAAATTGTATGTATGGATCTGTGCCCATTACTCCTGAACCAAACCACCATAGCTAGTTTCTAAGCAGCCAAAATCCTAAGATGCCAAGCCAAAACGCCTGTACAGCGTTGTGTTCTTCCCATTTGTCATTCCGTGGGTTATTACAACCTTGGAAAACAGAAACGCAACGGTTTAAGCCCTCTTTAATAATTAAGTCACAAAATGTAAATCCTTAATACCTTTGAAACCTGTTTTTAGGAAATCTCTTTGTGAAAATGCGAATACCCAGGACTATTTTAAATGTTTTTGGCGAAGCAAATTTTCTCATTCGAATTTTTGATTTGAATGCTTTAAGCTTTTTTAGGTATTTCTAAATATATATATATATATATATATATATATATATATATATATATATATATATATATATATATGTGTGTGTGTGTGTGTATTTCATAAGGATAATCTATAAACTTATCCATCTGTATCTAATGCTATAAAACTGGCGAATTTCATTTTTGAACGCGCTAATAACATGATTATTATTGCAAAAGTATTTATATTTGTGCGTAGGTTTGTTACTCCCATAAGCTAAAACGGCTCGATAGATTTCGATGAAACTTAGTATAATTAAGAGAAGCATATAGGCTGTTGTTTGACACTTAGGTGCGGACAAGTCGCTATTTAAAACTATTTTTGTCAGTCCTTCATTAACAAATCAGCGTATATACAGCATTTTAAGATTTCATGTTAAAATAAATCTGTTAATTTAAGCCATAAAATAAGAAGTGTTACACTCTCGGTTAACCATAATATAAAATAACATACAACAAGTTAACGATGTATACTACTTATCCAGACCCAGACAAAACCAGGTCATAAAACCTAACTAATGACAGAGCGAGTTCGTTAAACCGGCCTACACAAATATACGGACGTATAAAACATAATCGACCACTTTATCTGACACACTCGCGACTAATGACAAAGAACGTGTCGCGATGCAAATTTATATGTACCGATATATCGCATACGATTTTTGTATGTTTGTACATTTAAAATAATCACGTAAAGTCGAAGAGGTATACATTCAAGCATAATGTATGTGTTTATATTTATTACTTCTTTACTTTGAAACGGTTGGATAAAATTTAGTACACATAGGCTGCTTGGCACTCAAAAATGCACCCGAGTAAATGGAAGGTAACTAAATGGTTCATCCCTAGGTTGTTTCCCCTTGCAAACTGTCATCCACATTTTCAGCTCATTATCCTACCTATGTCCTTTCCGGGGTCTCAAACTATCTTCTTAACAAATTTCATCTAAATCGGTTCAATATTATTGAGTTTTTCCGTTACAAACATACATAAATACAAATCTTTCCTCTTCATAATAGAAGTGTAGATAATAGTAATGTAGGTAAAACGGGAAAGAGAGACCCAAATATTATTCATAACTTTAAAGTGCATAGTTTTAAAGATTTTCAAAAAGTTTTTTTAAAGGTTTCTTTAATCAGACATACGCTACGTTAATTAATACTTTATTAGTAGTGGTACGGTACTAAATTCTTCTCTTCTTCTAATCTAAAAAAGTATTAAATCTAAGAAAGTATTAAATTCGTCTAATTAAAATAAACGAATGCGTAGAGTTTTATTACAGTGGGACTTAGTTTATATTGTATGTACATTAGATATCGTATCGCATTGTCAAAACGATCTTAACACTCGAAATAATCGTTATATGTGAATCATGACATTGTTAAGCTGTAAGCGAGTAAATTGTACCGCTGATACGTAAATAAGCACTGACTTCAGTTAGCAATTTTAAAACTAATTTTGTGTCATTTGCTCTTATTGAACATACAATTACATATAAAACTATAGTTCTATTAATTTTGCTATTTCTGTTAAAATCTTTACATTTTCAAAACTAGCATTCTATCGACGTATTGACATGTAAAATTATAAAATACTAGCAGAACCCGCGGCTTCGCTCGCGTTAAAACTACAAAAAAAGGCGAAAGATTTGAAGGGAAACCAGAGATACAAAAAAAACTCTTAAAATTGTAGATTTCATACAAACTTTAATCCGCTATTTTACTCCCTTACAGTATGATTTTAAAAATGCTAAAACACATATTTATTTAATTTTATTGAAGAGCATTAATACCAAGTTTCAAGTAATTCTGATCATAAATATTTTTTTGGATTGTAATATAAACGCGTTTTCTCGTGAGAAAGAGATAATCTCCCGGTAAAAAGTAGCCTATGTCACTCTCCAGTCCTCCAACTATCTCCATACAAAAAATCACGCCAATCTGTCACTCCGTTTCGACGTGAAAGAAAGACAAACAAACAAACACACTTTTACATTTATAATATTAGTATGGATTCGCAAATGCGTCAAACTTACTTCACCTGAGAGCTAGTAATATAGTTTCAAATTAGTTTTGAGATGAGAAACTGGAACCGTTTACAAGAATTTAAGTTTTAAAGATTTTGATTACAAAACTTTATAGTGAATGCAAATAATGTAATAAAATTTTGTTGTATATAATAGGTCCATATCATAATAATCCTTGACGACACGTTTGGCTCAGTTTGTAGTGACCCTACTTGCTGTGCGAGCGGTCGCGAGTTCGAGTTCCACTGAGGGGATTCACTTGTCTGATGTGCATGAATATTTGTTCTCCAGTTATGAACATATATATTTATTACATGTATGTATTTAAAGTTATATATATGTGTAGTGTATTAACTATCTGGTATCCATAACACAAGCCTCCTAGCTTACCATAGAACTAGATAGCTGTGTGTTAATGTTCCAAAATATTTATTTATATTAAACAAACCTATCCCACGGGAACCGTACATTTTTCCGGGATAAAAACCCTATGTGTTATTCCAGACTATAATCTATCTTTGTTCCAAATTTCATCCAGGTCCGTTCAGCTGTTCTAGCGTGAAAGAGTAACAAACATCCATACTCACAAACTTTAAAATTTATAATATTCATACGGATTTATTTATTATTATTTATATATACGAGTATGTAATATATCACATACGTACATACAAAAGACATCTAGGAAATAATATACGAGTAATATTCACTTCATATACTTAACTTTATTCATATTATACAACATCAGAATTAATAAGGCCCATCAAGCATTATCGATAGGATAAATTATTAATTGATTGATAATAAAACATTAATTAGTGAACTATCTCATGAAGTTATTATATTCACGCGTTAAACGTTCGTTAAGCTAGTGGAGTCCATTCTGAATATCATAATATATATATATATATATATATATATATATATATATATATATATATATATATATATATATATATATATATATATATATATATATATATATATATATATCAATATAGAGAAATCCCCAATAAAACTTTTGACAAAACCTGAAATTCGAACTCAGGTTCTCATCTGCAACCATAAAAACTTGCCACTACCACTGCCATACAGTGAAGTCTGAATAATTTATTTATAAATGACATACACTATTGAATGGGCATGTCGTTCCAAAATGACGCCACTCTGACATTGTACGAACATCATGTATTGAACGTTTCTTGCCAACGTGAATGTATTTTCTGTATTTTAATACTCATCTCCTTAATATTGTAGTCATATTCGAAATATCAAAATTCGGAATAGAGGCAGTGGTGGACCAGTGGTAACGCACTTGCTTAGGAGACCAAGTAAAGCGGGTTCAAATCCCGAGGCTCGCACTTCTGATATTTTCATGTGCGAATCATTTCTTACATAATCACCATTTCCCTTGCTAAAGGAAAATGTCACCGTGAGGAAACCTGCATGTCTAAGAGAACCTAGAAAGTTAACGAAAGACATGTGTCCGCCAACCCGCACTTGGCCAGCATTGTGGACTATCCCTGACTGATCCCACTCGTATTGAAGGGAGGCCCGTGCCCAGCAGTGGGATGTTAAAAAGGGCTAAATACAATATTCGGAATACTAATAAAAGTGCGAAAGTTTGTTAGTGTGTATGTTTATTACCCTTTCACGCTGTACGGATTTGGATAAAAAGCACACAGATAAACTAGGACCTGGATATCGCATAGGCTATTATTAGGCATGAGAAGAGGGCGCTATTATAATACTCATACGAATTATTCTTTACAAAACTATGTCAGGGCTTAGAGTTCAAAATCCGCATATTTATCTTGATATGCTAGTGAATAAATTATCTATACTAATATTATAAATGTGAAAGTTTGTGAGTATGGATGTATGTTTGTTACTCTTTCACGCAAAAACTACTGAATGAATTTTGATGAAACTTTACAATAATATAGCTCATACATCAGAATAACACATAGACAATTTTTTATACCGGAAAAATGTGAGAAAGATTTGTTTTTGTTTTTTGTTGTTTTTTAGTAATAAATACTGCTGTCCTAAGAAAGGAAAGCTTCAAAACTTCCAAGATTTTCTCATATAGTTACAAGAGCTATGTAATCAAATCTTGAATGTCGAATTTAACCTACTTGTATTTGTCGCATTGAAACTTTGTTCGCATGTAAAACTTTGAAACAATTTATAATACCACTGAGTTCATTTGGTGAATTAGCAGAACTTTTCAATTTCTCCTAGCTAGAATTCGGGCTCATGTGATTTATTTTGACGAGTTCCATATATGAAAGCGTGTTTTTATCTATATTAATATTATAAAGTATTGTATGTTTGTTTGTAATGGATAAACTAAAAATCCGCTGGACCGATTTAGATGAAATTTCGAACGAAGATAGTTTAAGACCCTAGAAAGAATATAGAATAGTTTTTATCCCGAAAATCATCCCTTAAGGGGGTGAAAAGGGGGGTGAACATTTGTATGGAAAATCAATCATTTCTCAAGTAAAGGGTATAAAACTCATCATACCTAGTTTTTATATATAATTATGACCTGGAATATATAGTCTATTCCATATTAACCGTTAACCGTTTAGTACTAATATAACCGGAATAGAAATAAATCTTATATATACGAACTAAGGTACAAATATGTTTCTGTCTCAGCTACATTTCTCCTCGCAGAAAGACACTTTCAGAATCCGCGTTTGAAATTAATTTTGAGTCTATTTAGAATATCAAAGTATATGTGTTGTTGTTTTTTTTTTACAGAATTATTTTAAATAATCTTTGATTATTTAAACTATCAAGAAACTCGAACCCACGTTCTCCAACGTAGAGACACCTACTATAAATGAACCAAGTAGCCATAAATATAATTACAAGTGGACGTAACTAACTATACATAATAGTTGTCTAATAAGATCCTTCGTCTCGCTTTCGCTGGCTGCGAAACAACATCGGTTTATTATAGCTGTTGCGTCACATGGCTGTTTCTCACTTCATCAATCACTTTGAAGCCTTATTCTGTGAATTATATTTATATATAAAATTCCGGTGTGCGTGTGTTCGTAATTCTTCTTTTCTAAGCGACATGACTGACTTTAATGTTTTTGTTAGATCACCTGGATAGTTCTTAGTTTAGTTACCTATAGTTAGACCCAAAAGGTAGCGTTATTATCCAGATCCAAAATATATTTTTTTACGCTGTTACCTATCTATGGCAATCTGGCTCTAATACTTGCTCAAATTGTAGTGAAGGTACTTGCTGTGCCAGCGGACGCGGGTTCGAGTCCCGCTGGGGGCATTTATTTGTGTGATGAGTGCGAATGTTTGTCCTCCGGTCATGGGTGTTTATATTTATAATATGTATGTATTTAAAGTTATACATCTATAATGCATCAACTATATAGTAGCTTACCACTGAACTAGATGGTGCTGTGTGTTGATGTCCCAACATATTTATTTTATTCGCACGCAATATCAGAATATAACCGTTAATTTAACAAATTATTTTTATTAAGCTTGAAGCGTAACTGACCGTGGTAATTCATTAGCGATGTAAATAATAGGGTTTCGACATTCATTTGCTCGTTATCATATATTTAGTACTTTAGCTTTAAAATAATTGAAATTGTATAACAATCTATCTTGTATTCAGCCCTTTTTCATCCTACTGCTGGAGGTGAGCCTCCCTTCAATACGGGGGGATCAGGCCATAGTCCATCACGCGGGCCAAGTGCGGGTTGGCGGACTTCACATGTCTTTCGAAAACTTGCTAGGTTCTCTCAGACATGCAGTTTTCATCAGGATTTTTTCCTTCACCCTTAGACAAGTGGTAATCATGTTGGAAATGATTCGCATATGAAAATATCAGTGGTGCGAAACCCGGGATTGGAAACAGCTTCACTTGCTTTTTTTTAAAAAAAACAAACTACTTTAACCAAATATCTCTTTGTACCAGACATAATCTAGGAGAACCCTTAATTTACTGTGATAAAACATAGTTTTAGCCCTTCAGCACATAAACTATTAAAAAATACATCGATAACATGTTCTATAACTGGGTTAAGTAAGGTCAGAAAAACAAATAAATACACTTTTGTATTAATAATATATAAAACTAGTGGCTCATCCTTGCTTTGCTCTGGTGGCTTGTTTCAAACAAATAAAAATAGTTATATTTTTTTAACTTGATTAAAATATTTTTAGTTTATTTATAATCTACTAAATAAAATCTAATTACTGTTATAAAAATAAAAATGTTTATTGGAACAAACTGAAAAGTTACATTATATATAGATCGACAAAGACCAAATTACTTAAAAATTGTGTTGTAGCCAATAACGCCCGTCTCCAAGAATTTTTTGTATTTATTTGATACTAGTTCTAATAGCTTATTATTGTAAGTATATCCTAAAATCGGCACAGATTTTTATTAAACCGTAACTCACTAAAGGCGTAGTCTCTACGTGTATGTACTTGATATATTTAGTGAAGACACAGTTTGAAAGTAAAACCGTTTCACTAACTTGGCTACGTTAATAGTGGGTTAGTGCAGCTTGGCATTCCGCCACGGAAAACCGGTTTAAAATCTTGATCCTGAATACATAGGCTACTATTACTTTTAAAGTTTGCCAAAAGATGGCGCTGATCGTTTCCCAATAGATGAATGCAATGTAAAGAAAAATCTATGTTTTTGTATAATGTCACAAAAGACAGAACTCACCCGAGAGAATCGATAAATCACTAGTTGAACTATATTTTCTGTATTCATCTCTTTTTTAACGTCCCACTGCTGGTCACGGGCGTCCTTTTACTACAAACGGATCTGGTCATAATCCACTACATTGGCCAGGTGAGGGTTGACAGATTTCACATGTCTTACGAAAACTTGCTAGGTTCTCTTAAACATGCAGGTTTCCTCACGATTTTTTCACAAGTGGTAATCATGTTAGAAATGATTCACATGAAAATATCAGAGGTGTCAGACCCAGGATTTGAACCCGCTTCACTCGGATTCTCAAACGAGCGCGTTACTACTAGGCTTCAACTGTCTTAAACTATATTAATACAATTTAAACCAATTAGATAGAATAAATCAAAGTACTAAGGGAATAAAACGCCTGATCACTTAATTTAGTAACTACAAATGCAAATGTGCTTAAAACGTTAACTACGAACTAACCGGCACTCAGTGAAATTCCCATTTAAAATGAACGGTAGTTTTACTGGACTAGATTTATCCTTAATTTTCTGTTTAAATAGTAAAGACAGAAATAACATTGTATAATTAAATCAATTAGGTAAAAAGAGTTCATACTAATATTATAAATGTGAAAATTTGCAAGGATGGATAGATGTTTGTTTGTTACTCTTTCACGCCAGGACAGATAAACGGATCTGGATAAAATTTAGCACAGAGATAGATAATAGTCTGGAATAGCACATAGATTTAACTTTATCCCGGAGAATGTACGATTTCCGTGGGATAAAGTTATTTTTATACTATATATAGGGACGAACCCGAAGCGAAGCGGGATGAGTCGCTAGTATTATTATATATTTATTTACTATACTAGAACTGTCGAAATGTTTGTTTGTTTATCCTGATTTTTTTTCATCGTAATAAAATACCTTATTTCTGAGAAAAAATACTTTATTGCATACATATATCGAATTTACGTAATAACAAGAGTACCTAAAAATGCGAAAAATGTGGTTTTGGTAGATTGGAGTAGGTTGGCGAGAACACCCCCCCAACGTGCGTTCACCTTGTCGTGGTGGGGGGCTCAGTAGTGCCCGGCAATACAGCCGGGCGCGAAGCCAAGAAACGCACAGGGATGTGGCCCACTTCAGTGGGCGGTGGGAGGCGGCCCTCTTCGGAGGGCGGTGTACCATGCGGGTTGCTCCTGGTACTTCTCTGATAGCAGAGTGGACCTTGGAGCAACCCCGTGGTTGTTGTGGTCTGCTTTGGCAGACCTGCCGTAGGGGCGTCGTAGTTGAATGCGTAAGCGATCCTGCGACGCCCCATTAAGACGGGGGAAGACTTTGTTTGGTTTTAGTGGGTAGTACTGGCTTTGCCGGTGAGTCCCACACCTCGTGCGTAAATGCATTTCCCAACGTTAAAAAAAAAAGGTTGGCGAGAACAGGATGAGTCACTAATCTCAATTAAATATTATATATATATATATATATATATATATATATATATATATATATATATATATATATATATATATATATATATATATATATATATATATATATTTTAACTTTATCTCCGTACTTATAAATGGTACAATTATATTCATTCCTCATATTTAGTTGTACATAACTCGCATCCGTAATTGTAGCTATATAATTTTATTACGTGAACCAATTCTCTATACAGTTTGAAGCAAAATACATTGTTCATCTACATATATAGCTTGTTTATGTACTTATTATGTATATTTTAATTATTTATCATTTTTCTACATGACCTCATATCACTGAGCAGTGCTTAAGTATCTCTTCGATTGAACTTAAAGTAACAAACAAAAATACTTTTGCGTCAATGCCTAATAGTAGTCCCATATAAAAAAATTTAAGTGCATACTCACCGCTTGTATAAAGAAGTCCTTGTGCAAAACGCTGACGATGCCAAAGTTTGTGAACTTGAAGACTCTATCCATGATCCACATCAGGTTGGATAGTACTCCAGGTCTTGGATTCCATGCTGCCATCAGCATTGGGACGTCTGCTGTGCTCTGATGATTGGCGAGGACCAGGGTACGTCGACTGCTGCATGCTGCGGGCTCATCCCCAGTTTCTACAACTGTAAAGAAAGTGATTGGTTAGAATATTTATTTTTATACATATTTATGTTCTGAGTACCTAAAGTGTAACTAACTGTAAAGGCAGTGGCAGCCTAGTGGTAAAGTGTTCGCTTAAAAAAATTAGTGAGCGGCATCAAATCCCGGTCTCGCATCTCTAATATTCTCATGTGCGAATCATTTCTAACATGATTACCAGTTGTCTTACAGAGAAGATTAACAACATGAGGAAACCCGCACAACGGCGAGTCTGGCAAGTTTTCGAAAGACATTTGAAATCCACAAATCCGCACTTGACCCCTTTATATTTAAGGGATGCTTGTGTCCAGCAGTGGGCCGTTGGAAAGAGTTACAATACCTACATATATCTAGGTTAGACATAATCAGTATCTATTTAAACTTGGGTATAAAACAAATTATTAAGATACATAAAATAATATAATTTAGGACAGTAAGTATGAAAGGAACAAAATATTAATATAGATTTCTTACTGTTTAGATAAAGTGTAATATTTGAAACCAGACTTTATAAACATACTAGCGACTCACCCTCGCTCCGCTCGGGTTCGTCCCTGGGGTGGGGTCTGGGAGGACCACCCTTATCCTTATCACTTAGGGGTATGGAAAATAGATAGTAGCCGATTCTCAGACCTACTGAATACGCATATAAAATTTGGTAAAAATCGGTAAAGCCGTTTCGGAGGAGTACGGTAACAAACATTGTGACATGGAAATTTTATGTATAAGATTATGCTATACTGCCACTGTTCGCGGCTTCGCCCGCGTTCTAACGACTATAAACTTTTCTATTGATCCGATCGCTACGAAAATTCACAGGATCACCCGCTGGGCTAATCTGAAGATTGCCTGAAAATTTCATCAAAATCACTGCAACCTTTGTGGAGTCCATAAGGAACATACATGCAGACATCGGCTTTTATATACATATATAGATAAATGTATCTCGCTTGTGTACGGAACGTACAGACGTACAAATTTTTCGTAATAAATTGAATGTAAGCTTAAGTATCCCAAGATATAATAACTAGATTTATTTTTAACTTATATCTCGTCGAAAATATATTGCACGAGTAAACTCTACGAGCGCTACAAAGTACATCGCGCTCGCATCAGACCGGTCGATCTCCCGATAAGCTCTGAATCCTCGAATCTTTGTATAATGTCACATTCGATTTGTAACAGCACAGATACAATGATATGTCAAATAAAAGCATCGAAATAGACTTTCTTACTTTAAATATAGAAAATCGTTTTATAAATTTTGTATAGTTATATTTTTTAAGTCAAACTTCTTTAGAATCGTTGTGATTTGAAACTCAATGAAACGAAAATGCGACACGAGAAAAAGACAAAAACATAAATATATAGGATTAAGTTAGCGAGAGAATGACAGAATACATGATTTATTGTTGTCATGGTAACCGTTGTCATGGTAACAAATGATATATAATATTATATTCTTTCCGTATACGATATTCTATAAATATATTTGTGATTGATTGTAGCATGCCTAATATGCCTTAATTATTGATATATTGATTTGTTTTAATTTAATTGCTAAATTTGCGAAAGAATTTTTCTTCAACCGCGCGTAAAGGTTAGATGCGCCCATTGTTTTTAGTTGTTTATAAAGACATATATATATATCTATATATATATATATATATATATATATATATATATATATATATATATATATATATATATATATATAAGACGGAGGAGGATTTAGTTACCTTTTTCTGTTATGGAACCTTATTATTATTAACCTTATTTAGTCACTATGTTCTTTAATTTACTTTTTATTGCTTTTAAAGTTATTTTGAATTTAGAGCAGAGATTTAGTCTCGAGCGGGGTCGAGACGCCATCACGACATTCTTTGCAGATACGTGGTTTAGTAAAGTTGGTCGATCATGGTGGATCATAGAGAGTTATGTTTGATATTGTAGTTGGAAGTCGATGATCGGTGACTGTGAACCCGCTAGCTCTAAATCATTAGAATTACCGTTTCAAGTTTATAACATTGTGACTTCCCTGATTAAATTGTGTATTGACCACTGAATACTTTATTATTTGAGCCCTGATAACGCCCACAAGATGAGTAACCACCAAAGATGATGTTCGTAGTATATGGATAACACGACATCAGAAGTGGTATGATACCCGAAGAACAGGGCAAAGATAGATGACAGCGGCCATTTGGAAATTTTTTTCAGACTGTAAAACGAAATGCCATGTCAAATGTTATTGAAAATGGGCGCACAAAATGGCGATGCATATGCGAGTTGTTTTACAGAAGATTTACTATTAATCATGATATGATATATGTCTTACATATATGCGCTTAAAAGATCAAAATAATCATAGATGTCTGAATTTTAATTCTTATGGAATGACATGACGTTGACAAAGATTTGTTGCTAGCTGGATTTGATTTTGTTGATATTACCTATTGTCGCAGAAATATTTTAGAACACAATATGTATCGAAAATTTGTTTATTTCAGGATGATATATGAAGTTTAATTTATTTAATCGATAAATTACGAGAATTATTTTTGAAATGTTTGTGTTCGATGAAGTCTATAAGGACCTCCTTCTTAATTACGAATGATGAAAAGAATTTTACAATATGTCAAAAAAATGTTTTGTATTCTAATTGTTTGCTTTATATTTTCTTTATTTCAGGATTTCTAAAGTGAAAATAATGAGTTGATATTTTTGTTTAAAGATTTGACTAACAGATTTAACTATTTATCGACGGAAAATAAACGGACGATATTTGCGAATTATATTTGGAAAATTACATAGTCCCTTTAACTTGCGTATTCATTTCGGTTATAAAATTTTTATTTAGCAGTTGATACTAATTTAAAATTTTCTAGCAGTCCATCAGGTAAAAGATGTTCCAAAAGAAATATCAGAAATAGTCAACTGTATTAATGGTAATACAGCGAAGAACTAATGTTTGTGTACACTCCGAAGACATTCTAATACGCAGGCTAAGATAGAAATCTTTGATCATAATACCGATTTCACATGTCCTTATTTGGTCCAAAGATTAAGCATAATTAGATCAAGCCGATGGTAATAACAACTGTGGCACAATAATAAATAATATGAATTTTCAGGTGCTTCATTTCAAGTGTTCAAAATATGTATTTAGCGTAAAGAGGACGCCTTGTTTTAGCCAGTTTAGTTTACGCTAAACAGATCACATCAGACGTATACGATGCCTTAAAAGAAGACTGTATCCAGAGATGCTTGGGCTATGCAAAAAAATGGATATCTGTGGACTGATTTATTTAATCTAATATGAATGTTATATGGTGAGACATTTCCATTATGTTTAGATATGTGAGGCAAGTGATCTCAGAATGTACCGTTATAGACGGTTATAATTATTGTAGTTATTTCCAATAATATCTAGCAGCTTAACATTAATGAACCTACGTAGCACAAGCTAGGGTGACTGAATTGACGAAGTTATGTAACATTGACAAGCCTATGTGGCAAATGTAGTTTGAGTGGCGAGAGTCGCCGGAGTAGTGGCCTGTGAGGCACCGACTAGCATGAGTGGCGAGAGTTGCCTGTGTGGCAAAAGTAACTTGGTGGCACATGTAGCCTGAATGGCGAGAGTTGTCTGTGTGGCATCGGTTGGGTTGTGTTGCATCGATTGATTTGTGTAGCACCAACTTAACTTGATTGACATAATATGAGACACTTACTTCTGTACCTGGTACACAATGGTAAGTTGTATTTCAGTCAGTTTAAATACTAAGTTTTGAGAAATTTGTCTTAAAGAAAACTATTTAGAGAGAATAAGTAAAATGTGATGTGAATCGTTATATTAATTGATAACATATAAGGCTAAAAAAGGAGCCAATACACATTTTGATATTTCGTACATCGGAATTTAGAGTCAAAAGAATAGGGAGTGAACTGGTGTCTGTCCGTACATACACTTTTGCACTAAATATCTACTGCACCGATGGCTAGTTTTAGTAAGATTGGCCACCGTGGTCATATTTGGTCAGGATTGGCCGAACTATGTTTTCTAAAATTTGCTTTTTCTGTCTATAGATGACGTTTATGCTAGACTTTCAAGATCACACGAGGGCGTGTGAACAGCAGGATGGCCGAGACGGAGGAGGATTTAGTTACCTTTTTCTGTTATGGAACCTTATTATTATTAACCTTATTTAGTCACTATGTTCTTTAATTTACTTTTTATTGCTTTTAAAGTTATTTTGAATTTAGAGCAGAGATTTAGTCTCGAGCGGGGTCGAGACGCCATCACGACATTCTTTGCAGATACGTGGTTTAGTAAAGTTGGTTGATCATGGTGGATCATAGAGAGTTATGTTTGATATTGTAGTTGGAAGTCGATGATCGGTGACTGTGAACCCGCTAGCTCTAAATCATTAGAATTACCGTTTCAAGTTTATAACATTGTGACTTCCCTGATTAAATTGTGTATTGAGCACTGAATACTTTATTATTTGAGCCCTGATAACGCCCACAAGATGAGTAACCACCAAAAGATGATGTTCGTAGTATATGGATAACACGACATATATATATATATATATATATATATATATATATATATATATATATATATATATATATATATATATATATATAATAAATTAGAGTCTTTGGAATTTGGCTCAATTTTTTTGTTATTAAATAAATAAATTTACGAGGATACTACGAGAAACTCGTATTAGAAATCTCTAGATGTCTATACGTAAATATATAAATTATAAAATATAAATATATAATATAATGTAATTAGGATGAATTTGATTTCATGTGTGAATCTTAATTCCAAAATTAATTGAAAACTTGCTAAAACGATGCAGTAAACCTCTTACAAAAACCTACATATCTAAGAGAATTTAACGAATTTTCAAAAGGCGTGTGAAATCTACCATACCATGATCACCATTGATAGTCCCTTTAGCATTACGGTGAATCCCATGCCTAGAAACATTACGTACAAAAGTCCTGAATTATCTAAATATTATAATACCTTAGAAAATCTGTTGGAACGCAACAGGTATAATTTTCTCAGAACTCTCGCAAAAATGAAAATAGGTATATATACCGTCAAAACTGTGAACAAAATAACTAAATATCTTGTAAATAAAAGCTTAGTTTTATATTTTTTCATTACTTTAAACTCATTGAAATGCAATGAAAATCGAAGGCGCCGGCTAGTCTAGCCCACAATAAAAGCTATACACAAATGCATGCACAAATGTACGTCGCCACTGAAGTATTAAAGTGGCCGAGATTGTTTACTTAGAACCAAATAGAATACTATATTGAAATATTTATTTGCCGCGACCGTTTAGATGTGGCGGTGTTTGTGGAACGTGATGCGAAACATCCAGATGGACTGTGACAAAGCACTTGTATTGGAAGGAAATGGAGTACTAAGTTTTCCCGCGGATCTACTCGCGCGGTAGATACGTCAATTAAACTAATACTTTCTTAGATTTACGCGAATATTTGACATTTTAAATAAAACTATCTTTTCGGATTATTTTGCGGATTTATTTTGATTTTTGGTTACCGGCGTTACGAATGCTTTACAGCAATCATGGTCACGGGAGAGACTGAGGTGTTAGATGTCTCGAAGGTATAGTTGTTACAGACAGCCTACCCACTATTAACAAAATGAAAAATTGTACCAAGTACCTTACAATATTTTATAACTTTAAACATTTTTATAATTTTAATTAGTTTTATAATTGAATATGGAATATTATTCATTTAATTTTGCTGTTATCATTATAATTATTACAATTTTAAAAATATTAATTAGTAATCTATATTTAGTGTTGCCATTATTATATTTATAAACATAAAGAAAAAATATAAAATTAGAACAATTATGTGAACCATGATTGCTGTAAAGCATTCGAAACGTCGGGAGCCAAAAATAAAAATAATTCTGCCAAAAATCCGAAAAGATAGTTTTATTTAAAAATAAATATGTGAATACTTCTCTGATACTAAAGTGGGCCATAAAAGTAGTCCCCCATACATTGTTGTTGTGGTCAGTGCCGGTACACCAGCTGTTTGGGCACCGTGATTGAGAATTGAATAAGTGATACTGTGAATGTGTGATTATGGCTGAGGTTCGGTTTTTTTTGGACTTTAGTGTTTGGTAATGAATTTTAGCTGGTTTATACACATAACTGCTGTACATGTGACATGCATAAAAGTATTTTTTGATGTTGAAAAAACGTCATGCTATCAAAAAACTGGCTAGAAAGCTTAGGAAGAGAATAATTCTACATAAGTTAATTAAACGAGCCGCGTGCATTCATAATACGCTTATAAAATTTCGGACAGTTGAAAAATAATTTTCAACCAAAAAATAAAAAAAATAGATGAAAACACACACTTGTACCTACAACTTTAGAGATACGAGAGAATACGACCTCATACTACCTAAAAATACAAAGATCAATTCCGAATCACAAATGCAAATAAACAGCGGAAAGCCAACACCATTTGCACTCTATAAATAGAAATTGAGTATAGAAATTTCAATGGGAAAAAATCACTTCATTACCATGACAATTCTACTTAGAATAAATAATGGAAAAGTATTAAGATTCAAATTACATTCTATCTTCTTAAGCACACCCTCATCTCCCTAAATAAATAATCCCACCCTCCACTACCAAAAAAGGCAATAAAAATGATTAACATTTTTATGAAAATCGCAACTCAGTCACGCTACTGAGCTCAATGTTCTTAGAAACTGAACTCAATTACGTGCTATGTATAATATGTATATTTTATAACACATTTCTATTTAAAAATTATTTTATTATAAAATGTTATACATAATTAAACGAGTTATAAAATAGAGATTTTTTTTTTTAACTCTGCACGTATGTATGTATGTATTTATTCAGCCCTTTTTAACGTCCCACTGCTGGGCGCGGGCCTCACTTCAATACGAGGGGGATCAGGCCACAGTCCACCACGCTGGCTAAGTGCGGGTTGGCGGTCTGCTGCAGGGGGTATGTTTTTATTATTAGGGATTAATTTTTAAATATATTTGGTAAATTTATTTATCATTACTATAGCTCAGACTAATAGACGGAGTACGCCAAAATAAATGTCTAAGTCAAAAATAGTAGCGTAATTTGCTGCTTATGCTATTCTCGATTTTGACTTACAGGTAGTTTTTTTAAGGAATAAAGGAAATTTTATATAATCATTAGTAGTAGTAACATAAGTAACTGAAATAGTTTTTAAGGATAAAATATGTACAGTAAAAATAATACTTACTACATAGATTTTTTTTATTTGTCCCCTTGAAAAAAATATTGTATTAACTTGTTCAGACGTTTTATTTATTATTATGAAAATCGTTAGCTATGTACCCGATGCGGCTAAGCACATGTATGTATATATTTATGTATTAATGTATGTGTATATATATATATACATATATATATATATATATATATATATATATATATATATATATATATATATATATATATATATATATATATGCAATAGGGTGTGTAGGGATAACCAACGACGCCATATTCATCATTCCGTGGTTGAGGAAAATGACTCATCCAAGGTATGGAAATTTCTTAAATCTATAGGAGTTGGGAAAGCTCGACACAGTGCAAATCCTCAAAATGTCAATTTAAATGAGCTTAATAAGCACTTCTCTTCATCTAGTGCCATTGATAAGGCAACAAAGCTAAAAACCATTAATCAAATTTCAGCTTCATCTACTCCTAATATTCCACATTTCGTCTTTAGTCAATTTACAGAAAGTGATGTTAAGAAGAATATCCTGGCCATCCGTTCTGACTCAATCGGTGCTGACTGCATTAGTCGTAAAATGATTATTCCTATCCTTGATATTATATCTCCTGTTATTACTTCCATCTTAAATTACTCTATTGATAACAGTGAATTTCCTTCATCATGGAAAGACGCCCAAATTTTGCCTCTGCCTAAAAAAACTAACCCTGCAGGTTATAATGATTATCGTCCTATCTCAATCCTTCCTTTCCTATCCAAAGTACTCGAGCGCCTCGTACACCAGCAACTCACTCAATTCCTTTCTAGCAATAACCTTCATGACCCTCTGCAATCCGGCTTTCGTCCTGGTCATAGTACGACTACTGCGTTGGCCAAGATCACTGATGATATCAGGATGGGCATGGATACGCAGCAAGTCACAGTGCTTGTATTGCTGGACTTTAGCAATGCCTTTGGTACTGTAGACATTGATATTATACTTGCCTCCTTAGTTATTCTTAACATATCTCCTAATGTAATTGACTGGTTTCGTAGTTACCTGCATGGACGTCGTCAACGAATACGAATACAAGATTCGTACTCAGACTGGCTTCCAGTCAAGGCTGGCGTTCCACAGGGTGGCGTGTTGTCTCCTCTTTTATTTTCTATTTTTATTAGCAATATCTGTCAACACATCTCTTCTCTCTACCACCTTTATGCAGACGATTTGCAAATTTATAGTCAATCGAAAATTGTTGACTTACCTAATACAATTGACGATATTAACTACAATCTTTCAAAAATTACCACTTGGAGTGAGTCGTTTGGGCTGCAATTAAATCCTTCGAAAACTCAAGTTATAATCATTGGCAGTCCCAAACTCATATCTAACATTGACTTCTATACTCTTCCACCTGTGGTGTTAAACGGCGTGAGCATACCTTATAGCAAAACCGTCAAAAATCTTGGTATTATTATGGATCAGAACTTATCATGGGTTCCACAGGTAAGTGAGGTAAGCAGAAAGATGTTTAATTCGGTAGCATCGCTTCGACGTTTGCATAACTTTCTTCCAATCTACACCAAAATTGCGTTAGCACAATCGCTCCTATTACCAATTCTTGACTATGCTGATATCAGTTACCTTGATATTAAAGAGGAGCAATTAAATAAACTTGAGAGACTCCAAAATTTTTGTATTCGGTTTATATTTGGTTTACGTAAATATGACCATGTCTCTAATCTTCGTAAAAAGCTCAAGTGGCTCCCTATTCGTCTTCGCAGAAATACTCATATACTTCATCTTCTTTACTGTATTCTGTTCGATCCGTCCACTCCAAATTACCTTAAAGAACGTTTTGAATTCCTTGGAAATTCCCATTCTCGCCTTCTGCGTTCTGCCCAAAATTTAATCCTTAAAATTCCTTCCCACTCCTCTACCTTCTATGGCAACTCCTTTAGTGTTACGGCCTGTCGTCTTTGGAGTTCCTTCCCCGTAACGTTAGGGATGCGAAAACTCTAATGATTTTTAAAAAACGTCTAAAAGAACACTTTTATACATTTTAATTCCTTCGGATTGCTGCATTATTATTTATTCTGAAATTTACTCTTAAATTATATGTACTGATATATGTATAGCTATTATCCTTATTTGTATTAAAATATTTTTTTGCCTATATATATATATATATATATATATATATATATATATATATATATATATATATACATATATATATCCGACCCTATGTTCCTGCGCCTTAACTCTCACTGGTCACCGAAGTATGTGAGTAGCAGGAAAAGAGAGTACACTTGTGTCTGCGCGTACACTATTTGCACTATAATATCTCCTGCTCAGATAGTGAGTCTCAATGAGCTTGACCGCCGTATCCGACATCGGTCAGGAGGACATTATTATTAATATACTAAAGTAGATAATTTTAAAGTTATAACCTTTATTAAAAAGACCTTCACACTCATACTTTTCTGGTACTTGCTTATTCAACAAATAAGCTAAACACAAAGCAGTTCATTCATATATCAGATAGCGTTTTCTACTGAGCTTTTTAAATTGTGTATATTACAAAACATGGCTTTAGAAAATTTTCAAGTAAAGCTAATTTAAATAGTTTTAACCTTTACTAAGAAGTTCTCATTTTATCCAACAAATGTAAAACGTCGTAGTATAAATCCTTTGTAAGTTGTTTACTAAGCGCTGGAAGGCGGAATGTCTTGCAATTACTGGTTGGACTTACTGAACTTTATTAGGAATCATTCTAAGAATTACACAAAGAAATCTATTTTCAGTTTTTCATATAAAATTTGATACAATTTTCTTTATAAGTGACTAATTATTCTTACGTTACAGAATTACAAGAAATTCGTTTGAAAAATTAGTAAAAAGATTTTTAGTGGAGGTTTATTATTATATTATTTTTCAAATATGTTAATAAGATATATGACTTCAACAATACTTTTGTATGTACATATATGTATTGCATTCTTATGACACTTTTTGTGCCATATACATATATAGTACTAGCGTTTCACCCTCGCGTTGCTCGGGTTCCTCCCTAGGTACATTTTAACGGTTAGTAGTATAGAATAGATAGACTAAATATTATATAGGATGTTTTCTCGCGGTAATGAGATAATAAAAAATAGTCTATATCACTCTCTAGCCCTCTAACTATCTCCACACACAAAATCACGACATTCCGTCACTTTGTTTCGATGTAAAAGAAGGACAAACAAACAAACAAACAAACAAACAAACAAACAAACAAACAAACAAACAAACACACTTTCACATTTATAATATTAGAAGGAAGTAGTGTACATGAATGGTACAATGGTTTTATTGCTTGTTATTGCGTAGAAGAATAGATAAACAAACAAATATAATTTCGCATTTGTAGCATTAGTAGAATAACAACGATTTAATTTCATACGATTATATCGTAGATTTTCGTAGATATTGACCTGGATTATCACGTAGGCTATTTTTAGGTGCCTAGGGATGAACCTGATCGAAGTAAGGGTAAGTTGTTAGTAATTTGTATTATGTATGTATGTATGTACATTGTACATATGTATATATATATATATATATATATATATATATATATATATATATATATATATATATATATATATGTATTTAGCCCTTTTTTTAACTCACACTGCTGGGCACGTGTCTCCCTTTAGTACGAGGGGGATCAGGCCATAGTCCACCACGCTGGCCAAGTGCGGGTTGGCGGACTTCACATGTCTTTTGAAAACTTGCTAGGTTCTCTCACACATACAGGTTTCCTCACGATGTTTTCCTTCACCGTTAAGACAAGTACTAATCATGTTGGAAATGATTCGCACATGAAAATATCAGAGGTGCGAGACCCGGGATATGAACCCACTTCATTCGGTTTCCCAAGCGAGCGCGTTACCACTGGGCTACTACTGCCTAACTATAAGCTTATGTTCTTGCACAAATATAAAAAATACATGTATTATTTATTTATTTATTTTATATAGTATTACACTCTTTTCCTCATTTCTCAGATGTAAAGAGTCGCTAGCTCTGTATAAGATTTCAAATAAAATAAGGATTACGAATTCCACTGTAAAACTTAAGACGGTAAGACTGAATTTTAATAGAAACCTGATTAACTGAGGTAATCTTATCCGTGTTTTTCTCAAGCTAGATGCAGACTTACGACTGCTTGTACGAGTTACTTGATTATGCCATTTTGTTCACATATTTTATTTATATTATGTATTAATTCATTATAATGTAGTAAAGTTGTCACTACTCATTACATCATTTTTACGGTTTAGTTTCGGAAGGAATAAGGACATACATTTCTAATACACATGCTTGGCTATTAAAAATAATGCTGAGCGGAATTCAAACCCACGACCTCTGGAATATAGACAGAAAGTTACACTACATCGCCAGATATCAGATTTAAAAGTGAAGCAACCATATAATACAATACCTGCAAACAATAATATTGTAGCTCAGCATTAAGACAATTTAAAAATAAAAATTAATATCTCATATGTTCACAACTATACCTACTCGTATATTTAGTTACAACATGGTTCTTTGCAGATGTCCATGTGTAATACCATTTGTATTATGTCTGTGCCGCCTTCTAAATCCAAGCAAAATGCAACCTTTAATTACTCAAACTCCTTTGAGGAGCTTAATTATAGTATCGTATTAACTTCTATAAATTTGTTAGCAAAACATGAAATGGGGGTTTTAAGACGTTTAAATGAGGTATCAGTTACGTAAACATAATCATTTATTTATAAAACAAAATGGCACCAGAGCCCTCTTTAATTTCTCTTAAGGGTTGAAAATGTATATTGGAATTTGTATTAGATGCAATGTTATAATTGAAACTATACATAACTAGCGGCTTTTCATTTGGGTTCGTCCCTAGCTAAGTTTTAACGGTTAGTATGGAATAGATAGATTATATATTATATTACTGCTCCACTCCCTTGGGTAGTAGCATGATGATATATAGCCTATAGCCTTCCTCGATAAACGGGCAATCTAATGCAAAAAGAACTTTTCAAATCGGATTATTAGTTCCTGAGATTAGAGCGTTGAAACAAACAAACAAACTCTGCATGTTTATAATATTAGTATAGATATTCACAGTTGGGCTACTGCTAGTAGTATAATTTGCTAAGAGATGGCGCTGGTCATTTTCCAAAAGATGAATACATACTTATTATAGGTATGCAAAGAATAATCGATATTTTTGTATCAATATCTCGCGTCACGGTGTTTGTGGTAGCACTCCTCCGAAACGGCTCAAGCGATTTTAATGATTTTTTTTTGTTATTTGGTGCATATGAGAATAGGTCGTTAAGTATTTTTCGCCCTCCTACCCTCACCACCTCCTCCTCCAATTTTGTATGAACAAGAGTATATAAATACATAGCGGCGAACCCGAGCGAACCGAGGGTGAGAAGCTGTAGGTATAACATAAAGCCAAAGGGTTTTTTGTAGATTAAACGCGGTTGTAGCCGCGGCTTCTGCTAGTACATTTTATTATTCTTAAAATATTGATTTAAAACTTACACTAATAACAACTAAATTCATGCAAATATCAATCTAATTTCATCTATCTTAGAGTACTTTCAACATTACCTACTTGAACTTCTATCCCATTCAGAAAGGTTTCTTTTCCCCAGTATAAAAAGTATTAATATAAAAATATATATAAAACAAAATACTCAGCAGCAAACTCTTTCGCCATACATTTTCATTTGAACGTAAGTATCTATACTGGACAGTCACAATAAAGGCAATAAGTTCAAGGGTGGATTCCCGTCGCCCGGTACTGTGGGGGGTCTCAAATGGTTTGATTCACTTTACCGATATACTGTTTATTCTTTAGATCTTTTATGAGTGGCTTATCTATATATGTATATACTATAATATAAAAATGTATGTTTGTTTGTTTGATTGTTTGTAACTTATGCTTTAGTGAACCATCCGTTTGCGATCAAACTGATGGATCATTTTTGTAATTAAGTATTTCGTTCTAGAACTTAGCGATATTGAAATAAATAATTTATACATATAATAAAATTCTAAGCCGAATTTGTACATTAAATATTTTTATGGAAAATCTCATTAAAATAGACATTATTATCGATACAGAGTTCGAATCTATAGTTTTTAGTATTTTTGTCTGTCTGTTTGGGAACGCATCATGAGAAAACCACTAAGCAGATTTTGATGAAATTAGGTATGATGATAGTTGGTTATCCGGGTCAATATATAGGATACTTTTTACTGCAGAATAATATAAGGAAGTAGATTATAATATTCTTTAGCCCTTAGATTATTTACCTAGATGCTGTCATTTAAGTTAACAATTACATTTATGTATATATTATTTATGTCATATCCAAAGCAATTATTATTAAAAAAAATTAAAAAAAATAATTTCAACCAATCAGGATGTCAAAGAGATTAAAGAAAGAGGTGTGACTGTAGTAAAAAAACCCATAAGTTCTGATAAAACCATGGAGAAATGTCTAACATGCTACAATACAACAGAATAAGTTTGTCATAGATTCTTATTAGCCTTCCCGTGGAGTAACTAAAATTGATAGATAGATAATCTCAGCAAAGTGAATCACGTCATTCAACTGCCCCCTGTGACGTCTTCAACGTCCAGTGGCGATATACCCTTGAACAGCTATCCTTGTTATCCGTGTTTTATGTATTTATAGGATATATATGTATGTATATATGTATGTGTGAAATAGTGACAATTTTGTGTAAGTCAATAATCGGACTATTATAATTGTCTGAGTTAGGATGTATACGTGTGTGTGTGTGCGTCTGCGTGTGTGTGTGTGTTTATCTACATATGTTTGTTACTCATTTACACAAAGAGAACTGACTTTAACGATGGGAAATTTATTACACATTACACTTGCATACATAGAACCTACCGACTCCCAGTGCGTATTTTGGCTTCACGCCCGGCTGGATTGCCGGACGCTAATGAGACTAACCACGACCAGGTAAACACATATTTCGGAGAGATAGACTATGACCTAGATATACACACTGATGTCACAAAGGCATCTTATTTATGAACACGATAAAATAAATGCGTTTTTATTTCTTTAAATACCTTGTAATTATGATATTGACCGAAAAGTTATAAGGTTACATATATATACATATATACATATATATATATATATATATATATATATATATATATATATATATATATACATACATACATATATATATATATATATATATATATAAGTTTCCTTTTTAAAAGACGCTATCTTACATAACTACTAAACAAAGCACAAAAACAACCATACAGAGCAAAGTATCATAAAGTAATAACTATCAGAATAATTAAGCTACAATTTTAATTGAGAACACAAAAGCGCTATTAAAGCACCAATCGTGCCACAAAAACTTCATTTCACAAAAGTCCAAATAGCTAAATCTTTAGAGAACTCTGTATTTTGCCACTATACAATAACATTTTCACAAATTTTCATTTTCAAGGGAAAATTTCTACACCGATGGTCCGCACTGTGCTAGCTTAGTTAATTAAAGAACATTGTATGTACTGAATTACTTTATGCCGGAATCATAAGTATAGAAAATAGCAATTTCAAATGCTGCAAAATGAAACAAAACTAAATTTAAGCCCGAAGGCTTCTAGTTAACATAAAATAAGGCAAACTCAAAGAAAAATTTATTCTACAATCCCTTTGAAAACAAGTCTAGAAAATTTAATTATGAAAATTGTGTATTTCCTTTGAATTTTACCTGTCTGATGGAAACATCTTGAGAAAGTACCTCATCTACTATGTACTATGTAGTATGTAGGAGATTATGAGAAATGGCAGTACCGGGTCGAGATACGATTATCTTATAAAACTTGCATTCACTCTCAAGATGAAACTATCTCAACCGTTCAAAGCCTTAACCGTTATTATAGTAAAGAAAAAATTAAATGTACGTAGATAGTTAATTTATACTTCCCGAGAAAAGTCACGGACAAAAGCTAGCTTATACTAATTTAAGAATAGATGTCACAATTAAAAAGGTTTTTTTTTTTAATTTATGATACTTTGCTACGTAATTTTCAGCATATTCTAATCTATTTAGAATCTTGATTTCAATTTTTATATGTAAAAAAACGAAACGTTCTGCACATAGTTTATTAATTATAGATTTTAATTATAACTAGCATTGCCCGCGGCTCCGCCCACGTTTAGATGACCAAAAGCTACATTCTTAGGTTTTAATAAATATTAGTATACTCTTACAATGCAGTTTTTGTATTTTTTCTCAGAAATGAGATATTTTCCCGCGGTAAAAAGTATCCTATATGTTGACTCGGATAACCAACTATAATCATACCAAATTTCATCAAAATCTGTCCAGTGATTTCCTCGTGATACGGTAACAGACAGACAAACAGACAAAACGAAATTCTAAAAACTATATATTGGGACTCTGTATCGATAATAATGTCTATTTCAATAAGATTTTCCAAAAAAATATTTAATGTACAGATTCGACTTAGTTACAATTTTATTATATGTATAGATTATTATTAGTAAAACACGAATAAATTATCTTTTGCGTCGACACAGCCTAAGTGAAACTGAGATTAGAAGATAACATTGTTCTGTATAATAATATATGTATGTATGTTTTTGTGTGGAATATTATTTACTGTATATTTGTTTTATTGTTTAATAAATTATTATTACTAATAAATTATAATCTATCATAAATAAAAGTTACTTTTTCGAACTAAAACTATTTCTTCGTAGTCAGAAACTTAGTGTACTACATTAATATATCTATTCTCTTATTCTTTTAATGAAATAAATGCATATTAGTTACTTCACGCTAAAGCGGCTGGGCAGATTTGGATTAAATTTAAAACATAGATAGACTATGACCTAGAGTAACAGGTAGGCTAGGTATGTACCCGAGTGAAGCAAGGATAAATAGCTAGATCAAATATAAATTAGGAGAACCATCGACAGTATTAATCGTAAAGCTCTTGAGCAAATATTGACTTTATTTCAATCACCGTTTCAATTGTAAGCAAATACTTCAGCTCGTCTAAGGGGCGTTGTGTCAAAACAAATTTAATATAGAGCTAATATTTGCAAGGACGCGGCTAATTAACTAATTTTTTTTTGTTTATTTTCCCTTAGAACTTTCTTTAGACGTTCTAACTAAAAGAAACATATAGAAGGAGTGCCGTAGAACTAAAGATGTTAAACAAAAATGCTAGTTTAGGTACTTCTCGAAGTATTGTGTACAGACGCAGATATTGGATGTGTTAGTAAAGTTACCAGGTGTTGAAATAATCTGTATTCAGCCCTTTTTAACGTGCCACTGCTGGGTCTTCCTTCAATACGAGGGAGATCAGGCCATAGTCCACCATAGTCCACCACGATGGCCAAGTGCGGGATGGCGAACTTCACATGTCTTTCGAATACTTGCTAGGTTCTCTCAGACATGGAGGTTTCCTCACGATATTTTCCTTCACCGTAAGGCAAGTGGTAATTATGTTGAAAATGATTCACACATAAATAATATCAGAGGTGCGAGACCCAGGATTTGAACCCGCTCCACTCGGTTTTTCATGCGAGCGTGTTAAAAAGTAAAAGCAAAAAAAAACATTAAAAATCAACGTTTCACTTTAAAAATCACGCGTCGACCTACGAATATGTCAATATCCATTTTCGTCACTCCAAAATATTGTATGTTTCGATACATACTAAATGCTGGAGGAAATCTCTTTTACTAAATAAATAATTCAACGCATTAACTGATTACTATCGATTTTCTTCGTATATACATTATCTATATAAATTATTTTATTTACAATAAAGGAAATAACAAATATACTTAACTATACATACAAAACAGGTGTACATTTAAATTATTACTGTACAAGTCATGTTCGTGTGGAATAGTGGCAAAATTGCAATGCCGATTCTTTAGGCGAAAAATGAGCCAGCTCTCCTGTCACTAAAAATACTATATCTAAAAATAAATAAATTTCTATAAAAACACGGTAATGTTTTTATATAACATTGTATTCAGCACTTTTTAACGTCCCACCGCTGGGCACGGGTCTCCCTTCAGTACGAGGGGAATCAGGCCATAGTCCACCACGCTGGCCAAGTGCGGGTTGGTGGACTTCACATGTCTTTTGAAAACTTGCTAGGTTCTCTCACACATGCAGATTTCCTCACGATGTTTTCCTCCACCGTTAAGACGAGTGGTAATCATGTTGGAAATGATTCGCACGTAAAAATATCACAGGTGCAAGATACGGGATTTGAACCTGCTTCACTCGTTTCCCAAGCTAGCGCGTTACCACTAGGCTACCACTACCTTTATATAACATTACCGTGATATAAATAAATGTAAATATCTTCTGTATGAGACTGTAAGCCCCCAAAGTTTTTCGCAGATAACTTTGTAATTTTGATACATAATATATCTTTGACAAAGAAAGCTTTTAGGTCATCCATTTTGATGTATATCGCCATTTGAAGACATTGGAGGCTTAAACTTTTATACCTATTTAAGATGGATGAAGTATAGTAAGTAGTAAGTAAGCATTGAAAAAAGTTATAAGTAAAAGCTCAAAGGAAACTTTCATTTAATTTTAAATATAACTTTAACTATATTAAAAATTGAAATATTTTTTAAATAGATTACATGAACCAGAAACCGAACCAAATTAATTGTATAAAAATATGCCGTCACTAGTTTATTATTTTATTCCATTCTGTATATTATGTTACGGTTAGTATAATTTTTCGATTTTTTTTAATTATTACCAGTAATTATGAATTCCAACCAACGCAAGGTTGAAGTGATAGTATTTATTATCACTTATATAATGTTTAGTACAATTTAGATATGTACCTCGTATTTCCAGTTGGATCTTTAACCGAGTTTGAATTCAATGTATAGCATTGTGGGTCACATTGTGAACAATGCTACTTATATTATAAATGCGAAAGTTTATGAGGATGTCTGGGTGTATAGATGTATAGATGTTTGTTACTCTTTCACGAAAAAATCAGAATAACATATAGGCTACTTTTTATGCCAAAAAAAAAGTACGGTTCCCGTGGGATAGATTTGTAATTGTTTTCCTATAGGCGAGGATAATTAGCTAGTATTGAATAAAATTAATAAATCTTTACATGCAATTGGACTACTTATAAGTTCAAGTAAGTATAAATTATAAATTATTATTAATGAATACCGGTAATTATCAATATTAGACGCATTTATCACTCTAACCGTAACATACATTCATACTTACAAACATATATTATATTCAACCGATCGTCATAATTAAAATCAAGTATGATCACATTATTAACCGACCTTCAAAAAGAAGGAAGTTCTCAATTCATTGGAATCTTTTTTTATGCTTGCAACAAGTAACAAATATTAGTTTCTCAGTCTATTATAATTAAAAATTACTTATAAAGTAATACCTGAAAAAAAAAATCATAAAAAATTTCATTAACGTCTTCAATATTTCAGAAACAAACCTCTCCACAGCACTTAGACGGCGATCCATTTTAATAACTTATTATACGAATCCCTGACATTTTTCATGAATATAAAGGACTTTCAGCATCAAACAACGAGTGACTGAGTCCACAAGATATTCGATATTGAAGTACTGATTTAGTTTATTCAGGACCTATTGATCTGGCATTCGGAAGGCATTATGCAAATAACAAACCTTCATTCAGTCTACACCATTGTTAAGGTAGGTGAATGTCAGTAAAAATCTATAAAATTTGAGGGTTTTGTTCCCTTACGATACAAAGGAGATATTTTTTGACAAAAATTTTGTGTTAACAACAATAAAACTGCTTTATCATATTTTTTTTATATTTACATCATATTATTAATATGCAAATATTAATTATAATAATAAACCAACACTGCATGTAATCAAGGTATTGTTTATAAAAAACTACCTTTAAGGGTGAATTTTGGATCGGCTTACTAACTTAAGCACACTACCTCCAAAATCATTTAAACGTTATTAATTTTAACATTAAAAACTTTACCGGTGGTAGGACACTGTCAAGCCTGAGGAATCCGACTGGATGGGTACCACCCCCTTATCTATTTCTCCCGCCAAGCAACAATGATTACATTGTTGCGTTCTAGTTTGAAGGATACTGTAGCCAGCGTAATTACAGGCAAGAGGCATATCATCTTAGTCCTCACAGTGACAACACACCTGTGGTCCTGCATTTTTGTTACATGAAACCTAAGTGCATGAACCGTAGGTGTTATGGGCGACAGGTACCGCTTTCCATCAGGTGGACTGTCTGCTCGTTTGTCACTGAATACCATAAAAATATAATATTTTATTATTTCCACTTTCTTCATGGACAACATTTTTCGAAAAATCCATATGGACCTTACATATTATAAAAATTAGGCATGTTATTATAAAAGTATCACTAAAATCGTCCTTCATCTTAGCAATCGGTAAAAACCACTCAACAATAATTTTATTTAAAATGCAAGCTAACCGTTAAAATAGTATTGTCAGATATATACTTCGTTCTCACAACTGTTTGTTGAGCGTGAAAATTCGATTGCCTCGAATCTATTTCGTACTTGAAAATTTGGTATACAGAATTCGCTCGATGCTCTGTCGCGTGCTGGCGAAATTTTATGTTCTCCCATTCACGTCACCGTGGATTCAAGAGACAAACGCTCTGCGACGTAACGGGAAACAATTGTGTCGAAATAAAATACGCTTTAGTTACATTTTACTTAAAATCGTTCGATGGAAAGTTGAAAACGGTGTGTTCAGACTCTATATTCTATGTCTATGTTGGAGATTTTCTCTGAAGCATCCTATTTATAGTTGACTAGCGGCTCACCCTCGCTTCTTGAAAAACAAAAAGCGAATCTATTCCTCGGGAACCGTATATTTTTCCGGAATAAAAAATAATCTATGTATTATTCCAGACTATCTATCTCTGTGCCAAAATTCATCCAAATCCGTTCAGCCGTTCCGGCGTGCAAGAGTAACAAACATCCATACATATCACAAACTTTCACATTTATAATATTTAAGTATTATTATTATACAGACTAGTTTTCGGCCGCAACTCTAATCGTTTGTCAATGCATCGATTAAAATCACTCGAGTACTCAAATCCGTCGAGTGTGAAGAAGCAAAGATTTTTACTTCACTCATAAGCTTTAAGCTTCACTAATTATTCATTCGTATACGATTTCAATAAATTTCCTACTTAAAATTTAAGTGCTTATATTAGGTTATATACATAAACATAGCATTGCTTAGTAGACTTTTTTGACAATTGCATTAAAATGGTTAACAAACTAATATTAAGGACCCAAAATTCAACTATTTTCCCTATAAGATAATTTATCAAAAGATTAAACATAATTATAAGTTTCAAGAAGAGATAAATATTGATGGTTCATACAAAACCAAGGCGCGGCAAACACAAAATTGTGTAGCATGCAACCATCGGCATCTAATATCGAGATGCCGATAATATCGCGGATGCCGCTCAGATATACTGCCCTCGGATTCCATGGCATTATTAACGACGTAATTGTTGCACTGTGGTAATGGTTACCCTAATAAAGCCACACAACGCCTTGATTCATCTAAATATGAATTTCGTACTGAATAACAGCGAGTAAAACTTGTAGTAGGTAAGTACATTGCATATCTGTATGAGGCTTTAAGATAAAAAAAATATTTTATCCCACTGGTCCAGAATGAGGGTTTCTAAAGTTTTTGAGTGTACGTCGAAACTAATCTGTAAAGGTCTTTTACATTATACTTCGATCGGTAGATGATCTAAAAAAACGAACAAAAATTTAGCATAGTAGATAATGGCTTTAGCTATAAAATAAACATAGTGTTTATATTAAACACCAAACTATATATCTAATAATAACTATTTAAATATAGAGGGAATAAAAATTTTTTATTCCCATTGGCTATCAGAAAAAGTAATTTGAAAAAAATAATGCATATTTTATAATACTTCTATGGTGAAAACAACCAGTTTGGCAAAAACTGTCTCGTTGCATTGGTCTAGTAGCTTGCATCCACGGCTACTGAGCCTGAGTTCCTAGATTTGAATCCCTGGTATGGTCATGTTAAGTATCGAGCCTGATGAAACCTGGAGTTGGGATATCGACGGTATTACACCTCGCCTTAGCGCCTGATCTATCATCGGTCGTGTTCCAAGAGTTATCTCATTGGAGTTAAAGACTACAACGATAATTGATAATGCAAATTCTTTCTATAGGTATTTATAAACCAGCCTAATGACGCGCTACATCTAGTTCCATGGTTAGCTACGAGATTTGTATTATGGATACCAGATAGTTGATACACTACACATATGTATATAACTTTTAATACATACAAATTATAAATAAAAACACCCATGAGTACAAATATTCGCGCTAATCACACAAATGAATACCCCCAGCGGGACCCGAACCCGCGACCGCTGGCACATCAAATAGGATCATTACAAACTGAGTAAACGTGTCGTCAATATTCCATACATAGCAGTTATTTAAACAAATATTTTTTCATTCAATATCATAATTATTGAACAAAATAGTGGTGTAAATTCCTCAAAAGATAAGCGCTAAGTGACGAAATATTAGTTACGTCTTAGAGAGAATTAACTTATATATTATAATATATGAACAATTCCTTAAATACCAGCCATATTAGATACCATGCAGTCCACATTAGCGACATAGTGATCGTGGTTATGTAATAACTGTGGCTTCGGTAATTACCCACCATAGTGTTCTGAAGGAGAAATAATACCGTTATCTTCTAATATTTTAACATATAATATGCTTAAAGCTATATTTTACGTTATAAGGTAATACTACGCTTGGCATACATAGATAAATAAATAATAAATTTCTTGGGACATTAACACACAGCACCATCTTGTTCCATGGTGGGCTGCGAGGCTTGTGTTATGGACGCCAGATAGTTGATACACTACACATTTAACTTTAAATACATACATAATATAAATATAAACACCCATGACTGAAGTACAAACATTCGTGCTCATGACACAAATGAATGTCCCCAGCGGAACTCGAACCCGCGACCGCTAGCACAGCAAGTAGGGTCACTACAAACTGAGCCAAGCGTGTCGTCACGATGTAGCGTCTAAACAAAAAATAAACCCAAATTATATTCTGCTTTGGAAATCGAACTCATTTCGTCAATCCTGTTTTCACTATATAGGTCACGTACACTTTAAAGCTGGTCTGATATAAATAACAAGAAAAAATTTCACCGATAAATTCAAGTAGGCTATAATTAATTTTTAAGGTATCTTCAAAACTTTTTGGTTTAACTAACGACTCACCCTCACTCCGCTCGGGTTCGTCCCTAGTTACGTTTTAACGTTTAGTATAGGTTTCTCAGAGATGAGGTATTTTTGCGCAATAAAAAGTATCATATATGTTGACGCTGATAACGAGCTATCGTCCTACCAAATTTCATCAAAATCTGTCCAGTGGTTTTCTCGTGATGTGTTCCCAGACTGACAGAGAGACAAAAATTCAAAAAACTATAGATCCACCTCTGGATCGATAATAATGACTATTTCTATAAGATTTTCCAAAAAAAATATTTAATGTACAGATTCGACTTATACTCGTATAGAATTTCGCTATAGATATAGATAAGATTCTCGATATGCACATATACTACTATGTAACATGTATGTTCTTCACGTTCGTTACGCTGTGTTCAAGTACCTACACCTCATAAGTACATATGACTCAGAATTCCTTATCATTGATTGCACTTTGCATTAACATGTCCACAAACAAAATACCGTTAAATATGCATAGAGAGCACGAAGGAAATTAAGTAAAACCGTTGTTCGTCAAGCCATTGCAATATCACACTTGACCGACGAAAGTATTATAAATGTGTTGAAGAAACAGTAATATACACACACTCTATTAAAAAATGTGTACTGTATTTTATACTTGTTTGTTAGCAGTCTAAGTCTAGAAATTTTTAAAAAAACTACGTTTTTGTGATTTCAAAACTATTTTAAAAAATTCTGTTATTTAAAGATGTAGAATTATGATGTAGTATGATTAAGGTAGAATAACATATTGTCTAAACTCCGAGTTTTCTTGCTGTACCGAAGATCACGGGTTCGATAAAATTACATTTCGATAAAATTACATGGAAAATAAGATTTATATTCATCTTAGCGATGTTACCCGAACCTGGTTTAAAAAAAAATCCCTATATCTTTCTCTATATACTCTACAATATTACTATATGTTTAGTGAAAAAATAATAATACATATTTAAGATAAATCAAAAAATATACCATTACAGAAATCGAACCCGGTACATTCACGACTATACATACTAGTACAGTTATAAATATATCGAGCTAATGCTTTCACATATGAAGACAATACATCAATTAGAGCTGTTGCATCCTACGCATCTAAAAATTAGGACGCAACCCACCTAACCGCCCATCAAGTAATCCATTCACGTGCTTGTGCCTTTGTGGTTAGTGAAATAGCATGCGGCTTAGAGAAATTGTGGATTATAGAAGTGTCATGTATTAGTTTACTATCGAATCTTAATAATGATTTGACGTAACCATTTACAAAAAAAATATGTCAAATATCAGAAAAAAAACGCGGTAAATTTGCTATCTATATTTTATAAAATCGACGTATATGTATGTTCGATATGGACTCCAAACCGGCTGGAGCGATTTTGCTGATATTTTACGGCAATTTTCGAATTAGACCAGTGAGGTGAACCAGTGATGTTTAGTAGCGATCGAAAGTTTAAACTCAGGTGAAGAAACAGATAGGTACTGCTAGTAGTAAATAAAAACAGTTAAGCGTGATTAGAGCACCTACATGTAGGGGTTCTGTGCTTATCACACAATCCATAATAAATATTCTAAATGTGATAGTGTGTTTTTTTGCTTGTCTTTTTTTCACGTCTAAACAAAGTGATTTTTTTTGTGTGGGGATAGTTGGAGGGCTGGAGTTGACATAGGCTACTTTTTACCGCGTTATATTTTCTCATTCTCGAAACTTGGTATTAATGCTCTTCAATACAATTAAATATAAACGAAACTCCAAAATTCACCCCATAGGGGGGTAAAATAGGAGATAAAAGTTCGTATTAAACCTACCTTTTTAGTTTTTTTTTTGTAGTTTTAGCGCTAGCGAAGCTGCGGATTCTGCTTATAATATATATATATATATATATATATATATATATATATATATATATATATATATATATATATAAAATTGAAAGTAAAAGAATTAGGGTTCCGCTCAAAAAAATTAAAATGTACCTAGGGACAAACCCGAGCGCAGCAAGGGTGAGTCGCTAGTGTATTAATTGAATCACAAACAAAATTGAATAACAATTGAGCGCGAGTCTAATATGCGGGCTTAGGTAGACTGTATTGAAATGACATATAGGTATCATTCATGTCAAAATAAATTCTATCAATTATTTATACATTTTGATATTTCTTTTTGATTTCTGTTAGTTAACGTCTGTAGGAAGTCATCTTGTTTATGCCCCGTGGATTGATCTAAAGTTGTCGCTATGTATACTGTTTCTGGCAATAAAAGGCCATTAAAAGAATACTCGCTATAGATACAAATACATTCAAGCTCTGGATCTTACATGCCTGGGATTCTCTGGTTAAATTATTATTATTACTATTATTTTTAATAACACTCTTTATCAAACACCACACACCATTTGGGTATGGAATATCCATAAATTATTTCATTTGTTTACATTAAAAATACACCTAAAGCATTTTTTTAGATAATAAAACTATGCAAATTTTACATATAATACTTAAAAACTGTCCATACATATATGAAAAACATCGGACTTTTGATCTTGCTAACACATATATATTACCCCAATATATGAATAGCTACAGCTGATCCCATTTCCAGTACATCTGAGGCAACAATGATGTATTCCATGTACTATGTAGTCACTATGCGGCTTGGCCGTATTTGTAGACAATTCGTCGACGCCATCGCCATTCGTTTGTTTAAGTCCCTACAGAATTCTGCAACCGTAAGCCGGCTACGTCATACATTGCCGGCTTCCTAACTGGGCATTTCATAGAATTGCTAACTTCACATGCTATTCATTTCGAATGTTGCAGTTCAGACGATTGTACATAGAAGTTGCACTATCTGGGCGTTTTGATAAATAACGTTTGCGTCTTTCGACATTGTGGGTTTTAATGAAGAGGAATAAGATTTTGTTTTGATATTTCAATAGATTTCTCATGTTTCATATATTTCAAAAGGGTTTATACTAAACAAGATAAACATCCGTTTTGATGCTTAATATATGGAAAAAGACTTAAATATAATATTTAATAAGCTTAGGTATAACTTAAATAAATACCTGAGTCCATTACCATAATGTTATTTCCCATACATACATAGAATTTTAGTCTAATCTATATTGTATATATGAGTATATTGTCTTGAAGCTTAGCTGGTCTTTCATTAAAATCAGTGGAAAGCCCAAATTTTAAACGTGTTTTTTTTATTAGCTCTGTAATGTAAAAAAATGTATATAATAAAAGCAACTATTCAGAAAGTACTGTCATAGCTAGAATAAATACATATTTCATAGAATATAACTATCTACTAACGATATCGCTTGTAGAAAATAAAATATATATATATATATATATGAAAATAGCACATTTAACATAAGTACCTGGACGACCGAGCTTTGCTAGGAGTTTTTCGGAAAAGATATAAAAATTGTTTTTTTTTAGAAGATACATAGATAAACTTAAAACGTAAAACTTTCATACTTCCTTGGATTTACGCGAATATTTATCATTTTAAATAAAACTATCTATAAACCCGCGAAAAAATCCAAAAAGATAGATATTTGAGACGTAAAACCGTATAAAAAACTAAACACAAAATTTGATCCAAATTGTTAAAGCCGTTTCCGAGACACACGAAATAAAATATATACACAAAAATTGCTAATTTAATATTATACATTAAGATTTAATTATTTTAAAACGATATTTGATTCCCAAGCTTTTTTCTTTTCTATTAAAACCGTAGAAATAGAACGTCTAACCTGAAGTTAAAATCATAAAATACGTATACACTGCAACTTCACTACACATATTATTGGTCGTAAAACGTAAGTATCGTATGCATGCCGTAAAGATTAATTCTCATTACATTGATGTAAGGTCGTGTAAACCCGGTCTTTATATTCATTAGGCGTTTTATGACCCTTTAAATAACATAGTAACTGAGACATTACGATAGTTGAATATTATATAGATAAATAAAATTGAAGCGTCTGTTTGTAACGTCAAAATAACAGCTATTTACTAAACGCACATGAAAGTGTATACGGTACTAATAAGAAAAAAACCTATGTTTTAAATTTTTATCCCTCTGTCTGTTTGTTTCTGCTAAACTTTGAAACGGCTGGACTCATTTTGACGGGACTTTCACTGGCATATATAGTTGATGTTATAAAAAGTAGCTTAGGCTACTTTTATATTAGAAAAAGAATTAGTGTTCCGCGCAACTAAATTAAAACCCATGAAATTATGAACAAAATTGTACCCTGAGGATGGACCCGAGCGAAGCGAAGGTAAGTCTCTATTTATATTATACTAGCGACTCACCCTCGCTTCGCTCGGGTTCGTCCCTAACTTGATTCCCCATACAAACTTTCATCCCCATTTTCACCCCCTTAAGGGATATTTCTGGGATAAAAAGTATCCTATGTCCTTCCCAGAGTCTCATCTTCTTACCAAATTTCATCTAAATCAGTTGTATAGATCCAGAGATTACCCAATACAACGTCATAAGCTCAGAAACTCACAATCTCACAAACTTTATTTCTTTATAATATTAGTATAGATTGTATTTTACTATAATAGTACTTGCACGCGGCTGCGTTTCCATCGTAGAGATTTGTTAGATAGATCGTCAAATTTGTGAATATAAATAAGCTATAAAATGCAAAAATAGTTTCAAATCTAGTTGAAAATAGACTGCTTTAATGTAAAAATACGTAAATAAAAAGATTTTTATTTTTTGCGTATATAAATAAAACATGCTATTCATACTTAATATTATAAATGTGAAAAAGTGTGTTTGTTTGTTTTATTTCTTTGTTTGTCCTTTATTCACGTCGAAGGAGTGACGGATTAGCGTGATTTTTTGTGTGGAGATAGTTTGAGAACCTAGAATTTTCACCGTGGGAGTTTATCTCAAACCCGCGAGAAAACACGTTATAATACAACCCGAAACAACTCATCATACCTTTGTATTCCATACTAACCGCCAAAACCTACCTGTGGTAGAACCACAATTTAAAAAAGTATCTAATAATAAAAACGTTTCATATTCAGTTTATCATAATAACATTAGAACTAATGCTTTATTGTAACTTAGTATAAATTGCTTTTAATATAATGGTCAATCCATTTACACTATCTACACAGTATCATTTTGATAATAATATTTGTGAGATTACATCGTACACAATTATCGTACCTATCTAAGTAAGTATAAACACTCATTTCGACGACAAGTTTGGTTCAGTTTGTAGTGACCCTACTTGCTGTGCCAGTGGTCGCGGGTTCGAGTCCCGCTGGGGGCATTCATTTGTGTGATGAGCACGAATATTTGTGCTCCAGCCATTGGTGTTAATATTTACAATATGCATTTATTTAAAGTTATATACATATGTGTAGTATATCAACTATTTGGTATCCATAACACAAGCCTCGTAGCTTACCATGGAACTAGAGGGCGCTGTGTGTTAATGTACCAAAATAATTTATTTGTATTAAATCAGTCATCATTTTGTCGAATTCTAAAGTATAAAACAAAATCTTTATTGTATTTCGTCAGAGTATCTAACTGTGAATTATCTTGTAATAAAAACCGTATTATCTACCGATAATATTAAAAACTTTCGTTCAACGAAAATGAAGACAAAAAATGAGAGTTCAAAATACTAGTTTAATAACAAAAAACTTTAAGTTCTTAAACTTTCATGGTCACTGACATTATTATCTATACTAATATTATAAAGAGGAAAGATTTTTTGTTTGTTTGTTTGTACCGAATAAGCACCGAAACTACTGGACCGATTTAGATGAAATTAAGTAAAAAGGTAGTTTGAGACCCTGGGCCTTCCCAGAATATGTCCTTACATAGGATTGTATTATCCCGGAAATCATCGCTTAAGGGGGCGAAAATGGGGATGAAAGTTTGTATGGGATATCGACCTAGTGACGAACCTAAGCGAAGCGAGGATGAATAGCTAGTTATGATGTAAAACGGGATATTTACCATGTTTACCCGTGACCATGGTGCCTGGAACAGTGTCAAAATATCGGAAACTTTTAAAAATAAGCAATAAACGTGGCAAATTTCCGTTTTACATCATAATAATAAAAATAAAAAATATTTCTCTGTTAAAATCTTCCAAACAAACAAACATACATATACACTATACATATTATAATAGTAGAGAGTGTCACTAAACAGCGTTTACATCTTGTGGGAGGTCATGACCGCACCCGTATACAGTAATCAGATTAAGCGAACACGACCAGAGGATATTAGTAAATGAACGCTTTGATTGAGGACTTCTGTTAGATTGGTTTTATTTGGTTCTGAAGGGACAGTATTAAGTGCACTTAGAGAGTGCATAATATGAATATAAATAAATAGTATCGATATATATAGAGTCCCATATATTAATAAATAATCTATACAGATAAATAAAATTGAAGCGTGTATTTGTAATGTCAAAATAACAGCTTTTTACTAAATGCATATGAAGTTATGTACGGTACATAAAGAAAAACACATTTTTTTTAAATCTTTGTTTGTCGTTTTGTCAGTTTGTACCAGCTTATTTCCGAAACGGCTGGGCCGATTATTATAGGACTTTTACTGGTAGATAGCTAATGTTATAAGGAGTCAGATTATTTTAATTTTAGGAAATGGATTTAGAATTAGGATTCCGCTACAAAAAAATTAAAACGTACCTAGGGACGCGCTCGAGCGAAGCGAGGGTAAGTCGCTAGTACAAAATAAAGTCGCTATTGGAATTTGTCTGTTTGTCCACATAGTTTTTTTACTCTAATAAACGGATTTTGTTACGGTTTTCACTAGCACTTTCAGAATTTCATTCGAAAGGTTTGTATACATTAAACATATATGACATATACATTACACATATTATATTTATAGAGAGTTAGATAATGTCGATATTTTGTGATCAAGTCGTCAAGCATGGTGAGTGCGGGTCGTCATATTATAAATTCCAAAGTCCCCTAAGGACATATCTGACTAAAGCGCAGGTAAGTTACAAATTATCTATTTTTTAATCCTGTAATATTATAATGACGTGAAATTTTGTTTGTTCGTTTGTCCTCCTTTTACGCAGCAATGGAGAAAAAGATTACTTTATGTTTAGCAAAACCGTAGTTTATCGCACAGTTTATTTAACGTTTTATTTCATTTATGAACACTACCTCAAGAATGTTTCCACATTGAATATGAGTATTGCAAGCGATTTTTTTTATTTTCTTTTTACTTCATTTAAAGATACATATATTTAGATTAGTATATTTTTAGTTGAAAGATAATAATTATTTTGATACATCAATAAAGCAAATACGCAAATAAAAAAAAGTGTCTACTACCCTAGAAGTAGTAAGTACCCTAGAAGTAATCGTAAACATAAATATTCGACAAAAAATAAGAAAAGTATTAAATTTCCCAGTCATTGTATTATCAAATTAGGTATTTGTATTTGTGAGCATTATTTGAAGTAATATTTAGAAGTTAATAATAATATTATTTATTATGTATTTATTTATTCTCTTTATGTAAAAATAAAGTTTTAATTTATTATAATTTTCTTCCGATATACAATTCTTATGAAATATTATAAATCGTAATAAAATGTAATAGAAAATCAAATTTTGATATTTATTATCAATATTTTTAATAAATGAAAATTTCGTCAGAGATCATTCGTTAAGGGAATAAAGGTATAATAAGTATAATTTCAAATATTTTGGTACTTGTTATATTTATCAATATATGTACTTTGTTCATTTTTAGTAATCAATAGATAGTGAATAAAGGTTTCTTAAAAAGAAAATATTTTTCAATACAAAATTATTTATTGAATACATACTTACAAATTTTACAATAACAGGTATATTAAAAGCTGATTATTATTGTTATGTAGAAGTTCTTATACAAGTCATTTTAGTACAATTATAACAATAATTAATTTGCTATTGGTTACAATTCTGCATATATGGGTACATTTAAGTTAATATTTATTATAAGAGACTGTCTAAATTTTCTTCCGATATCTGGACTGGTATATGGCATACACCAGTGCCCCAACTGCCGCTGCCTCACACATGAAGTTTTGGTCCAATCATAGAAGAATCCTTTTGGTTTCACCATCAGTTGATTGTTCATAGGAAGTCAAACGTCAGACGATGAACTGGTAAAATATCGGACATACCAATTCCCCGTTTGACGCTACCTCGTACGATATAGGTTCTAGTCGCTGAGTCGAGGCTATTGAAGACTTTTCTTCCTAGATTAGAACTTCATAAATCTACAACTGAAGATAAATTAAAAAATAGAAGGCATTCTTGATTTTCTTCTTCCAGTCGACTGTTCGTGGAAGGTGCAACGTCCGACGATGAACTGGTAAGTATACAACACATACCAGTCCCCCGTCTGCCGCCACCTCACACGAAGACTCAAATATTTAATTTAGTTAAAACAACAATTAGATAATTTAGTCAAAACACGTCATAAATGCTAACTTTCATAGTGCTGGAGTAAAGGATGATGGAATATTTGAAGAGTTTCAGTGTTACTTTTACTGTCTTGTGGCTTCATAGCTGTTCATGGGAACCTAAACGTCAGACGATGAACTGGTAAAATGTAAGACTTACCATTTCCCCGTCTGACGCTGCTTCGCATGATACTCGTATCTCCCTTATTCTAATATCCCCTCCAAAACAAAATATTTATATAATATAGAATCGTATTTTCATTTTGTTCTTTGTTGAAAATTCATGGGTAAATTATACAACATATGCCAATCCCCGATATACCGTCGCCTAGCACGATGGTCCCTTTGGTACCCCTTTCTAGTCCATGAAAGTCATATGTAATTTTACCTTAAAATAAAATCCGATTAAATAAATAACCAAGCAGGCGCTGTCCATCTTCTAGTTTTCTGTTGATTTTTCATAAGATGCGAGAAGGCTGACGATGAGTTTGCAAGTATTTGACATGTGCAAGCCCCCCGTCAGCCTCCGCATCTTATGATCTTATACTTCTCTCAACTGACACGGTCAATTAAAGATCAATTTATAATTATTTTTGACTTTTTTGGTTTAACCTTTTCAATAATACCTACATACAACTACATAGAATATTCTCATTCAATATCCGCGCAAAGTGAAGAGACTGACGATGAGTTTGCTATTTGACGACATATGCAAGCCCCCCATCAGCCTCCGCTTCGCACGATGATGTAAAAATTAATATCAACATTAAAAACATTTATAAAATTTATTTATTCAAAAAATAACAAAATCATCAGTTTTTTTAATAATAAAATAATTATCTAAAAATAATAAATATTTCTTATAAAGGTCTAAATTTTTATATTATAGAAACGCTCTTTAATATATCGCCCGTTGATTGTCCATGGGAGGCGAGAAGGCTGACGATGAGTTTGCAGTGTGAGATTCTTGCAAGCCCCCCGTCAGCCTTCGCCTAGCATGATAGATCTCGACGTATACAACTTCTTGAATCCATTTAATCCAAAATAGTATTATAATGCGAAAGTTTGTATGAGTGTATGTTTGTTCTTCCTTCATGTTGAAACATTAGTACCCAAATAGGATATGACCTAGGTCCTAGAGTAAAACAAGGCTACTAATAGGCATCTAAGAAGAAATGGTAAGTTGCTAGTAGTTGCTATAACTTCTTTATGATATATGGCTAACAATAATAGTTGTACTAAGCAGGAATCAAACCTAATAAATATTTTTATGGAAACTCTCTAACCATTCCTCTAACCATTGAACTAGACCGTTATTTTCTAATCAACAACATAAAGCAGTTGTTTTGAAATTATTGAAAAGCTATTCCATAAAAAATAAAATTCAATAGCCTTTTGTTTCAAACCGTATCTTTGTTAAATGCATTGAATGCCCATGAAAAAAGAAAAAAAAAATGTTAGCATGAAAAAACTATTGAAGTTGATCACAATTTATTTTACAGGTCGTTGATGAAAATGATTGAAAGTATCTATTGTTTCAATTCTCATCATGTACTGTGTTGATATTTATATAAAAGCGTTATTGTCTACAATGATATACAAAGCCTAGATATGGGGTTTGATTCTTGTACAGGGCAAGTTTCTATTACATTGTAGACTGAGTTTTCATTTCCATAAACCATAGTCTCCTTTGACTTTCTCCATATTCTCTGTTTTTTGCATAAGAACAATCGTTTGCAACTCTGTTCATTGTTTAGGCGATATAAACAAAAATAGGTCGACGTCCTATCAGTCTGAGTTAATCAATTGGTAGGCAGGATATGTTCGTTACGCCTACAACCAGGTTTGTTATGAGAAAGCTGCACGTGAGTGTCTGTAGTTAATAGCTTTTATTGGGACAATTGCGAAAATTACTCACTGAGAATCTGATTATATATTACTTGAAATTGTTAAATTACTTTTTGATAAGTTATTATATTTTATATAAAATATCCTGTTATATTTTAATATTGTTCTAGAAATTTATTTAATTTAAATATATATTTTTTTAAATTACCAAACAAATAAAAGCTATGATATTTACATATTTCAAATTAAATTGTTATTTATTATATTTTTTTTATAATTCAATATAAACTTATTGTTTAATAAATGCGAGAAATACGAAGCCTGCACTAAAATGACGACGAATTACTGAAATTAAAAAAAAACTCTTGTTAATAGCTTCCAAGCTTGCGTGCCAATTAAGCACAGATTACTTCGCCAATGTCACAATTAGATACCGAATGCAAATTACAAAAAAAAAATTAAAAGTAAATAGGAACTATTTTTAACTCTACATTTTATATAAGAATTGTAAAATATCCTAATATATTTGTGATAAAATAAAAAAAGTTATCAAAACATAAGCCTATTTATCAATCCTAATCCTTAGATTAATATTTATCGTTAACATAATGTCAAAAGATATTTGTTTGTAAAATGTTAAAATAATAACTAAATCGAGTAATGCCAGCAGTACAAATCGTTACAGACAAGGTCCCGGGCATAGGTAGGTCTATACCCCGCCCCCGCCCTACCGGCATCCCCGCGCATGCTCCCGCCTACGCCTCACCGCCCGCCCAACATATTATTATCAATAGCTATACTTAATAATAATATAATTTAAAATAAAATTATTAAATAATCTTAAATATTCAATAATTCTATGAATAAAATATAATAATTGTATGTAAGATGTTTTAACTACGAAGCTGGTACACGCCCTTCGTTTAGGCAGAACAAAGACTTGCCTAACGCGCCGGTCTAGAACCGGACGCCATGTCCTAAATCGATATTCCTGGGCAGCAATTCTGACAATTTTGCTATATATACATACATATATCATAAAAATAATAAATATATAATGTATTACAATATATTAACGCTCTATGAATTAAATATTGGGCATTTAACAAAAAATGATTATTACTAAAATATTATATAATGACCTAATTAAAATAAAAAATCATTATATTAATTATTCTTAAAAAATCTAGACTTATAACTAACTTATAAAATAGCATTAATAACTGTAAATTACTATATATAAATAATACAAATACTTATAAAATGCACACTTCAATAATAAAACAATTAGTCTAATTTAATTGATCAATAAACATATCCACTAATAACTTATAGAAATATAATAAACAATTGAAAACATACTTATAAATAACACTATATCTCTTACAAAGTACATACTAATCGACAGTATTGATTTTATGGGCGGCGCCCTGCACTAATCAAATAAAACCTACATAAAAATAACCGGTAATTTATATTAAAAAATATATAATCTATATTATATAACTAAATAGCTTATATATAACATAAATAATATAATCAAAAAACTTACATATTGGAAAATTTGTGTTCAAACGCGGAGGACGCGAGCGCTCTCTCCCAGGGTGAAACGGCGACTCCGGCACCCTCTACCCGCGCCCCGTCCCAGACATATTGCCGCACTATACAATCTATACATTCTCATTATAAAAACTATTGATAGACTAAAGCTTGGTATTGATATTTTATACATTATAATGGTAAAATGAAATCGTTATAACGAGGATGTTAGTTTAGACCCTAGTAGCTGAGCCTATATAATAAAACCTCAAAAATTAATTAAAAAAATTACCTTGTATGAAAAACGCACTTTTTAATGCTAGAATAATTTAATTATTTAGGTTTCAAATAGCAATAAATAGCGCGAGACGTATTTTCAAGGTAGGGTCGATATGCGACTCCCGCACCCTAACCCGTTACCCTACGACACTGGCTATAGGTATAACATAAAGAAATATTTTTGATGAATCAGATATTTTTACCTCCATTTTTTAAACTTAAATAAGACCACCCTCTTTTTATTAAAAAAAATGCATTTACCTATTTTTTTTTTAATTTATTGATGGAGTGCTTTAAACTACAGTAGTTTTAGTTCTACTATTAATTATAAATCGGTGTATTCGTTTGTTTATCACATTTTAACGCCTAAACAAATAATAATGATATTGAAACGCACAAAGCACGACATGAAATGTATGATATATGTTGGAAAAAGAAAATGTATATAGATAGTATTATAATTCGCCAAAGGAATTTTCTCATGAAGGACAGCTAAATAGCCATGACTTATGGCAATATATATTTAAACACTTGTCATATAATAATTATAGACGTAAAATTTTAATACTCTCACATTATGATACTCCATGAATATCACTATATCAAAAACGTATTATAAACTAAATAAATATGGCCATGGGAACCATAAAATCGATAGTATATTATTTCTTATGCAATAATTTTATATATTAATTACCTTATATATATACTATATTTTATATATACCTTATTCATGGGAGAAAGATGTTTTGCTTTACGACTAGACATGCTATTCTAAAACGATTGCTCTTTTATGTGTAAAAATTATTATCTTTTATACTACAAACTAGCGACTCACCCTCGCTCCGCTTGGGTTCGTCCCTAGTTATGTTTTAACGTTTAGTAAAGATTTCTCAGAGATGAGATATTTTCCTGCAGTAAAAAGTATCCTATATAATGACCCAAATTACCAACTCTCATCATACCAATTTCATCAAAATTTATTCAGTGATACGTTCTCAGACAGACAGACAACAATTCTAAAAACTATAGATTCGGCATCTATATCATATCTATAATAATGACTATTTTAATAAGATTTTCCAAAAAATATTTAGTGTACATATTCGAGTCAGTTATAATATATTACATGTATAGAATATAAAATCAAAAAATTTAACTTAAACTGTTTCCTGTTACGGTTTTTGTTAAAATCCACGTTCACTATATATTATGTATAAATATATAAGTTGTAAAGATGGATAGCTGTACAACCATATTTATATATGAATGAAAGAAGTATAATTAATATTTGCTAAGCAATTTTATAATAGGTATTTTATAATATATACAGTCAGCTAACAATCTTAGGACTATACTTTTGTACCTAATAATCGTGCTATTTTGCTAAAGCCCTCGAGTATTGGCGCCTCAAAAACAAGAGAATAAAAGAATAAAAGTAGAAGTATATATATATATATATATATATATATATATATATATATATATATATATATATATATATATATATATATATAATAAATTTTAGTGTTAAATATATAGTTACAGTATATAATCAACATATACAACCAAATGTATGTTTTTGTATGTTAATCTTTTTGCTACACATTGCTCTATTTAAATAAATAAAAATTGTACAAAAATAAGATAAACAAAACAGTCATCTCCATATATTTTTTGTTTTCTATTAGCAGTATCGATTGTAGAATGTCAACTTGCCTATCGAGCCTTTCTCTCTGCCATATAAGACTCAGTGCGTCTTCAGGCATCAGATTCCTGGTAATACTTCAAGGCTCATCCCTACGTAGTGAGAATAAATCAAGCAACGGCGCCTCTTGATCCCTTAAATAAGTACGGCCGCATGTGTGAAATATCTAATACGTTCGACTTTGCGTCGTGCGTTTCGACGGCTATGCCGATAGGTGATATATCAGCTGTAAGTCACCGGAACTGATTAATGTTTGATTTCGCATTTTCTGTTAGTATAAAATAAAATTACACGCAACTAATGCTATTTTGTTGTAATGAACATGGTAATAATAAAAAAAAACATGATTACATTTTAAATAAACTATATTTTTTTGGATATTTATTTACCGCGGATTTATTTTGATTTGTGGTCCCCGACATTTTGAATGCTTTACAGCAATCATGGCCATGGGAGACTTTATTATTACATTTTAATACTTTATACCTATGCTATTTTTATTTCTACGCCCATTTATTATTTCGGCCTTCAGTGCCATGTTTTATTAAAAACTCATCTTAAAAATATAAAGGCATACTCTTAAGGCATAGAAGGTTTTAGATTATTACAGAACTGATATTATAACTAAGAAAGTTTGTGTGTTTGATATTTTATGACGGTTTAAAAGGTTAACAGATTGGTGTAAAATCGACATATAAAATATAAGCTTGCATTATACAGAGTTACATATTGATAATTTAATCATCATATACGCCACAGAAATAGTCATTATAAAAATAACTATACAGCCTATCGTAATGAAAAAAGTTAGTAAACCTGTTAAAAAAAATTTCGTTGAAAGTTTTTAGTTTTTAAATCATCATAATTTTGTTCTGCAATTTTCTTTTAAACAAAACAAAAAGACTGAAATCCCAAACATATAATAGCAAACATTCTTAAAATAAATTGACTATTACTAAAACTTGTAATTTCATATTTATTTTAATTCTCTAGCACAATATATTATACTAGTACTGCCGGAGAGTTGCACATAACATTGCTATTCGCAGCACGTTGAAGCGGCGCGTACGTCGGACATCCTTCAAGATCCCCACGCACTTAACCTGTGTGATTACCTGAGTTTACTTCATATATTGGTACCTGATTTTAACCGACTGTCTTAGAAAGGTGTTAATGTCTTTTAAATGTATACGTGTTTATGCATAATAATTAAACAAAATCTTCTTCTTCTTAAACTGCCATCTTCTTTCGAAGGTCTTCGATCATTAAGGCAACTTGTATCTTTGATGCCGCAGCTCTGAATAAGGAACGGGTGCTTTTTCCAAACCATTGGCGTAGGTTTTTTAGCCAAGATGTTCTTCTTCGACCCACATTTCGTTTTCCTTGGATCTTTCCTTGTATGATGAGTTGTAGTAGGTCGTATTTTCGGTTTCTCATTATGTGGCCGAGATATTCAAGCTTTCTTTACTTTACTAAGTATAAAACTTTAGGTTTTTTCTTAACGCGTTTAAACAAAATAGGATTGTATAAATATATAAAATAGTATAGGTACAAAATTAAAATCGTATAAATACGTTATTACGCATTATACGTAGCCGTTTGTGGCTTTAAAATTTTGATGTACGAAACTGAAATATTATATACTAATATTAAAAATGTGAAAGTGTGTTTGTTTGTCTTTCTTTCACGTCGAATCGAAAAATCAAAACAATCCGTTACTCCGTACGGATTGTTTTGATTTTTTGTGTGGAGATAGTTGAAGGGCTGGAAAGTGACATAGGCTACTTTTAATCGCGAGAGATAATCTAATTCCCACGGGAAAACACGTTATAATACAACCCAAAAATTGTTTATGATCAGAATTAGGTACTTGAAACTTGGTATTAATGCTTTTCAGTACAATTAAATAAATACGTGTTTTAGCATTTTCCGAAATTCATTTCATAAGGGGGTAAAATAGGGGGTGAAAGTTTGTATGAAACCTATTTTTTAGAGTTTTTCTGTAGTTTTAGCGCGAGCGAAGCCGCGAGTTCCACTTGTGTATATAAATAAATAACATAATACAACCGGATTGAGAACCTCCTCCATCTTTAAAGTCAGTCAAAATCGAAATTTACATAAATTACATATATTCTGGCTTAAAACAGACTAAATGTTATCGACGTATCACGTGAGCGGAACTGTGGGAAAAACTAATGTAACTAGTATTCAATGTTTTTTTACGAAATCAATACTTTGGTAAAATATTTTTTCCCTATACGGACATCAGATAAAAATATCAATTCAGTAGTAGTAAATAGAAATAAAACAAGAGCAAGTTATACTCGAAGAGTTAACGCTCAAAGCTTAAAAAGCCATACACACATTAAATAATAAGAATGTTTTATTGTTTAAAAATTGTTCTCAATATTTTAACAAAATATATTGTATGAATACGGCATTCTGGGAAGAACTAGTTTTAAATACTGAGCTTGAATATTCTTGAAACGCATAAATTCCAAACGTCTAAAGAAAAAATATGGTTTATTTGTACCAGGAACTTTCGCATGCGTATACAAAATAACCCACCAGAGTTTTATCACAATCAAATCAATGGTTTAGGAACGCGTAGAGGACAAACATACGAACATCCATTTTTTTATACATAGAAAATTATAAAAAAAACCTTTTTTAAGCATAAAGGCATTAGTATACAGTAGCATTATACTAATAAGTATTGATAATAGGATAATAATGTATATCATATACTCCATCTCGCTTTTGTAATAAGTAAGGAAAGATCAAATCGCATTTTAATGACTATATCCCAGGTACTTGCGAAATTGTGTTAATGTGCTAAGTAGTACGAAAATTGCTCGCAACATATTGAACACAAGAGTAAGTGCGTGACTATAAATATAATAAACTAGCGACTCACCCTCGCTTCGCTCGGGTTCGTCCCTACCGACGTTTTACCGGTTAGTATGGAATAGATAATCGATACCTTTGTATATGAATAACAAAAACAAATCTATACCACAGAAATTGTACATTTTTTCATGACAAAATTTAACTTATGTGCTATTTCAGACTATAATCTATCTCTATGCCAAATTTCATACAGATCCGTTCAGCCGTTCTGGCGTGATTGAGTAACAAACATCTATCTATCCAAACTTTAGCATTTGCAATATTTATAGGATTGTATTTTTGAAAAGTTTTCTATTTTAAATAAAACCTGAGATTTAGTATATTTTGTTTGTGACACATACATACATACATAATTTCTAGGTATATCACTTAGGAAGAAGTTAGATAAAACAGAATAAAAAATCGGACAAGTTTAAGTCTGAGTCACACACCGAGGGGTCACATTAAACTTCTTGACAAAATGTCTTCATAGTAAAGACTAAAAACGCTAAGTAAAAGTTAAAATCTATACATATAATAACATTCTAACTGAGCCGAAACTGTACATTAAATATTTTTTTTGAAAAACTTATTGATATAGTCACTATTATCGATATAGAGGCCGAATCTATAGTTTTTAGAATGTTTGTGACTGTTTGTCTGTTTGTTTGGGAAATCATCACGAGAATTACATACATTTTACATATTACATACTAGACAGATTTTAATGAAATTTGGTATGATGATAGCTGGTTATCCGGGTCAACATATAGGATACTTTTTATCGCGAGAAAATTTCTCATCTCTGGATAATCTACATATACTAACCGGTAAAACGTAGGTAGGGACGAATCCGAGCGGAGTGAGAGTCGCTAGTCAAAAATATAATACAAATCTCATTCATACGTCATACATACAAAGTCACGGGAAACGGTTAAAATGTTATAAATCATTGGACATATTAGCATTCCCTAATCCAGCCAGGAACAATAAAGCGGTTCAATAAACCGATGAAAGTTATAGTACGTGACAGTTATTATAAAATTAAACCTTTATCAGTATGAGTAATACTTAAAAAATAATTGTTACAAAAGTCATATCTATTACCAAGAAATAATATTATAGATAGTGTCATAGAATTAAATTGGAACCCAAACAATAACGTCTTAAAATCCCAGTAATGTACGTATTATAAATGCGAAAATTTGTGAGGATGTTTGTTACTCTTTCATGCAAAAAAATTAAATGGATTTTAATGAAACTTTACAATAATATAGCTCATACATTAGAATAATATATAGGCTACTTTTTGTCCCGGAAAAATGCACGGTTCCCGTGGGATAGATGTCTTTTTCATTTTGTAGAGGCGAACCCAAACGAAGCGAGGGTGAGCCGCTAGTAATATATAATATTTAAAATTGTATAAAAATAATAAATTGCATGTTAAATGATAAGAAATAAAATAAAAATCAATATTAATAGTTAATAGTAGGTAATATTAATAAATAAAAATATAAAAAAATATATAAATAACTTCAAACTAATAACTACTAATAAGAACTAGTTCTTAATTCTATCTATCTGTATTATTCGTACTCGTATTATCATAAAGTAAATATGACCAAAGCACTGACAATTAGTATTTTTTCCCAACAAAATAGCTGTTGCGAATTAACATTCATTGTAACTCCTCAACGGTTTAGAAGTTTCACTCTCAATATCGTGCTAACGAAAATGTTAATATAGAAACTTAACACAAAAACTATTTCTAGATTAGTATCTAGACAGTAAAAAAAACTGAATAGGGTGTTCATTTAGTATAGAAACCTAATACAAAATCGGTCAAGCCGTTGCGTCGCGTCGCCAAGAAATAGGTAAACACATTATAAAAATATACAGACGAATATAGAACCTGCTCCTTTTTGAAAGCCGGTTAAAGTATGTCTTCAAAAATAAAAACAAGTATATAATAGTACTATGGCAGAACTTCTGTCTGAAGGACAAGGTCAAGGTTACAATGAGTATTGACCTCGTACTTAAGAGTATTATAAAATATGTTTATTTGGTTGTTTATTTGCGTTGGCCGATATTATACATAATATGTATGTAGATATATCTATAAAATAAACTAAAAATACAATATGCTAAAACTTAAAATATATTCTACTTAAATTCTACAAATACTTCCTACAAACTAGATATAAAATCGGGAATTACAAACAATACCTATCGTGCCATTAAAAATTAAGGCCACATACACACGGAGCGACAATCCGTACTATTTCCGTGAATAGATGACTTTGTGATGAGCTCGCGGGCAATCTCCGTCGTAATAACATACGCAGTGCGACACACTGAGATCCGCTTTACTTAGGCCCTTATTAGTACATTTAATATTCTAAATGAGTATAACGTATGTGGATACACTATTCAAGCAGTAGATCGCCACTTGTATTCCTGCTCAAAGCAATTAATCTATATAAATAAAAATTAAATGGTGTTCATTGGTTATCTGGTACATCATTAGAGAACAGTGGGCAGATTTGGCTATTTTTTTAAATGGTCAAATCGTCTGAATAAGGTTTTGTTTTACGGAAAAGCAAAAAGTTGGGAAATGCGAGACTAAAAGTTAAAGAATTTTTTTTTATAAGCACAAACATTACAAATAATAAATTATAATACAAATATAATATAACAAATTATGGTGTAATTTGTATCGCCTATATGTGGGTCATAGAGTAAGTAAGATGCACAAACCTAAGTCAAACATGTTTCGTTTCTTCCATTGTCATCAAAATTTAAATCTCATAAAATCATCCTATTAGAAATTGTTAAATCTGTCAACATACTTCACAATCCGTGGTTTTTCTTGATTTTCTCGAAAACGGAAAACTCTATGCCAAAGAAAATTATATGGGACCACCTTGGGACTTAATTTAATACAATATAGTTAAGAATAGAGAAATCTATCAAGCCGTCTCCGAGAAATCAGTGCAAATATATAAAAAAACACATAAAGACAAACATAGAACCTCATTTTTGGAAGTCAGTTAAAATGAATACCATTGCTTGTTCTTCAAATTAATTTTGAAGTATACTCCAGATCGTCTTCTGCTTTCACCTCTATCTTTTTATGTTTTATATTTACTTGTTATATTATATATAATTATTGTTTTATATATAATTATTGTTTTATATATAATTGTTTTGTATTTATTTATTAGTTTATATATAACTATTGTTTTATATATAATTGTTTTGTATTTATTTATTAGTTTATACATAATTATTGTTTTATATTTATTTATATATAAAGTTTTGTTAATATCATTATTATTAAAATGTAAGTGCATTTTGAAGTCACTTATTTTAGTAGTTATTTCAGGACTCTACCTAATCGTATTTATTTTATACAGAAGGTTATGTTATTATTAATACATATATGTATTTTTATATAATCTATAGAAAAACAATATAGTAGGTTTAATATAATTTTCCTTGTAGTAAAAAAATAAAAAAAAACATTTCCACTTTTAAACATATTTTCCATACAAACATACATACATTTACCACAAGGAGAAATCGAACCCTGATCACTTCAGATCGATATCGTTATATAACAAAGTTTATAATAATATTTCATTCGCACATAAACATGTCGAACTTTAACAGTTACATTTTATTTACTGAAAACCGAAGTCCCATGGCGATTGTAAAACTGCAACTGAATAGTTCTCCAACTTCGGACATTGGATATTGCCTTGTACGTCGGATATGTTTTGATACTTGCTGGGAAATTTCAATGTATTTTAAATAAAGTATTTTCAATATTTTGCCAAAAACATACATACAGAGGCATGTATGGAATATTTTTCTATGGTATTAGCTCTCGCGTAGTATGTATCGTCGCATATAATCAATAACATGAAAAAATTATACATTTTTAAAGATATCACAAAAATTGACTACAATCGATTGCCTAAGAAATAAATATTAGCATTTGGTTAATTGTCACTATGTACGAGTATGTCTCTTCAAAAAACTCTTATATGTTTTATATTATATAGTTAACTAGCGACTCACTCTCATTCCGCTCGGGTTCGTCCCTACGATCATACGTTTTAACGTTTAGTATAGATTTCTCAGAGATAAGATATTTTCCCGCAGTAAAAAGTATCCTATATGTTGACCCGGATAACCAGCTATCACCATACCAAATTTCATCAAATTCCATTCAGTGCTTTTCTCGTGATGCGTTCCCAGACAGAGAGACAGACAAAAATTCTAAAAACTATAGATTCGACCTCTGTATCTATAATAATGTCTATATCAATAAGATTTTCCTAAAAATATTTAATATACAGATTCGACTCAGAATTTTGTTATATGTAGGTATAGATATCTTACATACAAATTTTAAACCTATCAACTTATAAATTGACGCATAGAAAGCAAGGTTTTTGTCACACAAACTTATAAAATATTCAATTAAAAGTACCAGCACGTAAAACTCGTTCTACAAAATTAATAACTACAAAAAGTACTTTTACTAAAAACACACACGCAACCTAAACTACGCTGCGAAGGCAACATCGATTAGTTCACTAACTTATAATTGAGATATCGACATGCTTCATGTACGTACCGGCTGCATAGTTTGATACTCACGTTAGGCGTTGAAGTAAACTTCTAAAAAACTATTAAATGCTTTATAAAATATTTTAAATTAAATTGAATAAACATTAAATGTTTGATAGCACGAAAATCATTTATTTATATTACCTACTACATATTTAAATCCAACTAAAAAATCAATACAAATAATGCTAACGAAATCGTCCAAATAAAATATAAGTTACACAGTATTTAACAGTATATAAAGAATAAAAGATTTGGTTCAAAATCAATGAAGTAGGATTAGAATTAGGATTAGAAGAATAAGAATAAAATCTTCACTCTCCTCTTGAATATTAAAAATCAAGATTCTAATTAGACGTCTAAACCATCACCAAATCTCCCATACGATTATCATAAAACAAAACTCAAAACGATTCAAACAAGTTATACCAGCTCGCACCTAAAAATTCAAAAACTAGATGTACAATATATTAAAATTCAGTATGCAATTTGTAACGAAGACATCGATCTCAAAAGCTGGCAAATGTCGAAGGAAGATTCCTTTTATTTTGTTTAGTTCTGAACAGTATGTCCCCGTAGACTAAACTATGCAGAGATCAGGCAGCCGACACGAGATAGAGTCAATCGACATACCGTTGTCGCAAACTTCGCGTCCCCGGACGATAGCGCAAGTTCGAGATGCACAACAATTCTTCAACAATAAATAATCTCTAAGTCTATATATTTATATACAGGGTGATAGGAACGTTGACGTTCAAAAATAAAACTAAGATCCGTCGTATCGTATGATATCCGAATTACCCCCATGTATGTTACGCGACTTTTCATAGTTACTCATAAATATGACATTTTTTCCGAATTTTTGAGAATTTTCGACCTGGCAAACTTAAAAATAATCTAAAAAAATATATATAGAAGAGTTTGAAGAATTTGTTTTTTCCAATTAAATCTTCATAAGTAGTACTTTTATGAAAATAAAATATATATAATAATCAGCTTCGTAACTGTAAAGAAAGTTATGAAAATGTTGGTCTTAAGTGAAAAATTTTTATTCGATCAATTATGACTTAAATTTTCCACTTTAAATAAAAATATCTAAACAGGTGACTTCATGGTTCCTAAGTAGACTTAAGAATGCGCCACAGTCTCAGCTTTTACGATCTTTAAAAAAAAAGTAGTACTTAATGTGGCTAATTTGGCTAAAATCGGCCTTCAAAGACAGCGAGGTGGAAAATTCTTAAAATTAGCCATCTGATTAAAAATAATTTTTTTGGTCATTTTATAGTTATATCGACCCAGCCTTTTTAATGTAAGGAAGTACCAAATATATGTTTAATATACACACATTCAAACTTTGGCTTTATAATACTATTATTTTTTGCAATGTGTGCTTGTATATTTGTATGTTAAACCGTTGGTCTTAAAACAACTCTTATCAAATTAGTTACCACAAAACTCCTACGATACCTTTATCATTTCAAACGGGCCAATTCTTTATACGTTTTTATGTATATATGAATTTCTAAACGAGTTTTACTTTCTGATAAAATCATGTCAAAACCTGTCACAACCGAACATGTCGGGACAGGAGATTCGTCGAACAAGTGCCATAAATACGACGAACAAAAGACGTGAATGTATTGGAATGCTGATATATCATTTAGATGACATAATATATGTACATATAAACATGGATTTTTAAAATAAGATTATTTAGCATTTCTTCTCTTCTTTTGCTTATTATTAATATATTTTTAAAATACAATGGAAAAAACACATTATAATTTCCTAATACTACACTCATGAAAATTACAAAATCCTATAATAATAAAACATTATATTAAACTGTTATTTTAGGCAAAATCATGTCGAGACTTGTCGAATTTGTCGGCTTCGATGACAAAAACTAGCGAAGAATAGGCGACATAAAAATATTAATATAGAGCTGTGCCTTATTTACTAGATACGAATATCGATACATTGCAACTTTACAATTGACAAGTTCATTTTTAAATATAAAAGTGAGCATAGGTATACGTCGAAGTTTACGTGATATGTATGTAAAAAGAAGTTATAAACATAAAGAAATTTGTGTTTATGGACATGCGCTATATAACTTTTCATAGTAGGTACTTATTACTAGATGTGTCGATAAAATATTAAAAAAAATCCTAAAAAAGTAGCCTATGTAATTCCCTATACCATCAGCTATCTCCCAGTGAAAGTTCCGTCAAAATCAGTCCAGCCGTTTCAGAGATTATCCGGAAGAAACAGACAGACATGCAAAAATTTAAAAAATGTGTTTTTCTTATAAGTTCCGAATATAATTTCATATGCATTTAGTAAAACGCTGTTATTTTGATATTACAAACAGATACTTCAATTTTATTTATCTGTAAAGATGTGAAAGTTTAGATGTTAGGATGTTTGTTAGTCAATCACGCCAGAACGGCTGAACGGATCTAGATAAAATTTAGTACAGAGATAGATTATAGTATGGTATAGCATATAAGCTACTTTTGATTCCGGAAAAAATGTGCGATTCCCGTAGAATAGATTGTTTTTGTTTTTCTAGAGGCGAACCTGAGAGAAGCGACGGTAGCCGCTAGTAGTAAATAAATACAGCTTTTATTTCAATCCTCACATTGTTTACATTACATGAATACACGTTAAAATTAACAACTTCGTGTTAGTTATATTTTCGTTGAATTCATTATAAAAAGGCTTGTGTCTATACAAACACATACATACAAACTGTCCCATTTATAATTTTAACGTGCTGAAGATTGATAAAAATTAGATTCTATTCTACAATATAAAACTTCGGCCAAAGTAAATGTAGAAGAAAACATTACTAATTTGTAATTCGATCGAAAACCTACAGCGATATAATGCTGAGCGGTTGTCGATAATATTATCAATATCCGTAATATCTTACGGCATCCCTAACTTGTAAAATATTGTAGCGGTACAAAAGGGTCTATTGTGTGGAGTGAGAACAAAAAATAAAGGTTTTGAATGACTTCGACGGGAATTAGGCGTTTTAATCGTCGGTCTTTGTGATAGTTTAAAATTATGAGGGCACGTATTGTTCTATACTAGTGCTAGAAAAAAATTAAGTTACTGGGCAGAAGTTATTTATAAGTATACTAGCGTTTTTTCGCGGCTCAGCTCGTGTCCTTTGATTTTATAGAATTACTGCACTTTCGTAGGTCATAGTGTGATGATATAAGATGACCTTCCTCAAAAAATAAGCTATAAAATACAAAAATACTCCTTCAAATCGGACAAGTGGATCTAAATATTAATGCGTTCAAAAAAACAAACCAAAAAACAATAGCTTTATTTGTATATTACTAGTATAGATTATAAATTGCATATTTAGATATGAATTGCATAATCAAAAGGGCTGAATACATACATATTTAGATATGTATATTATAGTGAAATATTTGAATAGGTACAAACATATGTACCTATGTATATTTTGGTACATTTTGTAGCTTATAATGTTTAATGAAGCAGATAAAAATCACCCTTTTTAAAGATTTCATGACATATAATTTATATACAAAATATACTTCATAATATTTGTAAGCACGTATTTATATAATTAAGAATGCCAAAAAAATAAACTAGATGACTATCTACAAATCCATATCACTTGAATAGAAATAATACAGTAAACTTAAAAAATTTATGGAGATTACATATTATGAGCTATAATATTCCTGTCAAAACAGACATTTCAAGTTACAATATTTCATAAGCCGAAAATTCTTAGGTACAGGTTATCTTTTGGCTAATAAAAGTACCATGAACCTATGAAACTAAGAAATTTTCTTTTAATAAACTAAATCTTGCAGCTATGTATTAGTGCTTATTGAAATTTTAAACATATAACTCGGTGCAATAAAAATTTACAAGCATAATAAGTTATTTATCAAGCGGTAAGTAAATAACAGTAAGATTTATGTTATAACAAAACGTCCATATAATTAGCACTAATTCCCACACAAAATGAACAAAAAATGTTTAATTATTTACCGATAGCCGAATGATATAAAGTTCATTGCCATTTAAAACTTCCTGCAACCTCAAAACCGGTACAAACGCCCCAATTTACAAAGTTCTGTATAGTACGATATTATCTTTACAGTATAATATTATCTTTACATATAATAAAAGTGTAACTGATCGCTGTCTGTATATGAAAGATATTTGAGAAAAACGATTACTAGGGGGTCTTTATTAACTTAATAGAACCCAAAAAAATGACTTTTAGAGATTTTATCTGTTTGTTTCTTTGTCTGTGCGTTTGTGCGTGTTCATCTCATAAACGGCTGAACCGATTTGAGTGCGGTTTTGACTAATGTATTGTGGTAAGCTTCACTTAATATTTAATATTTGTTTTATTTCAATCGGCTTATAAATAAAAAAGTTATGTCAAATTAAAGAATCACCTAGGGACGAACCCGAGCGAAGCGAAGGTGAGTTGCTAGTATATGATATAATATTAATGATTATACGAAATTTTAACGTCTTTATGTCAGTAAGTATGAATATTCTCATACACATACATACATAAATTTTTCTCTTCAAGTGCTTAATACACTGATAAGTTAAGTGACTTAGTCTACGTATTCCACCAATTTCGACATAAAACCCGTGATTTTTCTTAGATTCACGCGAACATTTAACACCCCTTGATTATGTTTGTTAAAAATTATTCGAAATATCGAAAGCAATAAAATAAAATCGAGAAAAAATCCAAAAAAATACATTTAATTGAATTTAAAAATATCGAATCTCCGTATTCCAACTTAGATCGGGCTATAATAATTAGAAATACACATATATTATAAGTGTTCGCTTCGTGAAGGAATTATATCTAAGGCTTTACTATTAGTAGATTAGAGCTAAAAGCAAAGCAAAGCTTAAAAGTATAATAAATAACTTAAAAATAACATATAAATCAAATTCTAATAAAAAAATTGCCATTGCTATGAAAATGTGATAAGATAGTTTTATTTCAAATAATCGATCCTGTAACTTTTTACATAATAACTACACATCAGCTACTATACTACTCAAGAAAAACGGGTAAACTCAGGTAATATGATAATTCATATAACTTGTTCCACCAGCAAAGGAATGCGGTTCCCGAAAAAACGTAACTAGATGCCACTTTTTGCGGTGAGAACTTTTTTGAATGTCATTGACGCCAAATTGCATCCTTCAAGCTCATTGTTTTGAATACTAGATAATAAATTAAAAAAGTTATTTTAATATTATAAATGTATATTGTCTTCAGTACGTTTCGGTTCGGTACATTACAAGGCAGTGGTAGCCCAGTGGTATTGCGCTCGCTTGGGAAACCGAGTGATGCGAGTTCAAATCCAGGGTCTCGCACCTCTGATATTTTCATGTGCGAATCATTTCCAACATGATTACCACTTGTCTTAACGATGAAGGAAAACATCGTGAGGAAACCCGCATGTCTGAGAGTACCTAGCAAGTTTTCAAAAGATATGTGGAGTCCGCCAACCCGCACTTGGCCAGCGTGGTGGACTATGGTCTGATTCCCCTCGTACTGAAGGAAGGCCCGTGCCCAGCAGTGGGACTTTAAAAAAGGTTTGAATACATTGTCTTCGGCCCTTTAGTAATGAGGTCGATGTCCTTAACAAGTGTGAAAGTTTGCTTGTTTGATACATATCTATACTAATATAATATTATAAAGAGGTAAAGTTTGTGAGTTTGTGACGTTGTAGGGGGTAATCTCTGGATCTACTGAACCGATTTAGATGAAATTTGATAAGATAGTTTGATACCCTGGAAAGGACATAGGATACTTTTTATCCCAGAAATCATCCCTTAAGGGGGTGAAAATGGGGATGACAGTTTGTATGAGTCGCTAGTTATGTATAAAATATGTTTGTTACTACTTCATGTTAATCGGCTGAACGAATCTTATATCTATAAAATATCCTCCAAGATTAGATAAGACTACACCATATCGTCGGAAGCTCTCGAACTGCTTTTGAACAGAGCTTAAAACCTTACTTTAATATAATAAAAGAGAAAATGTTTTTTGGTCTATCCTTCATCCACTGATAAATAGATCAACGAGCTTCTAAATATATAACAGTTAGAAAGCTTAGAGCTTTTTTGGTAATTATTTATGAAAAATATCAATTCTCAATTATCGAAGATAATAACATGTAAAACATCTTCTAATTTGTGAAGACGGCCTATAAATATATCGAGTTCTTACATCTATACAAATATAATAAAACTGTAACCAAGCCGAATCTGTACATTAAATATTTTTTGGAAAATCTTATTGAAATAAACATTATTATCGATACAGAGGCCAAATCTATAGTTTTTAGAATTTTTGTCTGTCTGTCTGTTTGTTAAAGCATCACAGAAAAACCACTGGAGGGATTTTGATGAAATTTGGTATGGTGATAGCTGGTTATCCGGATCAACATATAGAATACTTTATACCGCGGGAAAATATCTCATTTCTGATAAAAAATACAAAAACTGCATTGTAAGAGTATACTAATATGTAAAACCTAAGAATTTAGTTTTTGGCCATGTGAAATTTAACGCATGCGAAGCCGCGCGCAATGCTGGTACTTTAATAAAAATAGAAACATAATATAATCTAGTTAGACCAGTGAAAGAGATTTCTTCACACTGCAATTATAAGTAATGCATGTATTTATTGCACATAAAAACATTATATGTTAAGAAAATTTCATTTAGAAATTGCTTTTTCAACCGCACAGCGCCGGTCGCGACCGCAAATTATATAATATCGACACCCGACAATGTTCGTCTTAATGATAACATGCCACACAATAAAACTGCGGATGGTACAAAACGTAGAGGGTGGTAGGTTTTGAAAGTAGTTTGTAATACGAGTATATTCAGACCTTTTTAAGGTCCCATTGATGGGAACGAACCTCCTTTCAATGACAAAGGGATCAGACCATAGTCCGCCATGTTGGCTAAATGCTTGTTGGCGGACTTCACATCTTTTTCGAAAATTTGAATTTGATTAATATTTGAACAAACTTTTCTGTAAATATTTTATTAAAGTTTAGCACTTTAACACATTTATGTTGAAATAGTTAGGATTTTATGTTGAATAAATCACATTATTACATGCCATAGCGTACTGCGGTAATTAGACTAACTAATATGTTTATGTCACAGTTTTGTCTTTGCCTGTTTATACATAGACTAGCGACTCACCCTCGCTTCGTTCGGGTTCGTCCCTAGCTTACTTTCCAATACAAACTTTCATCCCCATTTTCACCCCCCAAAAGAGATGATTTCCGGAATAAAAAGTATCCTATGTCCTTTCCAGGGTCTCATACTATCTTCTTACAAAATTTCATCTAAATCGGTTCAGTATATCCAGAGATTATCCCCTACAACGTCACAAACTCACAATCTCACTAACTACCTCTTTATAATATTAGTATAGATTTCTATTCGTCAACAATTGTAGAATATCGTCTAAGCTCCAATAACCCTGGTATGAGAAACAAATAGATTTCGCTACATCTCTTAACTTGAGCAATACCGATCAAATCTTACACAATATATCGAGTGTAAATACAGTTATTCCCACGCTCGAAAATCTCGTCTTTTTGAGAGGCCACATTTTGCCGGCCAATTTGTTGCAGATTATCATTGTTCTTATGGATTTCGGGTCTACCGCGTAATAATATTATTATACGCCATTTTATATTGTTTCATAGTCAATACAAATAGAAATCTTTTTTTTTTTGTATGGTTTCACGATTTGTATGTATCATACAAAAGTTTATACGATTAGGATAAGACAAAAGGTAAATATACGCTATCGTCATTCGTAATGACGTCAACAAATAACGAAATTATGAGACTAACGGAATTTAGTACAAATTAAAGTTCATAACAAGATTGATTAGTGAGCTTTTCTAAAAAAATCGACGACACGTTTGGCTCAGTTTGTAGTGTCCCTACTTGCTGTGCCAGCGGTCGCGGCTTCTAGTCCCGCTGGGGGCACAAATCTGTGTGATGGGCACGAATATTTATACTCCAGTCATAGGTGCTTATATTTATAATATGTATGTATTTAAAGTTATATATGTGTAGTGTATCAACTATCTGGCATCCATAACACAAGCCTCGTAGCTTATCATGGAACTAGATGGTGTTAATGTCCCAATATATTTATTTTAAAAAAAATCCTTTATCAAAGCACCTATAGTAATATGTGACTGCTTTTTATTTCAATTTTAAATAACACTAAATAAACTATATACATTGTTTCAAGTTAAAAAAAATAATTTTAACGTAAATATTCGTTTAGCTCATGTTCAGTGGCTTTTGCGTGATACACGAACGAACTCATATGGTCCATTTAATATTACCACACACATACTTCGTTTCACGTTACAGTACTATGCAAAAGCCATAAAAAATCTTAATCGCTTTAAAAAAAACTTCAATCTATAATTTGACATTCGACCAAAGTGATATCCTCCTAATCGGATTTCGGTCACGGCGGCCAATCTCATTGAGACTAGCCATCTACGCGGGAGATATTATATTACAAAAGTGTAAAAATATTCCGCGTCATCCATCAATTCTCTGTTCTTTTTCTGTCGTAGTTAGATTCGACGGAAAACCGATATGACTGACGAATACCAAAGTGCGAGCGAGACCTTGCGAACTTCAGGGTTGCGAACTCTCTGAACCACCGAAGCGTAGACGCGAACACTGACCGTCATACTTAATTTATATGACACTGCGACTCACACTCGGGTTCGTCCCTAGGTTGATTCCCCATACAAACTTTCATCCCTATTTTCATCCCTTTAAGGGATGATTTACGGCATAAAAACTATACTATTTGCTTTACAAAGTATTAAACTATCTTCTTATCAAATTTCATCCAAATCGGTTCAGTAGTTTCCAAAAATAAAAAAAAATCGCCAAAAAATCCAAAATACTTTAGGGTTGGTGTGTACCTACAAAGATAGCACGCACTACTGCACTTTAACTTCGAAACCCTTCGCTATAAAATGGTATTTTTGACAGCCCTTGCTTTTGAAAGCATTTCCGTTAAATTAATGGGCGAACGTCAACTGTATGGATTTTTATATTGTGTTTATAGCCTACACCTACCACTACATCTACAAGCAAGTTACGACCGACCTAATACGGTATAACACGTAATTTAGCAGGTTGTATTATTCGTATATGTATTATGTTTGTATGTTTTAGATATACCTTTGTAAGTATTGTAGAAATTGCTCTCTTCAAAATGGCGTAGGTTTAAAGTAGGATAGCCAATGTATGTTTGTCGTCGTGGGGGGCTCATCAGCGTACGGTAAATCTACCGAGCGCAAAGCCAAGACGCACAGGGAGGAGGTTCACCTCGCTAGGTGGTGTGTCATGCGAGTTGCTCCTGGTACTTCTCTGATAGCGGAGTGGACCGTTAGAGCAACACTATGGCTTTGTGGTCTGCAAATTAGCCATTTTGACTATTCGCAGCAAAATAAAATATTAATTTTTTTTTAATGTTAGTGTAACACAGTTTGTATTAAATATTTGAAGAGATGTTTTTGAATGCTGAAATTCTATCACGATTGTGAACATCGAATCGCTCCAGGAAACACAAAGACGGCACATTCTACAGATCGATTTAACGTTAGCACGTATAGCTTTAGTGTTGGGAAAACTATTGCGTATATAAACTTACATGCAAATGTGTTTTTGTGTTTTAAATATATAATTTTTTTGGAAATGGTTGCTTTTTTAGAATTAAAAAGTATAAATTTTATTTTTAAGTTAAGTAATAAGTATGGTTTAAGTTAATTTTAGTTGCGCGGTTTGTTTGTTATTGTAGTAGTTTAAATTATTATAATATAAATAACTACCTTATATTCGAAAATATTGATGAATCGTCACTTACCTGAAACAAAAAAAAATATTGTTAATGAAAGAGCCAAAAAAAATTATTAAATACGTAAATTGTTTAACATATCAAAAGGTAAACGAGCAAAAGCTCTCTTTTCATTACTTAAAAGTTTGCTTTAAGATAATGATTATAGAGCTTAATTTTAAACTAACGTGGAAGTAACTGAAGTAAACTTCACACTGTTACTTGTGACAAGCTTTTTACGGTAGAGATAATAAGTCAAACATTTTTTTTTATCCTAAATACGACATGAAAGCTCTACCTCAGAGTTGTCTTAAAAATAAATATTATTAACTCTAAAGCTAAACCAACTTCATAACGCACTCTTTAAATGCAGACAGTATATATGAACGTATCCTTTGAAAACTAGTCAGTTTCTCTGAGATATGCACCAGATTTCCTCGCAATTTTGCCTTCACCGAATTAGCAAATCATTTTAAAAAAGTATGTATATGAAAGCCTTAGAAGTGGTAATACTTGGATTTGACTCCACTTCTCTTGACTTCTTTACCAATACGTCTCATTAGTGCATATTTGTTCAAACCCTACTCGTTGTAATTTACAGTAGAGAGTTTATATATATATATATATATATATATATATATATATATATATATATATATATATATATATATATAGATTTTCATGAAATTTAGTATGCAGGGGATTTCGGGGGCAATAAACCGATCTAAATTAGTCTTATGTTTGAGAAAATGTTTTCAAGTTTTCATGCAGTTTTCTTTTGCATTATTCCACTCAAAATATGGTTGGTAATTTGCACGCTCAGGCATAAGTATCGTGGTCAAGCGGCCAAGGTGCGAGATCAACAATCACAGGTGTCCAGGTTCGAATCTCGGTCGCATACAAAGTTTTTACTTTTTTAAAAATATTTATTCAAGTTTTTATTTATTTAAAAAAAAAGAAAATTGTACTTTAGGCGAAGAACTCCGAGCAAAGCTCGGTAGCCCACGGTACTGTACATTATACCAATAAAATTTACATTTAAGTCAATAATTCTATAATATAAGCTCTTTCGGTAAATTGATCGTTTGGACAAATAAGCACTACAACGAATAAGCTATCACTGTTTTAAAGGATATTATAAAACAAAACGTACAAAACGCCCAAGCATATGGTAACCATTTAATTGTTTTATGAGTCATAACGTAGCGCTAATGAGGTGGGAGAGATTTGATTTATTTATAAACATTTCCATCTGCGATATCGAGACGGAACAGCCGAATATGAACGTGAATATTTTGATTAATTTCTTACATTGTCCGATCGGTGTGTGGCATAAATTATATGACGTGTAATAAAACAAAAATATGTACTTTTAGACACCAATAATGAGACTTATGATATATATATATATATATATATATATATATATATATATATATATATATATATATATATATATATATATATATATATAATGCACACCCAGGTGAGCAGTTTTCGCTAGAGCTTTTAAATTTTTGTAAAGAAAACATGTGGTCGTGTGTAGATATGGAGCTATTACCTAGCGATACCTATACATATGTTAGTGATTCACACGGTTCTCGCAGATGGCTCGACCATTGTATTGTCACTAGTGCCGCGCGGCATTCTGTATTTAATGCATTTGTTTTAAATCATGACGTTTACTGGTCTGATCATTTTCCCTTATTAATTGAATGTAATATAAGCAAAATTCAGTGTAAAATTGTGTCCCCCACACAATATGTTAATAAAATAAAATGGGGTGAAAGGGACAGTAATCAAATACAGCAATATACTGATAGTTGTAATAGTAAATTACACTTAATAGACCTTCCAGATGATTTTTATGCATGTGCTGACAAAAGGTGTTCAAACATCGATCATAAAATTAAAATAACAACAATGTATAATGAGATTGTTTGTATTCTAAGAGACTCGGCAGAATATAGTTATATCGATAAAAAAGTTAGGAAGCATAGGTGCATAGCAGGCTGGAATATGCACGTTAGTAGCGCTCACAGGGAGGCTCGGTTCTGGTATCAGTCTTGGATACTATATGGAAAACCGTACACTGGTTTTATCTATGATAAGATGCGCGAATCGAGAAAATTATTTAAAACTAAATTAAAATATTGTCAAAATAACGAACAACAAATAAAACTAGATATTATTGCTCAAAACCATGCTGATAAAAATTTCAATAAATTTTGGAAAAACACTAATAAACTTAATCCAAAATCGAGCCTCCCCGTGAGTGTAGATGGTAAGTTTGATCCGACTGATGTAGCCAATGCTTTCCGTAAGCACTTTAAAGTGGAGTCTTCTTTTCCTCTAGAGTCGCAGGTGTTCGGTGCCATTTTCTGTCTCAAGCAGACTGTGCAGTACTACACGGCTCGAAAAACCCCAATCTATGCTTGCTTTTTGGACTTGTCGAAGGCATTCGATTTGGTATCGTATAATTTGTTGTGGAAAAAGCTACATTGTGAAACCAGTTTACCTCCTGATGTCATATCAATATTTAAATATTGGTATGACAACCAGAGGAATTGCGTCAAATGGGCTGGTTCCCGGTCGGATGAGTACGGGTTGGAATGTGGAATGAGGCAAGGGGGGTTGACCTCACCCAAGCTTTTTAACTTGTACATTAATAAACTGATCGAGGGGCTTAGTAGCACCTACATAGGATGCCATGTAGGCGGGACTTGCATCAATAACATCAGCTACGCAGACGATATGGTGCTGCTGAGCCCTTCGATCGGTGCTTTGACTAAGTTGCTTCACATGTGTGAAGAGTACGCAGTGGCTCATGGACTCAGATATAACGCGTTAAAAAGCGAGTTAATGGTTTTTCAGGCGGGTGACACAAGGAGACAACGGAGAGTAACTTGTGTTTCTCTAGGAGGCTCTGAGTTGAAAAGAGTTGACCGGTTCAAATATCTGGGTCACTGGGTCACTGAGAGCTTGTCAGACACAGTAGACATTGAAAGAGAGCGTAGGGCGCTGTCTGTTCGCTGTAATATGTTGATTCACAGATTTGCGCGCTGTAGTAAACAAGTCAAACTAACACTTTTCAAAGCCTACTGTCAATCGTTCTACACGTGCGGTCTGTGGGTCGATTTCACGCAGCGAGCATACAGCGCTCTACGTGTCCAATACAACAACGCGTTCAGGATGTTGTTCGGTCTGCCGCGCTTCTGTAGCGCGTCGTCAATGTTTGCCGAGGCGCGTACCGACTGCTTTCACGCGATCATTAGAAAAAGGTGCGCCTCGCTGTGGGCGCGAGTACGCGGGGCATCGAACACCATCCTGAGTGCCTTGGCCGACCGGTGGGACTCCCCGTTGTTTTGTCGCTGGGTACAGATTCATGCACCCGTTGCTAACTATAATCTTTAGCACAGGAGTCTCCTCGGAAGCCAAGGAATTTATTTATTTATTTATTTATTTTTATTTTGTTTAGTAGGTATATTATATTAGTACACAATAAGTTTTACTAACATAGTTGTAAGTTTTTAAATGAAACTAACAAGTGGACTGAGTCTTAAATAAATAAATTATTATTATTATTATTATTATTATTATATATATATATATATATATATATATATATATATATATATATATATATATGATGTTCTCCTGACCGATTCCGGCCACGGCGGCTAATCTCATTGAGACTAGCCAACTGCGCAGGAGATATTATAGTGCACAAGTGTACGCGCAGACACAGGTGCACTCTCTATTCCTGTCACTCTCCTATTCTGGTGGGACGACTGCTCGACACGACCGGTGAGAGTTAAGGCGCAGGACCGACGGCTTTACGTGCTCTCCGAGGCACGGGGGTGAAACACCGCTAACTTCCCAACTCCGGACTGTTACTGAGGCTCAATATACAGAAACACTCAATAACTAAACTTGGCCCGACCCGGGACTCGAACCCAGGACCTCCTGGTGTGCAGCCGTACATGCTAGCCACTACACCACCGAGGCAGTTTATATATATATATATATATATATATATTATATATATATATATATATATATATATATATATATATATTATATATATATTGTATACTCAAGTGTTAAGCTATCTGGAAAGAAAAAAAAAATTAAAACGTCAAGTTATTCAAAAAAGCTCTTTACTATAATATAATCATGAAAATTGCTTCCCAATAAAGTACATGAATGATGAAGTACACACTACGTATTTTTAAAGTCGACGAAAAACATATTTTTAAATAGTAATGTTAAAATTTGTACGTCGAAAAGAATATAAAATTGTAGCATTTTCACTGATTATTATATAAAATTATTTTAATATCTAAAAGAAACAAAGTTTATTTTACAAAATATCGTATAATACGAGAATATACATGTAATATAGTTACAAAAGAAGAGTTTACACATCTTGTTCACTAGAGTTTGCGCAATCTAATATCTTTATACCTGTGTAAAACAACTTAAAAAAAGTATATTTGAGATTTTTTATGGATAAAAATACTGTACTTGGACGAATCTTATTTTTCTGTTTATTACTTAATCTATCATTAACTTTGTTTTGTTCTTCGTTTGTTTACAGGCTATATATGTTGTCTTTTACTATAATACTATTGCAATGACTGTTAGAAAATCAGATAATCAAATTGAGTACATCCTCTTTTTTTGAAATCGGATCAGAAATGTCAGTTCTTCTTTTATATTCCACAAAATCGAATGATAGTAAATAATGCTCTCAAAGCCAATGGAGCGCACGTAAGTATGGAGTATGGAAGAATTTTACTTCACTTTTATGGGTCAGTAAAATGTATAACAGAGACGAGCATTTGAAGCAAAGTGTATCGAAGCATTCAATTATTGACATACTCTAAGAATTTTCTGATATACAATGTTAAATATTTAACATACTAGTTTTCGTCCGCGGTCCCGCTTCCGTAGTGAATATGTTTAAATTCAAAATTTAAGTAAAATCTTGCGAGCAAACATTCTTGCACACTTACTTTTTTTAAAGATAAAACAGTTCAATACCTTTTTCTCCTCTGTTTGTCGAACAAAATTCTCTTTGTATTTAGTAGGTATATATATATATATATATATATATATATATATATATATATATATATATATATATATATATATATATATATATATATATATATATATATAAACCTGCAAATATTTTTCGTTGATAACACTAAAGCCCGTATATATATGTGTGTGTGTTATAGGTTAATTTTATTTATTTTATTTTTAATTTTAAGGCGGCGGTAGCCCAGTGGTAACGCGCTCGCTTGGGAAACCGTGTGAAGCAGGTTCAAATTCCGCGTCCCGCACCTCTGATTTTTTCTTGTGCGAATAATTTCCAACATGATTACCATTTTTCTTAACGGTGAAGGAAAACATCGTGAGGAAGGCTGCATATCTGAGAAAACCTAGCAAGTTTTCAAAAGTCTTGTGAAGTCTACCAACCCGCCCTTGGCCAGCGTGGTGGACTTTGGCCTGATCCACCTCGTATTGAAGGGAGGCCCGTGCCCAGTAATGGGTCATTCAAAAGGGCTAAATTTTATTCATATATTTTCCTCAAATTTTCAATAATGATTATGGTAGATTTCGACCACTGGACGAACACTAGTCCTAATAACTAAGCAAATCCCTTTGAGATAATTCACTTACATATATCACGAACATCTTCACTTATACGTATAACGGATATACGACATATGTATATCCGTTCGTATACGTATATCCGTATACGTAGCCTTGAAACAATATTTTTATTTTATCAACATTTACATTCTCGTAGTTCGATAGGCCCTTGTCAAACTGTCACGAAAAGGGTTTCGAGCTATTCCATCTGTCCGACATGAGTTGTGGTGCGATCTCGTATTGAGAATGAAAAATATCTATATTATTTAAGATAAAGCCTTATCTATAGTAGCTTTATTTATAGTAGACTATACACAGCATTAAAAATTTGATTATAGTTTTTATAGATAATAATAATGTTTATATAAAGAACAAGGTATTTTATAATATTTTTTTTTCTTCTAGATTCTTGATCTTTCCTTAAGGCCTACTAAATGGGAAAGTTTAACATAACACTATGAACCATAAATATTCATAGGTATTTTTTTTGTTTATTAAACAAAAAAAATACCTATGACTACCATCCAAAAGAAATTATAAAACCTCAATCTGTTTGTAGTGGCTCCACTTGCTGTGCCAGCGGTTGCGGGTTCGAGTCCCGCTGGGGGCATTTATTTGTGTGAAAAGCATGAATGTTTGTACTCCAATCATGGGTGCTTATATTTAAATTTATAATATGTATGTATTTAAAGTTTTATAAATAAATAAATAAATAAATATGTCAGGACATTAACACACAGCGCCATCTAGTTCCATGGTAAGCTACGAAGCTTGTGTTATGGATACCAGATAGTTGATACATTATACATATATAACTTTAAATACATACAAATTATAAATATAAACACCCATGACTGGAGTACAAACATTCGTGCTCATCACACAAACGTATGCCCCCAGCGGGACTCGAACCTGCGACCTCTGGTGCAGCAAGTATGGTCACTACAAACTGAGCCAAACGTGTCGTGTTATATGTATACTGTCTATATTCTCAACTATATGATATCCATAACAAAGGCCTCGTAGCTTAGCATGGAACTAGATGGTGCTGTGTGTTAATGTCCCAACATATTAATCTCCAGTGGGAACAAACATATTTCTTTTTTTAGTATAAAAAGTAGCTAAAGCAATAGTGACATAGACTTTAGACTTAAGCTCTCTTAAAGTTGGTCAAAAATCTTCATCAAAAGCTCTCTACCTAATTTGCAGAAAGCAGAGAGAATCTACTCTTAGTATATACCAACATATATTTAAGGCCAGTAGCAGTAGCCCAGTGGTAACATGCTTACTTGGGAAACCAAGTGAAGCGGGTTCAAATCCTGGGTCTCGCACCTATGATATTTTCATGTGCAAACTATTTTCATTAACATGATTACCATTTGCCCTACAGGTGCAGGAAAACATCGTTAGAAAACCTGCATGTCTGAGATAAATTATTATGTTTTCGAAAGATATGTGAAATTTACCAACCCGCACTTGACCAGAGTCGTGGACTAAGGTCTGATTCCCCACGTATTGAATGCCTATGAATCCCATGACCAGCAGTGGGACGTTAAAAAGGGCTGAATATACATACATAAAAACAATAAAAACAAAAGTTGACATAAAAAGTTTGAAACATATCTAAAATCTACACAACCGAAATGCAAAACTAAAAACAATACCATACCAATTGAAATGTTAACATTTCACCTAAAAATATAACATTTAGTGGTCCTTTGTCCCTTTGTTCTCTGCATGATATCTCAAACAAATGCGTACAAACAATGCAGTGAGACAGTCGCACGGTGATAGGTTATCCGCTATCTCGTGAGGTCAGGACATTATACAGGATGCTCTGATAATGTGACTAGAATTATATGTAGAGTGTTGTCTGAGTTTAGTTTTATACAAGCGTAACTGCTTAGCATTAATTTAAAAAAACATCTGTTTAAACCTATTTCAAAAAAAAGGAGTGCCTTACTCTATTGGTTTGTGTTTTCATCTTTTATGAACCGTATGTCATCATTTATATATATAAATAAAAAATATACTCCTACAACTGGAGTATTTTGTTTAAGTTATTTTGAAGTCAGTGCACATTTTTTAGAGAACCTAATATTATAAATACGAAATTGATCTTATTTTATTGTTTTACCCATTTTATTTTATAGAACAACAAATCGAAAGATCGACTGAATTTCTCGCGAAGGAAAGAAAAATATATGTCTGAAGTTTAATTCAACTAAATTCTTTGTGGGCCACTCTTGAAAAACGTAAAATCGAAACGATACAAAAAAAATAAGAACTATAAGATTTTTTTTTTACATCACCTTAGTGCGAGAATCAAACTCGTGATCTCTGACACAGTAAGCGGCAACAAAGAAATAATTGTCACTATTTAGAGTTTTTTCGGAAAGTGCTTTGTCTATTCTTATATTCCAATATTATAAAGAGGAAAAATTTGTTTTTTTGTTTGTTTGTTTGTATCGAATAGGCTCCCAAACTACTGAAGCGATTTAGATGAAATTTGGTAAGCAGATAGTTTGAAACCCTAGGAAGAATGTAGGATAGTTTTTGTCCCAGAAATCATCCCTTAAGGGGTTGAAAATGGGCATTGAAAATGAAAATCAAAAGAAATTGTATGAGGAAACAACCCAGGGATGAATCCGAGCGAAGCGAGGGTGATTCGCTAGTTTTAAATAAAAACATTGAAAATACAACACGTAGTAAGTTACATAACATCTTGCGTTCTTATATATTACGTAAAGGTCATAGAAATGTGTCATTGAGTTCAAGAGTCAAGCTGATGTCACGACAAGAACAAGTTCAATGACTATATTTTTGTTAAAAGACCGCTATAAGCTCTACAATCACGATGCGATCGGAGTTAAAGAAAGAACCAGATCATTTTAACCAAAAATTATGATAGACTTTTCGTTTTATTGTACTATATTTTTACATTAACATAAAAAGGTATTTATTTTTGTTTGTATGGTTGTGGTTATCCCAGGAACTACTGAACGCAGTTTCGATTGCTTTACAGCAATCATGGTCACTGGAGAAACTATAAATATTCGCGTAAATCTAAGAAAGTATAAAATCAAAGATCATAAAAATCGGTCCAGCCGTTCTTGAGTTATAAATGGTGCAATTAACCCGAGTTTGTTTTATATATAACGTATAACCAATACAAGACAGCTTTAAGCTTAATATTTTATAAGATATTTTTATATGGCCAAAACAAATATTAATTAATCATTCAACAACCAAAATTGTCTCATAAACACTCATTTCTTATATATATAGAATCAACTAAATCATTGCGCGACTAAATCTAGAAGTAGCTCAACTATTTTCTTCACATAATTTAATTTTTTACATTTTAAGGTTTAATATAGATTTCTCAGAGATGAGATATTTTCCCTTATAAAGGGTCCTATATGTTGACACGGATAACCAGGTATCATCATACTAAATTTCATCATCATCTGTCCAGTGGTTATCTCGTGATGCGCTCCCAGATAGACAGACACAAAAATCCTAAAAACTATAGATTCGGCCTAAATATCGATAATAATGACTATTTCAATAAGATTTTTCAAAAAATATTTAATATACAGATACGACTTAGTTAGAATTTTATTACATGTAATAGACACAACGCGAACATTTAAAAGCTATTTTGTGCCGGTGATTGCAATCAGCCCTTAATGAATTACATTATGTAACCTCTTAAAGTACCCAATTAAGTATTAACATAGTCGATTGACATAGAATACTAATGAGTATTTTGCTAATCAAGTGTAGCGACCGACCATCCGACTGGTATTTGCATGCATTCCATATATTATCATTAATTAGCACGCATAAGTGTCATATAGGTAGGTAGGTAGGTGCAGCCGAGTCTATTTAATAAGACAAGTAGTAGACCAGTACTAAAACGAATTTGTTAATCATTAATCCGCACTTAACTTCACTGACTATGTATTAATAATCTTGGAATATTTAAAACTAAAATTAAATAAATAATATTCCATATTCGATTATAAAACTGATTAAAATTATAAAAAATATTTAAAAATAAAAACATATTGTAAAGTTGGTGCCATTTTTCAATTTTTTGAATTATTTTTTTTATTTGTGGGTATACTATGTGTGGGTAACTATACCTTTGAGACCTCTAACACCTCAGTCTCTCCCGTGACCATGATTGCTGTAAAGCATTCGAGAAGAAGGGAACCAAAAATCAAAATAAATTCGCGAAAAATCAGAAAAGATAGTTTTATTTTAAATAATTTATAATTGTTTAATACAAATATTAATGAATTTAAATAAATATTACACGGATTGTAATTAAAAAAACCGTAATCTTATGCTCTTTTAAGGGGAAAAGAACTAAAAAATACAAAAGAGTATCGTATAATTTTAATTTTATAAAATATAAAATTTCCCGTATTTTTGAATAAAGCAAAAATCTATATATCAAAATCGAAAATAGTAGTATAAACAGTAAAACACGGTACTCGACTTTGATATTTTTTTGTCGGATTCCGTCTATTTATCAACGTTGCAAGTAATTATTGAAGTCCTTATTCATAAAGTGTAACATTTTTCGGATCTCAATTATACCTTCTACTAATTGAAATGAATTTCTAGGGAACTGACCACGCAATCGAGCTACACCTTCATCCGGCCGGAAACTATTGGTAATATGAATATTAATATGGTGTTAATTAATAACAAAACTAGTCATATCTCCAGACATTCTCAACATGTGCTTGTGTGTTTTGTTTTTTTTAAGTGAAACTTCTTTAGAATCGTTGTGATTTGAAACTCGATGAAACGGAAATGGGGCATAAGAAAGAGACAGAAAGTCAAAAATAATAGTGAATAATATGTTATTATGTAATATATGTTAAATAAAATGTAAAATAACTTTTAAACTTGGTAAAAAAACTAAACTTATTACTTATAATAGTAATAAAAATGAATATTCGTCACTGTGGGATAAATGTGTATAAATTAAACAAAAGCTATTATGACTCATTTTTGCCATGGTAACCGTTGTTATTGTCTGACAAATATATGATATTAAAATATTTCCGTATAATTTGATATTCTATAAATACTTTTATGTTTGTAATATGCCCAATATGCCTCATTTAATTATGGGTTTGTTTTAATTTAATTGCGATATTTGGCAAAGAAATATCACTTCTACCGTAAGTGAATTGCATAGACACACACTTTTTTTAACAAGATATTTTTTGATGAAAGTAGTTTAGTATTCTAACTCATCGATCTTGACGTCACACGCCAATGCCACTATATAAAGAGATATTTGTTTGTAAATACACAGCAATATACGTAATTCTCTTATTATCTCGATACAATCAGTGCTTGAGAAATTAGAATATTAGGAAAATATTTCGAGATTTAGTGAATTAAAGAAGTTTATTAATACATTAATTTTATAAATGAAATTTTTTAACAATAACTGTGTGTTTGGTACTTCTTAATGTTACATAGCCTCAACGAATTCATGTAAAATTTAGAGTGATGACACAATTAGTTTTGTTGCTAAAATATGCGATTGCAGATCGTAGGTCCTTATTTCGAGCCTCGAGTGAGGCTAAAATAATTACTAGATTTTTCAGTCGCAAAAACTACATTAGTAGCTGAAGAGTACATTGTCTTGCACCTGTTCTCTGACTGGTCATGTTGAACGGTGATTCTACTCGAACATGAGAGTTATAATAAATAAATAATAAATAAATAAATAAATATGTTGGGACATTAACACACAGCACCATCTAGTTCCATGGTAAGCTACGAGGCTTGTGTTATGGATCCCAGATAATTGATACACTACATATATATAATTTTAAATACGAGTACATACAAATTATAAATATAAACACCCATGACTGGAGTACAAACATTCTTGCTTATCACACAAATAAATACCCCCAGCGGAACTCGAACCCGCGACCGCTGGCTCAGCATGTATGGGTCACTACAAACTGGGCCAAGCGTGACGTCAGTTAAAGGTGCACTGGTGAGTTCGCACATACATACATGTCTACTGTAATATCTCCCATGCACTCAATGAGATTGATCATAGCAACCAACATCGATTAGAAAATAATTCGTTAATAAAATAAAAACTCTTTAAATAAAGTAAATTTTGATTTGAATATCTACCAAACGCGCAGAGATAATTTTAAAAGCTACAATCAAGCTTTTTCGATATTATATACAAGCAACACCGTATGGCTACACTAGTTTCACAGCATCAGCCCTACTATTGTAGTTTCATGTTCCTAAATCAAAACAAGCCATATGACGTATGAACCATTTGCCTGCGGCGGCCAAATGCAGTGGAGTCGAGTCGATTTGTCACGCGTCCGGACACGACTGGAGTCGATCCATCTCTGTAATACCTACAACATGGCTCTTACTCGTAGAATTGCTAGAGAAATACGCTGTTTATACGCAAGAAAGCATTGTAAAAGGATATTTACCTACTTCGCAGAAAAAGGGTAATGTGTTCGAGTGTATGTATATATGTCTGCTTAGTTATATGCTACATAATATGTATGTAGACTTGTAGAGCAACATTTTTACGAAATCGGGTTTTTAATATTTTTTAATTAATTAAGTTTATTGTTAAAAAATTTCTATAGATATATATTTTTGTATGATATTCCCTCCGCTTATGTCTTCTTAATCAAGCAACGGAATTTGATACAGTTTTGACTCATAGAATTAGCGACGAACGAGGAAGGTTTGTGTATAGGTATAATTTATAGATATTTTGTATAAAATAGCTTAATTATGATCGTGTTTTGGTAAAATAAACTATTTTCGTGCATTTATACTGCTAACGCTGGCTGAACTTAAAAAAAATGTAAGTCTTAAAATTCCTACCGAAAAATCCGCAATAGCATGTCTATTTCCAAAGGTACACTCACAACAATTATTTTACCATATAAAACCTACTCGAGCAAAGCTAGGGTAAATCTCTAGTACTAAACAAGTACAAATCTACAAATCATTCAAATTTAATGCAAAAACTCTATTCCAATATTCAAATAGCCCCGAAAATAAATGAGAGCTAACTTTTTGAATTTCAAGCGGAACCGCGACCCGAGGGTTATACACTTAGCATGTAAATGCTAGGTGAATGAACTGTATGAAACGAGTGAGGAAAACCGCAAACATATGGAATAACAATTAAAAACACAATATTGTTTAGCTTCAGCATGATCATGATTCATTGGCTAAGAATAAGTAACACACAGTATATAATTTCACTACATTTGCACGTAGCTCCGCTAGCGAAAGTCCTATACATATATTCCTAAACTGCCTCGGTGGTCTAGTGGCTACTATGTACGGCCACCGACCCGGAGGTTTTAGGTTCGAGTCCCAAGCTCAGCTATTGAGTATTTCTGTCAAGAAATTATCAGTAACAGCCCAGAGTTGGGAAGTTGGCGGTGTTTCACCCCCGTGCCTCGGAGAGCACGTAAAGCCGTCGGTCCTGCGCCTTAACTCTCACTGGTCGTGTCGAGCAGTCGTCACACCAGAGTATGAGAGTGACAGGAATAGAGAGTGCACTTGTATCTGCGCTTACACTTATGCACTGTAATATCAACTCCTGCGCAGATGGCTAGTCTCAATGAGATTGGCCGCCGTGGCCGGAATCAGTCGAAGGACATTATTAGTTAGTTTGGTAGTTAAAAAAGAAATACTATTATATACAACAATAACTATTATTATTATTATATATAATTATTATTTAACAAGGAAGATTCCATTAATTAGTGGAAAACATTACAATTAAATTTGATATTTAGGAATACCTAATATTTTGTTTGTTTACGAGTTTTGTGACGACGGTATCTTATTTTTAACGTCACTCAGCGCCACATCATGTTTTAACCTATTTAACTAAAATAGAATCAGCGCATTTTAACGTCCCACTGGTGGGCACGGGCTTCCCTTTAATACGAGGGGGATCAAATCATAGTCTACCACACGGGTGAAGTGCGGATTGGCAGACTGAGGATGGAGAGATGCGAGACCCGGAATTTGGACCCGCTTCACTCGGTTTCCCAAGCGGTAACATGCCCGCACTGGGCTACTACTACCTTAATTACTAAGTCTGTGTATAAGGCTTTGCGATGGACAAATTTTAATATATTTATTACTTACTTTTGTAAGAATTTTTAATTTTGCCTAAAATTAACAACCCTGTGTTGTGGCTTATTTAGTTAAACAACAATTCTTGCTGTACAGCCTAATATATTAGCTGAAAAATCGTTTTCGATGAGCATATGACGACTTACATACATATATCTAAAATATAAACATTTTCATTTTTCAAATGTAAACAATTAAAATTAGGAATAAAAAATAAACCGGAAGTGATTTTTTTTTTAAATTTCACTACCCTTAACCATATAATACGCCATTCATTATAATTCTAAGGCCATCTGTAACATGAGCCAGCTATAACTTCTCGCTGTCAGCCCTATTTCATCCTGATGCATTACCGGAATATTTCTCTAACATCACTAAAATAGATTGTGCCCTTGAAACGTTTCCTTGGGCTACTTGTTTTAGATTTGCTTAGGTTTTGACATCTTTTAAAATACTTTGAGAACCATTTGTTAAGTAGAAATATTGTTATATAAGTTATTTTTATGCAACTTATAATCTATAGGTCCATATAATAAAATTCTGAGTCGAATCTGTACATTAAATATTTTTTGAAAAATCTTATTGAAATAGTCACTATTATCGATACGGAGGTTGAACCTGTAGTTTTTAGAACTTTTGTCTGTCTGTCTATCTGTCTGGGAACCAAGATCACGGGAAAAGCACTGGACAGATTTTGATCAAATTTGGTATGATGATAGCTGGTTATCCGGGTCATCATATAGGATACTTTTTACTGCGGAAAAATATTTTATTTCTGAGAAATCTGAGAAGCGAGGATGAGACACTAGTGATGTATAATTACTATCGAAAGAATATTTTTTCGTTCAAACCAACATTGTAATGTGTCTTTGTTCATTTAAAATTCTAAGTAATGACAAATTTTCATATCTCCTCAAAACAAGCAACACTTCCTTGAATTATGGTGACACATTTAAAAGTCAAATACAGTATTACGCAGTTTATAATTAATTTTCCTTAATTTTCGTTTTCATCGCATTAATATTATAGTAAGTATGTATGTATATACTGAGTAAGAGGAGTCTACAGATTTAAAAATTACTCAGAATTTTGTACAGACTTTGAACCACAAACGAGACAATGAATAATTTTTAATTATTTTTTACATGTACAAAAGAATCCATTAACAATAATATATTTGTTTTCATAATTATAATATTTTCGTATTCAGCCCTTTTTCTTAACGTCCCACAGCTGGGCACGGGATTTCCTTCAATACGAGGGGGATCGGGTCATAGTCCACACACAATGGCCAAGTTCGGGTTGGCGAACTTCACATTTCTTCCGAAAACTTGCTAGGTTCTCTCAGACATGTAGGTTTTTGGACACTAGACCCATTGATGTTTCCCATCACCGTAAGATAAGTCTTACTTGCGAGACCCGGGATTTGAACCCGCTTCATTTGGTTTGCCAAGCGAGCGCATTACCATTGAGCTACCACTGCCTTTTAATAATAATTTAAAAAGGCCAATATACAGTAGAGCTCTATCAGTCTAATTTACACTAATCACATCGGGGTCCTAAAATCGATTCCATCCTTAGACTTGATAAAGTAAAAAATAATTAACAATAAACATCAATTTCCATCAAATTCCCTATTTTACCGCTACAGGAGTTGTTTACGGTCATTACTGTAAATAAAATTCTTAAACAAAAAATTACTGACACAGCCATTTAGGGGTATATTCTAATTTGCCACAGCTCTCGCATCCGGCGCCATCTGCCGCCCGAGTTAGGGTAACCAGCCATTACTATTAATTATGATACATTGCCAAATATCTTACGCAAAATTAATATAAATGCTAACGATCTATTACTTTGTGTATCTTAGTCTTAAGCAATTGTAAATCCTTTTGTCTAGTGTCCAAAAAAAGTGCGTGTATGTACAATTCACACATGGTAGAAGTGAAATTTCAAAAAAATGACCTACGAGAGAATGAGATGAATATAGAGTATCAGGAGTATAAGAATAATTATAAGGTTTATTTTTTTATAATATTTTTACCAAGTTTAAAAGTTATTTTACATTTTATTTGACACAAATTTACATTAAATATTATTCAGTAATTAATTTTATTATTTTTCACTTCTTGTGTAATGTATTCTATCTCAAATAACAACGGTTACTATGGCAACATGGCAATGTATTCTATCTCATCCTCTCACCGGCTTAATCCTATATTTATGTGTTTCCTATTTTTAGTGTTGCATTTCCGTTTCATCAGTTTCAAATCACAGCGATTCTAAAGAAGTTTCACTTCAAAAAGTGATAACTTGACAAAAAGTATCTAAAAGTAGCCTTTATTTATTACTTTATTCAGTACTTTTCACCTATAAACTGTACGCAAAAATGATTTTTATCAGATGCTCCCTTATTAGAAGAGGACAAAGTAACAAACTCAAAATGTTGTTTATATTACACTAGCGACAAACCTTCGCTTTGTTTGAGCGCTTCTCTAATTAACCTACGCTTGATTATAATCTATTAGTGTACAATTTCATTCAAATCCTTCTGTTTCAGCTGGAATGAGTAACAAACACACAAACACACATACATACAAACTTTCGCAGTCCGATTGTTAGATTATTGGGACCCACCCTAACTAAGGTCATCTGTACCACAACATCCGAACTAAATGCATGGTAATCCTATCGACAACGTCGTGGTGTCCCATTTCAAGTGCCAAGCGACATTTACCCTCGACAGCCGACGCGGGGTTGATAGACTGAATGCAACACACACTCATCTTCTCGCGGTCACATAACGTAAGCAATAAACAACTTAGATGTTTGAAGGATTCGTTTAGAAACTAATTTTGTTGACAAGTAAGACTAATTTAAACACAGTTTTAAACGTCAAGTTTACAATCAAAAGAAAATATCTAAATATATAATAAAATTTTAATTGAATCGAATCTGTACATTAAATATTTTTACGAAAATCTTATTGAAGTAGTCATTATTATCGATACAGCGGCCGAATGTATAGTTTTTAGAATGTTTGTCTGTCTGTGTGTCTATCTGTCTGGGAACGCATCACAAGAAAATCAAAAATAGATAAGTAAATTAAGATTATGATCGCATTTCGGTAACATGGCGACCACGAGCCTAATAAAATCTATATTATTTATTATAGTTATCTATCTAATTTTATATCGCGTGTATTTTTTAGTTAAGCGTTCTACCTCCCCACAAGTGAAATACCCGCATAGGCAAGTCCCAAGGTAAATATATATTAGATCCTGTCAACCGATTGATATAAATGAGCACTAACTAAATAATTTATACATAATATTATTTATTTGTAACCAAGCCGAATCTGTACATTAAATATTTTTTGAAAATCTTATTGAAATAAACATTATTATCGATACAGAGGCGAATCTATAATTTTTAGATTTCTTATCTGTCTGTCTGTCTGTTACCGCATCACAGAAAAACCACTGGAGGGATTTTGATGAAATTTGGTAAGGTGACAGCTGGTCATCCAGGACAACATATAGGATACTTTTTACTGCGGGAAAGTATCTCATTTCTGAGAAAAAATACAAAAACTGCAATGTAAGAGTATACTAATATGTTAAACCTAAGATTTTGGTTTTTGGTCATCTGAACGCGAGCGGAGCCGCGGACTTGAGGGCCAAACAGTTTACATCGCATACAAATAAAATAAATTATACCTACATATATTCTCAATCCTACAAATTCTACTTGTTCCTTGGGATTCGTCTAATTTGTTTAAATTAGACGAATCCCTAATATAATATTATATATATATATATATATATATATATATATATATATATATATATATATACACTTTTATATAATATAGCTTTTTGTCGCGTCTCCGCTTGCCTAATTTTTTTATGTAGGTACATATATTTCATTCCTGAGTTTATAGCGAGATATTGATATCCTATAACCTTCCCCAATAAATCTGTTACAAATAAATAAAATCGAAGTGTCTGTTTGTAATGTTAAAGTAAAAGCTTTTTATTATATGCATATGAAAGTATACGGTAGGTATTTATAAGGGAAAAACATTTTTTTTTTAATTTTTATCTATCTGTCTATTTGTTCCGGCTGATCTTCGAAACGGGTGGACCGATTTTGACGGAACTTCGGGGATAGCTTATTTTAGAAAAAGAATTAGAGCTCCACGAAAAAAAATTCAATCTCATAATTTTACAAATCCCGCATACCTAGGGAAGTCTCTAATAAGCTATAAAATATTTTTTTTTTACAAACAAACAAACAAAAAAATACAAACTCTTCAACTTTTTACTGTTAGTGTAGATCTATTAATTTTCTAAGTCATTTTAGAGGATTAAGTTATGAATCTTTGCCCCTAAGGAGAGACCTAACAGTAAATCATCGCTATCTTCATATAATTTCAAAGGTATTAAGAACATCATATCTCAGACTTAAACTTAAAAGCGAGATTTAGTTTGAGGTGTACAAAATTGAACAGCGGTTTAGCGCAGTGGCTATAATGTAAACTAAAGCGGGAGATCATAGGTTCATTCCTAGGTCAAATTTTTGTATTGATGGTCAAACTTTTGCGAATGTGAAAATATGCTTGTAATGCTGTCTTCTAAAACATTTCTTGTATAAAAACATATTCTATATACTATAGTAAACTATAATATAGAGTGTCTTGCAATTTTTTTCTGAGATGAAGTAAAATTGTCGCAGCTATTGAAAGTAAATATTTCTAATATATGATCATATTAAGTATTTAAGGAGGCTTGACGTCAGGCAGGCGGCCGGTCGTAAAGCTTTTGCCAAATCCTATCAGCAGTATAGAAAATGTACTGCGCCGACCTCAACTGATTGGGAAATGGGCAGGGAGAAGAAGAAGATCATATTAAGTATTTTTATTAAAAAAAAAAAACATGTAAATCGGACAATACTTCTGGAGTTACAAAGCCACAAACAGATCTACAAATACAGAATTATCATCCTATTTATATTACAAATACGAAAATTAGTGAGAGTCAGTAAGTGAGTAACTTAACTAGTCTACACTTTTTTCGCTATGTCTGTTATCTTTTCACGCTCAAACCGCTGACCACATTTCAATAAAATTTGGCAAAAACATAGATTGCATCTTGGGAATGGACATAGGCTATAATTGATCCCCGACCTACTTACCACGCGAGCGAAACCGCAGACAAACACTAGCCATGTATAAAAGGAAAGGAAACAAGTTGAAATTAGATGCTTCAGTTTAACAGATCCAGGCATCGGATGAATGACCTACATCGACCGGAATGCAGGAGGCCAGCGCGACCTTTCCAGTCCAAAGGTCAATACACTAGCCCTAACTCCAATTGGAATGTAATGAGAAATCGTTCTTTATAAATTATTCTAGCCTTTGACATCTTGAACTTTTCAAAGTAATATAGCTCCTGATGTTATTATTACGATTATAATAAAATTTATTATTGTAAGTTTTTAAAATAAATTGTATTTGCTACGACTTATGAATTGTGGTAAAATGGCATTGTATTTGTACTGTATTTTGTTATTCTTAAGATAGTGGGTTTGATTCCGGTTGGGGCTAGCTTTTTGTCGTCAACATACTATACAAGGGTCAGACATTTGCTTACTTCTTAAGTTTATTTTAGTTCAGCCAAAAGTATGCACAATACATATTATACACATATTATGCCACACATACAGAAAGTACAGTACCAATAATTATTATTTTTCATTACGTGGCCTTAAGTTCTGTCACCTGTTGTAATAAAAACCAAAATTTTGAATTAAATTCATAAGTCATATTAAAAACTTGCGGCTCACCCTCGTTTCACTGGGAATCACCTCTAGAAAAACAAAAACAAATTATCCCACGGGAGCTGTACATTTTTCCGGGATAAAAAGTCGTCTATGTGCTGTTCCAAACTATAATCTATTTCTGTACCAAATTTATCCCAAATCCGTTCAGCCGTTCTGGCGTGATTTAGTAACAAACATCCAAACATCTAAACTTTCACATATATAGTAAAGATAACTATCACATTGTAATGATCCTAAAACGTTAACATTCGATAGTAAATTTCAAATCAAAGAGATCAATTTATTACCTCAGTAATCTCGAGCACTTATAAATATCATGAAGTGACCGTTTATACAACTTGCAAGGTTGCTTAAAATTATCTTCTTACAAATGAAATGGACAATTTATTAATATTGTTATATAGATAACTGAACAATGTATTCTATACCGTTGCACAATACATCCTAGCTCTGGCATCAGCCTGAGGCTCTACCCTCTAATGGGTGAAGAGAAAACCGACTCTATCACTATATATGTAGAGTTCAAATTCGAATATCAATAACGTGATCGACTATCTGCTTTCAACACTAAGAACTATACCGAGTACAGTCACGAGCGACATAAATAATACTAAATCTCAGAGCACATCAACGAAAATGTTTGAAGACAATCAAAATTGATCTTTATTTTATTATTATAAAGTATAAAATCATAAATTTTGGTGTATAGACCCCGAAATGCGCGTGAGCGTTTAAAGTATACTCGCCTACGTAAGAGAGAAAGAGATGGACTTGGGTTGTTTTAGTGATGTGCGGCAAACGTTTAGTCTATTCCACAGAATTTAAAAGCCGATATTTCTAATTGCAATATTATATACAACTAGCTTATCACCGCGGGTCGGCTCGCGTGATACGTCAATAAATAATGATTACGTATTTACTTAGGAATAAAAAACACCTTGGCATGAAAGAAAGTGTTTACAATGAAATCTTTAGTTTCACCAATTATCCTCAACACACAGACAAACCAATTTTAATCAGCCATAGAATATGTAATAACAAATGTTAGCATTTCATACAATTTAACAATTCTTATAAATCAATTGTTTCACATAAATCGGTGTATAATAATACATATAATATATTTTTGAGTTTTACATACTCTTGATAGTAAAAATTATTTTTATAAGCAATACAAGAGACGTACAAACAGACAAACAATTCTAACTACATTTCGTATTTCCAATAATACATTATTCAATATTAAAAATCTTGAAATAAGTATAAGCTTTTTAAAATAAGAACTCCTTTTTCCTCACAATTTTATTCTGACAATGGACATAATTTATTCTGCTAGTGCAGAAGCTAAATCAGTTTTCTTATCGAATGACCTAATTAAAATTGCAGTTGAGTCCGTTAAAAGCTCGTCTCGCTGAGCTTATCTTATCTAATATAGTGCATAATGGAATATACAATATGTTTGTAATTAAATGTAACAAAGGAAGTAGATTATTGTCATTACATCAATTAAAAATACGCGTAGCACTTGTATTGTCTGCTTTATTGAAACAACTATTATGTATGGTAAAGTCTGTATGTGTGAATGTTTGTTTCTCTTTCACACTGAAACGGCTAAACCGATTTAGATCAAAAATATACTAAAAATATATAGACCATGACATGGAGTGACATAAAGAAAAGCTACTGTTGGGGCCTAGAAATGCGCCTTAGAGACAAGTCTCTTATACGTCATTTTACAAAAAAACTAGCAACGCGTTCTTACTTCACTCGTATGTTTAATACATTCTGGACAAACCTCGGTAACTATTAATACATTTAGTGTACCGAAAAAAGTAGCTTTTATCCCATTCCGACGCATATAAAATCGATCACATTAACCACTGATACGAGACAAAAACAAACAAAAAAAAATACTGATACAATTATCATTTCTAATAATAATAAGAATTTGTATAAAATACTATATAATTAACATAGAATTAATACTAATCTATACTAATAAATAGAGAGCCGATTTTTTTTGTTCGGTTATACAGCGATAACTACTGAACCGATCGGAACAATACTCGTACCATAAGATGCAGCGTGTTTCGGAGAAGGCTTTAGTATATGATATGTTGGTGATTAATGTACTATGCGGGCGGAGACGGAGGAAAACGCTAGTTATGTCTACATATATTGGCTAAAACCGTTAAACAAGAGTACATCACTACTCTTGGTTTGAGTAAACTCTGGATGAATGGCGCATACGCACGAATTCTTTACGTGAGACAACAATAGCCCTCTCACTCTCACCGTTACCGTAACGTCGAAATCTTTGCTTTTGAAGATTAATCGTTTAACAAAACGAAATCTTTTCTATTGAAAGATGAATTGAAGATCATATTTAGTAAATGAGTTATATTTTAAAGAGACTCGAGCATAATACGATGCGTGTTTTTGTGTGAAGGCTTAGTTGTAAAAAATAACATTATATCTGTCAGTTTGTGTGTTTATAGTCTGAGAATTATTTCTCGATTTTTATCGTGTAGAATATTCCTAAGTCAGGTTTTAATATAAATTTAGTTAGATAATCTTGTATTTTAACAGTTACAGTATATTAGGTAGAAAAAGCTTAAGTGAAGCGAAAAGTACTTGTGTTCAGCCCTTTTGAATATCTCATTCATGTGTAAGGCAGTGGGGCAAAGGCCTGCCTTCAATGCAAGGGGGATCAGGCTATAGTGCACCACGCTGGCCACATGCGGGTCCACGAACTTCACATATCTTTCGAAAACTTGCTAGGTTCTCTCAGACATGCTAGGTTTCTTCTTAAATCACATGGTTTAATATATTTTTTTACCTAAAAATAAATTACAAAAGTACACGCATGATATGATAATTTATTGAGTAGCTAAGAAAAAATATTTTTTTTATATTTATATATAAAATTAATTACATGTCCTAGTGACTGACTGAAACCAAGTCACGTGTATCAGAGGGGCAAAAAAGTCAATATAAATATATAATTTGTCCTTAATGGAAATCAAACCTACAAACTCTACTCACATACAAATATTACATATATTTGTATGAGACAAGAGTCTACACATATCTATGTTCTATACTCTATAGACCTACTTATGTAGGAAATATTATAAAGAGGAAAGAGTTCTTTGTTTGTTTGTTCGTACCGAATAAGCTCCGAAACTACAGAACCGATTTAGATGAAATTTTGTAAAAAGATAGTTTGAGACCCTGGAAAGCACGTAGGATACTTTTTATTCCGGAAATCATGCCTTAAGGAGGAAAAATGGGGATGAAAGTTCGTATGAGGAAGCAAGCTAGGCACGAACCCTAGCGAAGAAAGGGTGAGTCGCTAGTATATTATATATCTACTCAAAAAACCAGAAGATTCAAAAGCTATCCATCTCATTCACACATTAACATAAACAAAGTTTTCACCGGAACAGAGAAATATATGAAAATACAGATACAAAAATACAATACATTACGCGACAGTAATTTACTTACATTTCCGTAATATCTGAAAAGGCGTGAGCGCGGGGCAATATTGCGATATGAATCACAAACAATTTACAGCTGTAAGTGCCGTTTATGATATGAAAAAGCTTCGAATTTATAAATATATTTCTCAAACTAAGTAATAATATAGACAGAGTGTCATAGAACTTAACATGAAGTCAAACAATCAATATCTACATATAATAAAATTCTGATTCAAATCTGTACATTAAATATTTTTTGGAAGATCTTATTGAAATAGTCATTAATTATTACATCAACTCTATCGACGGAGGTCCAATCTATAATTTTTAGAATTTTTGTTTGTCTGTCTGAGAACGCATCATGAGGAAACTACTGGAGAGATTTTGATGCAATTTGGTATAATGATAGCTGTTTATTCGGGTATAAAATATCTCATCTCTAAGAAATCTATACTAAACATTAAAACATAACTAGGGACGAACCCGAGTGGAGAAAGGGTGAGTCCGATACCTATACATATAATATCCATACAATACCATCACACGAAAACCAGTAACAATGTAGCAGTAAAACTTCATTTAATAAATAACACGTCAAATCCAATAACACCTAGTCTCTAATCCTGAAGTATAGCCCCATTCATTCGTGTTCCTGATCAAACTTTTGATATCCTGCCCTATACAGAGTCTATACTACATTGTGCGTGAGAACGGGTGTGATTACTATATTTTGACTGGAATCAAAGGCGCCGCGAGGGACGTTTAATCGCCTTTATTTGAACTCTACCCCACCCATCATACTTAATTCACTTGTTAAGCTGACGCCAGTCGAAAAGCGTTTTCGCGGCGGTTACAAGTATACACTCTAAATTAACATATTAGGATAAAGTAAATATTTACCCACTAAACTGAAAACCCGCAAGGGGGTATTCTAATGTAAAATATTAGTTGATTATTTTTGACGACACGTTTGGTTCAGTTTGTAGTGACCCTACTTACTGTGCCAGCAGTCGCGGGTTCGAGTCCCGCTGGGGGCATTCATTTGTGTGATGACGAATGTTTGTACTCCAGTCATGGGTGTTTATATTTATAATAAGTATGTATTTTAAAAAGTTATATATGTGTAGTGTATCAACTATCTGGTATTCATAACACAGGCCTCGCAGCTTGCCATGGAACTAGATGGTGCTGTGTGTTAATGTCCTAACATATTTATTATATAAAACTATTTTTTCGAATTTATTTAGATTTTTGTTTCCCGACATTTTAAATGCTTTACAGTAACCATGGTCATGGAGAGACTATACGCCGTATGGTGGGTTTCATGAATCACGGCCCACAACAACTTAGGAGGTGTGTGAGATACTCAAGTATCTCCCGTGTAATTCTTAAGACATTCGAAATATCGGGTAACAAAAATCTAAATAAATCCGATAAAAAAAAAAAACAAAAAAATAGTTATATTTAAAATTAGTTCAAATATTCGCGTGAATCTAAGTTATATTTACATCTTGTTATATTAAGCAATTATAAAAAGTTTTATGTGTACATATATATGTATATATATATATATATATATATATATATATATATATATATATATATATATATATATATATATATATATATATATATAAGCAATATAAACAAGTTGTTTACATTTTAACAACTGTAACAACAAAAGAGAATTCTTCAATGGAAATACTTAAATACACAAAATAAGCAATAAAATAAATCATACGAGTGAGTATCGCTTAATAAACCACTATGTTGGACGCGTACCAAGTCTCCCATTCTGAGAAAACACATCAATATCGTATGGTACTTATTGTTATTTATTATTTATAATTTGATAAATATTGTAATAAATCGGTTGTTCAAATGTGAAGAGGCAAATGCGTTTTATTATTACTTCTCATATACTAGGTACCTACTGTATATCAGTAGATAGCAGTGGCGAAGAGTGAAATTTTAGCAGAGGTAAGCCGTTCCAACAATATTATACAATTTTTATATACGTATTAATGCAGAAAGAAATAAAGTTATTATATATATATATATATATATATATATATATATATATATATATATATATATATATATATATCCAAAAGAACATTTTACATTCAAAAAATTAAATGTATGTAAAATTATAGCAAAATACAATTTAAGGTAAGACGTCTTGTATGGACCCTTTGCCACTGTAGGTAGATAGTAAATCGATATATTGTGTAAAATTTTACATACAGCTCTCTCCTTCTTCTACTAGGAAAAACACGGGACAGTAGAATAAATAATAATCTATTATACAAGTTTTAACGAATGTAAAGTCCAAAGTTTTTAACGGCTAAACAGATTTTAACGAAATTTGATATAATGACATAATATAACCATATTATATTCATAAAAATGTCAAGAAAAGCTGGACCATAAAAAGCATTCTTTTGTGTAATGGGCACGAATGTTTGTACTCTAGTCATGGGTGTTTATATTTATAATATGTATGTATTTAAAGCTATATATGTATAGTGTACCAACTTTCTGGTATCCATAACACAAGCCTCGTAGCTTACCTTATTTATTAATTAAACTGTTTAAGCTTGAAGCTCTTATACTAAAACAATAAAAACGCGTACCGTGTGGAAACCCCATAACAGATACAGAACAGTTGACGAAAGGGATTTACCGATCAACATGGTATTGATTTAAAAGTACCTGTCGAGAGACAACTTGTACGGATCAATGAAAATAATGGAAAACTTTTACTTTAACAAAACTAACGATATTACTAAGAAGCCTGACCTATAGCTATATATACATATAATAAAATTGTAACTAAGCCGAATCTGTATATTAGTTATTTTTTGGAAAATCTTATTGAAATAAACATTAGTATCGATACAGAGGCCGAAACTAGTTTTTAGAATTTTCGTCTGTCTGTCTGTCTGTTACCACATCACAGGAAAACCACTACAGGTATTTTGATGAAATTTGGTATGGTGATAGCTGGTTATCCGGGTCAACGTATAGAATACTTTTTACCGCGGGAAAATATATCATCTCTGAGAAAAAATACAAAAACTGTAATGTAAGAGTATACTTGTATGTTAAACCTAAGATTTTGGTTTTTGGTCATCTGAACGCGGGCGGAGCCGCGGGCAATGCTAGTTTATAAATATGTACTAATGTTCGTCCAGTGGCCTAAACTCAACCATAATCATTATTGAAAACTTTAGGAAAACACATATGAATAGAATTTACTTATCTATACACAATAAATAAATGATTGCAATTTTTTTATAGATATCGCTAAAACTCGCTATATAGCTACTGATTAAAAATAACAAGAAAATCGTTTTACTGAACTGTTTTGTCATTGCCTATTTATATATTTAAAGAGATAATTGACGTATCTATGATTAGTTTTAATAATTTTACTGTTATTAGTGACATTAAATTTTTATCGATTTTTTATAATACTATTTTTAAGACATTCATTAATGAAACCTATAATTCATTATTAAATAATTATATACATTGGTCAAAAACGATTATCTATATTATCTAATATAAAAACCAATGCCGTTCGTTAGTCTCGCTAAAACTCAAAAACGACTGAACAGATTTGAATAATTCTCTTTTAGTTTTGTTGGGAGTGGTTTAAGTATTAAAAAATAGGGAAATCCAAAAAAAAAACAGCTGAAAAATCGAAAAGTTCAGAGCTGTTTATTTTGTACCTATTTATGTATAAATATATAGTCTATCTATTCCATACTAATCGTTAAAACTTAACTAAAGACGAAGCCGAGCGAAGCGAGGGTGAGTCGCTAGTTATTAATATATAATATATAATCAGTATATCGTTTGATATACATACAAAAAATTACGATATCATTTCAATTTATTTTCTTAATTAGAATTAGCGACCATATTTTGCGTGGAATAATGCGAAACAAAACCGCATGAAAACTCGAAAACACGCGTTTTCCCAGACATAAAACTGATCTAGATCGATTTATCGCCCCCAAAACCTCTTGTATACTAAATTTCATGAAAATCGTTGCAGATCGTTTCCGAGATTCAGATTATATATATATATATATATATATATATATATATATATATATATATATATATATATATATATATATATATATATATACAAGAATTGCTCGTTTAAATATATAAGTTATATACTCGTATGTATATGATAGATGAATTGCTCATTTAACATTAAAAGAATTCATCAATCTCATTAAGATGATGATATTATAATAGTATAAGATCATCGTCTTCTAGTTACCAGATTAAAAAGTCCAATGCGGATATCGAATTTGTGACCTCAGCCATGATAAAACTCGCTAATGACCGTTGGTTGACTCATTGACGTCGTCAATATATATATATTATATAATTTTGGTAATAAGAGATAAAATTAACATAATAGTTATAAAACAGTTAATATTTATCGACCGACTTCAGAAAAGGAATAGAAGAAGGTCATATGTATCTTCGCTCAGACAATCTTTTAGTTCTTTTTTGTGTTTTATTTTATGTTTTAGATCAGCCGGAACAAACAGATAGACAGACAGACAGACAGACAAACAAACAAACAATTAAAAATGATTTCCTTATCGTAGTACCGTATATAATTTTATATGCATTTAATAAACAGCTGTTCTTTTGACATTACAAAAAGACACTTATATTTATCTGTATAGATAAAATATAAAAATTGTAACTAACTGATTAATAACGAGATGGGCAGTGGTAGCCCAGTAGTAACGCGCTGGAGGGAAATGGGAAACGAGTTCAAATCCCCGGGTTGCACGCCTCTGATATTTTCCTGTGCGTATCCTTTTCAACATGACAAGACAAGTGGTAATGTCTTATGTAATGAAATATAAAAGATCTTTCTATCTTTACACTATAGTAATCTTGATCTTTTATTTACAGAACAGCCAATAAACTAAATGAAAAAAGCTAATCTATACATATAATGAAATTCTGAGTCGAATCTGTACATTAAATATGTTTTGGAAAATCTTATTGAAATAGTAATTATTATCGATACAGAGGCCAAATCTATAATTTTTAGAATTTTTGTCTGACTGTCTGTCTGAGATCGTATCGAGAAAACCACTGAACAGATTTTGTAGAGGTATGATGATAGTTGTTGATCCCGGTCAACATATAGGATATTTTTAACTGCGGGAAAATATTTCATCTCTGAGAAATCTATACTAACCGTTAAAACAGACCTAGGAACGAACCCAAGCGGAGCGAGAATGAATCGCTAGTTTTCATTATAAACGGTGAAAGCAAAGTCATTCGCGTTTTACTTGCCATTAACAACAAGATCATATTTAGTTGTAATGAAATAAATAATAATACAGACGCAAGCAAAACCACTAACAGCGACTAGTTTAAAAATAATCTTCCCCTAACAGGTGGAAAAGTTGATATACACCAACACGAGCTATGGCAATGAGGAGGGTCCAAGTTGTTGCCTAAGAAAATCAATACTTACGTCTCCCGGGAGGATTTGTAAATAGTAAAACGTTTTAAGTGCGGCACCAACATGAGGTGAGATGAGGGCCTTTTCAAATATATCCTGGAAGCCACTTATTTTTTAAGTACATTTCTTTTCACTACTTTTAAATCAATTTCCAGTATTTAAGCTTACATATATATAATGTATGTATTTAAGCTTACATATATTAATAAATGAATTTTCCATATAATAAGTCAAATTTTCGCGTAAATCTTAAGAAATATTAAAGTGTTTAAATATGATTTCATTAGAACTCTTAGCAAGCAAAACTTAACACCATTAAAAAATTACATTCAAGATTCAACCAAAATTCAAGCTAACATCCTAAATGAATAAAACGGATTATTTCTAGTTACACAAACTCAAAGCATATTCATTTACTAACTTCTATTAGTGTTTCTCGCGCAGAAATTTTAAATCTACTATAAAATGTAGAGCTCTTTTTCATCCAATGGAAGACATCGGTAGCCCAATGGACGCGGTCGCTTGGGAAACCAAGTGAAGCGGGTTCAAATCCCGGATCTTGCACCCCTGATATTTTCATATGCGGGGAAGAAAAACATCGTGAGGAAAAAATCTACATGTCTGAGGGAACCTAGCTTTTCGAAAAACATTTGAAGTCCGTCAACCCACAATTGGCCCGCGTGGTGGATTATACCCGAATCCCCTCATATTGGCTCATGCCCAGCAGTGGAACGTTAAAAAAAAGGTATGAATACATAAACATACAAAATATTGGTTTTATTTATAAAACTTAATTATAAGTATATATCAAATACTCTAAAGTTCAGACATTTCTTATAGTAAAAATTTCAAATATATTATGCTTTGTTTAAATTGACTGTTACAACCACTTTTGAGTCGACAATTTCTTATTTACTTATACTTTTATATTTACTAAAGTCAGTGATGTCCGTCCGTGAGAAATATGCCGCTGGAATGCAGTTCTGCTAAGGAGAGCTAGCTAGAAACTGAACAGTCACTCATTTAAAAAGTTACATTTTATAATGTATTTATCTATACAAATAAATAAAATTCATACAAATAAATAAAAATGAAGTGTATGTTTGTAATGTCAAAATAACTTTGGTTTTAACTCAATGCATATAAAAGTATATACGGTGACTACTTATGACAAAAAAAAAACAATTTCAAAATTTTTTGTCTGTCTGTTTTTACGGTTAAACTCTAAAACGGCTGAACCAATTTTGACGGGACTTTCACTGGCAGATAATTGATGTTATAATGAGCAGAAATAGAATCAGGGTTCCGCACAAAAAACGTAAAACCCACGAAATTATGAACACAATCCAATTTAAATAGAAAAGTATTTATTATTATGGTAGGACCTTAACACACAGCACCATCTAGTTCCATGGTAGGCTACGAGGCCTATGTTATGGATACCAGATAGTTGATACACTACACATATATAACTTTAAATACATACATATTATAAATATAAACACTCATGACTGGAGTACAAACATTCGAGATCATCCCACAAATGAATGCCCTCAGCGGGACTTGAACCCGCGATCACTGGCACAGCAAGTAGGGTTACTAGAAACTGAGCCAAGCGTGCCTTCTAATTAAATCTATGTTTAATAATAAAATAATAATTGAATAGTAGTTTGTAATTTAAGCTACATTTTTTTATTATTTAACTCAATTCAGTCATACAATAATTTAATAATCAAAATATAGTAACGTGTTCAATTTTCAATATGTGTGCACAGATTCTAACTTCACATTAGACAGTGCTCGCTCTAGCGTCCGATAGTACTAATTCATTTATCCTCTCGGCTAGATCGAATTGATTGTAACAACATCCAGGCAAAGACTCTACAAACATTTGACTTGGCTCTATATCTAAGGTTTCTACGTTCAAAATTAATTTCATGCCTAACTAGCCAGTATTTTTATATTTTAAATAAAACTATCTTTTCGGACTTTTTCGTGGATTCATTTTTATTTTCATTGTTTCTAATAAATACTTAAAAACATATGAGTAAGGTTTTGTCAATCCCACAGCAAATGAATCCTATTAAGACGATTCTATGTCGAATACTAGCGTTGGCATTGTCATCATATTTTTACATCTTTTAATTTAAAATATCTATATTTATTATAATGAATTAAAATAAATAAATTAAAGAGGCAATAATAATGTGTTAAATAATAATAATTTATTAAATTGATTTATATAAATACGACGGAATTTATGGCAACATTCTTTTTTTTTTTAATTAATAAAAATGTATGTGACATAATTGTCATATTGACAGGTGTTAGAGTGCGAATAGCGGTCCGTGCTATGCTAACATATCAGAAGTGGAAATGTGAATAAAATGGAAGAAATATGAAAAAAGTGGAGTACTGTCATAGTGATAGTGTTGAAAAATAGTATTCAAGAACTGAAGCCAGAACTATGTGTACTGCGTGTGTTCCTGAACCACCATAAGGGGTTGTTGCGAGCCGGAAGTATTAAAACATCTGTAGTGCAGTAGACGTATTTTGATTTCCGAACTCAGAACTCACAGAACAACAAACATTTAACATACAGAATTTTTTTATAAACATGTGTGTACTCAGCCCTTTTTAACTTCCTAATGCTGGGCACTGGCTTTCCTTCAATACGAGAGGAATCAGGTCATAGTCTACCACGCTGGACGCGGACCAAGTGCGGGTTGGCGGACTTCACATGTCTTCCGAGAACTTGCTAGTTTCTCTCAGACAAGCAGGTTTCCTCGCGATATTTTTCTTCGCCGTAAGACAAGCGGTAATCATGTTGGAAATTATTATAAGCATATATGTTTTACCTTACAGATTCGTCAACGTCATATCTTAGATAGAAATTATTACTGATTGATTGATTTTCATCTTAGTAATAAAAAAAATTGTATACAAAAATATTTATTATCTATTGTTTAACAAATTTCAAATAAATATTTCTCTACATCCATATAAATTCCAGTAGATAAATTTAACATCGCAGTTCGACAACATTGTACACAAGTAGTCAGACGGTTAACAGCTGCAATAAAACCCATCGCATTGTATTTCATATAAACGTTAACTCGTTTCATATAAGTATTACCGCAGGTCTCGATTGTATAGTTAGCATAAAGTTTACCGAAAATATTACCATGAGTTAAGAAATTGTAAGAAATTGAATATTACTACTAACAAATAAAAACAATTATATACTAATATACTCTAGTAAAACAAAAACGAATCTGTCCCACGGGAACCGTACATTTTTCCGGGATAAAAAGTAGCCTATATGTTATTCAAGACTATAATCTATCTCTGAATATATAAAGTAAGATTTGAAAATATAAATATAAATATGTTGGGACATTAACACACAGCGCCCTCTAGTTCCATGGTAAGCTACGAGGCTCGCGTTATGGATACCATATAGTTGATACACTACATATATGTAACTTAAAATACAAACACATTATAAATGTAAACACCCATGACTGGAGTACAAACATTAGTGCTCATCACACAAATGATTGCCGCCAGCGGGACTCGAACTCGCGACCGCTGGCACAGCAAGTAGAGTCACAACAAACTGAGTCAAACGTGTCGTGAAAAGCTAATAATAATCATATGCCGCGTATCTTCATAGAATATCTCCCTCGATTCAGAATCTTAGTATGTTGTGGGAAAAAATCCTTGAAAATTTCTCATGTTACTAAGAAAATTCATATTTTCCTATTATGTAAAATACATATCCCTGAGGGTTTAAAAAGGGGTGAAAAAGTAAGTATAGAATATACTAAATATACAAGTACTTTACTTTTATACAAGTGAAGCTACGAGAATATCCTTTTTATGTATGTAGACAAACTATCAGACGAACCCATATTTATAAGCTTATAAGGCCCGCGCACACTATTGACTTTCTATTAAATTAAATCGCTTTCATAATTAATCAGTATAAAGCTATGTCTATATTACTAACCCGGTATGCTAATAGGAGTCCGTCAAACCGCACTTGGCCAGCATGGCGAACTATAGCCTGATTCCCCTCGCATTAAAGGGAGGTAGTAAGATGTTAAAAAAGGGCTAAATACGACACCGATTTGAAAATTTATTTGATTGTATCTTTATACTAATTATTACATCGATCAAAAAAGTACTAGATACAAAATCAGCGACAAAAAAGGCCCTCACCGAATTAGCGCTCATTCGAACATTCGAGCGCGCTTTTACTATAAAAAAATATGTTTGTAAAAACAACTTTAAGCTTTAAACTTTAGTATTGCATTTAAGGTTCAATTAACTTTGTTTGTATATTTATTTCAACTAGAACAATTACCTAAACACAATTGGTGACAGTTATAAGAGAACTTTTGTACGGGATTGTGCATCTAGTACTTTTTTGATCGATGAATTATATAAAGTATTGCCTATATTAAGTCTGCAGTATGCGAGGACCTTTATCCATATCCAAGGTACCTACGCTCAGTAATGAGTAATATTTACATAGCAATGCGTCTGGGTCAGTCTAGGACATGTTGACGCATGTTTCTTAGAATAAAGTGGAACACTTAATCAACGAACACAATTTATTATAGCATTTTTACCACCTTCAGTTTTATTATTTGAATATATTTTTAGATAGAATTACAATGTAGTTATTTTTTTATTTTTCTTTTAAATATATATTTCATATATTATAATATACTATTAGCAGTTTCCTTCGGTTTCACCTGTCTTTAATGTGAGACCCAAAAAATACTACATATATGCTTCTGGGGTTAAATTAAAAAAAAAACCTGAATAAAACCAATTCATAGCACCTACCGTATGTCATTAGCGGAATAAACTGTCATCAACTTGTTAGCTCTAGTGGTTTAGACTAAGTGATGATGTCAGTCAGAACTAGTAACTTTATGTATAGTACTAGCATTGCCCGCGGCTCCGCCCGCGTTCAGATGACCAAAAACCAAATTCTTAGGTTTTACATATTAGTATATTCTTACATTGCAGTTTTTGTATTTTTTCTCAGAAATAAAATATTTTCCCGCAGTAAAAAGTATCCTATAGGTATGTTGACCCGGATAACCAGCTATCATCATACCAAATTTCATCAAAATCTGTCCACTAGTTTTCTCGTGATGCGGTAACAGACAGACAGACAGACAAAAATTCTAAAAACTATAGATTCGGACTCTGTATCGATAATAATGTCTATTTCAATTAGATTTTTCAAAAAATATTTAATGTACAGATTCGATTTAGTTACAATTTTATTATATGTATAGATGTGTATGTATGTATATATGATACGATATTGTAGATGGAACTAGGCCTATCAAATGTATATAGTTTTTGTTGAGTATAACTTTAAGTAAAATAACTTTTCGCAATAGGAAACTTTCGAAGACACGTTTGGCTCAGTTTGTAGTAACCGTACTTGCTGTGCTTGTGGTCGAGGGTTCGAATCCCGAATTTCAAATTCATTTTTATGATGAGCACGAATGTTTGTACTCCAGTCATAGGTATTTATCAGGTATCCATATAACAGGCCTCGTAGCTTACCATGGAACTAGATGGTGCCATATGTAAATATTCCAACATATTTACTATTTATTATACTTATACTGCTGATATTTAAATCGCTAGACACGATGTCAGAATAATATTCTAAGAACAAATCATTTCCACCATATATACATAGCGAATTAATACGAACGTTGTATATATTCCCGAGAGTATTTAAGTAGGTTAGAGCTTTGCGCAGTGAGGTGCAAACTCTACAAGTTCTTGATCAAAAGCTTTCATCTAAATCATTACTTGTTACCACCAATACTATCTGGCTGAGAGGATTAACAAATTCACTAACGGAGACGATTTTCAATTATACAGATACAGAGGCCCTTTGATAGTTGCTCAATTTGTTATATCTTACATTATATTATATACTTGTTACATAGCAAAATACTAATTAACTAGCGACTCACCCTCGCTTTGCTCGGGTTCGTCCCTAGGTTGATTCCCTATACAAACTTTCATCCTGGATGATATCTGAAACAAAAATATCCTACGTCGTTCCCAGGGTCTCAAACTATCTGCTTACGAAATTTCATCTAAATAGGTCCAATAGTTTTTGAGTTTATTCGTTGCAAGTATACAAAAATACAAATATTTCCTTTTTATAATAGTAATGTAGAAGTATATGTGTGTATGTGCGTGTGTGCGTGTGTGTAATAGAATGTATCAAAAGGTGGCACTGTCTGTATTAAACATTATAAATATAAAAAAATATTGATAAATATAAAAAACACTTAGAGACGCATCCGACCGAGTATTATATACCACGTTTAATGTGCGAGGTTAAAAATTCAATTAATTCAAGTAAGTGACTAATAAGATAAAATCTAAAAGCTAAGTTCGTAATTCTGAGCATTTTATTCATCTATACATATAATAAAATTGTAACTAAGTCGAATCTGTACATTAAATTTATTTTTTAAATCTAATTGAAATAGATATTATTATCGATACAGAGTCCGAATGTATAGTTTATAGAATTTTTGTCTGTCTGTCTGTTACCGCATCACGAGTAAACCACTGGACAGATTTTGATGAAATTTGGTATGATGATAGCTGATTATCCGGGTCAACATATAGGATACTTTTTAACGCGGGAAAATATCTCATTTCTAAGAAAAAATACAACAACTGCATTGTAAGAGTATACTACTATGTAAAACCTAAGAATTTGGTTTTTAGTCATCTGAACGCGGGCGGAGCCGCGGGCAATCCTAGTACCTCATATCAGCTTCTTCTAATCGTCGTATAGATTTGTAAGGTGTATTATATTAAATAATAATACAATAATTTAATATGAATCTGATCTGATAGCAGAGTCAGTAGGTAGATAATGAAACTCTTCAATGTCTTCTATAATCTTCGAGCTTGGGCTCGTTCGATTCACATTGATTAGTTCTTTACAGTTTTCTTTTAGTTTTATCTCAAACTATATTAATTCATATTTTTTTATATTATCTACTGCCTTTGTCTTTACAACCACTACGCTCTTTATATAAAAGAGCACCCTAATATGTTCTAAATTCAGATTATACTCTCCATTTACACACACATATAAATAATAAATAAATAAAAACAAGTTACATCGTAATAGTAAATATAAGCATACATGCGGTACACAATATATATATATATATATATATATATATATATATATATATATATATATATATATATATATAGTGTGCGTAGTGGGTATAATATAAATACATTTAGATGTCTTGGGCCTTCTCGCGAGGTACATCAATAAAAATAATGTAGCTTTATACGAACTTACATTATTTTTAAGATTCTAAAACATTTTTTGTGTCAGTTCAATACTTTCAGTTCCATCACGTATAAACAAACTGATATTTGCACGTTATTTTTTTTTTTATTTCTGTTTTGCGGCTATTTTGTATCACTGCGACCATTTCTGGTCTATTGTGATCGCCGCTATTTTGTACTAGAGTGAACCACTAAACCCTGCTGATGTTAAGAACTGCAGGATTTTCTTAGGGTTACACTCTTTTATTTCATCTAGGCTTGGAAAATGTTTTCCTAGATGAATACTACGTTTGTGCATGAGCGGTCCACATTCCCACAGAAGATGAAGTGGCGTTTCGTCTGCCTCCCTACAGATTCTGCAGGTTCGCGTTTCGCTCAGCCCCATGTTGAACATGTGCTTATTTAAGCAGCAGTGTCCAGTAAAAGCCCTTACTAGTAATCGTAGGGTTTTTCTGTTTAGCCCTAGCATAAGATTGTTAAACCTTTTGTCGTAGGCTCTAATTAGTGCCTTGGAGTGATTCATTCCATTTGATTCAGTCCAGGTCTTGTTCGCAGTCTTGAGACATGCTATCATTAGGGTTCTTTGAGCTAGGCTCTTGGGTATCCCACAGAAGGGCTCAGGGCCCTGCTGCATACCAAGAGCTCCCCCTCTAGCGAGCTTATCGGCACACTCGTTGCCAATTACCCCTGCATGACCCGGTACCCATCTTAACACAGTTTGTTGCTTTTTGCTAAGAGGTTTAGTCGGTCCATGCACTGCTCCACTAACTTTGATGAGACTGTGTTTGAGTCCAGCGCTAGTAGTGCAGCTTGGCTATCTGAATGTATATAGATAGTTTGATTTGTGTAGTGCTTAGACAGGTTAGCTTCTACACATTCTAGAATAGCATAGACTTCTGCTTGGAAAATAGAGGCAAATTGTCCGAGGTGTATGCTTCTGCTGAACTTCGGTCGCTCTCCATATATCCCACAGCCAACCTTAGCTTCTATTTTTGAGCCATCTGTAAACCAGATTAGAGATCCGTTTTTATGGGTTAACTGGCTTTTAGTCCAGTCTTCCCTTGACGGAAATTCAATTGTATAATGCTTTACAAATGAGTGCCGAATTAACATGGCATCAGTCGTCATACCAAGTAGCGGCATTTCATGCAATGAGTCCTGTTATATATGCAATGAGTCATTTCATGCAATGAGTCCTGTATTTGCACGTTATAATAATAATAATAATAAAAATGCTTCCCTAATGTCAATAGAAAATATTTTATCTAGACTAATTACAGAAACTCCCCCCACATTCCTGCAGACGAGGCGAATATCACGTGATACGAATCCTTTATTATCGTGGATGAATTGGAAGTATTTAGCTTGTGAGATATTCAGATTTCTTCGAAACTTGTTAGGGAAATTATAATACGGAATGCTATATCATTTCAAAGTGCATTTTAATTACAACTTTCTAATATATAAATATTTAATTCTTAAATTTTGTATATACTTTGTAATAAATGAACTATCTATTAGACCACATAATATTTGCTTTGGCCTTTTCATTTTATAATAAAAACATGTTTATAATAAAATAGAAATAATTTACGTCAATTTCATAACTTGTCTGTTAAACAATAATAAATCCGAGTAAAAGAACGGCAGTATTCAACCCAGCAGAGCAGAGTATCGACAATTTGACAAGTCTTCTGCAGTAAATCATTAGCTACGCGGGGGGTCGCACACGTGGACCCACCCCTCACCACTATAACTTGAGCTGGACAAAAACTATAGGAAATAATCACTATACAGCCATATATTAAATATAAATGTATACATTAACAAAAATTGAAGCTTAGTAACCTTTTTTGACGAAACAATCCAATTAAGCTAATTTTTATCCATTCAGGTAAATTATAAGAAGTCGTTGAGAAAGTTTATAGTTTAGATAGATATGCATATTATATTACTTTTTCGTGTATAAAAATGTTGTATGAACATAATCAAGCTTTACTATACATTAAAATCGTATAAAATATTGATAAATTTCATTTCGTTAGACAGTGAAATTGATTGACTAAGAAATAATTTCGAAACGCACATAAATAGTAGGGGACCGACGAAAACATAAAAACTCGTAGAAAGTACAAACTAAAGTCCATTAAAACGTATACAAAACTACTTAAATACTGTGTTGTGCCAGAGTTCAAATTAAGCTGGTTATTTAGAGACAACAGCTGTTGAGAGCGTCATAAGTATCTTCAGTTCCCACCGTTTACGTGATCCCTGAAACCACGTACGAGTTTTTTGGAGGGTTGAAGCTCATGTTCTCTAGTTGTTAGTATCCAATCCCCTTCAAAACGAAGGGTGTCCAACTACTTGTTAGTGATGGTTGAATAAATAGTAATACTAGGAAATAGTATAAATTTTATATATGCTACTGTTTTAACGTAATTTTGTCGGCTGTTCGAATCTATGCTTAATGCATTTCGACACGTTTGGCTCAGTTTGTAGTGACTCTACTTGCTGTACCAGCGGTCGCGGGTTCGAGACCCACTGGGGTGCATTCATTTGTGTGATGAACACGAATGTTAGTACTACAGTCATGGGTGTTTATATTTATTTAAAATATGTATGTATTTAAAGTTATATAATATGTGTAGTGTATCAACTATCTGGTATCCGTAACACAAGCCTCGTAGCTTACCATGGAACTACATGGTGCTGTGTGTTAATGTCCCAACATATTTATTTATTATTATTTAATTTATTTTGTCCATTATTTGTAATGATTTTAATACAAAACACATTTTCAAAACGAATACCAATGTTTTATCTTATTTTCTTTCTAGTTTACTAAAGAGAGATATAATGCCGATTTATCGCATAAACCATTACAATTTAACTTGAGAATATAATCAAGTTTTGAACAATATAACTTGTTAAAATTTATAATTGTTAATACTATAACAGTATGTAGACACGAGATTTATTAAAACCAAATTAGCACCCTAGTAAATCTGCAAAGTTTAATTCAAGCGAGCTTAGACATAAGTATATAAGAAGAATTTTCTGCACATGTAACCGCAAACAATGGGTATACGAGAACTTTAATAAAATTTTAATGCAACCCCAATTCCCAGTGCGAATCCACCCACTCACAGACACGTCCGAAAAAATTCAAATCCTTGTACGTTTTGTCGTTGCTCATTCAGAAAACATCCTATTAAGTAATTTTTTCTGCCCAAATCTAATGTCGAGGGTTGCATCCCATATGTGCCTGTGGGACTAAAATCATATTAATGAAAATAGTCTCTAGATGGGCGAAATAGAGTCAAAATTCTGACCGTTCCCGTATCGATGTTCAACAGCTGGGAACAGTGCATTCGATCGACCCTTCACAATATTGCGTAGTAATAATAAATTTTCTAAGCAAGGTATTCTTTGGGGTGCAAAGTAAGGGTTGTTATCGGAACGTTCTTGCGAATCTAATGTCTTTCTAATTGTAACGGTTTCATTTGGTTCAGTGAGCGGATCTTGAGCGAGATGAATACAATCGTATTTTGGCTATACATTTGCCAGTTGGATGTTTGTTTCGCGTTATTTTATTTGTCCATAATTTTTAACTGCATTCACCACATATTTTCAAATCTTCGCTAAACAGAAAACTCGTAAAGAGTTTTAGTTAGTTGTAGTTGGGAGTTGAGTAGCTTATTATAAAATTGTAGCTGATTTCATTTGTATTTAACTAGTTTTTACCTACAGCTCTACTCTACTATACTATGATCTATCTAGAGTAACATATCCTACTGTTAGTAATAAAACTTGCCAAAAGATGGCGCTGCCAATTAAAAATAAATATTCATACTAAATACTCCTTGGAAATTGGGACACACCCAAGCAAAACGACAGTAATTCGCTTATATCAAATAAATAACAACTATTTGTTAATTCAAATACAATATGTATAATTCGAAATAGCCGAAACACGTTTCTATTAATGCAATTATATCTAGAAACTGGTAACATATCTTATTTCAGACATACATTGGCATAGGACAGGTACGGTCAAGATAAATTATATGTTAAACGGTTGATAGCTTTAGTTTTAGTAGAAAAGCATGTAATTGTTAACAAAGCTGGCTATATGAGAAAAGTTTGGTCTAAACGAGAATTGTTGCGCTATACATTCACAGAAATATGTTCTAAAAATTCCTACGTCTTTATAGATGCCACTCAGCATTCCGTGACTGGTTTAAAACGATCCTTCGACTCGATTCAATGTGACGAAAATCAGGTAAAAGGAGTCTGATTCTATATTTTACGTGTGTCTTCGTTACCTGGTCTTCTAACAATGGGGGTGCGAAAGGGGTTTAAGCAAACATTCTTTTGTGTGGAGTTCTCATGGCTTGAAACGTTGCGCAAATAGATTATGGTGTAAGGATAGTCTGCGTGTGACAAAGCTCCACGTCTTTGCCAACCACTTGTGTCGTGTGACACAGATTTTACTTGTTCCTATTATTTTACGGGATTTATATGGAAATAAAGATTTTTATACATAAATGATATTTAAATTCATGTCATTTTTATACATAAAGTATAACATATTCGATTATTTATAAAAATTTTATATAATTATAAAAATTTATTCTACTAAAATATTGGAAGTAATCACCTAACGCATTTTGAAGGCAGAGGAAGAGAGATGAAGTATTTTAGATGGAAAAGGATTTAAGTTCTTTGTGCTAACTAAATTAAAGATTCCATAAGCCTTTCATGTAATTCAATCCCAAAAAATTATAAATGCAAAAGTTTGGATGGATGGATTGTTCCTCAATCACGGCAGAACGGCTGAACGGATCTGGATGAAATTTGACACAGACATAGATTATAGTCTGGGATAGTACATAGGTTACGTACGGTTCTCGCGGAATAGATTTGCTACGGACGAATCCGATGAAAGAGAGGGTGAGTCGCTAGTAAAGTATAAAATAAAAAAAAAAAAACAATTAAAAAGTCAGTTGAAACAATACAAAAAACAGTGAGTTTTGTTTGTTTGTTACTACTTTACACTATAACAAGATAAACGAATTTAATTAGAATTATATACCTGTACATCTGTCTTGCGTCTTAGATTAAACCGTGTAATTTTATCGACGATCCTACCACGTATACGGGAATAAATATTAGCTTTAAAATAATATTTTCCATATAAATAGTATACATAGATTCATATCTACCGTTAATGTTCGCACAAAAGGTGACGTCGCACTCAACATCACTATACAATCCGCATACGTTATCAGGGTGCGTTTTCATTATGCTACGATTATTATATCAGCTCTAGTATTTTAAGTAATACTTTTTTAACAACTCAGAGTGAATATTTTTACATTGGATATCGTAGGTTTTATTCCGATCGAGGATTCCATTGAGTAAGACTCATACGGGTATTATAATTTTCGTATTCTTTTTTTTTCTTTTTTTATGAAATAAATAATAAAATAAATAATATGAAAAAAATAATAATATACAGGTATAGGACGCATTTTTTGTAAAACGAAATATGCGCATGCGTGTGCCTGTGCGTGCGTGAGTGTGTGTGTATGTTCGAGTGTGTGTGTGCGTATATGTTTGTCCTTAACGCTATAACGGCTGTTTAAATAAATTTTAACTTGCAGTCATCGGCTGCTGTAAGATATCTAGGGACGCACACGAGCGAAGCGAGACTAAGTCGCTTGTGTTAAATAAAGAGCTGAACCGTCATAATATCCTAGGGGTATGAGAACAAAGCACAACAATGATCCCTGCCATACTCGCTAATGCGATGTCGCGCTTATGTTCGTACGTGAGCAAATTAAAACTTTCGAGGGCTCGAACTAAATATGAGACTTCAGAATCCGAAGCGACGCGAACGTTGGGGTGTTCTTTTGTATTGTTTGAGAACAATTTTTTATACGCCTTTTTCTGTCTAGATTGTTTTTGAGTTTTAAAATCTGTAAGCTCAAGATATAATATGAAATAAAATACTAATTAAACACAAAAAGTAATAATTAGGTATATAATTAAAAGATATATTATTTTTTTTATAATTTGACTACCGAATTGTCTATCGATTTACATAATATTTAGGTTCCACCTTAGCCATTTGGCTACGAAACCCTAAAAAGCACCCTTTTCTGTTTTTTCAGTAGATTGTGTGAAGAAAATAATCTGTAAAACTACTAAACTAATTTTATATAAATTACATTATATCAGATTAACATGGGCTGTTCTTATTGTAAATTGTTTTATGAATGGAGCAACAAACAAGTACTGACCATAAGGATAAGTAGGTATTAAAAATTATTATCAACACTAAATATTATGCCTTAAACTTTCTTCTTCTAGGATTTTTTCTAATCTTTTTAGGATTTTTTGTAGATTTATTTACATTTTTTCTTCCCGACGTTTCGATAGCTTTACAACAATCACGGGGAGACTGAGTTAGTCTTAATAAAGATAAAACTATTTCAAAACTAAGTATATAAAGTATACAGCTATATAGCTACTACAACTAAGTTTTACAAAACTAATTTTGAATTATTTACAGATTACAGACCCTAAAAATATAACATGTCTATTAAAACTTACGGATTCACATTAACGATGCCCAAAATTCTAAATTGAGTAAAATCGATATTGTCATTAATTATGAATTTCATTGACCTATATAAATAGAACCAAATATTGGGCAGTAAATAAACTTTAGTTTGACAGTTGTAATTGCCTTACTTGCCGGATAGACCAAATGGCTGTTGAAGGAAATATTTTGTTATATACATAAACATATCCGGAAAGATAATTTAAGAATCTTTTGTTTGTTTGTTATCAAAAAGTTTAGAAATTATCAACGAACCTACAACCTCCTTTTTCGAGGTCGGTTAAAGAGAAAGATTGTTAATAGCGGCAAAAATTCCTAAAATCAGGAACAAAGGAAAGAATAATAGCATTTTTTTCATAACGCAACGTCTTAAAATTTGCTATTATATATATATATATATTATATATATATATTATATATATATATATATATATATATATATATATATATAATAATTTATTAAAAAGTTTATTAATTATTGACTATATAACGATTAATACAGGAAAAGTGTTTCATTGTTTTACAATATTTTACAAACCTTGGACTATAACTTTTGAACAAAATATTACTATCGAAATATAATAAAACCGTCGATCCAGCTGTTCCTGAGTAATTAGACGAACTCAGAAGACTATTAAACAAGTTGTTTCGGCTTGTATGTGAGGGATGTTTGACTCTAAAAAAACTCCTAAAGAAATATCTAACCTAAAACTTAGATGTAGGGTAACTAATGTGGTAGTGCTGGCATATTTTTGTAATAAAAATCTTTAAAATAAAAAAAAGTATCAAAACAATTTCATATATAAATACAAAAAAAAACAAGACAGTTCAAGACCTTTTTCTCCTATGTTTATCGACCGATTCACTTTTTAGGGTTCCGTCACCGAAAGGTGCCAACGGAATCCTATTACTAATTCTATTGCCGCTTAAACAAAAAATAATAAAACACAAGAAATATTCTTTAACGTTCGTAATCTATCATCGAAGTTAATATACTACATACATTGAGTAAAAGTCATATGAAGAAAAAGTCCATGTACGATGGTACGGAACCATTCATGTGCCAATTCAACTTGCACTTGACGGATTTTTATATAGCTACTAACAAGCTTTAAATTTATCAAAAAAAAATAATTAAAAACAGTTAGTTTTTTATATAGATAGGTAAATTCTATTTATATATTATGTTTTCCTCAAAGTTTCAATAATGATTATGGTCAAATTCCGACTACTGGGCAACCACTAGTAATTAGTATACGTAAATGGTGCAAACTAGATCTACAGAAATAACTCAGAAATAACCGGATGCAGTCGCAAACAAAAACTTGTATGTTGAGATTACAATACATTTGCACCTGACACACGAATAGAGCGATGAGTGTGAAAGAGATATAACTTCGTTGTGTCAACAACAAGGTATACTGCGCAACTTGATAGCTACATAGCATATTTGGAGATAGCATTGAAAAATGACCCTTATTACTGTGTCATAAAATACATAATTTACTTATATATGCATATGTATCCGGTACTATGATTAGTTTGTCTTGATGTACCAACGATTATGTTAGTAAGGTTTTCATAAATGTCATATTAATTTGTTTTTATTTTTTTTTAACTACCTCAGTGGTGTAGTGGCTAGCATGTACGGCTGCACACTCGGAGGTCCTGGGTTCGAGTCCCGGGTCGGGCCAAGTTTAGTTATTGAGTCTTTCTGTATAGTAAGTCTCAGTAACAGCCCGGAGTTGGGAAGTTGGCGGTGTTACACCTCCGTGCCTCGGAGAGCACGTAAAGCCGTCGGTCCTGCGCCTTAACTCTCACCGGTCGTGTCGAGTAGTCGTGACAGGAATAGAGAGTGCATTTGTGTCTGCGCGAACATTTGTGCACTATAATATCTCTTGCGCAGTTGGCTAGTCTCAATGAGATTGGCCGCCGTGGCCGGATTCGGCTAGGAGAACATCATCATCAATTTATTTTTATTATTTCCCATTACAAACTTTCATCCCCGTTTTCACCCCCTTAAGGAATGATTTCCGGGATAAAAAATATCCTATGCCCTTTCCAGGTTCCCAATCTATCTTACCAAATTTTAATCTAAATCGGTCCAGTAGTTTTTGAGTTTATTCGGAGTTGAGGGAGTTTCGAGACCACACGAAGTCTCGATTTTTTCTCCCGGGACTCGTAAATATAACGAAACTGAAAACTTACTGACTACCATATAAAAACATAAGTAAATTTTCAATTATACTATACTAATATTATTAAAGCTAAAATATAACATATTAATTATTTAATTAAATTAAAACAAACAAATAAAATAACTTTATTAGAATGTACATATAATATGTTACTTTTCAGTAGAATAAACGTATAGTTAAGAACCTATAATTGGACACATTCGCTAACGTATGTAGTAAGCTACACAACTATAGTAACATATAGTAGAAATGTAGAGTCGTTGACTTGTATCATGAACTATTCGTATCTAGATGTTAAGAAACTTGAGTTATGGATAGAGTGTAATTTGCTTTAGGCTTATTAATTGTGCCTTTGTGTAATGCAAAGGCATTATTAATGAGACTAACAGCTTAGCCATTAGCTCGAGACCTGAGACATTTAAAATGACATTTTAACCTACTAAGTACGTAACAATAGTATACCTACAAGTATACATATAAATAAATTCTAACCAAGCCGAATCTGTACATCAAATATTTTTTGGAAAATCTTATTGAAATATGTAGTCATTATTATCGATACAGAGGCCGAATGTATAGTTTTTAGAATTTTTTACTGTTTGTCTGTCTGGACTTATCTATACTTAATATTATAAAGAGGTAAAGTCTGTGAGTTTGTGAATTGTGAGTTTGTGACATTGTAGAGGGTAATCCCTGGATGTACTGAGCCGATTGAGATGAAATTTGGTAAGAAGATAGTTTGAGACTCTGGGAAGGACATAGGATACTTTTATCCCAGAAATCATCCCTAAAGGGGGTGAAAATGGGGATGAAAGTTTGTATGGGGCATCAAGCTAGGGACGTACCCGAGCGAAGCGAGGGTGAGTCTGTAATGTACTACATATATACATAGAAACACGAAATAATATTTTTTTTTTGTTACTCTTTTTATCGTATGCGAAATATTTTTATATCCTTTGACACGTGTTCCTTTTACGTAAATTGTTACTTTGAATACGTAATATGGACATGCAGTACTATTGTAAGTTCCGTTATAGCCCAAACCAATTTTCTACCAAAAATTATAATAGAAGGTCTGAGAATAATGTAAAAGTGAAAAGGCACGAAACGTACAATCTTGTTATCAATTATCATCATATCTAAACAACAAAACAATGAGTAATTCGCGACAACCGGTCTTTTGAGCAACCTTTTGAAATAACCTGTCGTAAGTTAGTACGGCGAGTTCAATTGTTATAGCATATTTAATGGTTTCCATCGGTCACGGGTAATATCGATGTAGATATAAAGGTGGTTTCTAAGCGCATATTATCGATAAACATATATAAAATATACAAATAAATAAATAATAAGTTTGTCCATTCAAATTACTTGTAGCGGACGTCACAAGTTCGATTCTTACTTATTTTTCTTACCACAAAAAAATGTAACACTCTGACATTGAAAACAACAAAACGAGAATGAACTAAATATATCATTTTCCTTAATAATATATTTTACAAAAAAAATTAAATACAGTAAAATTACGAGAGTTCTTAATTATATACACAAACCGAATGTACACTAATTAATAATTGCTGTACAATTCATACTTAAAAACAAGATTAGAGAGTGAAAATGATACAATCTATTCCCATGTACATTATCATGTACGGTGTTTTTAAGTGCCTCGGTGGTGTAGTGGCTAGCATGTATTGCTGCACACCCGGAGGTCCTGGGTTCGAGTTCCGGGTCGGGCCAAGTTTAGTTATTGAGTCTTTCTGTATAGTAAGTCTCAGTAACAGCCCGGAGTTGGGAAGTTGGCGGTGTTTCACCCCCGTGCCTCGGAGAGCACGTAAAGCCGTCGGTCCTGCACATTAACTCTCACTGGTCGTGTCGAGTAGTCGTCCCACCGGAGTATGAGAGTGACAGGAATAGAGAGTGCACGTTGTGTCTGCGCGTACACTTGTGCACTATAATATCTCCTGCGCAGTTGGCTAGTCTCAATGAGATTGGCCGCCATGGCCGGAATCGGTCGGGAGAACCTCATTATGTACGAGTCGGTTCGCTATGGCTTTACTAAGAATAATTTCAATTTCGACACTCCGTTAGAATAAATAGTTTCCTAGCCATAATAAGCTTTTAAATACACTTTTTTAAAAAAACTATCTTTTTGGATTTTTTCGCGGATTTATTTTGATTTTTGATTCCCGACGTTTCGAATGCTTTACAACAAAATACCTTAAAGTTTTTTTTTTACTGAAATTACATTTATTTATTTGTTTATTACAGGACACAGTTGTTAAAATATTATAATATCGTATCTAAAAACTTAACACAAAATTTAGAAAAATGCCTAACATATACCTTTTCTCGTGCAAAATTTCATAATTTGCAAGACATCTGGTAGAAAAATTGATTCAGATACTTTTGGGTCAACTATTCTAATCACTCATATAATGAATATGGCAATTTCACTTGAATAAATTTTCAAATTTTAATGAGCAATATTTTACAAAAAAAATTTTTTTTTAATGTAGCAGAGTACCTATTTAATTAGATCAAGACAGCTTTTAGATCAGGTTGATGTCATGCAATGATGTCAAGATGAACCACAAAGATGACAGTGAAAGTATTCGAGGCATGCACATCTCATTCGAAATGAATATTTATAGGGTTGCCATGCATTTTAGTATATTAATCATATAACATTGTCACTAAGGGAGTTTTCCTTTAATAAAATTTTTAATTCCCACAACTTTTTGTCTGCGGCTTCGCTCGCTTGAATAATAGACAATATGCGTGTGATTTAAATAATAGTGACTTTTTTATAATCTTTATTGCTTTTGAATTTTTTATATATTTTGTATCAAGTATGTACATCAATTAGGAACCGTAAGCAGTAATCGAACCCGTTATAACAGTTCATATTTACAATATAATTTACAAGTTACAAGTACACATTTACATTCTTTTTATTGTTTTTGTACATCATAAACAGCTTTACGTTTATTGAAAATGAATTGCACTATTGAGATAAATGTGCAATACAATTTACAAATCTTATTATTATTCTATTACGTACTTAGTTTTTTATAGACGTGTTATTACCCACATTGGTAACCTTAAATCTAATACGTGTTTACAGTGTTGAGTGAAACCGCAATCACCATAACACCTCCAGATAAATTTCTAAGAAATTGATGAAATTTCTAAGAAATCTATTGTTAACTGTAACGCCGGCGTGTCCGCGGTCGTGGAGTGGAAAAACGAACTATCTACCATTTAAAAAATATTTTTAGAAACCACTCAATAAGAATGGCTAAACTATATTAGGCAAGGGCCTCTCCCTTGCTTTATATTACACTAGCGATTGAACCTCGCTTCACTCGGGCTCTTCTCTAGGTACGTTTTTGTACCTATGTAACATGAGGTAATATGATTTGTAACGGGCATAACATATAAGTATAGATATTACATTAGATTATAGATCGAATATGTATTGATTGGGCAGTCTTTCGCTTGGTCTCGCAAGTGCAATACGCACTTCAATAAACGCTTAATAAATATTAAAGCCTTATTATTTTCTCCTCACGTCCGCCACAGTTTTAACGGTTAGTATGAAATAGATAAACTATATCAATGTACGTAGGTATGAGAAGCTTTATATTCCTCACTTCAGAAATGATTAATGGCACCATACAAACATCCAAAAGATTTTAGAGTCCTAGAAAAAACTATCAAACTAAAAGATCAGAAAGTAAAGAATCACTTTAGTAGAGCGTATACATACATATGTATGTTTGTATGTATGTATGTTTGTACATATTAAATTACAATTCAAGCTACTGCGATCTTACTGTCAATTCTATAATGAATATACAAATATCTATGAATTGTTCAATCTTTTATTAGACAACTTGCTGTATAAGATGAGATGCTATTTATCTTGGTCAAAGTGGTCCCTAGAGAAAGAAAATCCACTTCCCAGACGAAGAAAGGCAATATATTTTAAATAAGAAACTAGTTGGACTTCTTTTCCACTAAAACTACAAAAGGCGAAACGAAAACAGAAATAATTAAAAATGTGAGAAGCGTTCTGAATGTATTTAATTGCTATTGTTATATAGATCTATAGAAAGCAATATTAGAACGTAGAATCGTGGCCAATGGCGAATTTCAATGACTTTGTCGTCACAAAAAAGCAGGCAACGAACCTGCGTAGACCTACACAATAAGCTATACCAGCCAACCGATTACAGCGAAAATTACCCTGTATATTACTGAATGATTATAACCCTCTATATTCCTTTAAACCCATATATAACACAGTAATGATATATTCCTACATTATTATTCATATACCTTAGGTCTAAAGTTGCCTCATCCAGCAACTTATCTTACTTTTCCGAAAGAACGCACCGCTTTTATCTCAGTTTTATGCGAAATTTGACGTGCATATATCAGGCAGGGTATTTTACTCGAGCCCGCTATTTTGACTTGTAAAGGGCTTTGAGGGTTTCGCCGTCATAAGATACATCTATCAAAGAGGTAAAGAATCTTTAGGAATACAGTTAAATATATCCTCCACTTCATTTCTCTTAATATATAAAAAAAACTTCATAATTTGATTTAATGTACAATAAGCTGTTGATATATATATATATATATATATATATATATATATATATATATATATATATATATATATATATATATATATACTCATTTTCAAATCGATATAGGGAACCTATTTAAAAGACTAACCGAGTTATTATGAAGAAATAAAAAATCAGAAAATCTAAAGTTCCTCATACCGCTCGCCATATTTTTACATATCCTTTAAGTAAAACTTCAATTAATCTACCAATCAAAGCAAAATAAAGCATAAAAAATTACTAAAAAGGAACAAAATGTCAAATTAAAATATCCCGTCACAAACACAACATCAACAGTCATCCCCAAAACCAAGCACCTCACACCCTATCCGTAGATCTTGAAGACTTTTAAAATGGTGATTTAAATAGATCTTCTAGATGGGGTCCTTTCGATAAAAGCGCGAACGTGACCAGCAAAGTAAACTTAGAACGGTAATGTTGGATAGGTTTTTAATGCAGTAGGTTTTTTGCGTTGATTAGATGAGCGTTACATAAGGTAATACTGGAGAGGCTGTATCTAAGGATATATATAGTGTATAAAATTGCAAATAGCTTCCAACGTAACTGTTAATTTATAGATAGATTGCAGAAACTACGCCTGCGTTCACTACAAAAAAATTGGCTGTATGTTGTTTTGTTTATACAAAAATACAAAAATCGCGATTAAAAAATGGGGGGTGGGGGTAAAAGGGTGAAAAATACTTTACAACCTATTCCCATACCTACCAAATATAAAAATAAAACATTAAAATCGGCCGAGTCGTCTCGGAGGAGTGCGACCACAAACACCGTGACACGAGATATTTATATATTAGATAATTAAGTGTAAACTGCTTAGTGAAACAATTTCTATATGTTTCATTTTGAAATGGATATCTTAAATTATAGGCGTGAGAGTGACTTGATATTATCGATTGAACAAACAATAAACACATACACTTTCATGAGCAGTGCTACAGGCAACAACTAGTTTATTTTCAAATTCAAATTCAAAATATTTTATTCAGTATTAAATTATCATAATTTTTTAATGAACGTCATGAGTCTACTACCAGTTCGGAAAGAAGAAGCCTCAGACATGAGAAGAACTGGCGAAAGAAACTCAGCGGGACCAATATTTTTTCATTATTTTTTTTATAAACTTAAATTATAAATTACAATATTTCTATTAAGTTGAAGTAGCCTGGAGGCGACCACATCATTCCCAAGGCATGCCATCTTCTATAAAATCATTAATTGTATAATAAGCCTTTAGCATACAGACGTTCTTTAACAATTCTTTTGAATTTGGCGTTAGAAACTTTTGGAACATTTTCTGGGATTCTGTTGTATTTATAAAGTATATAACTTCCTCTGTGGTCTACTGGATAGCATGAATGTAACTTTTGCATAATTACAATAAACTTAGTGTAATGTAATTATTCTAGCGAGGAAATGTACTATAATATATGTATATGCATGTAAGATATGCATATTTACGGTCACTAACATTGAACTGTACTCTATTATTCTAGAAAGGAAATAATAATTTAAATATTATTTTTCGTGCCTAATTTGTATTACATGTACCTAAATACTTCAAGCTTTTGCTAGTAGACGTAGAATAAAAAGAATACAAGTTCTAATTTTCATCACTTATTTAACAATAATATCTTAATAATATATCCATTTTTCTCAAATATCTAATAAGCAACCTATCTATACTAATATTATAAATGCGAAAGTAACGCTGTCTGTCTGTTACCTATCGCGCTATCTATCGCCCCACGCTTAATCCGCTGAAACAATTTAGATAAAACTTAGTATGGAGATAGTTTGAGACCCTGGGAAAGACAAAGGAAATCATCCCTTAAGGGGGTGAAAAAGAGGGTGGAAATTTGTATGAGGAATCAATAATTTCTCAAGTAAGTACTTACCAACTTTTCTATACCTATGGATATATAGTCTACTTATTCCATATTAACCGTTAAAAGGAACCCGAGTAAAACCAGGGTAAGTCGCTAGTACAGATCATATTAAAAAGATCATGATATCCTAAACCTTCCTACGCAAAGTATTGATTTAGTATAACATATTTTTATGAGAGATTGCGTACTTATTATAGCCATAAAGAGAATGAACTTCAAAATTAAATTAGAGAACAAGATGAGTTATCCGAAACCTGCCAAAACATTCGGGGCAGAATAAATATATAAACATTAAACACCCCTATTCTTGATCCATACCATAAATATCACGGACAAGGGAGAGAAATAAATGTACTCATTTGAAATTCCCCGTCTGTCTGAAAGAGTAATAAAATTATTGACCTGGATATTGAATATTTTAGTGGATAACAAGCTTATTCATCCTTTTAGAATGTTTGCTTAAAAATTGTTGAAGCCTTGTTAGAATAGTTCCCGAGTGTGGGTTTGTGTTTCAGAACTAGAATAATTCTATTGAAATTTTGAGTAGTTCTACGTCTTGTTATAGAGTGTTTGCGAAATAATACTTTTTCTAACTTTATTCGTTATCTTAATCTATTAAATGGAAATCGAAAGGTTATTTTTACCTCTCAAATCGTTTTTGAAACATTATTTTTTGAGATATTTTCATGTGCGTATCATTTCCAAAATAATTACTTTATTACTTGTCGTATGATGAAGGAAAATATTGCAAGGAAACCTGCATGTCTGAGAGAACCTAGCAAGGTTTAGAAAGACATGTGAAGTCTGAAAAGCCGCACTTGGCTGGCGTGGTGAACTGTAGCTTGATCCTCCTCGTAATGAAAAGAGTCCCTTGCCCAGCAGTGGGACGTTAAGAAGGGCTAAATAAATCATGAGATACAATAATTAAAATAAGAAATTATATAACAGATATTATAATATAATGCATTTGTAACTGATTGATTATTCGTTACACGAGATACTATTCGTAATATCTTTGATAATACAAATAGGTACTTGCATCACGCAAGAACGGAACCTACGATCTCTAAGATCACCTAAATATAAAACAAAAATAATAAAATAACACTTCGTTTTTCTTTAAACTTATAGAATAACTTTCAAAGTGTAAATATAAAGTAATCAATCATTGAAATTCGAAGTTCAGCGCTGCATAGTTAGAAAAGTCTTGAGAAAACTCAGGATTAACTCAACGGTAACCATTTTTCTTTGTACATTCAGTTTTAATATTTTCACAATTGATATTCAAATAACACAAGTTGACTTTCTACTATCGATATCGTTATAAGAGACGTGAAACATCTTTATTTTCTATTCTATTTTATTTAAACTGGTCTCGATAACTACACTTGATTACGTATCGGCGACCATCACGTCAGAAGTCGAACAATACACGACTCTACAGTTGGTTGCGAGACCGCACTAAGGAACGATAACAGAAGACCACAATTTCGAAATTTCGTAATGTATTTGATCTTCAAAGTACATAGCTTTATGTATGACATACAAGCTATTCCCTTAATAGTTGTAGCCGACTTCAAAAAAAAAAGTTCTGTGTTCATCTATACATGTAATAAAATTGTAACTAAGCCGAAACTGTACATTAAATATTTTTTGGAAAATCTTATTGAAACAAACATTATTATCGATACAGAGGCCGAATCGATCGTTTTTAGAATTTTTGTCTGTCTGTCTGTCTGTTACCGTATCACGGAAAAACCACTAAAGGGATTTTGATGAAATTTGGTATGGTGATAGCTGGTTATCCGGGTCAACATATAGGATACTTTTTACCGCGGGAAAATATCTAATTTCTCAGAAAAAATACAAAAACTGCATTGTAAGAGTATACTAATATGTAAAAACTAAGAATTTGGTTTTTTGTTATCTGAACGCGGGCGAAGCCGTGGCCAATGCTAGTTTTTATATATTTTCTACCCTCTGTCTTAACTCCACTGTTTTCCTAACGGATGACCGCTTCCTAATTGGTTTTCCTATTGAAGTTTACTATTAAAATGCACAATGCATATATTTATTCCAGCGCTAGGTTCCACACGGTAGCTCCTCGAGTATTCAGATCATAAAAAAATTGCATTTCCATTTGTTCAGCTGCGATTAGAATTATATAGCTGTAGATAAGTACGAGCATAATGGAATGCATATTTTTCTATTCAAATAGTTACATGATAAAGGTTATTATGGTCGCTAAGTGTATTGAAAATTATAAATTCACAAATAAATATTAGTTATAATTTATGGGTAAGCTGCTGAATTATACTTTTATAAGAAAACAATTAACATGTAATCTATACATATAATAAAATTCTGAGTGAAATCTGTATATTAAATATTTTTTTGGAAAATCTTATTGAAATACCTACTCATTATTAACGATACAGAAGCCGAAACTATAGTTTTTAGACACTGGACACATTTTGATGAAATTTGGCATGATGATAGCTGGATATCCGGGTCAACATATAGGATACTTTTTGCTACGGGAAAATATCTCATCTCTGAGAAATCCGTACTAAACGTTAAAACGTAACTAGAGGCGAACCGAGCGGAGCGAGTGTGAGTCGCTAGTTTGATATAAACTTCGTATACTACTTTTGATTAAAATTCTTAGCATTTTTGTAATTAAACGAATAAATTTTCAACGAACGAACACTATCATCGTATACACATAGGATTTTCTGCTTCACAACTGTAATATAACGAATCGAGTGCCTCAGTAGTGTAATGGCTAGCATGTACGGCATGCTGCATATCCGGAGGTCTTGGGTTTGAATACCGGATACGGGCCAAGTCATTAAGTCTTTCTATTAAGAAAATCCTAGTAACAACCTGGAGTTGGCAAATTGGCGGTGTTTCACCCTCATGCTTTGGAAAGCATATAAAGCATTCGGTACTGCTCCTTTACAATAATCAGTCGTGTCAAAGTATCGTCCCATCGTAATTTGGGAGTGAAAGAAATAGAGAGTGCACTGGCGTCTGCGCGTACACTTGTGCACTATAGTATCTCCTGCACTAGCCAAGTGGATAGTCTATGTGATGTTTGCCGCAGTGGCTGAAATCGGTCAGGAAGACATCATCATGATACCGCAAAAAAACATCGTATCTATGTATAATTGAATATAAGATTAGATACAAGAAATATTTCGAATTGTAGTATAGTTTACAATATTTACGTATTATTTTAATATTTTCTATAACTACATTATCAATTAAATATTTATCTCTAACGACATCCATTCATCCACGCAACTAGGCCACACCAAACTATAATTGAGTTTAAATACAAATTAAATTATAATCTACTAGCGACTCAATCTCGCTTCGCTCGGGTGCGTCCCCATTTTCACCGCCTGAAGGGATTATTTCCGAGATAAAAAGTATCCTATGTCCCTTCCAGGGTCTCAAACTATCTTCTTCAAAAATTTCATCTAAATCGGTTAAGTAGATCCAGAGATAGACCCCCTACAACGTCACAAACTCGCAAACTTTACCTCTTTATAATATTAGTATAGATTCCACTGATCACTTATAACAAAGTGACAAAATAACATAAAACATAATAATAAAAACAGAAATGGGTTTCAAATTGCGTAAAATTTCGCACACCATGCCTCAGTTGTTTTGAATGAATGTATAACATAAAAACCCTGCTCTGGCTCTACGTTTTAACAAAGGACCGGAATATCACGTTAAGACAAGAATCGACATGTTTTTTTGAAGTGGAAATAAGAATTTAACAAAAGAGTTAGGAAAAATATTACAATCTATACATATAATAAAATTCTAACTGAGTCGAAGCTGTACATTAAATATTTCGGGGAAAATGTTATTAAAATAGTCATTATTATAGACACACAGGCCGAAATAATAGTTTTTAGAATGTTTGTCCGACAGACGTCTGGGAACGTATCACGAGAAGTCTACTGGACAGATTTTGATAAATTTGAGAAATTTGGTATGATTATAGATGGTTATCCGGGTCAACATATATGCAGGAAAATATCTCATCTCTGCGAAATCTAAACTTCAAAACATATCTAGGGACGAACGCGAGCGGAGCAAGACTGAATCGCTAGTCTATCATAAAATACAATCCTAGATCCATGTTTTTGCGATATACAATGTACATACATAGATAAGTTACCATACAAGTATGTAGCAAGTATCGTAGCAATACACCCACGTACAAGTTGTTACGTCCAGCGCATTACTCGTGTGCATTGATGCATAGCGGTAGTTTCAATGACCTTTACGCATATCAATCCTTATTCTATTAAAGTATTATTCCTATAAGTTACTATTAATAGCTTGAGGATGTCCTTGAGTTAAAGACATACGAATTTAGCGAAGTGAAGATTTATTGATGAAGAAGTGTTTTTTTGTTCACAAAGTGGTTAGAAAGTGGTCAATCGAAACGTAAATTGGCATTCTTATAAATTATGATGTGCTCTTTAAATAAAAATACAGTTTACATAAAATTATTATCCTAAATCAAATCAGACGAAAAGACAAAGATATTGCCTAAACCAATTTTTGGGCACCATTTTATGCATTCATAAAGGGCGCGATGGTAATAATAAATCCAAGCGAAAATAATAAATTCCATATTCGAGAAACTCCTTGACGAGTATCCGCTATATTAATACTAGTTTCATCTTTAAAGAAGTTAGCATTTTTCAGAATTTAGGACGACATATTACTATGTCGCCTGCATACGAATCGTCATTGTAGAAACGACGCCGTCTGTTTGTAAATGCTCGCCGGTTTGGGAACTACCGGAGACAAATTAATGATGCATCTGAACTAAATTAATTTTGCGGATATGTAAAAACGATTTTAAAAAAAAACCGATTTTGTCGGATTTTCTTATACTTTTTTGTTTCTTGAAAAGTAAAAAAACGAGTAAGCCTAGAAAAAATTAGAACATATTGTACCTTTTCAAACGTCCAAATTTATTTTTTATAATATCATCGAGACAAAAAAATATTCCTTTAAAATAAGATAAAAAAATTATAAAACTAATATTGTTTAAGTTATGAAAACCTAATTCCAAACAAACTCGAAGGTATTCAACACTTTGCAAACACGTTGCGACAATTTTATCAATAGTCCTTGAACGAACTTATGTCCTGACTCCTGGCCGAATTCCAAGGAGCTACAATGTGTGAGGATGTGACGAGTGTGCAAAATTCAAATACTATTTATTCTTTATGTTGCTTTACCATCTAATATATTATACTAACAAATATCTTTATATATAAATTCCGGTGTGCGTGTGTTCGTAATTCTCTTCCTAAACAGCTTGATCGATTTAGATGTTTTTATGTAGGTACTTGTGGTGTCACCTTGTTGTTTTGTAAATATTTTTTTTAATTTTCCAGTACTTAAAAGGATATCTACGGCAGGATGTCTGTCTACCGGATACGCTAATGTAATATGTTTACCATATTATAAAACTATTACTATTACAACCATTAATAAAAGAACATCACAAATCCCTTTAGAAAGTGAAACCCCTTACGGGAAGAATTTTTTTTTAAATATATGACATCACCTTTGCCACTCATCATCAATATCACCCCTGAGGGTGATTTTTTTATGGTAATTTGAAGTTATTGTGCCTTTTTTAATTATCGATCTTTGGTTATCTTTAATTATATATATATATATATATATATATATATATATATATATATATATATATATATATATATATATATATATATATATATATATAATATTCGCATTATCGATTAAAGATAACCAAAGATCGATGTCTAAAAATGTATCAATCAGCCAAATTAATTCAGTTAAAGCACTGTTCATATATGAAGTCATCCATTATTTATAAATAATAGGCGATAGAATTGAAATGTATTAGAAAAAAATTAATAAGCTTAACGCGTCATAAATCTTCGTTTGATAATGAAATTCATAAAATAAAAAAATAAATTGCTTACGTTGACGCATGGCGCCAAGTTCACTCACATACTTACACATACATTCGTATATATTCACACACACACGAAGAAACTAAGTCTCTGATTGGTTGACCAAAACAGTGGACAACATATTTAATGGCACGCCGGAATACAAACAAGTTATTATAAGGAAGTCGGAACCTTTTAATGTAATTCGTTTCTAATAAATGGCAGGATGATCTTAATTTAAAAGAAATAATTTAGTGAATAACAACTTTAGTTGTAACTAAATATATAATAACGGCACTGAAGCTCAGTAACAGCTAAGTAAGCTCTAGCTATTATAACAAAGTTATAAGTTCGATTAATGTATGAACCAAATAAGGAAAATAAATTTATCTCTGATAAACATAACTCAGGACACTGCATTGATTACTGTTTACTCAAAAAATTACACTGATTTCATTGAATTACTGAATTACAGAGTGTCATAGAACTAAACATGAAGCCAAACAATAATATTTTCAAATAAAATAATTTTAAAATAGTATACAAATATTAATAATAGAATACAGTAATGAGTACTGTAATAAATAATAATAAATGTTAATAAATAAAATTAGCTAACGAAGTGTATTATAATAAAAAAATCTCTCTTTCAAGGGGAAGAGAATTTATGCTTAAAATACAGTTACAATGAATACCTTGTTTTTAACCATTTTTAATAAATAAACCTAAGTAAGGAGTTAGCGTTAATTTATTTAAAACTAGCGACTCACCCTCGCTTCGCTTGGGTTCGTCCCTAGCTTGATTCCCCATACAAACATTCATCCCCATTTTTACAACCTTAAGGGATGATTTCCGGGATAAAAAGTATCCTATGTCCTTCCCAGGGTCTCAAACTATCTTCTTACCAAATTTCATCTAAAGCGGTTCAGAGATTACCTCCTACAACGTCACAAACTGACAAACTCACAAAATTTACTTCTTTATAATATTAGTACAGATAAAGGTCATTTTTTTATTGTAGGTATCAATTCAAATTAATTATAACTATTTTATATTGTCAGCGTCCATTTATCTCATTTCTGTTGTTAATAAAATAAAACATGTAATAAAAATATATCTCTTCTCCTCCTCAAAAATCCAATAACTAACGTGTAAGCTATTTTTCTATTACTTGAATCAATTATTATGATTTTTCATTATCTTCGACTCAGCCAACCATAAAGATTGTTTCATTCAAATAGGTTCATGAATAAACTAAAATGTCCAACGATCGACTAAAGAGCTAGCTACTATGTAATTGGTTTTATTGAGAAAGTAGAAGACAATTCGGTCAAAGTCAGTAATATTACAGTACAGATACCATAAATAACGCGACGGTCTTAAAAGCTATTGAGCTCCGTAAAATTAGTAAGTAATTGTTTTATTAATAATAAAATAGTTGTTGTGTCTTGCTTTTACCATAAATTGCACTAGACGTGGGTTCGATCTGCATCCACTTAGTTCAAATGTTTTATGTATTATATACCTGTATATTTATTTTGTCTTAGCGTATGTTTATTTTCAGATAGCTTAAGGATTATTTAAAGTAAAAAAATATATATTATTTCCAAGATGTTATTCTAAAGATTCTATATAGATACATATATATATATATATATATATATATATATATAGAAATGTTTTAGGTTTATGATCGAAAACATTTATTTAACTCTAACACGTTTTAAATGCAAGAAACATTCAGTAGGTACATAAGAAGTTTGCTCACGATCTATAAAATTATATAACATTAAAAATAGTTCAATGACGACCGTGTCTAAAGAGAATGATGATATTGTAGAAAACGATAGATATGCGTATCAAAGCTGTCCTTCTGTAAATCCTTTTGAGGATACTGCGATATAAATAAAATTCTATTCAAACTATGCATATCTTATTACTTAATCGATATTTTACGTATGCAGACTGTCGTTACGTAATTGAGTCCGGCTGAAGATCTCGATCTTAGAAAGTGGAGAATTTTACAGTACTTGGCCTTGACTGTCTTTGAACATAGTATTTATAGTGTAGTTTTAATAATGATGGTTCATGAAAAGACGACCGGTTCATCACCAGTTTGATGAAAAGAAAACATTTTATCTCTACCTTTACTAGAAAACTAATAAAACTATAAAAATATAAAACTAAGAATTTTGTCACTGTCACAATGTGTCATTTCCTCCATCTTTTAGATATCGATAAGCGATGTCGATTGTAGAAAGTGTAAAAGGAAAGCTTAGTTTAGTTAATGCTCTGTAATGTTATTTTCCTCTTTTTGTTTATAAAATTTCTGAATGCTCATATAAATATAGAAAAATATAGATTTGTATTAGTTCATATATTAACTGTAAATATTGTTAAATACAGTTTATTTCCGAAAAAGAAACAAAAAACTAGACTTCTCGCTTTAAAAAGTACGTTTCAATTTAGGGTTTCTATCTAGCTTGTATACATTTCGAATTTAAAATAGAAGGAAATACAACAATAAAAAATTAAGGAAGATTATCCCGATATCCGAAATCGCATGGTAACGCTACACTGTTATCGTAATATACCTGTCTTAGCAGCGGCGTCAGACGTCCTTGTGCGACACGTGATTCATCGACACACCAAACAATTTTTTTCATTCAACGTTATTTCAATGCCAATCATGAATTGTATATTATTTTTTTTGCGCCGCATACTATATTTGATTATGTTTTAAAATACAACTTTAATATAGATGTGGCTAAATAGTGTATAGGTATACTATTCACATATCCGTTACATCAATAAACTTATCTACAGTCTATACATATTATAAAATTGTAACTAAGCCGAATCTGTACATTAAATATTTTTTTGGAAAATCTTATTAAAATAGACATTATTATCGATACAGAGGCCGAATCTATAGCTTTTAGATATATTTTTTTTTGTGTCTGTGACTGCATCACGACCACTGGACAGATTTTGATGAAATTTGGAATGATGTGATAGCTGGGTAACCGGGTCTACATAATATAGGATACTTTTTACTGCGGGATAATATCTCATGTCTGTGCTAAATGTTAAAACGTAGGGTGAGTCGTTAGTTACATATGTATAAATACGAAAGTTTGGATGTGTATATGTTTGTTACTCGTTTAAACTGAAACCGCTGGACCGATTTAGATAAAATTTTGTAAATAGACTATGACCTTAAGTAACACATAGCCTACTATTAGTAATGAAATTTGCCAAAAGATGGCGTTGCCTGCGTATAATACAATAATATTATAAATGCAAAAGGCACCTAGGGACGTACCCGAGCGAACCGAAATTATATCTAGATAGCGCTAGTTTGTAAATGGAATTTCTCTCTAGTATTAGAATTTAGAATCCTCTTTACTCTCCAGTGAACTTACAACAAAGTTTATTAATTACATAGTTGCTTCATTCATTACATCGATCGAACGATACAAACAACAAAGGGTTTCGCTAAAACAAACGAGACCGGGAATGGAAAGGCCTTGGCCTCTAACACTCGGTCATACTGCCAATACTTGTACATTCATACCTATATTGTAAGACAACCTTTTTAAAATATTTGATAGATTATGAATACTAGTGTAAGGAATACGAGCGAAACCATATATAACCATATATTATATTAATATGACGACACATTAGGCTCAGTCTGTAGTGACCCTACTTGTTGTGCCAGCGGTCGCAGTTCGAATCCCGCTGGGGGCATTAATTTGTGTGATGAACACAAATGTTTTTACTACAGTCATGGGTGTAAATATTTATAATATGTATGTATTTAAAGTGATATAATATGTGTAGTGTATCAACTATTTGGCATCCATAACACAAGCCTCGCAGCTTACCGTGGAGCTAGATGGTGCTGTGTGTTAATGTCCCAATATATTTACTTTATTTTTATTTTATATCCATACTAATATTACAAATGTGAAAACGTTTTTGGTTGTTTGTCCTTCTTTCACGTCGGAACAGAGTGACCGATTGTCGTAATTTTTTGTGTGGATATAGTTGGAGGGCTGGAGAGTGACATAGGTTACTTTTTATCACGGGAGATTATCTCATTTCCACGGGAAAACACGTTATAATACATAATTTTATAGTCTATCTATTCTAAATTAGGATATAAGCTATCTCTATTCCAGACACTCGATGAGTTGATTAAGAATGAGGCAGTAACAACTACTTAGATACTTATTCACACACTTTCGCATTTATAATATGCTGGAATTTATAAATTAATGAATTAAGTTTCTAAAAACTGCTAAAAATTATTATATACTTATATACAAATTTTATTAAGACCTTTGATGAATAAAATTAGAAATATTACGATTTAAATTTTATATAAAAGTATAAAATTTAAAAGCACAATATTTAAAAAACTTACTAACTATAAGAATTATCTAATATCTAAACTTAATGAAATGGAAACTTATTTTTATATATCTATATAAACTCACTAACGAATCACCCTCGCTTCGCTCAGATTCATCCCTAGGTTGCTTCCCCATACAAACTTCCATCCCCACTTTCACCCCCTTAAGGGATGATTTCCAGGATGAAAACTATGTCTTTCCCAGGAGGGTCTCAAACTATTTTTTTACCAAAATCATCTAAATTGCTTCAGTAATTTCAGAGCTTATTCGGTACAAACAAACAAACAGACAAAAAAACTCTTACCTTTTTATAATATTAAGTATAGATTACGTAGGTAGTTAAGTGTCATGAGCGTTGCATAACAGTATCAAAATTACACAAACAAATATAGCAAGTGCTTAAACATCGATTATGAGTAAACTTTAACAAAAAAGCTTGTAAAAATATGAATTCAGACGACAAACATTTAGCCTTACAGAAGCCATAAAAGAAGTACGTTTCGAGAATGACCATATAAAACGCACATAATATCATAATATTCTCAAAGACCATAAGCTTCCCATTGTCCAAACAGCCTCCATTCAGGCCATTGTCTACTCTATAATTAAACCCTGGCTTTTATCGCGACATCTGACTGATAAGTTTTATGCAGCTTAAAACACAAAGCGAAAATGCACTGAAATACGTGGACAGGACATTATGGTGATTAAATAGCTTTCACGTGGTTTCGTTATATTTATTAAAAGTTTTACCGTTTTTATTACATTTGAACACGATTTAGAAATTCCTGCGAGTAAATAAAAGTAATGGGAATTGAATTTTATTGTATACTGGTTGCTGCTCGAAACTTTGGATTAAATAAAATATTTATGTACATATTATATATTAGCGACACCCTCTCGCTTCGCTCGTGTTTATCCCTAGGTATATATCATATTATGATATATAGTCTTCCTCAATAAACGGGCTATCTAATGCAAAAATAATTTTTCAAATCGGATTAGTAGTTTCTGAGATTAGTGTGTTCAAACAAACAAACCCGGCCACTTTATAATATTATGTAGTACCTATAGATAATTGCTCAAGTTCTAAGTGTAGCGTCATGTGAGATATATGATGATGATAAAGGTTTATAACACCTCCAAGTAAATTTCTAAGAAATTAATTAAATTCCTAGGAATCTATTATTAACTGTAACGCCGGCGTGTCCGCGCTCGTGAAGGGAATAATTTTCCTTAATAAATGAGTTATGAAATTTAAAAAGCAAATTTTTAAATTTCAGTAATTGTTTCAAAGGTAAGCCGCGTTCAAACGAACAAAAAACTAACAATTTCTTTAGCTTTAAAATATCAGTAAGTACATACTAGGCCTACTTTTTATACCGGAACATCTAAACAGATTACCGTACCACCAGTAGGATATCCTGCGTCCTGATTGGTTAATACGTTGCAAGAAAAACTAAGGGAGGAATAAAACTCCAAACACTGACATATTATGTACAACTATTATATGTATATGAACATCAATCAAAAAAGTACTAGATACACAATCAGCGACAAAAAAGTCCTCACCGAATGAGCGCTCATATGAAAATTTGAGCGCACTTTTAATTATATTTTGTGAAACCAACTTTAAGCATTGCATTTAATGTTCAATTTACATTGTTGTATATTTGTTGTTTGGGATTGTATATCTACTACTTTTTTGATCGATGTACATATATGAAAATTAATTATCAATGACAATAATTACATTTCTAAAGAAAATCAAACTCGCAACTTTTTACTATCAAAGGTAAAGCCGCTACTTTAAACGTATCGAGCTTAAACATTTTGAAAGAAATTTTCATTAAAGCATCAAATAAAAGGGGTTTTAAAAAATTTTGTTTTAAAAAATACAATGACTGTCACTGGCAGTTGTGTTTTCAGACAGTTTCCTGTTTTAAAAAGTAAATGTATGTAAAGCCATTTAACCAACATGATCGATCTCTTTGTAGAACGACACACAATAGATTACATTTATGGACGAATGGACTTAATTTTGTATTTATTATGAAAATACGAACGCCCTTTGTGAAGATATTTTAGGAACTATGTAGGTAATTTTTTTTTTGTGTAAATTATAGGACTTTTCGGAGTACAGTTGATATTTAATCTTAATTTTGACCGATTTCAAAAAAAGAGCTACACAACGCAGGTGTGTTAAGCGATACGAGTAACTTCGTCATTTGCGAACCAATTTTCGCTATCTATACATAGTATAAAACAAAGTCGCTCCCACTGTTTGTACGCTTAGATAATTTAAACTACGCAACGGATTTTAATGCAGTTTTAGCAATAGATAGAGCGATTCAAAAGGAAGATTTATATGTATAATACATGCATATTATATTCATACTAACACTTAAAACGTACATAGGGACGAACCCGAGCGAAGCGAGAGTGAGTCGCTAGTTGTATTTTAATGAGCAAATAGAATATACCTAATTCATGGGTTATATAAAAAAATACTCCAGTAAAGAAATTTTAAAGAAGATATAGGTACTTTTTTAGTTGGAAAATTATTGTTTTAGGTCAATACATACATATTATAAATATAAACACTTATGACTGGAGTACAAATATTCGTGCTCATCACACAAATTAATGCCCCCAGCGGGACTCGAACTCGCGACCGCTGGCACAGCAAGTAGGGTCACTATAAAATGAGCCAAACGTGTCGTCAAAATATCGAATTTACTAAAACATTCTCAAAAGATGTATAATTTAGGCGAAGAGTTCATTAACAATCAACAATAAGTAAACTATGTTATACTCATTTCTTTTTTACTTAAGTACTAGCTACTTAGCTAGTCACTAAAAGCTCTTTAAAATTTGAAACACTTCTCAAACATTTGTCCATAAAGTCTACGTATAGACAAACATGATTATTTATATATGTACAAAGTTCACACTAGCCTTCGTTCGGAATTGTCTTAGTTATTTTTTCTTGTAAAGAAACTAACTATGTAGTAAATAAATCTATAAAGCACGCGTGACACGGTCACTAATCCGGTGGTTTTGTCATGAATTAATCAATATCGTGGACTCGGACGGGTTTTCCCGGAGCACTCAACTTTAAAACTATAAACTTACTAACACCGTCTGGTTTGCTTCCATAGAACCCCTTGTAAATTGTTTCCACTGAATGCAGTTTACGTTATATTAATAACATGTATATATGCACATATTATTTACAAAATCATATGGTTGTATGTTTGTTACTCATCCACACTAAAATTATAGGCTACTAATAGTGAAATGCTGAATGGTTAGTGAAAAAAATTCAAAGCGAGGAAAGTCCCTATAATAACTATTATAATCTATACCTACATATTATAAAATTCTGAGTCGAATCTGTACATTAAATATTTTCTGGAAAACCTAATTGAAATTTCTGTCTGTCTGTCTGAAAAAAAAATACAGATTTTAATAAAATTTGGTATGATGATATCCGGGTCAAGATATAGGATACTTTTTACAGCGGGAAAATATCTCATCTTTGAGAAATTTATACTTACCGTTAAAAAGTTTTATAACGCTAGTTATAAATTATGAAATAAATATGTAACTCTATTGGATTTTGCAACCTACGACTTAAATTCATAGCTCACAACTGAATTCATATCTTCGGTAAAGGTCAATATTTATACTAATTTAATTTCTGAACACTCTGTAGGTAGAAGACGGTCTCATCGTCTACTTCATAACTAAAAGTCCTCAAATATACATATTATTAAACATCTTTTTTCTTTAAATTTAAAAGTAAAATATTAAGACAACTTCACAAACAAGTTTCAACTACCATATGGACATCGCACTTTAAATATATTGACGTATTTGCCTATAGTATTGAAATCACGTAGACTTGCACTTTGCATCTCTTTTAAATGTGCCACACAAGTTTAAAAATATGTCGAATGTAACATATTTAGGACGTGACAAAAGTTAACAATTTGACATAATATAAACGAAAATTTAAATTTTCTAAGTTAGGCAGTAAGACTTCTATATTTGGTTTCAATTATGATACAAAGATATAAATATTTAGTTTTAATATTCAAATCAAGTTAATTCAATTCTATTATTAATGGCTTCAAAGCGTGTCAGTTGAGCATTACTTCGGCAATGTCACGTGGAATGGAGAAGACATGAAAGAGATATCGATAAGTGTACTATACTTTTTACTTTAATTGTCACAACATAAACAGCTTTCGTTTACTGCTTCACTCGCGTACTGATATGCGTGAAAGATAGTTGTTACTCTCACTCGAAACCTGTATCCACTAGAAAGTCACATTAAAATCGGTTCAGCAGTTCTTATTCAATAATCAATCCCTCAGGAATCCCTTTTTTACAAGGATAAAAAGAGTTTAAATCCCTCGAATCATCTATCCGCCAGTCAAAGTTTTGTTCATTTCAGTACAGCCTTTCCAAAGGTTAGACGATACAAAGAGACAGTAAAAATACTTTTTACAACATGCTTATTTTAAAATACCATACAAACACTTATATTTTAATTAAAACATGTGCCAGTGAAAAAAGAATTATGTACGTAACAAGGAATCCCGAAAGCACTTAAGCGTACGGTATTTTAATTAATGATGACCCTAAATTATGTGAGCTCTTACCGGAAGCGAAGAGGATATGACCGAGTTATTCGGGTTGACCTTAACAAAAGATATTTTTTGCAGCAAATATTAATATTATGTTGAAATACCATAATTCGTATGTAGCCTTGACGAAATTGATATACCTAATAAAAAAGCTCAGACTAAGGAATTATATAGACAGGAGTGTCATAGAACTAAACATGAAGCCAAACAATAATGTTTCATAATAACACTAGCATTGCCCGCGGCTCCGCCCGCGTTTAGATGATTAAAAACCAAACATTTTATAATTTCTCAATCTAAAGAAAATAATGTTAGTTACTCGTTAAAAACTGAAGGACAAACATATTTTTAATAGTTATACATGCGAGCAGTGCCATGAGCAAAAACTATAATTAATTATAGATACAAGACATAAGACTGTGATATCGTGGTAACAATTCTAGTTAACGTTAAGTCGTCCAATGTGGCAAGTTTAATTTTTTCCAACGATCTCAATTAATCAGCGTGTCATAGACCTGACGCTAATCCGATGGTATTTTATCAGAGATCTTAGCGTCTGCGAGGCGAATTAAGATGAATTGATTGTTTCGCTACAACCCTTTAGCATTCTTAGGATGAGAGTAACTTCTCTTAAAAAAAATGAATGTTTAGAATTATGAAATACAAAATAATATTAGGCTTCTATAAATAAGGCTAATTTAGAGACAAACCCTAGGACGGACTCTCAAAATTATAGTTTAAAAAAAACAAGCACAGATGAACTGTTGAGTTTCTCGTCGGTTCTTCTCAGCAGAACTGTCTCCCAAACCGGTGGTAGCTTACTCACGGGCCGACTACATTGACTATCTTTAAATTAAAGATTTAAAAGTTAAATATCTTTATATAAAGTAAATTTTCATTTAATTTGATTGTAATTTACAGGTACCTATATGAACCCAAACTAGCAGCGGTCAAACTAAAACTAAGGTTTCATTAGTAGACAGAGAGAGGGAGAGAGCGAGAGAGAGAGCCACTATTCACTTTCTAGCCACATATTCCTAGATCACCTCGATACATCAAATTGTATTTTTCTGATTTCATGTTTACATTTGGGTAAATATTAATTTGATATTTCTTTTATCTATACAAAGAAAAAATATATCTGTTTGTAATGTCAAAATGCTTTTTACTAAATGCGTATGAAAGTATACTCGTATACGGCACTTATAGAAATATTTTTATTGTCTGTCTGTCTATTCGTTCTAGCTAATCTCCGAAACGGCTAGACCGATTTTAACGGGACTTTCACTGGCCGATAGCTGATGTTATATAGAGTAACTTAGGCTACATATATTTTGGAAAAAGAATTAGGGCTCCGCAAAAAACAACTTATGAAATTGTAAACAAAATCCGCTTAACTAGGAACGCATCTAAACAACAACTAAGTCGGTAGTTATACATATATGTAATAAGAAAGTATTTAAAGATATACATTTATATGCAAAATTTCTAACTTTCTTCGCTTTAGCCTTTGTCTATTTATACTTATGCTAAATATTATCATTTCTTTTGTTATATAACTTTAACGTGATAATTTTGTTTGCATTTCATTTACACCTTATTCATCTGTTTCATATAGATCAGCTAATTGAATATACATATCTACAAACAAGTTGAATTATATGCTAATATACAATTTATAAAGATACTAGCGACTCACCTCGGGTTCGTCCCTAGGTACGTTTTAACGGTTAGTATGAATATAATATGCATGTATTATACGCATAAACCTTCCTCTTGAAGCAGTCTATCTATTGCTGAAAATTGCATTAAAATCCGTTGCATAGTTTAAAAGATCTAAACGTACAAACAACGGGAGCGACTTTGATTTATACATACTATGTATCGACGAAATATAGCAGTGGAAAGCAAAAATATGCGAGCCGAACCGCGAGATTACGCTAGTTTAATATACTAATTAAATACCAAGATTGATTGAAAGACAAAAAAAGCGTAATAAAATTAATATAATACCAATAATAAGCAAGTAACATAATAGATCCCGTGTGAAAATTTAAGAAGCCTTCGCGAGATCAAGTTCAACGTACGATATTCCAAGTCGAATAATACAATATTCGATGGCTTACTGGTGTGTTATTAAACTCCTAATACGGAATCATTAATTATAGGTCCGGTAAGCTGTCATCCGATCAGCCATCGACGTATGGCCCCATACAATGAGCGTCAGGGGTGTCCACAAAACTGTATGTGTAATATTCTTTTGATGCAAAAGCAGAAAACCTAAGAATTTCGATAGAAAATATGTAGTTAAACATAAGAGAACTATATTATAAATGTGAAAGTTTAGATATCCATCTAATATTTAGGTGTTTGTACACAATCACGCCAGAACGGCTGAACGGATGGTGATAAATTTCAGCACTAGATTATAAGTATGGAATAGCACATAGGCTACTTTTTATCCCGGAAAAATGTACGGTTTCCGTGGGATAGTTCTTCTAGAGGCGAACGCAAGCGAAACGACGGTGAGCCACTAGTATAAAAATAAATCGAGATATATTATCACCGGTTGAGATGATATGATCATATTTTTTTCTAAATTAATCATAAATCACATTGTTATTATGTTTTTTTTTTGTTTGTAGCAACCCTATATGTAGGTCAAAGTCAGCCATCTTGTTCACGATGAGGACCAATTGTTACTATTTAATTTGCCACAACATTATACACTTTACACTAAGAAACGAAACGGTTCAAAAATCACTATATTATAATGAGGATTTGAAGGCGTTATGGTGCATTGGGACCGATTTCATGGGTGGTAAATCGATACTTTTTCTATGATAGACAATACAGAATTCGATCGCTAAAGCCCAAATGCGAAGCTCTAACTAATTTTCGGGTCAGTGGCGTGAAACAATAAGTATTAAAATAAAATATGTTCGGACATGTACACTTATCACCATGTAATTCCATGGTAAGCTACGAGGCTTCAATGCCTCCAGCGGGATTCGAACCCGCGACCGTTGGCCAAACAAGTAGGGTCCCTACAAACTGAGCCAAACGTATCGTAAAATTATTATATTTATTATACTGAAACAATTCAACCTCGTATAAGTTACTTCATTAAAAACTAAACACAAAAGCTTAGCGATTAGAATTCCTAGAAAATACACATCGACATAATAATTAAAATGAAAATTAACATTTGGTCTATTTAGAGAGTAAGATATCTACTGTTATGTATAATTTAGTATTTTTTTGAAACTGCTTGTGTAATTAGACTAGGTACTATAATTAATTTAAACTGCCTCGGTGTAGAGGCTAGCAAGTACGGCTGCACATCGAGAGGTCCTGGGTTCGAGTCCCGGGTCAGGTCAAGTTTAGTTAGCCTCGTTTTTCTGTTTAGTAAGCCTCAGTAACAGCCCGGAGTTGAGAAGTTGGCGGTGTTTCACCCCCGTGCCTCGGAGAGCACGTAAAGCCGTCGGTCCTGCGCCGACACTCTCACCGGTCGTGTCGAGTGGAGGTCCTACCTGAGTATGAGAGTGACAAGAATAGATAGTGCACGTTGTGTCTGCGCGTACACGCGCTGCACTATAATATATCCTGCGCAGATGGCTAGTCTCACTTAGACTGGACGCCGTGTCCGAAGTCGGTTGGGAGGTAATTATTATTGTTATAATTAATGCAATATTTGTTTTTGTGCATGTGTATGTAATTATGTATATTTGTTACATCATCACGCCTAAAAAAGCTGGACGAATTTAGATAAAACTTAGTACAGAGATAGGCTATGGCCTGGATTAACACATAAGGTACTGTTAGGTACTACCCGATCGAAGCAAGGGTATGTCGTTGGTATAATCTATACGTATAGTAAAATTGTAACTAAGCCGAATCAGTACATTAAATATTTTTTGGAAAATTGAAAAATTGAAAAAGACATTATTATCGATACAGGCCGAATCTATAGTTTTTAGAATTTTTGTCTGTCTGTCTGTCTGTTACCGCATCACAAATAAACCACTAGAGGGATTTTGATGAAATTTCGTATGGTGATAGCTGGTTATCCGGGTTAACATATAGGATACTTTTTACCGCGAAAAAATATGTCATTTCTGAAAAAAAATACAAAAACTGCAATGTAAGAGTATACTAATATGTAAAACCCAAGAATTTGGTTTATGGTCACCTGAACGCGGGCGGAGCCGCGGGCAATGCTAGTATATTTATATGTTTTATTTCCGTCGGTTCACAGTAGCTGATATTTATCGATAGATCGTGAATCGTGTTTCCTGCACATCGTACATTTGTTGTGGAATCTGGAAATGTACTTTTGCATACTAAATGAATTATAGATCATTGCAATTATTCACAGCATGTCATACGTTTCCTCACATTAGTCGTTTGATTCAATATTATCTAAATCTATATTTCTATAATTAATATTATAAAGAGGAAAGGTTTTTTGTTTGTTTGTCTGTTTGTACCGAATAAGTTCCGAAAGTACTGAACCGATTTAGATGAAATTTGGTAAGAAGATAGTTTGAGGCCCTGGAAGGATATAGGATAATGTTTATCCCGGAAATCATCCCTTAAGGAGGTGAAAATAGAGAAGAAATTTTGTAGAGGGAAGCAACCTAGGGAAAAACTAGAATAAATGTGTTTCATAGAATATGTTTCTTATGGTAAGTAATGTAAAATTACATTATTATGTAAAAACTCTAGAACTTAAATATTGATATTATGAAGCTGAAAGGTAGGTAGGGGTGTTATGTGAGTCACTAATAATGGAGAATGCAAATGGAGATAATGGAGAAGTAAAGTTAAGAAAGACAAAAAAATAGGAGTAAATTACTATACAATATGTTAATGTTCGATGAAGAAGATGAGTAGTTTCTAAGAAATGGCATGACTTTAAAGTGCAAATGAAAGGATTATTTGCACTATTGTCGACCGCAACTCTCTTTAAATATTATCTTTGAGAAATATTAAGAACAGAAAATTTTTGGTGCCATAAAATAACTTGTGGATGCGTAAATATGATATTATATTATTTTTAACTTAAATAATGACGTACTTAACGTATTTTAACACAAACTTAATGTTTGGTGATACAGAACTCGAGGTGCGCGAATCAAACTCACACTTATTCGACTTTCGATTAAAGTTAGGACAAACATATAGACAGATTACATTACACACACACATATATATATATATATATATATATATATATATATATATATATAACCTACACGTAAGTAGTAAAGGAAACGAACCCCCATAAAGTTTAATAATAATGGTACAAGAAAAAAAAAACAACAATCATCAATCACGCCATATAAATAACAAACGTTTTTCTCACGGTCACCCGTAAAATCAGCTGTCAATATAAATTAAGATCATACTAGGTATAAACAAACCAACACGGAGTCGTAAGTAGTTTGAAAGGTTACACTGTCGCATGAGGCGTACCGAACTAGAATGTGTTGGGCAAGTGAGGTACATCAAGATAGTAATTGTTCAATAGATTTACTTATGGCTGTATAGGGATTTATTTATTCGACTTAGTCATATAGATGTTGTAATTCAGTACCTAGTAGTCTTTCATGCGTACGGTTCACTGGTTCTATTCTCGCTTGTTACAAGTTTTGATAGCTACTATTGAATCCACCTGTTAGGTATATGTAAGATTTTGACAATACCAGTATTTTAAGATCTGAACTTAATTAGTATTATATAAAAGTGAGTTTATTTAGATAACTTCCTACATATATTTAAATTTAAATTACCTGGAATAGGTAAATATTATATGTATAATTATCTAGTTACAATAATTAAGTACAATTGTATGTTCATCATTCATATTAAATATTTTCATTTGACTACAATATCATAACGTTGAGTGAAGAAAAATTAAATTAACATTTTTTTAATATTAATTTATACACTACTTTTTGCCTGCAGCTCTACTTGCACAGTACATCATTAAAGTAAGCGTGGAGAAGTAACAAACACATATTACTATATCGTTCACTCCTCACTCACAAACTTTCGCATTCATTATTATTATAAACTAGCGACTCACCCTCGCTTCGCTAAAGTTCGTCCCTATTAATATAGAATAGATACTTTTTAATTTTTTTCGCGAATTTTTCCAATGTTTTAATAGTTATTTTGCTTTTCAGGGTTAATGTAAATCTAACAAAACAAAAATCTTAAAAATCGGCCCATCTATTCTCGAGTTATAAGTGTTGTAACAAACTCGACTTTGTTTTATATATTATAAAGAATATAGATATTATAATATATATGAGAACGTACAGATAGACACTTTCGCAACTCCTTGCACTATAGTAACCACTCACATATTTTAGAATTGAAGATTTTAGGTTGCACCTTAGCAGGGCTAGTAGAATGCCTAACAAGCTCAAAATCATGAACCGTAAATTGACTTAAATGTCACTAGCGAATATTAGTATATATGTAGATGTGCAATAAAATATTTGAACTAGTCTACGTGTTACATTCAAACTTTTCACTTAGATTTTTTTTCATATATATCTATTTGTAAAGATTATTTTACGAGTAATTTCATCCTGGTGTATTCGTTCAAAGTTCAACTTATCTATACCTATTAATATTATAAATGTGAAAGTTTATGAGTACGATTGTTCGTTACTCTTTTACGCCAGAACGGCTGAACGGTTCTGGATAAAATTTAACCCAGATATAGATTATAGTCTGGAATAACACATAGGCTACTTTTTATTCCGGAAAAATGTACGGTTCCCGAAGGATAGTATTGTTATTGTTTTTCTACAGGCGAACCCGAGCGAAGCAAAGGTGAACTGAGTGAGATTTATGCGAATATTTGACCTTTTAAATAAAACTATCTTTTTGGTTTTTTTTATTACCTACTCAAGCCTCTCCCGTGACCATGATTGCTGTACAGCATTTGAAACGTCGAGATCCAAATATCAACATAAACCCGCGGAAAAATCCGAAAAGATAGTTTTGACCTATAGAATTTATTTATACCTTATACTATATCAGTGGCTGTCAGAAAATACCTCAGAATAACGTCTCATATTTGTGAAACTTGTACCAAATCTGTGATATGTAGTTTTGTCACGTTCATTGATAAATCCATCTAGAACTGTCTAACTTTAATAATTTAAATAACAATCTACAGATTCACATGAATGAAATACGCAGAAACCTTCGTATACAGATGTCTAATGGAAGGCACACTATCCTAGGCTATTGTGTCAGAGATCGTACGTTTGATTTCCATTAAAGGCAAAATATATGGACTATCATCACATCTTATATACATTTATATACACATCTTTCTTTTATATGCCAATATGTACATTAAACTAAAAAAAACAATGTACAGATATATATATATATATATATATATATATATATATATATATATATATATATATATATATATATATATATATATATATATATTATAATGAAAGTATCCCATTCATAAGAACTGGCGAAAGAAACTCAGTGATACTACATCTGTTCTCTTTTATGCATTTTTTAATGAAATTATGAATTATAATTTTTCTAACATTAAAATAGGTAGCCTAAAAGAGATCTCTCTAAAACACTACTAAAAAAACCTTTAACACACAATCGTTTCTTCCTTAAATCTACCAATAGAAGTTTTAGGAATACCTATAATTATCTATCATTTTGTTACAAAAATCTCGACATTGTCAATAAAAATATTTAATTAGTGACTCGATGTATATAAGTCAAAATATTGCAAATAAGTAATATCTTATGGTATTAATATTATGTGTGTTATATTTAGTTTTTATTTGTGTAAAGTTTCCTCCTTTTTAAAAAAAAACTTTATTTCTAAAATTTATTTTCATACAAATATAGGTAAAATACTTTCGTTTTTTTGTATTAAAACATGTATTTTACACCAATAGATATTTAAAAGTCAATAATCTTGAATTAAAAACTTTTTCGGTAAATTGGTCGTTAGAACAAAAATCACGAAGACAACGCATTTTCTTATTTTTGTCCATAAACTAACAGCTAAGTTTACTCAATATCCCATCAACATGGGGATGTCACGTATCAAATCCACAATTATGACAATTACGTAACTTAAAAAGATTCATCAACAATATTACAGAGCAACACTAAAAATATTTAAAAGGCACTAAATTATTTCCGGCAAACAATGTAGATTCAAACACAAGCGGAACGGTGGCCAATTTTGAAGTAATAACATCTGAAAACTGGGTCAATGAGCACTACATAATCGTATAAAGCTCGCTTTTCACCGGATTACTATGTATAAGTATTTTGTTGCACTATATAATGCTATAGCATTACATAACCGTAACCTACTGTTTAAAATAGGTTTCAGTCACAGGCTTTAATGTAAAATAAGAACAGACGTAGAATAGAGTTTAGAACCTATTAAATTAATTGGAGTAATATTTTTTTTAATATTACTAACGATTTTCCTTCGCTTCGCTCAGTTGCATCCCTAGGTACGTTTTAATTTTTTTTTGAGTGGAACCCTTATTTTTTTCTAAAATATAAGTAGCCGGAACAAGCAGACCGACAGACAGACACACAGGCAGTCAAATTGACAGACAGACAAAAAATTTAAAAATTGTGTTTTTCTTATAAGTACCGTATATAATTTCATATGAATTTAGTAAAAACTTATTATTTTGACATTACAAGGAGTAACTTCCATTTTATTTATTTGAATAGATTGTAAAATTTGGCTTATATCTTTATATTTCTTTGTTTTCTCACCTTGCCAAAGCCAATTGTTCAAGCAGGTTTGTTTTTGTTATGTTTTAGTAAGAACGAGTACAATGTGCATATAGTGGATGCGTGATCCAATGAATATGAATATTGTTATTTATTATTAAATATTTAACGCTTAGCATAGCTCAAGAACAGCTTAGCAACGCTTATATTGAAGGAAAAGCATAAAATCGCAAACCCACAAGTCACATGTCGTGTTAATCGATCGACTTGAATGTTTTCTAATCGTTTCGAGTCGCGGACAGGTTTATTTGAAGTAATTAGTATCACTTTAAATTATTTATTATAAATGTATCTTAATATATTAAAAAAAAACGAAAGTTGTTATCAAAATATTATAAGTGCCATTTCCTGTAGCCTATCCGTGTACTAAATTTCATCAAAATCCGTCCAGGTGTTTCCGTGTGAAATAACAATCATACACAAACATACATAGAAACATTCGCATTTATAATAATAGTGTGATTTCGTTGAATTATTTTTTCCATATAGTCTCACATTTAAACATACATATTTAGAACATATAATATTATATACTTTAGAACTTCAAAAAGCTAAAAAAATGATGAAAGTCAAATAAAATAATAGTTAAGTTCATTCCTCTCAAGAGTTGAACAAAACAGTACTGAGATTATACATTAATATCTATTATATATTTAAACTTTTGAAAACGAAAAGCATTTTTCAATGGCAGTACATTTGCTATTTGCACAAAAGAATTCAACTTTATACCTAGTAGCTATTTTATGTACAATAAGTATAAAAGTTAGCGACAAAACAAAGTCGCTAAAACTGGAAAACATAATATAGAAAAGTGGGACAAAAGAATATTCTATTAATGTCAAACTGCAAGGTTTCGTAAGAGGATTAGAATCTAAAGCCTTTGCACTGGAATGCATGAGTGACTTAGGAATACAAAGGGTTCATTTTTCAATATGATTTTAGTTGAGAGTGAATTTTGAAAGATATTTTGTCACTTACACATATAATTCTTGTTAGATTTTTTTAAATAAAATTTGAAATGATGTTTTTTTTTTTTGGCAGATAATTTGTCTCCTTAACAAACTCATAACTAATAAGAGTGTCAATTTTTCAGTTTTACTTATTAACATTTGTAAAGAATATAAAAATATATAAAACACTAGTGGCTCATCCTCGCTTCGCTCGGGTTCGTCCCTAGTCAAAAACAAAAACAAATCTATCCCACGGGAATCGTATATTTTTACGGGACAAAACGGCTATGGTCTCTAGATACACTAATTTATGTTTTAATTTAAGATATTTCCATTTTAAATAAAAATATTATCTTTTAAGATTTTGACGGGGTTTTATATTGATTTTTTATTCTCAATGTTTCAAATGCTTTACAGCAAACATGTCAGAGCCGTGACCATGTTTGCTTTAGCAATTGATACTTCCGAAACCAAAAATGAATAAAACCGCGACATTATCCGAAAAAAAATCGTCTAATTTAAAATGTAAAATATACACGCAAATCCAAAATTTCCATTTCCACATAAGTCCGTTGATCCGAAACATCAAGAAGTAACAAATACACTTGTTTACAAGCTTTCATATTCATGCTTCGATCAACAATACTTGTTGATCGAAGTATTCATCTAGTATAATAAATATCTCATGTCACGGTGTTTGTGGTCGCACTCCTCCGAAACGGTTCGACCGATTTTGTTGATTTTTTTTTTGTATATTTTGTAGGTATGAGAATAGGTGGTAAAGTATTTTTCACCCTCCTACGCACCCCCCCCCCCCCCCTCTTATTTTTTTATCGTGATTTTAGTATTTTTGTATAAACAATATCCAAATAATTTTATATTATATAAATACAGGGACGAAACCGAGCGACGCGAGATTGAGTCGCTATATAACATAAAGCAAGAGTTTTTTTTTTTTGTAGATTAAGCGCAGGCGAAGTCACGAGTTCTGCTAGTAATATGATAAGATTTTACAGTCAAAATCTAAAACAGTAATAAAATTTTGAGGAAAAAAGTAAGCAATCAGTAGTAAACAGTAATTAATGGCTGTAGCCCTTCCAATGGTTCTATCCTTTATTATGAACATAACGCAATATAGCTATTCGTTCTACCTAAGAGTAATTGGGAAGACCGTTCTGGTGTACCGAAACCGATTGGGAATTTCAAAACTAACGATTTAATCGACAGAAAAACCGAAAATTGCATAAAAAATCGATTAAGTGAATCTTTAAATTATTCGTTACCACACCGTACAGAAGGTCCGGTTATTATAAGCGTTAGACTACACTTTGCTAAGCGGATGTGTATCGCAATATGGTAATGGAATAAAAACCAGTGACCTTTCAAATATTATGTATACAGTATACACCTCAATTTTCTAACGTACATAAATATATAGAGACACCTGTAACACGCCTATCTAGTGCTTTTTACCTGCTCTTTACCGACTTTAAACAGGAAGAGGTACTCAATTCGTCTGAATTCTTTGTCTACATATGAATATCTTCATCAATTATATTAACGTCGATCGATTTCGATTTTTTGATGATTTTTTAATGAATAAATTATATTTTTGATTCCATGTAAATTTAAAACAAAATCCCACCCCTAACAATGGGATTATTACTTTTAAGTTAAATTTGGTGTCGCTTTTGTTCAAAAGTATGTTTTGTAAACCTACTAAGTCCTACTAATATTATAAATCGAGAGTGTGTGATATCTGGATGTATAAATGTATGGATGTTTGTTAGTCTTTCACTCAAAAACTACAGAATGGATTTTAATGAAACTTTACAATAATATAGCTCATACATCAGAATCACACATAGGCTACTTTTTATCCTGGAAAAATGAACGGTTCCCGTGGGATATATTTGTTTTTGTTTTTCTAAAAGCAAACCCGAGCGAAGCGAGGGTGAGCCGCTAGTAGTATAATATCAAAAATAGGTACATCTCAGGTACAGTAAGGTCATTGATATTATTTTATATTTAGGGGCTAAAATCGTTTGTTACTTTTTATATCATGGCAATAAAGCAATAGTCAAATTTGATTTTATAGCACCAACATACATAGTTTATGGACATTAGCTATTTGTAACACGTTTTTATTAGTTCCAACTGTAACTAGGCAATCAAATCTTGGAAGACGATAACCACCTATTAAATGTCGTAATTAGTCTTTAAGATTTCTTATACATATAAAGTACCAAATTACTTTAGTATGTAAAATCTAGAGTATATGTAAAATCTACAATAATTTAGTAGGGTCGAAACAATCTGATGACGGTGCAAGTAGATTGCTAGTGGAATTCATCAGATAGCACTGACGTACTTGTAAAAACTTCTTTTTTTTAGTTCAATTCATACATTTTGGCGAATCTCATACATTAAAATTGGTTAAAGCGGAATATAATTACTAAACTAAGAATTCTAAATAAAACTATCTTTTCGGATTATTTCGCGGATTTATTTTGATTTTTGGTTCCCGACGTTTCGAATGCTTTACAGCATCCATGGTCACGGGAGAGACTGAAGTGTTACATGTCTTGGAGGTATAGTAGTTACAGACAGCCTACCCACAATTAACAAAATGAAAATTGCAAAAATTACCTTACAATATTTTTTAACTTTAAACATTTTTATAATTTATTAAAATATTGTAAGGTAATTTTTGCAATTTTCATTTTGTTAATTGTGGGTAGGCTGTCTGTAACAACTATACCTCCAAGACATGTAACACCTCAGTCTCTCCCATGATCATGGATGCTGTAAAGCATTCGAAACGTCGGGAACCAAAAATCAAAATAAATCCGCGAAATAATCCAAAAAGATAGTTTTATTTAAAATGTCAAATATTCGCGTAAATCTAAGAAAGTATTAAACTAAGCATTCATCTATACGAGTATATATAAAAATCAATTGCCGTCAAACGGATTTGTGAACTGAAGACCCCAAAACGGCTGGACCGATTTTGATGAAATTTTCAGGCTATCTTCAGATTAGCCCAATAGGTGATTCTGTGGAGTTTGGTACCGATTGGAAGTTTGAACGCGGGCGCAGTCGAAGAAATATAAAGCTATACAATATTTAAACCAAAATCCAGCATTGCACCAACACACGACCGTGTGGAACCGACGTTACGTACGAATCAGAGCGTGCCGTTATGCACATTTCATATAATATTTGAATATCGCTCTATTTATACAATATTTCGATGGCATGTTAAAGTTACTGTATTTTTAAATAATGCTAATGTATTTTCTCTATAGCATTTTATAATTAAGCTATTCATCTATACTTAATATTATAAAGAGGAAAGATCTCTTTGTTTGTTTGTACCGAATAAACACCGAAACTACTCAACCGATTTTGATGAAATGTGGTAAGAAGATAGTTTGAGGCCCTGAGAACGATATATACCTAATAGTTTTTATCCCGGAAATAATCTCTTAAGGGGGTGAAAATAGGGATAAAAATTTGTATAGGGAAGCAATCTAGGGACGAATGAGTGCTAGTCTTTATATATCTATACATATAATAAAATTGTAACCAAGCCGAATCTGTACATTAGATATTTTTAGGAAAATCTTATTGAAAAAAATCTTGTAAAAAATCATCAAATTTTTGACAAAAATTCTAAAAACTAGATTCGGCCTTTGTATGGAAAATATAGACTATTTCAATAAGATTTTCCAAAAAATATTTAATGTATAGTTTCGACTCAAAATATTTATAGAGTATAGATTATAAGGCATTTAATAAAAAAATATTCGCAATTTAAATTGCATAATCTTACGTAACAGCATTTCACGTTCAAAAACGCATAACTTTAACAATTATTATAAAATTTCTTTCAACTGGCTGAACTGGTCGCTCTCTCATTATGCCCATACAAAACTTCCAGTTTGACGGGAACATATGAAAAAGTGGACCAACGGTTTAACGGATATGGCAGTCGTTATGAGATTTGCTACTATGTAATTTATCCTAGTTTTTCACCATTGATATATTCTACTATTTAAAAATGTAAGCTTAAATTACACTACTTCATAGTGTACACTATATTTATTATAGCTAATGACATAGTGAGTATGAATCTCTCTACTATCATAAATACGAAACTTTGTATGTATGTTTGTTGCTCCTTCACGTTGAAACGGATGGATGGATTTGGAAGTACACGGATAGACTAAGATCTTGGAGTAACAAATATCCTGGTTCTATCCGGATGGCACGTCGTTCAAAAAGCCTATACCTAAGCCCGGTGATAGTAAGGTAACTTTCTTAAATCTATATATATATATATATATATATATATATATATATATATATATATATATATATATATATATATATATTTTATTATATATATATATATATATATATATATATATATATATATATATAATAAAATTGTAACCGATTCGAATCTGTACATTAAATATTTTTTGGAAAATCTTATTGAAATAGTCATTATTGTCGAAACAGAGACCGAATCTATAGTTTTCAACCGACTTCCTCCTCCTGCATAGTTTTTAGAATTCCTGTCTGTCTGTCTAGGAATGTATCGCGAAAAAACCACTGGACAGATTTTGATGAAATTTGGTATGATGATAGCTGGTTATCCGCGTCAACATTTAGAATACTTTTTACTGCGAGAAAATATCTCATTTCTGAGAAATCTATACTAACCGTTAAAACGTACCCGAGCGGAGAGAAGGTGAGTCGCTAGTATTAAATATTTCAATTATTAGAGTATAGATACCCTAAATAAACTAATTATACTTCTCTAAAACAGTCTAATATTAATATAACCACAAAACACAATATACAATTACGAAACGGATAAAAACAGAAAAGAACAGTAAGTAAGTGCCTTATGAAGTTTTTTTAAAGACATTTCGCGAGAATTTATTTCAGACCGTTAATGCAATGATAATGTGAAAGAATTGTAATCTTTTGAATATTTAAAAAGGTAGGCTCGCCTCTTATTCCGATGAGTTTCCGAGGCATAATCCCGTTGTTAAAAAATCGTAAGTATATTTTTACTCTGAGCGATATATTTTACGGCTTATACTTTTAATACGTATTGGTGAAGTTAAAATTAATATTTTAACTTTTAATATATGGAATACCTACTGTTCATTAAGTTCTTTTGTCTTTATGTTCGCCTATAAGTTACTTAGCAACTTCCATATACTACAACTTACAAGAGAGACGTATTCCTAGTGACTTTTGCAGATGATGTAGGTCATGGTGCAGATTACTTGTTCTTGTTACTTCTTTTTTAATTAAGAGAAAGATTTAAAAAATTTTATTTATCTCAAGAAGCAATTTTTATTATTATTATTATTATAAACGAGCAATTCTTGTATAAATATTTTATTTCGTGTATCTCAGAAACGGTCCTAACGATTTGGATCTTGTATTTAGATGAGATTTGGCTTTTCAAGTTTATCTACATAGGTATCTTTTCCGAAAAAACATGATTTTACAAAACAAAACGCAGTACCTACCAAGTAAATATGAAGTAAGCCCCTATAATATATATTTATAGTTAACTATTATTTAGAGGTAGTCGTGTGTTCGATACCCGGTAGATTGACGTGTCACATATGTGTTAGCCAAAGGCTATATCTGTTCACATCGTAATAAGTGTGTAATGTTATTACCGACACTATTTCTCGTATTGCTTATCACTTCTCAGAATAAGTAGTTGACGGATATAAAAAGAACCCATTAACCATCTACAGTTACAAATAAAATTGAAATATTTATTTAATTATATATGAGTATATACATATCGTCATCTCGGCGCTTATTTGTCCAAACGGCCAATTCAACGAAAGACTTTTTAGTAAAGAATGATTGAATTTTAAATATCAATTGTATTGATATTAAATACAAATTTTACTTTAATAAAGCCGAATAATTGATCTATATATGTATATAAAAACTAAATCTTAGAAACAAAGCTTTGAATGAAAAAATCTCTCTACTGTAAAATACATCAAGTATTAGTCGTTCAAACAAATAAGCCCTAAAGCGACTAAATGTCACATATTGTAATTAGCAATAAGAAAGTATTTTAAAAAAATGGTCTGTGGATTGATTATATCGATTATAATGCCTTTCACTGGCAGATAAAGTATTGACGCGACATTGAGTACTTTATAGGCGACATTATGTCTCAAAAAAGAGCTGCCAATGTGTGTATGTGTGAATGTTTGTTATTCATTTCCACTAACATAGCTGAACGGATTTGGATGAGATTTAGCACGCAGATAGACTAATTATAAAATTAACTAAAACCTAGCTCTATATACACACGTTAAAACGTCTAGTATAGACTTCTCACATATATGAGATATTTTCCCGCAGCAAAAAGTATCCTTTATGTTGACCCGGATAAATAGCTATCATCAAACAAAATTTAGCCGAAATCCCTCCAGTCGTTCACCGTGACGCGGTCACAGACAGACAGACAGACAGACAAACAATAATTCTAAAAATTCGGTCTTTTACGATAATAATGTCTGTTTCAATAAGATTTTCCAAAAAATATTTAGTGTACAGATTCGGCTTAGTTACAATATTATTATATGCATAGATTATAAATGCAAAAGGCCCATAGGGACGCACCCGAGTGAAGCCAGAGTACGTCGTTAGTATTATATATACAAATATGCATATTACAATTGAGAACTAAATATGATAAGGATGATTCATAAATAAATATTAACCATATGGTTTTAAAAGTCACTGATACTGTGTGATATCATCATTTTTTTACGATTCAGTTATTATTTCATACAAATTTTTAGATATTGATATAAACTATTTATTAAAGAATCAATGAAAATCGGTTCAAAATTGGCGAAGATATGGTACCTATAACATACACACAAAATTAACAACCAATAAAAGAAGTATTTAACGTCCTCTTTTTTGAGGTAAATTAGAATCGAACCTAAACACTCCTACCCAACTGACACACAAATACCGAATTATTGTAAAACCGTCGTATAAATACAAAAAAAAATAGTATAACTTAACATCCCCTGGTCTCACAATCACGTTTTATTGTAGGTACAATATTAATAAACGTCCAAGTTATAGAAATGGGCAGCAAAAAGTAGCGGATTTCAAAAATTAAAATACCTTTTTTAAAATGCACTCTACGATCTAGGTAAAAATTAAAATATAGATATGTGTATTAAAAGAAAACCGTTTTTTTTATTTTAATAACCGAATTTGTAGAGATACCATGCACATTATACAGTATACATAATATTTCTTTAGTACTAGATTTTTTTTTAGTATTTTTTATATCTATTATTTTCTAAAATATCAAATTTATAATTTATTAAAATGTTAAAATTTACTTATGTGGTACATCACTAAAATTGAATTATTTTTTTTAAACCAAAATGTTAAAATATGTCAACAGATACGTCAATCACAATAACATAATATCATATTGTAAAGCAATTAAAAATAAAAAAAAAACGACTCTTTAAATATATCAAAATCCTTATTTTAATAAAACGGGTTGATTTTATTAAATAAATACATATATAAAATAATATTTCATAATTGTATTTATCTTACTTATTTTACGCAGTAAAATAAATACCTAAAATATTAATAGGTATACGCAACTAAATTATAAGTTTGGTTGCAATACATCATAAATCGAGCGAGCCCCGTTTAAAAGTCAAACCAACGGTTGCAATGACTCATAGCCAGTTACACTATTTAACGGTTACATCATCAGATCCCCGTATCACAGATAATACGTTTAAATATAAACGAACTAACTACATACTCTCGTATTGCTTGTAAAGTAGTCCCTAAGTGCCTATATATTATATACTAGCAGTACCCACGGCTTTGCCCACGTTCAAACTTCGGATATGAACATCAGTTTTACAATAATGTCTGGAAGTCTGCCCGATCTGTTCACATTTATGATTACTGCTTCGCTCTTTTGGGCAATAGGAAACTTGGCATGCTATTAGACAATATATAGATAATTATTATATATATTTTTTTCAAAGTGGTAATTTAATTAGATCTGATAGAAATCGAATAACAATATTTTTATTTGCATTTTTTCAATACTTTTATTTAGGCTTGGTCCATAGGAAATGGCTACAACATAAACTATAAATTGTACTATAACACTTACATTTGATTTTATTTTGTTAGCTTTGAAATTAACTAAGATATATCGCTTTGAAAAAAAGTCATACTCGGACACTTTTTTTCAAATATCTCCTCAATTAACTAAGATATAGAGCTAATATCTATTGGATCAATTACTGTCAAAGTCCTCTACAATATAACATTGGTTACGATATAGGTTCCTATCGGGGGCAGTTTCGCCATAGAAGTACGGCTAGGCCCTTTAGATAACAAATGTCAATATAATATCTACATAATAAAATTAACGATCCACATTCACTAAGCCGAGACTAAAAATTATAAATAACTAGTGATGAGCTCTCGCTTTAATTAGGCGCATACTTAAATAAATAATTATTAACAATATCCATACAAATAATTTCATTAAAACCCATGGTCGCTCTCACTCTTATCATAATCTATCTATTTGCAAAAAATGATTTCGACATGGTGCACCGTGACTGGGCTATAATAATGCCATCCTGACTGAATTCGGCCACGGCCAATATCTCCGATTCTAGCCATCTGCGCAGGAGATATTATGGTACACATGTGTACGCGCAAACCCTAGCACAGTCTCTATTCCTTTTACTCTCTAAGTCTGATGGGTCGTCCCATCAGACTTAGACTTCGACACGACCGGTAAAAGTTAAGGCTCTCCGAGGCACGGGGTTGCAACACCGCCAACTTCCCAACTCCGGGCTACTACTCAGAATATCTTAACAGAAAAACTCAGTAATTAAACTTGGCCCGACCCGGATCTCGAACCCAGGACCTTCGGATCTGCAGGCTAGCCATTAGACCACTGAGGCAGTTACTGCGTTAGAGCAGTAACAACAAACACAAGAATTTCCAAAATTAAAAAGTATACGCTCAAATCGAGTGAACTCCCGCGAAACGACAGTTTGATTTCAAATAGCGTTTCGAGACGATATTTTCCCGTTTTGACAGCGCTTATTATCGAAATTGGCATTTTGACATCTGAGTAACAACCGTTATAGGTGCATTAAATTAATCACATGTATATTATCGTTTTCGATGTTATCTTTTTAAGATTGAAGTCATAATGCAATCGTGGGTGTTTATATTTATAATATGTATGTATTTAAAGTGATATATGTGTAGTGTATTAACTATCTGGTATCCATAACACAAGCCTCGTAGCTTACCATGAAACTAGATGGTGCTGTGTGTTATCCCAACATATCTATCTATAGGTACATATAATAAAATTGTAACTAAGCCGGATCTGTACATTAAATATTTTTTGGAAAATCTTATTGAAATAGACTTTATTATCGATACAGAGGCCGAATCTATAGTTTTTAGAATTTTCGTTTGTCTGTCTGTCTGTGACCGCATCACAAGAAAAACCACTGGTGGGATTTTGATGAAATTTGGAAAAATTTTTGGAAAATTACAAAAACTGCAATGTCTCTTACATTACATCTTATATACTAATATGTAAAACCTAAGAATTTGGTTTTTGTTCATCTGAACGTGAGCGGAGCCGCGGGCAATGCTAGTTTATTATAAAATTATTAGTGTTTCATATGCAACATGCCGAGGTAAGACAATTTCTGTCCGTAAGTATACACCATTACTCCTTTATAAAGCTAATACAAAACGAAAACATTAAGGGTTTGGAAGCTAGATTAAGAATTGTGTTCAAGTGTTTTTTTGTATTTGCACTATTGTAAAAACCGTTAAAGCTACATACAAGATTCAAACTCCATGACATTGTCGAGCAAAAGAAATTTTAAAAAGAGCCAAATAATATTATCGCGAGACTAACAAAATAAATTCACATTATATTGATATACCTATACGAAGTACAAATATTGTTGTGTATGGTGGTACGGAACCCCGAGTGGGTAATCAGACTCGCACTTAATCGATTTTAATTAAAACTTTCGTATTGACGACCGATGTAATGCAATGCGGTTGATTGTTCCACTATCTACCCACTTTACTAAAACAGCTTTCAGTTATTACTTCTTATAGTTAATTAAATCAATTTCTAAACTCCTAGAACCGAAAAACATTGTATATAATAACATTTAACAAATGAAAATTATTTTTATATATACTACGATCCAATCACATCTATCTTATAACGCCTGTATGTATTCAGCCCTTTTTAACGTCCCACTTCTGGACCACCCTTTACGAGAGGGATCAAGCCATACTCCACCACGCTGATCAAGTGCAGGTTGGCAGACTTCACTGTTCACATGTCTTTCGAAAACTTACTAGATTCTCTCAGACATGCAGGGTGATGTTTTCCTTCATCATAAGACAAGTAGTATTCATGATGGGAAATAAATAATTTCAAAATTATAGCGCATGAAATATACAGGATTTGAACCCGCTTCACTCGATTTCCCAGGCGAGCGCGTTACCACTGGGCTAACACTACTTTTTCTAACGCCTACATAATATAAATTATTTTTAATACAAATAATCCGTTTAAAATTAGATCTCGTTTTCAAATCTTGAAAGGACTAAGAGCATAATAGGTATAGTTACACCGGGCTAGGAGCACTCACAAATGTGAATGATATGTCCTGTATTTGAGATGACAGACTGGTCTGATCAGAACATGTCATCTTCCAGTTTAATTATGTTGCCTTCACATACAGTTTACCTCAGTAATAAGGGTATTCTCTAATAATCCATAAGTACCTACTATGTTATAGTATGTTTTACCCATGAACGAATTCATGGCTTTACCAAACGCCAAAACAATGGAACTTCCAACTTTGTTCCTCTATCCTGGGATTCCCCATTTTCAAAAAGAAACTCTTGGACAGAGTAATATTAAACTTTACTCAGTAATATACGTATTTAAAATTATCTTTTTAAAAATTAATCTGAGACTGTTTGTGGAATTTTATTATAAATGCTATATGAAAACATTTTGAAATAATCTATACATATAATGAAATTGTAACTAAGCCGAATCTGTACATTAAATATTTCTTGGAAAATCTTATTAAAATAGACATTATTATCGATACAGAGACCGAATCTATATTTTTTAGATTTTTTGTCTATCTGTCTGTCTGTGACCACATCACAAAAAACCACTGAACAGATATTGATGTTTGGTATGATGATAGCTCAACAGGTCATCTCACATTCACATATCCAGGTCAACATATAGGATACTTTTACTGAAGGAAAATTTCTAATCTCTGAGCTAAACATTAAAAGGTAACTAGGGACGAGCAAGAACGGATATGGATTATATGTATATTTTTAGTTAGCAAATGGTGCCAAATAGATACTAGTTTCGTGACAAAGTGCTTTAATTTTGAAGCTCTCAAGAGCGCGGTACCTACTTGATAATGAATGGAGCGGATCATCTAGCGTGTATCGAGGGGTTAACACGTGTTTGCACTTCACTAAAATTACTAACCATATCATTGTTCGTGCATACATACCTATATTATTATTATTTCTTATTATAGGGTAGGTTTTAGCCGTGGCTGGTATATAATTTGTGTTAGTTACTTTAAAAACTAAAAAATAGCTAACTGGCACGTCTAAAAGTCACAAAACAAAGATTTGAATTGAAAATCAAAAAAATATTATCTGTTAACGTAAAAGTATCTACAAATATTTCTTGGTTCAGCTACTTGGTTTTTTTACTATTTTTATTTATGGTTGAATTGGCTTTTTACTATATCTCACAAAAACCATGTGAATATAAAAGTAATGCCTCTTATATTCTATGTATATATACTTTATGTATGCAAAATCATGCTTGATCCCTTTCTCTGATTTTTTTTACATGGAAGGCAAAAACAGTTCAGTACCCTTGTTTGTCAACGGATTTTCTATTGTTATTTTTTTTTGTTTACTGGCTATTAACGAGTTTTAGTGTTAAGTATCAGTAAAAAAAATATTATGGTCGAATTTCGACCACTGAGGGAACACTACCATATAAATTAAATAATAATTAATATGTTGGGACATTAACACATAACACCATCTAGTTCCATGATAAGCTACGAGGCCTGTGTTATGGATACCCGATAGTTGATACAGTACACGTACCTATATAACTTTAAATACATACATATTATAAATTTAAACACCCATGACTAGAGTACAAACATTCGTGCTCATCACACAAGTGAATGCCCCCAGCGAGACTCGAACCCGCGACCGCTGGCATAGCAAGTACTACAAACTGAGTCAAGCGTGTCGTCACTAAGGATAAATATTCATATTATTCATTATTAGATATGTGGTAAGTACCGGGAAATAGACATATTTTTGATAACCTGTTTATGAGGACGTATTTTGAGAATACGTATAGTTAATATACTTACTATACTTACTATACTATACTTATGAATCATACTTGTATTATTACTTGCAGGCTACCGTTCGTTGATATTATTATGCTTTTGTAAAGCCTTCAAAGTTTCATTACAAACAGATGGGTAGTTTTGCAATGCATACGCTATAAACAAACAGATATTTATATATAGATACATAGAAAGAAATACCGTCACAATACTACATACTTATATAACAATTAAAATGAAGTAGTAGTATTGACATAAACACTCAGCAACATCTAGTTCTTGGTAAGTTAAGAGGCTTGTGTTCGATACTAGATAGTTGATACACCACATATTATATATATACATAAAAATAACTTTAAATATAAACATTTTAGAAATATATACACCTATAACTGAAGTAGAAACATTCGCGCTCATCACACGAATGACCCCAGCGGGACTCGAACCCGCGACCATTGGTACAGCAAGTAGGGTCATTACAAACTGAGCTAAACGTATATACAGTATAATGGTTAGAATGATTACCGACTGTGAAGATACGAGTGAAACATCATATTTCCCAGTATGTAATAAAAAATTAAGGCCAATATAACTGCGATGTCATTTAAGGACTATTTAACTATTAATTTTATAAATAGACACCGCGTAAACTAAAAATAGTTTCCTTGTTGTTGTTTGTTGTTACATTTTATGTAATCAAAAATCTCGAGAACTTCTGAAACGATTTTCATTAGATCTGACTGGCAGATAAAGGACTTTGGCAAGTAAGGCTAAAGAAACAAATATGTTATTGTAAGGTGAACGCAATAAAAAGAACATCCTTATCAAATTTAACGGAAATTTTGAATGATACATAAAATAAATTTACAGAAAAAATCATAGCAAAGCCGATGGGTATGAGTAGCTTCCTCACGGGCCGACTCTACTGGCTTTAAATTAAATTGACGATTCCAAAGTGCTTGTATAAGTCTAATTAAATAAAAAACCCCGACTTTGCTTCACGAGGTCTCAATTTTTACACATTTACTATTTACTACTTGCTTATACCGCGGCTCAAGTCGCAAAGATTACGTATCATTTCTTTGTGCCTAAAGGTCCGTAGCATATTATTAAATTATGGATAACCTCCCGTTATATACTTACATAATTTTCAAACTTAAACCGCTAAACAGATTTCGATAAAATTTGGCAAGAACATAGATTGCATTCTAGGATCGGACATAGGCTATCCTTGACCCGCGCCCCGCTTAACACGCGAACAAAGCCACGGGACAACTAGCAAGCTATAAAATGCGAAAATATTTTTTGCGTTTAGACTGGTTGTTTTAGATCTGCGCGTTCAAACGAACCAAAAAACAATCTCTACATTTTTTCTATATTCTCACTCTCGGTAAACTTAATAATTAATTATATTAACTACAAGCATTGCCCGCGTCTCCGCCCTCGTTCAGATGACCAACAACCAAATTCTTAGGTTTTACATATTAGTATACTCTTACATTGCAGTTTTTGTATTTTTTCTCAGAAATGAGATATATCCCGCGGTAAAAAGTATCCTATATGTTGACCCGGATAACCAGCTATCACCATACCAAATTTCATGAAAATCCCTCCAGTGGTTTTTCTGTGATGCGGTAACAGACAGACACACACACAGACGAAAATTCTAAAAACTATAGATTCGGCTTCTGTATCGATAATAATGTTTATTTCAATAAGATTTTACAAAAAATATTTAAAATACAGATTCGGCTTAGTTACAAGCTTTATTATATGTATAGATATCATATTAGACTTATAAAGCTTTGGAATTCCTTTCAATGACTGCACAGTAAATTATCAATACTAATTACCATACTAAAATGGGTATTACTTAGCTTGAAACATCAAGTTATCTATCAATTATTTAGTTTCATGACATCAATGCATGCATTAAAAAATAGAGTTAAGTGAAACAGATGAAACGACTAATAAAATTAATGTTATCAAAGTAGTTTCACGCCATTACGTAATATAGATGAGTTCTTACCATCCATCATTTTATTTCGAAAATTTATATACATACGTATAAATAGGCAAAGACAAAACAGTTCAATACGTTTTTCTCCTGTGTGTTTGTAACCGATTTTCTTTTTTTTTGTTTAGTAGCTATTGACTGGCTTTAAAGTTTTCAATAAAGAATTTTTGGGATCAGTTGGTTTTCTATACTAATATTATAAAGAGGTAAAGTTTTTGGTTGTATGGGGATAATCTCTGAATCTACAGAACCGATTTAGATGAAATTTGGTAAGAAGATAGTTTTAGACCCTGGGAAGGACATAGGTTAGTTTATATCCCGGAAATCAACACTTAAGGGGATGAAAATGGAGATGAAAGTTTGTATGGGGAATCAACGGGACGTCGTCGCTAGTATTAAGTATATAAAGATTATGGTCGATTTCGACCACAGGGCGAACACTTGTTATTATTAGTATATGTTCTAAAACACATTGTTGGCATAAACAACAAAGTATCATCATTCAATATAAGTGATAAAAGTCTTTTGAACAGAACATGTTATGTTCTTGAGTTATGGTGTAATATATTTATTATATTAATAAAATAGTTTTTTAATATTGGCAGAAAACAAAATAAATAAATAATATCGGTGTTATTATATATATTTAATAACATCTATAATAGAATTTTACAAGTGTGAAAGTGTGTTTGTTTGTTTGTCCTTCTTATAATACAACCCACAAAACTCATCATGCCCATTTATAATAATATATAGTTTCTCTATTCTATACTAACCGTTAAAACGTACCTAGGGACGAACCCGAGCGAAGCGAGGATAAATCGCTAGTATTATATATGTAAATAATAATTAACTATCATAATTTAAACTATTCACAAGTTTAATACCCCTAAAACTAAATTAAACATTGAACAAAAATAAAAGTGAAACCGCTCGCTACAGCTTGTATATAAAAACTGTCACACGCAGGCGAAAACCAGTTATCCCCCTTCGTATTCCAGCATTCTTGAGACCGGGGTTGTATGAATGGATAAAAAAACTCATTCAAATGTATGGGAGGTTTGAGGCCTATGTTGACACTTTCGTTACAAAAATTTTATGATCGTGTGCTTGGAATGTTTAATTAAGATGCTTTTCGCTGAATAATTGATTTAAAATCTAGTGCTGCAAAACACAAATGTTTGTTGGTATGTTTGTCCTACTTATAAAAGGATATATATTTTGTATGTATATATATTACAATTCAATGGGATAAAGAAGAAGGTTAATTAAATGAAAACGTTCTAATACATAGTAAGACATCTGACAAATCTTTAAGTCACAAGTAGTAATTTTGTTTTAAACAAATCTTTTTATTACTTGCAGATTACTCTGAAAATATTATATAGTATTGTGTTACCAATTTAAAATGGCATGTTTTATCTATTAAATCTATACTTACATATAATAAAACTATAACAGAGCCGAATCTGTACATTAAATATTTTTTGGAAAATCTTATTGAAATAGATATTATTATCGATACAGAGGCCGAATCTATAGTTTTTAGAATTTTCGTCTGTCTGTCTGTGACCGCATCACAAGAAAACCACTGGACAGATTTTGATGAAATTTGGTATGATGACAGCTGGTTATCCGGGTCAACATATAGAATACTTTTTATTGCGGTAAAATATCTCATCTCTGAGAAATCTATACTAAACGTTAAAACGTAACTAGGGACGAACCCGAGCGGAGCGAGGGTGAGTCGCTAGTACATAATAAACTAGTAACCAAAATCAAGTACTTATCTAAATACCAAAGTAGTATTCGAACATTCGAACCGGCGTTATCAGTTGCCTAACTGTTGTGAAAAGATGGTCAGTAAATACGATAACATTATCTTGACAGTTCACTCTAAATAAATTGCAAATTCGAAACGCGGTCACGCTATCTGGACTTATTTATGTTCTACTTTGGGCTAAATCATTCGTTATATTTGGGATAAACTGTTGGAAAACTTTTTTAATTTAATTCTATATTAAAAAACATTTTTATTAATAGCTATACCAGATACCTAACACAAACCTATGTGTTACTCCCACGTCATAATCTGTCTGTGTTTCATCCAAATCCGTCCAGCCATTTCAGAGTGAAGGAGCAACAAACATACACACAAACACAAACTTTTATATATAGTAGTTTTATAACTATATAGTATATTCCATATGGATTATATATGTATTTTTACACTATACATTAAAGTTTAAATAATTGATATAAAGCTTTGTCAACAAAAATCAAACGATAAAATAAATACTTTTTATTAAAAAAAAACTCGGTGTACTACATTAAATTCTAAATCATATAAAAGAAATTATTCTGTCAATAAGGATGGAATTATTTTTACCAATGTACTTATGCTACCAAGCAGGGGTAGCCCAGTGGTAACGCACTCGTTTAGGAAAGCTAGTGAAGCTGGTTCAAATCCCAAGTATCGCACCTTTGGTATATAAATGTACGAATCATTTTCAATATAATCAGACCAATTGTCTTAAGGTGAAAGAAAACATCGTGTAAAACTGCTTGCTAAGAGAACCTAGCAAGTGTTAAAAAGACACGTGAAGTCTGTCAACCCGCATTTGACCAGCGTGGTGGACTATGGCCTGATCCCCCTCGTATTGAGGAAGGTTCGTGCCCAGCAGTGGGACGTTAAAAATGACTGAATAAACGAATATATATATGCTATTCTAATTGTATTTTCAATTATTTTTTTAATTAGTAGATTACACCTTATGTAGTGGTCATATAAATTAAAACAAATTGCATAATTATATTTTAAGTGTAGAAATCGGTGTATGTTTTTATTGAATCAAGCATGTCCATTCTTGTTCAGACGAAGAATGTAAGTTAGGAGGGGATCGAACATAAAACCCGTTTGAACTTGGATCATCGACATATCCTAAACTGGGTGTTATAAAAAGCAGTCTATTGTAGACATGAACACTAACTGTCCTTGTACATATGTACACAGTTGGTTATGATGTTAATAAAATCAAATATTTACTTTTTATTAACGGTTAGTATAAATTTCTCATAGATGAGATATTTTCTTATCCTATATGTTGACCCGGATTTCATCATGTCCAGTAGTTTTCTCGCGATGAGTTCCTAGACAGACAGACATAAATTCTAAAAACTACAGATTCGTTCACTATATCGACAATAATTAATTATTACTATTAGATTAATTAAAGATATTTAATGTACAAATTCGACTTAGTTAGAATTTTATTATATGTATAGATTAAGAACCCCTTTGGTAGCCATATTATAACATTTACAAGTACGTAACATCTGTGTAAGTGCAAAATTAAAGACTATCTAATTATTCAATAATTGAGTACCTCTAGTGACTATAAAATCACTTTATAATTATCTTAAAATGTATAGGTATGGTACCACCTTTTAAGTATAAATATTTACCTTTAAAAAACTCATTATTCGATTTAAATCGAATCACAATTAGCGAAAACATCGTTTATCATTTATCAATTATTATCAATCAAATCTAATATACACGCAAAAAAAGCTACACTTACTTGCGTGCATATCTGAAGTAGGTCAGAACCAAATCTTATATAGACATTATTATATAATCCATGTCTTTCTTTCCAAGTGTTTTAATTTTAATTTTAATTTTTTTATTATTTTTTTATATGTATGGACATTAACATTTAACACACAGCACCATCTAGTTCCATGGTAAGCTACGAGGCTTGTGTTATGGATACCAGATAGTTGATACACTACACATATATAACTTTAAGTACAAACATATTATAAATATAAACATTAAACACCCATGACTGGAGTACAAACATTCGTGCTCATTACACAAATAAATACCCCCAGCGGGACTCGAACCCGCGACCGCTGGCACAGCAAATAGAGTCAGTAAAAACTGAGCCAAACGTGTCATCAAGCATTCTATAGTATATTTTTAGGAGAGGGGAGTATTCAACGGCTATTTGTTTTGAGGTATCGTCGCTTAAACATCCCGCTGTACACTCATAATCGAGTTAAAAAGGTTTGGCCTTGAATAGAAATGAAGGGTAAATTCAATAGATAGAAGTTTTTTCCTAATTACCATTAAAACTGGAAGTGAAAGTTTGCCTTTTAAATCATTCCATTGAATTGAATCAAAGAATCCAGGCACACTGTACCTACGTTTGTCTAAATAGACTGTTCCTATACCTAGACTAGATCTAGATCTATAGCATTATGAATAATTTAGATTCAGTGTAAATATTAGTTTTTCCAATTCATTTTCATTAAAAGAAGAAAGTAGTGTTTGTGAGAGAAGCGAGAATAAATTAAATATTATATAAAAACAAAGAAAATATAAATAAAAAGAGTTAAGCACAAACTAGCGAATGAACATCTCATGGGGTAACAAACCTCCTTAGATTTTAGTTTACTATATATACATGAAGCATACATCACTAGTAAGAATATGAATTACAACCCATGAGCTTGTCAACAAACGGAAGTAACACTGCAACTAACCCATTAGGGTATTTTAAGTAAAAAACTAACAACGAAATGTTACGAAATAAGTAGAATAAACTATTTCCATGCAAACTTTTGACGTTACAATATTCCATAATGTTCTACATAAATATTTAATAGTTTCATGGTATATAATCCATATTAATAATCTTAATGTGAAAGTATCTCTGTCTGTTACCTTTCCACGCTTAAACCTCTGAATAGATTTCGATAAAATTTGGCAATGACATAGATTGCATCATGATCTGAACCTAGGACATACTCGTAGGTTACTTTTGACCCCGGCCCTACTTATTTAAAAAAAAATTATAATAAGTATACGGGCATTGAGTATGTTTTAATAACAACACAGCGGAATATGTGTTACGAATGCTTATTGGCAAGATTTAGCTTCCTCAAACACGATACTAAATAGATTTAGAATGAAAACTACACGGTGATTAAAAACGGTCTAAAAAATTAATTTTTAAATCAATATAAATTCTGTCATAATTTACATGTACGATAAATATAAATATATAATGTATGTATGTATTCAGCCCTTTTTAACGTCCCACTGCTGGGCACGGGCCTCCCTTCAATACGAGGGGGATCAGGCCATAGTCCACCACGCTGGCCAAGTGCGGGTTGGCGGACTTCACATATCTTTAGAAAACTTGCTAGGTTCTCTTAGACATGCAGGTTTCCTCACGACGTTTCTCCTTCACCGTAAGGCAAGTAAGTGGTAATCATGTTAGAAATAATTCGCACATGAAAATATCAGAGGTGCGAGACCCGGGATTTGAACCCGCTTCACTCGGTTTCCCAAGCAAGCGCGTTACCACTGGGCTACCACTGCCTCCAAATATATAATACTATTAGCTAATTCAAATACTTTGCAGTCACGACAGGCGTAGAACAAAATGATTGCCCGAGGCGCACTCGATTGAATTACATTCAGTTAGAGAACTGAGTATCAATTATGATTAAGTGAAATTGTTATGAGAGAGATTGTATAAGCGTTACTTATATACATACATATATCCATCCATCGTCTATACGTTAAAAATTACCACTGTTTTGAAAATTCGTAAAAAAAAACAAATTTTCTAGAAATCTCCACAAAACATACAACTATCGGAATTTTTAAATATTTATTTTAAGAAAATAATAAATGTTATAGTTTTTGTAGTTGTTTATACAAGATTTTTTAAATAAAACTTTTTATATAAAACTTTTTATAATAATTAACAAGGTCCTAATCAAGTCGTCCTTAGAAATCCATTTGGTTAAAGCTGCCTAAACCTTAAGAGATAGATCAAAACAATGTACTAGAAAATTGTAGGTCTTAATAAGGCCTACAGAAAAATTACTATTCATAAATCTATATATAACTAAGTTATTCTCGAAAAAAATAATAAATAAAGCTGTAATAGGAATGTACTATACTATAAGAAGCGTCATTTTCCCGTGACAACCCTTGAAAAAACACTACCGGAAGGTTTCGAAATGTAAACTTTTTAGTTTTTAATATATAGGTATAACAAATTCAAAAAATCTAAAATCAGTCAAATCCTTTCATTATAGTTGGGTTCCGAGGTATAAACCTAATTGCACTCGATTACTTGTACTATTTAAATTCCCTTATATAAATAACCCGAATGTACATAATAAAATTTAAACAAAAGAATAAAATACATACGAATATATAAAGAAACTAAAAATAGCATTATTTAGTAGCTCTTGACTAATAAATGTTTAGCTCTCGGTGTTGTTTCTAGTTGCTCTAATAGTCATTGATTATTCCGGGTTTTTTGACCCGGGATTTTTAAAGAGAATGTACCGTATATGTTTAAATAATAAATAATGTCATTTATGTATGTAAGTATGTATATAATATGTGTAATATATGTATTACGTATTTAATAAATAATAGTCTGTGGATTTCGAGAATATAATAAAAAAAACACATATGTTATAACATCTTAATATTTTTTAATAGATAACTTATAATCATAAATAATGATTGCAATTTTTAATAGGTATGTCAAAGATAAAAATATTTAAATTACCTATAGTTAAAAAAGACGAATAAATACGCTTTTAGATAGCTGTTATCCGTAAATTACGGGACTCGTAAAACCAATGAAATGAGACCAATCTTGACGATGTAATTAGCAGCCGTTCCTCTAATAGTGTACTATACTGCTGGCTCCATCACCAGATCATCTCGATGACATCAACCTAGTATACTGTTTCTATTTATTATAGGTGGACCAACGTCTAAGTCAAAGTCGCTGGAGTCTAATGGATGAGGATGACACAAGACAGTGCTATGCCAATGCAACCAATGCATGCATGGGACCCCTGATTCTAGGGGGTCCCAGCGGGCCACAAACATTTTTTTTTTTGAAAACATATTTTCGCGGGCGGCCCTCGTAGAAGTTAAAAAAAACGCAAGGAAAAAGTGTCCTAGATATTCGCATATTATTTTTTACGTGGACCACGAAGAATGTGATCGTACTTGTGTTCTATAAAACTACGAACATTAAAAAAAAAACATTCTTCCTTACATGCAAGCAATCTTATCTCATATCTCTGCGAATCTCCTCCAGTCCACGTTCAATAAATTGGCACACCATAAAATCAATAAAAAATCATATAATTTTAAATAAAACAATCTTTACAAAAAGGACGGACCTTAACGTTAAAGACAGCGGCTTCCGTGATCATGTTTGCTGTAAAGCATTCGAAATGAAAAAAAAAAACAAGATAAAACCGCGATTAAATCTGAAAACATAATGTCACTTAAAATGTCAAATATTCGCGTAAATCTAAAACAGTGGTAAAACATAAAATTGAGTTGAATGACATAATAATAATACAACGTTAGATTCAAATTATGGCATGTTTTTTATCTTATCAAGAGTTGTGTACAGCCGCGGTTGATAACACGTTTTTTGCGAACCGATTAATTACAACACTATTGACTTAACGACCGACAGTGAGTGTATTACTTTACAATTTACAAACACCTTGCTTATGCAAGTATAAACCTACATGTGGACGGTAATATATTAACTTTGACGACAATTTTGGTTCAGTTTGTAGTGACCCTACTTGCTGTGCCAGCGGTTTGGGTTCGAGTCCCGCTGGAGGCATCCGTTTATATGATGAGCACGAATGTTTGTACTCCAGTCATGGGTATTTATATTTATAATATGTATGTATTTAAAGTTATATATGTGTAGTGTATCAACTATCTGGTATACATAACACAAGCCTCGTAGCTTACCATGGAATTAGATAGTGCTGTGTCCCAACATCTCTATATATTATTTATATATTTATAAACTAGCATGTGCATCATCATTTCAATTGAAGAAATTACAATAAATTAGGCAATGCTGTTCATTTTTCACACAATCTCACCTTTGGAAATCCTCAATTTTCAATATATATATTTTTTAACAGTGTGTTTTCCTCATACCTTTTAAAAATATAATTATCAACAGTTCATCTGTTTAAGACCATATTTAAACTATAACCCAACCAGCCAATCCTAAATATAGTCTACTTAGTAAATGAAATAATTCATGACTTCCGAATAACCTATCATTCAATGAACTTAGCAATAAAATTAGCAATTTTCATTAAAAAATATTTGACTCTACAAGTAAAACTATCCAAAAATAAATTTACTTTAACGTAATATAGATTAATCTAAAACATCATCAAAAACTTTTCTTATATAAATAGCATCGTTTGATGTCGTGACTTCGTTGTTATAAGTTCTAGGTCACACTTCCTTATTTATTGGATCAAAAATGATTGAATTTTTACTATATATAATTAAATAAAAAGGCGTAATTAAAAGTAAGCGTTTTATCTATAGATTAGATATGAAGTATGATAGGTACAAGTTCAAGAAGCAGGTGCAATAAATAATTAAATAATATCTGCACATGTTAAACGCCTTGTAATATATAGTACATATGCGGCTCACGCATCTGTCCAGTTGATCGTAACTATTATGAAACTCTTAGTAACGCCATCATCTACGCTACTATTATAAAGAGTAGAGATTTCTATTTTTGTATGTTTGTAACGAATAAACTTAAAAACTACTAAAATTTAGAATGGAGATAGGTTACATTGTAAATTAACACATACATATGTACACTCTTTTTTCTTATGTACTTACCACAGAGCCGATAGCAAACACTAGTCATATGTTATAAATAATACGTTCTTACTAGAGAAAAATGCGTCTGACTTAAAATTATTTGCTTATCTATAAACATGATTTACGAGATTAAGTGGTTTTGAGTAATTCATTTGTTTGTCTTAATTTTGCTAGCAAGGAATTAATTAAAACCAGGAAAACTATTTAAAACCCATTTTAGGGTTCCGTGCCCGAAGGGTGCCAACGGAACCCAAAAAATGTCAGTGGGCTGTATCTCATGAACCGTAATAGATAGATTTGAAGTTTTCACATAGTATGTATTTTTATTGCCGCTATAACAACAAATAAAAAAAATAATAAAACATTTTTTAATTTTCATAATCGATTATCGAAGTTAAAATACTATATGCATAGAGTAAGAGCCATATTACTAATAAGTACATGTACGATGGTACGGAACCTTTCCTGTGCGAATTCGACTCGCACTTGACCGATTTCTAACTCTTTACTTTTCGTGTGAAGCAAACAAACAGGAAATAGATATATTACATACTGTATAATAGGATTATCTTTTATCACTATTACAAGTAGCAACTAATTAAAGCATAAAGATGCCTTCTACATTGCTCTCAAATGACACACTCGACCCATTTTCATTCGTATAAAATCTTGTGGCGAGATTTACCTATTTTATAAATATATACATACTAGCTGTACCCGCGGCTTCGCGTTCAATCTACAATAAAAAAACTCTTTTGCTTTATGTTATATAACGACTCACCGAAGCTTCGCTCGCGTTCGTCCCTATTTATATGATTAAAAAATGGGGGGTGGGGATGGGAAGGTGAAAAAAACTTTATGACCTATTCACATACTTACTAAATATACAAAGAAATAATCATTAAAATCGGTCGAGCCGTTTCGGAGGAATGCGACCACAAACACCCTGACACGAGATATTTATATATTAGAAGATGTTTATCTACTCGCGACAACCTTTTGTAACTTATGCTATATAAATCGTGTAATGTAATGAATTGATGAGTTTGATTTAAAGTGTATTTTCTTCTTTATGAAGTATTTAAATAAATATTTGTATTTAAAAATGTTTTTTAACACTATACCTAATTAATAATTATGAAGAATCCTGACTATTTTGATTAGTGGTCAACGGAGTCAAGGTTTCATTGATATGAATTTATACGGAAGGAAACTTCGATAATAACAATTATCTAATTGTATTGGTATAATAAAATAGTTAAATACTAGTTAATATTTTATTATAGAGCATATTAATAATCCAAAATTATTTTATTAAATAAACAATAAAATTTCAATTAATATATTATAATGTATTAATAAAACAATAATTAATATTATATAAAATTTTAATATGTGCATATAATTTTTTCTTCGGATAGATTTTATTTTTACAAGCAAAAGGTTGAAATATTGTTATATTACTGTTTAGATATAAACAGACGCACGAAGCTTTATATTCATACAAATCACATCAAAAATGTCATAGTTAAAATAACAGCTCGTAAATGACACAAAGAACGACTCAGTTTTATACTTTAGTTTAGAGGTAATCCAATTTATGCACAGGTGTATAGAATTTCTTGATAGAAAGTGTACATGTAGACGAACTGGCAGACACCGGACCGACATCCTGTTGCGTACTCAAGTATTTATATACAGATATAGGAACTTGCTCTCTTACATTTGTTTATACGAGTACGTGTATCGCTTGTGAGGAAACCTGCATGTCTGAGGGAACATAGCAAGTTTTCAAAAGCCATATGTAGTCCGCCAACCCGCACTTGGCCAGCGTGGACTATGGCCAGATCCCCCTCGCACTGAAGGGAGACTGAGCTACCATCGGCTCAAACTTTATAATAGGTAAATAAGCTCAAACTTGAGATTTTACTACAAACCATTGTAATCCGAATCACCATCATCCGAATTTCCCATACTTACATAGAGTCAAACCTAACAACAAATGAAGTCTATAAAATAATATTATTAACCTGATATAACATAATAATTCAATAGGTACATATTTTAGTTTTCTACAAGCGATATTAATCTTATAAATTTATGTAAATAATAAATATGTTGGGACATTAACACACAGCATCATATAGTTTCATGGTAAGCTACGAGGCTTGTATTATGGATACCAGATAGTTGATACACTACATAAATGTACATAACTTTAAATAAATACATATAATAAATATGAACACCCATGATTGCAGTAGATACAAATATCGTGTTCATCACACAAATGAATGCCCCCAGCGGGACTCGAACCCGCGACCGCTGACACAGCAAGTAGGGCCACTACAAACTGAGCCAAACGTGTCGTCTTCTTAGAACGTCATTTCCGCTGCAGTTCATAAACGAATTCATAAGACTGGTAGGTATATAATATGCATTCCCAACGTTTGTACCATATCTGTCATCACTGTTCCTATGTTTACACCCAGCCGCTGCATCTTACATCTTTGTTTACACTCGTCTAAAAATAACATTAGAGAGTCAATGTCGTGCGCTTTACACTCATTGAGGTTAGTTTGAAATGAAAATATACTTTATCATTTAAAATTTGTATTCTGACGTGGATAAATGAAAATAATACTAAAAAATAGTTTAAAAAATCTGATTAAATTATATTGAATTTCTGTGACAATCACAGCCATGTGTTTTGAATGATAATTCCTTTTTAACCGACTTCCAAAAAAAGAAGGTTTTATGTTAGTCTATAGGTATGTATTATGTATCTTTTTTTTAAATTAAAATGTACACAATTTTGGATATTTTTATTTGGTTTTTTACTTCATCTGTAGGTATAGGACCTTAAGGCATAAAAGACACCACAATACAATCTATTAATCTTATCTTAAAAATCTTAAAAAAATAATCATGATTTACTGTAAATAAAACGCTCATTTATTTTTTCTAAGAATATTATAAAAAATAATGTTTCTTTTTGGTTTATCTAATTATTTAAAAATCTTATATTATAACCACGACACAGTATCTACTATCTAGATATTTCAAAAATTTACTAAAGTCTGCGAGATGTATGATGAAATCCAGGGTAAAGGAAGCAGTATAGTATTTGATAGCTGCGAATAACAAATAACATACACGTGTACAAATAAAATCTATTAAACAAAGCTAAAACCTACCAAAAAGGCGTAAAAGCGAAACAATCTGTGGCATTTTAACAATTATAAAAACCAAAACCAAATCAAAGTATTCCGAACTAATCAGGCACATTCTAATCGTCTCAATAAACATCCTAAGCTAACATCCTAAGCATCTGTGGGAAGGCAAACCGGTATCCAGTTCGGGTTGCGAGCGCTACGTCACTTAGTTTCAGATACCCGTCACGCTTTGATAGAGCCTATTTTATACGCCTGTAGTACGTTTTAATTGGGTTTTATTGTTTTTTTAAATACAATTATCTTATCTTATGTAATAATGTATAATTTTGTGGGTAGATGCCGTCTGTAACGATTATATAATAACTTTTAAAACGTCTGAAAATTCAGTTTCTTCGTGGACCGTGATTGATGTAAAGCCTTCGAAACATCAGGAACCAAAAATCAAAATTAATCCGCGAAAAATTCCTAAAAGATAGCTTTATTTAAAAAAAATCCGTAAGGGTGCCCTTTGCTTTCAACAAAACATCCAATACATAAAACTAAATGTCACGTGTACCTAATACTAGAATTATAATGTTCCATACAAAATCATATAACTCATTTCATCCCTAGAGGCTAATTTAAATCCACATCAACCCTTGTCGTTTTGTCCCAACTCCACCTAATCATTAACTCAAGCCCTTACATACTTCTTTGCAATATACTTTTCATTAAAAAGGAAAAACTCAATTACTGTGTAACTAACAACTTTGGTTAGTTTAACAGAAGCCTATTATGTGTTACTCTAGGGCAGTTTCCCAACCTTTCTTCTGTTGATCCCCCAATTACACTGTGGCGACGGGTTCCGCTGTGGGTTTTAGTGAGTAGGAGTCTCACAGTACCTGGCGCGTTATGACGGCCGGCAGGGTCCTCATGATGGGTTTCCCCAGCGAAAAAAAAAGGTACTTCTCTGATAGCACAGTGGAGCAACCCCATGGTTGTTGTGGTCTGCTTCGGCAGACCTGCCGTCGGGGCGTCGTAGTTGAATGCGTAAGCGATCCTGCGACGCCCATTAAGACGGGGGAAGAATTTGTTGGGTTTTAGTGGGTAGTACTGGCTTTGCCGGTGAGTCCCACACCTCGTGCGTAAATGCATTTCCCAACGTTAAAAAAATGGGTATATTCTATCTGTGTAGGTACTGAATGTAATCAAAATCCGTCCAGCCATCCTATTCTAAAGGAGTAATAAAAATACACACATATTATACAAACTTTCGCATGCTAGTACTTCATTCATTGATATACAAAAACTCATGAACCGAGTGTCCTCAAAAAAATGCACAATTCAAAATTGAAATGCACTTTTTTCAAACCTCTTTTGTATCAAATTAAAACGCATGTTGTTTCATTTAAAAAAGTGCTTTATGTGGTGTGCCTAAGTTCGAATTTGTGTTTACACAATTAGAACTTTTGATTTTTGAATTTTATTCATGTTTTTATATATCAACTAGCAGAACCTGCGACTTCGCTCGCACTAAAACTACAAAAAAAAACTCTAAAAAGGTAGGTTTCATACAAACTTTCATCCCCTATTTTACTACGTATGGGATGAATTTCGAAAAATGCTACAACACGTAATTATTGAGTAGTACTGAAGAGCATTAGTTCCAAGTTTCAAGTAATTATGATCATAAACTTTTTTTTGAGTTGTATTATAACGTGTTTTCTCGTGGGAAAGAGATAATCTCCCGCGGTAAAGAGCCTATATCACCCGCCAGCCCTCCAACTATCTCCATACAAAAAATAACTCCAATCCGTCACTCTGTTTCGAAGTTAAAGAAGGACAAACAAACAAACAAACACACTTTCACATTTATAATATTAGTATGGATGAGTACAATTTAATAAACCTTAGGCATAGTTCAATCACAAAAGGCTAATGCACTTTGAAATTTCGTTCTTACATGGCAATTTTGAATGCTAGATCATTTTATCACTCATCGATAACGTTATCGTCACGCGATTCAAATATCTATACCTATTCTATACAAATGTACTTGATAACGCTTACTTTAAAAGTAGAGATGTCTAATTTTAAAGTACTTGTGTATTACATAACATTAAAATACATGGAGGTATTTAGGATGTAATTTTAATACATTTGTAGTGAAATTTCAAGTACCTAATTGAAGATACAGTAAATTATTTGGTCAAACCAATTTTCTTATCAGTGGTTTCGAAGCATGCCAGCTTTAATCGATGTCCATTGGGAACAAAGCTGCGGGTGAAGATTAGTCTATATCTATACAGATAAATAAAATTGAAGCGTCTGTTTGTAATGTCAAAACAACAGCTTTCTACTAAATTCATATGAAACTATATTAGAAAACACAATTTTTAAATATTGTTTGTTCCGGATAATCTCCGAATCGGCTGGACCGATTTTGACGCGACATTCAGTGGCAGATAGCTGATGTTATGAGCAGTATCTTAGGCTAACTACTTTTATTTTAGAACAAGAATAATAATAAATAAATATGTTTTGATATATAGAATATACGTTTCCGCGCAAAAAAAAGCTCATGAAATTGTAAACAAAATCGTACCAAGGGCTAAGTCGTGAGAAGAGGGTAAGCCGCTAGTGTAAAATATAAGATATCAGCCATAAATAACTCAAACTGGACTTAGATCCTCATAAGTAAGTACGTTTTTTTATATATATTTTTTGAGTTGGCATCTATATAACAAGATGATTGATAACCTTGTTATCATAGACACCTCACACAGCTGACCCATGCGAGGCGATAAAGAAAGTGATGCAACTCAGTTTAATTGGCATGTTGGTAATTGTTTTGACTGAGAGGGTGTTTTATTATTACAACATTAGACATAACACTTGTTTATATGATAATTAGATTTATTTTTAATTGGCTGTAGGTACATAAAAATACTTATATTATAATGTATCCAACGAATGATGCGCGCAATTGTAATAGAGATACAAAAATATATTTAACTTTTTTTTAATACATATTTCATATTCGATCCATCGAAGTAGATTTATGGCATTGTACATAGATAAAACTGAAGGAAATTCTCATAAATCTTTTGTCATCGGTATCAAGAACATTTGACACCTGTTACACATTGTTAGCGACATTATTATAATTAAATTAAATACAAATTATGTCTATTTTCGTGATATAAATTAAAAATTATAAATTTTAACATTAATTAAAAATGAGGGTATAAAAAACTTAAACGTGGGTTGTGGTGGGAGTGTGGAAAGATGGGAGATGCTTCATTTTCTAGATTAGCATTTACACGTTGCTGGAACTAAATTATGTAAACGGATCTACTAGATAGGCCGTATAGAAACAAAATTTTAGCATCCTTCGCTAAAAGATCTATCTACTGAAGTACACTTAGGAATTCGAACCATAAATGGCACGTTTTTTATGTATACGGGATCTTTGTGAGATGATCGATAACCTAGAGACTGTTCACGTTGTTATACGATAAAGAAAATCACAAACTATTTTTTTTTTTGAATAATAAAATAACAATTGTTAACAACACAATATAGGTATGTACAATATCTATTTTTGTAGACACGTTTTAAGTTACTATCTCGTTAGAAAAACTAGTTGGCATTATTCAAAGGTTATTTTAATTCTATACATATCCTTCATGGGCTATGCTTACTCTATGCTAATATATAAAGGTGAAGAGTTTGTTTGTTTGTACGTATTCTCTAAATGTACTGGTGCGATTTGAAAAAATCTTTATGCCATTTATAGCCTATTTATTGAGGAAGTCTATGTTACATCCTACCATGACCTACGAGAATTGACTAGTTTTACAAAATTAAAAGACGCGGGCGGAGCCTCGAAAAAACAAGGAAAACAGCTTAAAACAAAAATATAATTATTAATCGTATCCTCATTAATGTCATGATTGTTTATTTGTTTGTTTATTCTTCTGCTTACACTGCAATAGTGCAAAGAAGTATATACATATATGTAGAAGTAACTATAAGACGTAGAGTAATTTAGATACTTAAAGTATTCCGGTACAATTAAATATTTCTCGTGGGTACGAGTGATATACAACATTAAAAATAGTAGTTAAAATTTATTTAAAGACATATTTTATTGTTGACGACACGTTTGGTTCAGTTTCTAGTTCAGAGTTCCGCTGGGGGCATTCATTTGTGTGATGGGCACGAATGTTTGTACTCCAGTCGTGGGTGTTTATATTTACAATATGTATGTATTTAAAGTTATATATGTGTAGTGTATCAACTATCTGGTATCCATAACGCGAGCCTCGTAGCTTACCATGGAACTAGATGGTGCTGTGTGTTAATGTCCCAACATATTTGTTTTCAAATAACCTTCAAGACTTCCAAACATTACGAGCCTTTTATAGAAAATAAAATTTTAACTGACCTTCAAACTACTTTATTATTCATATACAGAGCAATTCTTATGTACATACATCTTGTACATTTAAAATATTCACTATGTCTAGTACCTATCGAAATTCGATCATAATATTTTTTATTGATAATATATAAAGCACTCAAAAACGGTCAATGAACAGAGGAGAAGGAGGTAATAAAATGATTTGTCTTTACCTACTTATTCATAGATAACGTAATATACGTATAACATCATCACAATGTTGTGTACATTCAAAAGGTGATTCAAATTATGACATCAGAAGCATTTACCTTAAGTTTATCTAAGAAAATATGTATATATTTACCATACTACATCTATACAAGTACATATAATAAAATTCTGAGTCGAATGTGTACATTAAATATTTTTTTGGAAAATATATGAAATAATAATTATTATCGATACAGAGGCCGAATCTATAGTTTTTAGAATTTTTATCTGTCTGCCTGTTTGTGACCGCATCACGAGAAAACCACAGGACAGATTTTGATGAAATTTGGTATGATGATAGCTGGTTATCCGAGTCAATATAGAATATAGGATACTTTTTACTGCGGGATAATATCTTATCTCTGAGAAATCTATACTAAGCGTTGAAACGTAACTAAGGACGAACCACAGCGGAGCGAGGGGTGAGTCGTTAGCTAGAATATAAAATTATAAGGAATATTTGATAGTAAAGTAATGAAAGATATAGCAATAATAGTATTGAATAAAAATTAAGGCTAGTTTTAAAAAAAATAGAAATAATAAACAGTTATCTATTCTTATTCTATTTTAATCTTTACATAGTATAAAATGAAGTCGCTTCCGCTGTCTGTTCGCTCAGATCTTTTAAACTAACTACTTAACGGATTTTAATGCAGTTTTCAGCAATAGATAGAGTGATTCAAGAACAAGCTTTATATGTATAATAAATGCATACTATAGTAAGTACAGAAAAGCTGAGAAATTCAAAGATTTGTATTTCATAGTAACCGTGAAACCTAAAGACGCGAGGGTGAGTAGGTAGTATTATTATATTAATATTATATTACTCCATAAATCAAAAATACATTGGTATAGGTACGTAGAGTCTTACCACCACATTAACGCCATGGTTATAAGAGTACATGCAACACTAAAATGACAAGGAGCAGTCATAGTTGTTTTTCAAATCTCACAACAAACAACAAATATAACAACAATATTTATAATAGATCCTTGTGAATATCATAAGATAATGAAGCATGTCTCGACGCGATAGCTCGTATTACGCGGCTTATCTGGGAATGTTGCTATTGAGGAAAGTGATAATTTCCATGTGAATAATAACTATGAATGATCTACTCTTGTTTCCGACATATTTGTTAATAAGCAAGTCGTTTCCTGGAACTACATTTGCGTTGAATTATGTTAAGAATGTTGTAAGTATTGACTTGAAAATTAAACTAAACCGCTAACTATATCTTCACCAATCAGATTTATGATTGAGGAGTTTGAGATTGAGGAGTTGAGGAGGAGGAGGACTAAGATTTCTTTGAACGCGCGAATCTTCCTCTGGAACTACAAGTCCGTTTTTTATTAAAAACCCCCCAAAAATTATGAAATTAAAGATATAGGTACCTAAATATTTAAAATTGCTAACAGAAGCCCTTGAAAAATTATATTCTTTTAAGTTTTTTAAATAAATAACAAAACTAAATCGAGTCCCATCCCTTTCCTGCAAAAAAAATACAAACTACGCCTATCATTTTCAAATCGCCTATCTAACAGCACGTAAAAGGTAAGTAAATAACTGTACCTATAAGACTAGCGTAATTATAAGCCCAAAATATCCAAACATTTGTCAACTCGCAACAATTGTATCCCCAAGCAATTAGTCAATGACAGCTAAATTAAACACATTTATTACTCGACAGCGAACACGTGTTAACTTTTTGAATGTGAAAATCATTTTAAGGCTGGTACATTTTACAAGTAATAACACAATATTATGTAATTTTTCTTGATTAGTTTCTAAATATATACCTATAAGATTAAGTAACTTACATATTATGTCCAAACTATAGGTATACTTAGTTCAAAAATCATGATACTTAAGTAAAGATCTAAAAAAAAATAAAATATGTTTATCTTTCTGCCTATATTTTATAAACATATAACGACTCTATTCTACATTAGCAAATGCAAAAACATAGCTCGTAGGTAGATATATGAATTTAAAAAAAAAACGTGTGTATGTACTTATGTACGCACGTAAGAAACTTTGGCTAAACTGAACAAATATAGCTAAGATTTCATCCCGTATATCACAACTCTTTGTTTGTAAAAGGAATACAGCTAACTTGATCATGGTGCTTTCAGCTAACTTCATCATGTCGCTTTTTGGCTGTCGGTGTGAGCGCGCATCGTAAAAATTTTACTCTCATATTTTTTTCCAAACATCATTCAAAAATTACAACCCTACTGCGTAAAATGCGAACTAAAAATATGGAAACAAGATGACGTAAGAATATAATACATATTATGCAATTGGAGACACACGTTTTATACTTAGGTAGGCGAGTCTTGCTGTTGCTACATTTTACAACTAAAAATTGGTGAATTCGAGACGAACTCGAAGTGCTTTATTTCTACAAGGTTTTTGTATGAATTCAATGATCATATGCTTTGTTAAAATTTCAACAGGACGTCTATCAGATCCTAGTATTTAATCTACTATATGTACATATAATAAAGTTCTGAGTCGAACCTATGTATTAAATATTTCTTGGAAAATCTTATTGAAATAGCCATTATTATAGACACAGGGGCCGAATCTATAGTTTTTAGAATTTTTGTCTGTCTGTCTGTCTAGGAACGCATCACGACAACACCACTGGACAGATTTTGATGATGATGATAGCTGGTTATCCAGGTCGACATATAGCATACTTTTTACTGCGAGAAAATATCTCTTCTCTGAGAAAATTATACTAAACGTTAAATACAAATCTTTCTCCACATATCACATACACCATTACCCACGATATCTGTCAAAAGGATCTAGGTATGAAATTTAACAATTTTAGGTACTTTTAACAATACTATTTATACATGCAGATGCTAGGTACTAAATCTAGTGCATTCATACTACTTGTACCTAACAAAACCTCGTCCGCGCTAGTGTTTTGAACTTTCAATCTAAACATTCCATTTCTCTGCTTTTGGTTGTGTTCCACTTTCGTCAGAACAAATACAGAAATGCCAGTTTTGTTTCCGGCGAAGGCTCGGCGAGGTGTAACGTTTGCGTTTACATTACCATTCATAATATGATTAAAACTGCAACTAGATTTGATAAAGTTACGAATATGAGGTAATTGAGAATTTTGACGTAAAAGTATTAGAATTTAGCATAAGTAATTGACCAATCTCTTTTTTATCAGCCATATAATAAGCTACATGTAAATAGTATTATAAATATTTTTAAACCTTGTCCTTTTTAAGTCGGTCTAAAAATGCGTTAATCCATATTAAATTATAATCAAAAATCATTTCCAATGTAAGTTATAAAAACGTTCACTAAAATTCACTAAAATTTTAACGAAATTATGAAACTAAATATGAGAGAATATTTTAAACTTCTATTTTAATTGATGTTCAGAATCAGTAACTAATAAATTAAAATTAACGTGTCCGTTACCGTAGTCATATATATCTACATACATATTTATGTACCTATATCTTATGTCGCTGAGCCCACTTTGGATTCTTAAGATTATATTACAAGTATGACTTATATCAAGAATAACGTTTCACATTTCAATTATTTATCCACACTGCAGTTTCTCTATAATACTCTTAACAGTATTAAAGTAAAAAAGAAAGTATAAACTTATTGAAAACTAGCGACTCAACCTCGCTTCGCTCGTGTCCCTAGGTTGCTTCTCGATACAAACTTTCATCCCCATTTTCACCCCGTTAGAGGATGATTTCCAGAATAAAACCTCCTATCCTATGTCCTTCCCAGGGTCTTCTTACCAAATTTCATCTAAATCGGTTGAGTAGTTTAAGAGCTTATTCGGTAACAAACAAATCTTTCCTCTTTATAATATTAGTATAATATAATAGTTATATATATATATATATATATATATATATATATATATATATATATATATATATATATATATATATATATTGGTTAATTTACGCACTATAAATTAATTTGTTATAATAAAATTAATAATTTGCTATACAAATAAGCCAACTCCATGTGTTTACATAAAGAAAAATATAACTATTAAAAAATATTTGCTGAGCTACGGAAGCTGTATTTCAAGCAATTATAGATCTTATATTTTTAAATTAATACATAAACAACTAGTCCGTTTATGCAATATTAATTTGAGACAGATACCTACGTATATCTATCAATATTCATTATACTTATCTATAGAGAGGTAACATTCTACCTCTTACGCATCAAATCTTGCTTCAATACTGCTATTAGATTATATTTTTAATTTAAATACATTTTTATGCTAAAGATTTTCCCCCACCTGATGTATCAAAACTTATAAAATATTGTACATTTCTTATAATTTTTTTTATAAAATTATAAGTATATAAATATATATTTTATTATATAAATATATAATTTTGTTATCTATACATATAATAAAATTCTAAGACGAATTTGTACATTTTTTTTTTTTGGAAAACCTTATTGAAATACTCATTATTATTGACACAGAGGCCGAATTTATATGTTTTTGATTTTTTCTCTGTCTGTCTGTCTAGGAACGCATCACGAGAAAACGATTATGATGAAATTAGTATGATGATAGCCGGTTATCCGGCTCAACATAGGTATAGAATACTTTTTACAGCAGGAAAATATCTCATCTCTGAGAAATCTATACTAACCGTTAAAACCGTTAAAAGAGCGGGGGTGAGTCGCTAGTATAATAATAAGAAGTAAATAAACAATGAAATACACGAATATGCTTTAACTTCAAATCATTTTTTCATCTTAGTAAGTCGTAGACATTTGAAGACACGTATACACAGTTTTTTTTTTTTGTTTCGAACAATCTCAAATAACATTTACGAGGATGTGGTTACGCTATACACGAGTATTCACCCGCACGAGACGCCCTTATACATCTGTGGGCCTTTAAAATAGTGCACAGTAAAAAGCACTACACTTCTTAATGATAAACATTTTAGACGACTTCGAAAGCATGTTTTAGTTCAAATGCATACATTTATATTACAAGTATCCTTTCTATGCAGGATATAAGGATACGTATAGTATTTAACAATAAAACTCGTTAAAGGTTTCTAATTTTTATGCAAATGCGAGAATTTTATATAAAATTTAAATATGTAAATAGTTAATACATATTTTGTTTATAAATAACTAATTATAATTTAAAAAATATTATAATACCAATTCATAAATAAAACGTAAGTTGAATATAAAAAATAGAAAAAAATATACACTAGCAAAGTTAATTTGGTAAGTGAGGCTTCGCACGATGCTCGGTTCCCAAGGTGTTTAATGGTAGCCTATGAGTCCCTCAAGGTCAATCTATTTGTGCACAAAAACCATCGATCAAAAAAGTACTAGATACACAATCCCATGCAAAAGTTCTTTTAAAACTGTCACTGATCGTGTTTAAGTAATTATTCTAGTTCAAACAAATATACAACAATGTAAATTGAACCTTAAATGCAAGGCTTAAAGTTGATTTCACAAAAAAAAACAAATAAAAGCGCGCTCAAATGTTCAAACGAGCGCTCATTCGGTGAGGACATGTTTTGTCGCTGATTGTGTATCTAGTACTTTTTTATCGATGACTAAAACACATCCATATCTCTCCTTTGCTCAAGCCGTTTTAGCGTGAAAGAGTAACAAACATACACACTAACAATCGCTCGTAGTGTAATTTAAAAAAAAATCAATAGAAATGGAAAAAACATGTTATAATATAAGAAATTCTCTGTCACATCCGAAAGAAGAAAGCACCTATCTACTATAGACAAAAAAATATATAAGCCCATTCATTTAGCCAGCAAACACTAAATAAAAATGACACGATCTTTACACATAAATAAAGCGCGTTGTTCTGAGTGCAATAAACAGTCCTCGCAGCTCAACTCACTAACACAAGGGGTATTCAAAATGTACATTCTTTCTTTTATATCTCAACTTACGCCGGCCTCTAATTTTAGCGCTAATGCGTCACCTTACACGCTTTGATGATATTTTCTTCGAACCAACTTGAAAAAAAGAAAATACAAGTATTTTTTACTTACTCATGAATTATGATTGTCGTTTTTATGGCAGTTTCGTATGCTGAATGTTAGACTTAAGAAACATATCATATAATACTTATAAATAAAACTGTAGTGTAGGCAGTGGTAGCCCAGTGGTCACGCGCTCGCTTGGAAAACCTTGTGAAGCGGGTTCAAATCCCGGGTCTCGCACTTGATATTCTCATGTGCAAACATAATCATTTTAACATGATTACCAATTGTTTTACGGTGTGAAGGTCTTAATCGTCGCCACAGATATAGTGAGTCGCATAATTCAATAAATATGGATTCTATGGAGGAACAACTTTTTTTTTATACCGTTTAAATTTTAAACCTTCACATTTTTATTTTCTTTTTATATATATATTTTTTTTGTAATTTTTTATGCATGTTTTTTTATTGTTTATTGTTTTTTTTTACTTTCCTTTTTACACATTTTTTAAGTATTTTATTTTTCATAGTACAAGTTTCGGAACAGCTGTTTATGCATGTTAAGTTAACCTATAAGTGTGGTGTGTAGTGTAAAAAATATTTTATAAGGAATTAAGTATAAAAGATCAAAGGCACAGTATACTATGTTGGCTTCCTATATAATAAATAAATAATTTGTTAATATCCCAACCTAAGGGATCTATTTATTTACACAGGACCAGCCTTGAGGTCTACCTATTGCCTGTTGATTTAAAAAAAACTCTTTAAAATCGCTTAAAGTGTAACATATAAAAATAGAAACATCTCCCGAATTGAATAGGTATCTTTCAAGGTACCTATATATACTAAGACAAGGTTCACCTTCTCTTTTGAAGCTTATCGATAAGTAATTTGTCTAATACCTATAAGGCATATTTTATGTCCCATACAAACCTCTTACATGAGAATCTAACTAATAATGAGTACCTACATTATAATCAAAGGGTCACTAAGAAATCTCTGCAAAAACACACTAACACGGAAGACAAAAATTGATTCTATTCACAGTACAGAACTGCTCATATAATGACAGGGATTTCCTTTCACAATTCTGTAAAAAAGTGTATTGCTCAGTCCTTGCATTCTGAGAATGAACTAATAACTTACGTTGATAACTCAACGACTAGTTCTTGTTACATCGATGTTACGTATCCATACTTTAATCTATACTTACTAATATTATAGACAGTTGGTTGGTTGTTCGTTTGAACGCGCTAATCTCAGGAATTCCGATTTGAAAAAGAATTTTTGCATTAGATAGCTCGTTTATTGAGGAAGACTGAAGGCTATATATCTATATATCATCCTGCTACTACCCAAGGAACAGTAATCATAAATGTCAACAAATCGGACAGACTTCCATTAAATTATAGTAATACTGATGTTTATATCGGAAGTTTGAATGTGGGCGAAGCGGCGGCTACTGCTTTACTATATATGTATGTATATATGTGACTCTACCTGTCTATTTGTTATGTTTTCAAGCTTAACCCGCCGTTTCTATGTAACTTGGCAAGGATATAAATTTCCTTAATCATGAGAACGGACATAAACTATCCTATATCCCCGTATACTAGGCGAGCAGACAAAAACTTAGCGTTTTATAAAGTTATACGATAAGATTTCTCAAAAATATCTACAATCAGTAAACTCCCAGATCTATTTTCGTGCTTATTTTTAATATTTCCTTTTAAACTTAGTTTTTAAGCTATCCCCGCTATGTACCTACAATGGTATTTAGTTCATTTTGTCTCGGCAAAAACATAGAATCGGCGCAGAATTAGCCAATTTATTTATGTACATATTAATAAATTAAGAAAGAAAGTGTACCCCTTTTTAAACATCTTTCGCGTAAGGAGTATGAGCTTACATATATTTATTTACATATATTTTGCCCATATCTCACGATTTTCTTATATGCATATTTTCCGATCCGTTTTTTTTTAATTTCAATCTTAAATAGATTGAGAAAGGTAACAGGCTTGAGGCTACCTTTATACAAGTAATACAACCTTAAAGGTCAAACTCCATGCTTTATGGTTGATTTTCAACCATGTAGCGATTACTAGTAACAATTAAAAACTATTGAATTGAACTAAAATTAACTTTAAACTAAATGAGTAATATAGCCACATCGTTAGGCAAAACAAAAACAAACGCTAAGTGACCGGAACATTGACTCACGCTATTGCAGACCAATGAACTAACAAAACCAATCAATGAAGTAAGTCGTGAATGAAAAAAAACGGAAGGATGTTTCAATTTATGCAATAAGACATTAAAATATATGTACAATATACATTAGGGTTCCTTGGAATACTTATATATAAATAGACACAGACGAACTGTTCAGTACCTTTTTCTCGTCTGTTTTTCAACCAATTTTCTTTTTTCTTTGCTTAGTACCTAACTATATTTTGTAAACAGTTATATATTTTTTACATATAGATAGATCAATTAAATTCATATGTATATGTATGTATATACATATATCCTCAAATTTTCAATAATGATTATTATGGTCGAATTTTGACTACTGGGTGAACACTGATACCTACTTACAAATATGTATTCTAATATCAAAAACTGCTGTAATTTTCATACGGTTTTCACTAATAGGAAAATGGATTCTCTAGTTTAATTTAAAACATCGACCAAAAAAAATGCTAGATACACAATCCTATAAAAAAATTATCTTAAAACTGCCACCAATTGTGTTTAGATAATTATTCTAGTTGATATAAATATACAACAAGTAAATTGCATCTTAAATACAATGCTTAATCGTTTACACAAAAAAAGCGCGCTTAAATGTACACATGAGCGCTCATTCATTGAGGACATTTTTATTATTGTGTATCTAGTACTTTTTATATTGAATATATTTTTGTACTTATTAAGTTGGAAAAATCATCGAAAATGTTAAATTCCTGAAAAAAGACTTAATAACGTAATATTGCAAGTTCAAAGGACTCTAGGACGCGGAGCGAGGCTGGGTGGGTAGGTCACTAGTTTTATACAAACTTTAATAAAAGTGGAGCTACTATAGAGAGATAGGTATAGTTAGTTGGTGTATGGAACAGGTATAGAATAATCTCACAAACTAATAAGATCTTCAAACTTCGCTATCTTTTTAAAGGCCAAAAGGTTTAATAAAGAAAAATAAATACTTAATAGTTTTATTTTAAACTAACGACTCACCCTCGCTCCGCTCGTGTTCGTCCCTACTTACGTTTTAACGTTTAGTATAAACTCAGAGATGAAATATTTTTCCGCAATAAAAAGTATCCTATAGTTAACCCAGTTAACATCTGCCATCATACCAAATTTCATCAAAATCTGTACAGTGGTTTTCTCGTGACGCGTCTCCAGACAGACAGACAGACAAAAATTCTAAAAACTATAGATTCGACCTCTGTGTCGATTATAATGACTATTTCATAAGATTTTCCAGAAAATATTTAATGTACAGATTCGACTCACAATTTTATTATATGTATAGAATGTTAGGTACATCCATACCATCATGTTAAATGAAACTATTTCATCGATTTTTGTCAGATTTTTGTTTCTGACGTTAAGAATGCTTAACATTAAAAAATAATAACAGTAGTAAAAAAACTTTATTTAACTTAAAAGAATTGTTCGTATAAAAACGGATAGAAATAATTTAGTTTTATGTTATTTAAGGATGAGGGTGTTAAAATAAAAAGGCGTATATATGGTTAAAAGACATAATATACTATATATTTATTTATTTATTTTAAATAAAATTTTCTATTACGTAAATAAATTATAAATAAAACACAATAATTTTTACATCTACATGTTATAATCAACAACGTGCAAAGCGTTCAGTTCAAAACATATTTTTTTATGTAAAATAAAAATAAACATGATATATTTATTCAATTTATTATAATATAATGTGCACGTATGCATTGAGTCACGTTCCATTTTGCTTGTTCCCCCTTAGATTTTTATTCATAAATATTAAACATTAGCATTACCCGCGGTTCCGCCCGCGTTCAGATGATCAAAACCAAATTCTTAGTTTTTACTTTACGTTTTTAGTATACTCTTACATTGCAGTTTTTAAATATTTTCTCAGAAATGACATATTTTCCCGCAGTAAAAAATATCCTATATGTTGACCTGAATAACCAGCTATCACCATACCAAATTTCATCAAAATCCCTCCAGTGGTTTTTCTGTAATGCGGTAACAGGCAAACAGACAAAAATTCTAAAAACTATAGATTCGGCCTCTGTATCGGTAATAATGTTTATTTCAATAAGATTTTCCAAAAAATATTTAATGCACGGATTCGGCTTAGTTACAATTTTATTATATGTATAGATTATAGATCATCGCTAACAAAATTATATATTAGGTATGTAATAGGTATAAGGTATAGTTTAGAAGAACAGATAAGTGTCTTAAAGAGTATTTTCTAAGATATGAAAGATACCTACATTGAAATTACTTTCTTTAAAATAGGTAAAGTATCAAATACTTGGTTTGGGCGATTATCAAGCAGATAGTAACATGTATATATATGTAAGTATGTACCTTCCCTTACTTATAGTTATGCAGAATATATTTGACATGGACATTAAAAGTTAAAGCCTCATTAGGCATTGCAAGCAAAATTGAATAAAAGATCCTAATAAGCATAGTTGCTTAAAATATATCTTAACATATTAATAAATGTGTCAAATAAACAAAATGCGTTATATTTTCAGTTCATGGTAAATGACTCATAACTTGTACACTGTCCTTTATGCCGGTATTCTGACAAATATCACGCAAGATCGTTGCTACACGTTCGCTGTATATGTTCTTATCTGTGTACCAAACACATGCTTCTTACGCATTTATCTAAAGGATATCTTAGTTGGATTTTTTTTAACTTTCGATCACTAAAACCACTCTTAAATAGTTTCTAGAAGGCAAATACAAAATATGTACATATATAATATTATTTGCGAAATATAAAGGGAACAGATGCTAATAATTTTTGGTTGTGTGCTAATGTTTTTGAACTACGCGTTTTTTTACCTTTGTACTACTTCTCTAATACGGTATGTATACATATATATATATATATATATTGCTTTAGTACAACAGTGAACCGATATTTGTATATTCATGATTCTGTTTTTATGAATAGCTTATTAAAATATAACTAAAAGGTTTTAATAATAAATAATAATGTTGAAATTGATGTCGAACGTTTTTTAAGTTAAATATTATGTCAAAAATTAATGTTTGTTACTTGTAACGTATAGGTTTCATATCGAATGTTTCTGAAATAGTCACCGCATATGAAAATTATGATGTAGTTTAAAAAAAATACGACGTATTGTGAACCTCCTCCTTTTTGGAAGTCGGTTAATTAATTAGTGTTAATAATAGCTCACAAACTCCAAGTATATACTCGTATACTTGGGAGGTGCGTGCCACATTAAACTCAGACAAAGTCGGTCCCGATTACTAGTTATCTACATAAAATTATAAGCAACTTTGTCAAATAAGAATTTAATTCCAGTACAATACAAAATTTCTATATAGAACAGGACGACAAAAATAACTCAACATCCTCATTCGATCCCGACGACAATCGGAGGATGTTTCTATGGAATTTATAGCACGACTGATTTAAATGTATAATGACCACGTAGGCGTACACCGGTTGAATATCATTTGTTTCAGTTACGAGCTGTTATGGTGTAAAGTTATACTCGTGGCACCATGACCCTAGAAGATGGGACCAATTTTCAGACGATGATTGTGTCCTCATTACATGACGTACCTAACATGCAAAGAGAACGATGACAGACATTCTTCGTCGATTATAATCTAGATTAACAATAAATTTTATTGAAGTAGATACTTATAAGTTCCTATTTAGCGACTCACCCTCGCTACGCTCAAGTTTGTCCATAGGTGCATTTAACGGTTAGTATGAATATTCCGCGAACATTTTTCCCAGACAAAACCTATGTGCTATTTCATACTATAATCTATCTCTGTGCCAAATTTCATCCAGATCCGTTCAGCCGTTTTGGCGTGATTGAGTAACAAACATCTATCCGTCCGACTACGCAGTCATAATATAACATACAAATTGTTAGACAAAAAATTGATGATGATAAAAAATCTAGTAAAATTATACTAAGCATGCCTACCTATAGATAATAAAACTAATATTAATTTAATATTCAATCTTTTATTTCTGGAATGTTGTGATTAAAAGTATTCGATAACAGATTCAAACTACACACATTTTTTAACCTTTAAATTGAGGATATAGGAATCTATAAAACTCACGATACTCATTATAAATAACGAACTCAGATATGTATCAGTATAAAAAAGAAACAAAACAATAAATATTAATTATAACCGATCTATCAATCACTGCACCGTAGGAAGTGGATCGACAGAGAGCTGCAAAACCTCACTTTCACCGCGAATAACATATTTTACAGGTAAATGTATCCGGCTTTATAACCGTTGTTAAATTAATTCTATAGATTACTAAAATTTTCTTATTAATAAGTAAAACAATATATAAAATTATTATACTTATGAAAGGAAATAGTAATGAAATTTCGTATGAATCTCAATTTTATATAACCTAACCTAGTTTAGACTTTTAGTTCAAATTGTTTATTAATACTTCAAGTAGCTGCCGTAGGATATCGCTAAGAGATCATTAAGGATGTATGGTATTATACTGTTATTTTTAAACGACCTTAGTAAGACAAGGACGTAAACTCTCCCTCACTCGCTTCTTCCAGTGAGCTCATTCACTAGAAAAAGAAAAAAAATATTCTCACGATAGACGCAATTTACTAGTATACGACACGTCGCCAGTCACATAAATCTAGACATATTTAGAAAAGGAAATGCGACGGTCATTAAGCAGTTACGAAAGCGAATCCATTTTTAGCGTAACCGCGAAAAAATCGCATGTGTAATTTGACGAAATTACCTCATAAATGGCGATATCTTCCGACTAAACTTACACATAACACAAACATTAGGTAGTTAAAATGAATACTAAATATCTAGCTACTAATAGCTATATCCCTACTATTAAGTAAGATAGATAAGAAGAGATAAATAAAAAATATTAACAAAAAATAAAAAAAAAACCCGACTCCGTAAGAAACGAACTAAAAAGGTGAAAATTGAAAACATAATGTAATCGGAGATATACACCCACGCAGCTTTTCTAAAACATGTACATACATACATACACACACTCAAAAAACATAAACCTTCTTATGGCGCAGTCGTGAATGAAGTTAAAATAAACGATCTGTCTAGAAGTTCTAATCTGTATAAGTCTCCATCTGCGAGACGTAACACATTTAACACGTTTAGCACATTCTATTTGTGACATAGATACGAAAAACATAATACACTAAGCCAAATGTACAATCACACCAACAAGCTAAGTACTAAAATATAGTTTATTTTCAATATCCAGGTGGTCTATACTATGTTATCAAAATATATTTTCAGAATAACCAATTATAAGAAATGAGTTTTAATTATTTCTAGCGAGTATTAAAATTATTTATTTATTCCTAATTTCATGAGATACCCACTGTAAAGTATAAGTATAACAAACAGCGTACGAAAATCTAATACATGACCTATCAAAAAATAAAACGTACACACAAAAATTAGGCTACACTTAATTATAACAGATAACACGGACACGTTAACAATTAACATATATATATATTGCGCAAATTAGACCAAAAATGTAATTGATTTTAGAGCTGTCAATGGAACAATAGTCGGACCGGTCCAGAGAGGCTGACCTTATCGGTAGATACGGCAGAGGACGGTCGATGACCGCTCCCTACCTAAGAATGTTCTACGTGTCACGTTGCATTCGTGAAACGTACAGATTATGAATTTGTGGCTTTTGCAAAACGTATTTGAGCTTAAATTTAGTTAGAACAAAGCTTGTTTTAGTTAAAAGGTAAATAAATTAGTAACAGCGGTGCCTTGTAAAAATAAAAGATTTCTACATGCATTTATATATATCGGCGTGACGCCGTTAATTAATCATATTTAGAATAAATTCATAATTTAAAATTATAATAAATAATAATAAATTCAATTTCTAAAGTAACTTTTCATATTTAAATAAGTTGTAGCGTTTTCAATTGTTGTTAAATAACTATTGTTTTTAATTTCCTGTTATTTTATGGTAAATTAAATTATCAATAATATTATAAGCTCATAAATGTTAAAATTAAAATAATAAATAATTAAGTTCGTATTTCCTCTTATTTTATGGTTATATTAATTTATCAGTCGTTTTATAAACTTATAAAGTGTGAGCATTTATAAAAATAATAATTATTGTAAAGTTTAAACATAGCACTTCTGATTAAAAGAGAGTGTAATGTTCAAATTAATATGGTGGGCCTTTAAAGTTCTTTAATGTATTTCCTCTTATTTTATAGTAAATTAAACTATAAATAATTTTTATAAACTAATAAGGGTGCGCATTTATAAAAATAAATAACAATTATAAAATTTGGACATAGTACTTCCGATAAAAAGAGGGCGCTATGTTTAAGCTAATACGGCGGGAAAGCGGCCGACCGAGAGGAGGGTGGACGATGGGTGACACACTAACTTTTTGCTCGGGCGTTTACCTGGTATAGAGGACTGGCTGTTTTTACTTAATCTAGCAGATAAGTATTTAGGATAGGTTTAAATAATTATAGTGTTAATTTGTTTATTATTAATTGGTTTATTAGTTTAAAGTGATTAGTAAAAATTATATTAGTAAGTAAAACGACTTATCATTTTGATCTCTAGTTGATTTTAATTACCTTTAAATTTATTTAAATTAAAAATGAACGAAAATAACAAGGTAAGTGACGTCAGCAAAGCTGACGTCGTTTTTAATGACAATATTTCTGTTCGTCCTTTGTCATATACATATATCTGCCAAATTTATATGTAAAAATAATGAAAATATTTGTACTCACTATACATTATAAACTAATTAACTAGATTAACGCTAAAAATAGATTTTTCCTTATTTACTTTGGCATGTAAGCAAACCATTTAAACTTGCACTTATATAACACCCACGATGCCAAACACAGTATCATGGGTAATGCAGATATGCTATCCCAATGAAACCAGTTTAGATTAAATATTTTAAAAAATATACAAGAAGTTATATAAAATAGTAAAAATGTGGTGCGAAAGCGATATGAGTCATACGGCGCGACATACTTGTCTCGGCCGTATGTAAACGAGCCGATCGGTTGGGACTTGGATGTGATTCATATCATTGCGTTTGCAGACAATATTGTGGGATTTACTTATTATAAATATATATTTTAAAACGGTTAGTAATTTACTTACTTATCATATTAATACTTAGAATATATAAAAATATAAATATGTTGGGACATTAACACACAGCACCATCTAGTTCTATAGTAAGCTAAAGGACCTGTGTTATGGACACTGGATAGTTGATATACTACTCATATATTACTTTAAATATATACATAATATAAATATAAGCATCTATGATAAGAGTACTTACAAGCATTCGTGCTCATTACACAAATCCCCCAGCGGGATTCGAGCCCGCGACCGCTGGCATAGCAAATAGGGTCACTACAAACTGAGCCAAATGTGTCGTCTTTAGAATATTCATATATGCTAAACAAATATAAGTTATACTTGAATAAGGTCTTATATTTAATTTAAGAAAATATAGAAGGCATATAATCTTATACAAAGTGTCTTCTCTACATAGAGAGTTAGGCTTAGTTTTCTATATATATATATATATATATATATATATATATATATATATATATATATATATATATATATATATATATATATATATTATAATATCGCTAATTTAGCTTCTGTTACTAAAAATGTTTAAATAAATTGTTCGTCTTATTATCTGACCGATAAGTCAGGGTCGATCATTTTTTTACTTTTTACTCGAATAGGTACGGAGTTATTCCAGCAAATTATGTATGTACATACATAATATGTATGAATTCATGTGTTCCAACATATCTATCCAGATAAAATAAGTGTCTGTTTGTAATGTCAAAATAACAGCTTTTTATTAAATACACATGGAAGTATATACGGTACTTTCATTTAAAAAATATTTTTTATATCGCACTCTAAAGTGCCGTAGCCGGATTTTAGATTTTAGTTATATCACTTGAAGTGATAACGATTACAGGAAACAACTCAAAATTCGGCGAACCAAGACAGATAATATTATCAATGGATTAAATAAATATGGTGCAGATAATCTATAATATTTTATTTACATAGTAACATGGTGGTAAGGTAAAACAAGGTATTCATTTGCACTAAAAGCGGTACAGAAGTCACAACTTTAATCTAGATCGAAAAAAGTGTTTATAAATAATTATATAAAGTAGGTATAGATAATTTGAACTAACACTTATGCCTAATTTCACCAATGTCACCTATGTTTAAGGGATCCTCTAAGCATGGTTAGGGGGCTGTTAGGGGACAGTTTCTGTTTCACCGACAGTTAGGGGTCACCTAAATGTTAAAAGGCCCCCTAAATTTAGGTGCTCGAAATATGGGCTTAAAGACGATCGTAAAACGAAATTTAATTTAGGGGCTAGTTTGGGGGACTTTTAAGCTAGGGATCCCATACGTAGGTGGTAGCTTATGGGTTGTTGGTGAAATCGGACATTAGACTCCTAACATAGGTATCTATCTAATCTATACTAAAAATACTAATAAATAGGCAGAGTTTTTTTTAACCCGTTAATCTCAGGAACTAGTAATCCGATTTAAAAAAAAATTAAAATAGCCCGTTTGATGAAGGCTATAAACTATATATCATATATCATATAGCCATCTATTCCATACTAAGCGTTAAAACATACCTAGGGACGAACCCGAGCGAAACGACGATGAGTCGCTAGATAAAGATATAAGAAACTAGCGACTCGGTTCGTCCCTAGATACGTTTTCATTTTTTTGAGCGGAACCCTAATTCTTTTTCTAAAATAAAAGTATCCTACGTTACTTCCTATAACATCAGCTATCTTCCAGTGAAAGTGCCGTCAAAATCAGTCCAGCTGTTTCAGAGATTATCCGGAACAGAACAGACATTGATATATCTTTCGATCAATCGAAAAAAAATTGAACACATCCATATATATAATAATAATAAAATTGTAACTAAGCCGAATCTGTACATGAAATATTTTTTTGAAAAATCATATTGAAATCAACATTATTATCGATACGGAGGCCGAATCTATAGTTTTTAGATTTTTTGTCTATCTGTCTGTCTGTTACCGCATCACAGAAAAACCACTGGAGGGATTTTGATGAAATTGGGTATGATGGTAGCTGGTTATCCGGGTCAACATAGGATAATTCTTACCGCGGGAAAATGTCTTATTTCTGAGAAAAAATACAAAAACTGCAATGTAAGCGTATACTAATATGTAAAACCTAAGAATTTGGTTTTTGGTCATCTGAACGCGGGCGGAGCCGCGGGCAATGCTAGTTAAAGAATAATAGGCAAAAACAAAACAAAAATAATTGAACACATCCATATATTCACAGATAAAAACAGGAATAATGAGTCATGACGAAACATGTCGCTACATGTTTTAATATATAATTACGTACCTACTTTCTAACAATGGATAATAGAACGCATTTAGTCATACCGCATACGATAATGCATATTCAGTTTCACTTAGGCAATGTTTACATCTTTTAATATGATTATAATTTGCATCAATGAAACTGGTAACACGCTCCCGAAGAAAACTAAGTTCAAAATATATATATATATATATATATATATATATATATATATATATATATATATATATATATATATATATTCTATAATATATAGAATAATTAAAATTTAAAATCAATAAATATTGTAAGGTATTTTGGGACAATTTTTGAAATTATTGTGTAAAATTGTGGGTAGGTACTATCTGTAATACGTACATACTTATATAATGCCTTTGGAACGTCTAAAACCTTAGTCTCTCCCGTGACAATGTTTGCTGTAAAGCACTCCAAACGTCGGGTACCAAAAATCAAAATAAATCTGCGAAATAATCCGAAAAGATAGTTTTATTTCAAATTTCAATCCTAGTTCTCGTACCTCAAGATTTTCATATGCGAGTTGATTTTGAAAATCAAATGAACAGGGTTCAAATCTAGGTCTCATATATTTGAGATTGTCATATCATGCGAATTTATTGCCATCACGATTCTATCATCCAGTCCTAGTTTAATAAATTTTTACATTGATTACCCCATGCTGATATACAGAAGGAAAAATATCGTAGAAATTTATATGGGGAAACCTATATAGTATCAAAAGACACATGAACCCTTTGGGCTAGCGAGATGATATATGAACCCTCACATTGAATTGAAAGTATAATTTTAATTATAACACATAAGAGTAATAGGTATCGTACATGCAACAATTTTTTGCACTTGATATTTTATGGGCCGGAGTTCCAGGCTACTTTTTATCCCATCAAGTCCCCATTAGACATTAGTGGGAATGTTTATTGCAAACAGTGAATAAAAGATGTGCAGATCGGACCTAGGCTTACGATATGAGAAAAATCAATAAAAATACTTCAAATAACACATAATCTCCTATATATATAAAATAAATGTTCGTATGTTTGTCCTCTATGCATTCCTAAAGCGTTGATCAGATTGTGATGAAACTCTGCTTGATTATTCTGTATACGCAAGCGAAGGTTCCTGGCATAAAAAAAAGAATTTCTCTTTGGACGTTCATCTTTTATGCGTTCCTAAGCCAGTCAACCTTAGGGGAGCACCCGAGCGAAGGCTAAGTAGCTAGTGAAGTATTAAAAGGTAGCTTAATATTTACCAAAACTTTACATTTTAGACAATGAATGTTAACGTAACCATAATGTATTATATAACTTCGAATTCCTATTTAGCTTTAATCAAAAGTTGGGTTAATTCAATGGAAGCTTAGAAAGCTATAGTCAAAAGCTGGTTTTTAAGTACACATATGAAAGTTACCGCACTCTACTCCCACATATCAGCATAGCTTTACATCGTCATGCATCTAAATAACTCGTAGATGTCACATACCAAGAAAAATCTCCCTGGACCGAGATAAGAGAATTGATAAGGCCGAAATGTATGTTGTAAATAAATTTATCATTTAGTTTAAACATTTATAATTAAACATTTAACATTTGTTTATACTTGGTCGGTCTGATAAGTTTGTTTTTTTTTATAGTAATTAGTGTTATGCCCTAGCTTTAAACACTTTTTCACATTTAAATATCGGAGGTTTAAAAAAAAATATGCAAATTTCAATACCCATTTCGGGATTAAATTTTGGGAAAACTTCGAATGTTATGTGAATCTTCTTCAATACCTAAGTTTTAAAATCTAGGTTTTGTCTATGCGTTATGTGCTTTGACCAACGGTAACGTTTTAAAGCTACATAATCTTTATTGTAATTCGACGACACGTTTGGCTCAGTTCGTAGTGACCCTACTTGCTATGCCAGCGGTCACGGGTTCGAGTCCAGCTTCTATCTGGACTATCTGCATAATTCAAGCCTCGTAGCTTACCATAGAACTAGATGGCGCTGTGTGTTAATATCCCAACATATTTATTTTTTATTTATTCAAAAGTACATAATATTCATATAACTGGTAACTTAATCTTGTTTACGATGTACATAAAACTATTTCAAAAGGTTTACTCTAAAACTTGTCATTAAAATTCGAATGCCTGACACATTATATTACATGTGTCTATATAAAATTAAATGTTTATTATTTCGACATAACTGTCTATCCGATATCTATCCACTAGTTATTAAATTTAAAAATCTAAAAAAGAGGAGGTCTAAATATAACTAGATATTTTAGTTGCTTCACTTTACTATTTTGTTTTTACACAACAAACTTAGAAGCATTTATGAAAATCTTAGTTTTGACCAGTTAGAAATATGAGTTTTAATTATTAACAATGTGTTATCTCAATTTCTTTTAAACACATGAAATATGAATGTAAGTTGTTTAACATATATAATATATTATTATTTATATTATATATTTTTCAAGACCCTCATTTACTACTATAACACATATATACCACACACACATATTAAAACAAACAATAATTCATCAAAATCGGTCAAGCCTACGAGGAAACAGAGTCTACGTCATACATACAGGTCCACCACACAAGCCTCTTTTAGACTTCGCCGCAGCCAGATAAAAAAAATTTCACGTTTAGAAGCAAACAAAAATAAATCACATGTCATAATGGCAATACAAATAGAAACGAACTCACTAGTGCAGCTGTATTTAATGCGAATCGATATCAAAGTGACTAAAAGCAATATAAATTTTAAAACTTCCACTTTAAATTTCTAAATAACAGTTTTATAATAAAACTAGCGAGTCCTCTCTTTGATATTTTCAATTTTCATATTTTTCAATAACTACCAGGAATAATAACTTTAATAAATAGGTCGGAAACAGACTACTTTCCATATAAATTTTGCAAACTTTAATCCAATATGGCATCGAATTTCAAATACAATGTACACAATAGATTTATCTTTAGACATTAATAAATTAGTCAAATTAGAACAGATAAATTATTAAACATTTAAAAAAAAAATAGAATTTATTTCGAAAACAATATCCGACCTGTGCCAATAGAAAAACTGATTTCTAATTTCATTTTTTTTTTTTAATACCACGTCGGTGGCAGTCAGGCATGCGGCCCGCCTGATGGTAAGCGGTTACCGCAGCCTATGGACGCCTGCAACACCTGGGGCATCACATGCGCGTTTCATATAGCTAATAGAAATATAGCTAATAGAAATAATATTTGTATGAATGTAAGAAATAATTAAATGTAACATTAAATTAGACCTATCTATCCCACGAGAACCGTACATCTGTTTCAACTATACATATAATGTAAAATAATGGTGTGCAATAAAGAATATTTCATTTCATTTCATTTTATCGGGACCATATATAGACTATAAAAGCCTTCAGTCTAAAAAATCAATAAACAGGCTATTGAATGCAACAATTTTTTTTTCAAATCTGATTGATTAGTAGTTCCTGAGATTAGCGCGTTCAAACAAACAAACACACTCTGCCTCTTTATGATATTAGTATAGATTAAAAAAACTCAATTTGTAATAACGGCAACATTGAGTAAAAACTTTTTTTTTGTTAAAAATATTTTTGTACTCCATTCTATACAAATAAATAAATAAATATAAATTAATGAAATATTTTGATCATATGGTAAGTAGAAGATATGTCACTATCATACATTCCTTAGTTTAACCGTGTTTCAACCGTAGGTGTTATAGGCGACATGTACCGCTTTCCATCGGGTGGGCTGTCTGCTTGTTTTTCAATGAGCACCTTAAAAAAACATAACTATATAATAAATAGCGTTTGCATTCAGCCATTTTCAACATACTACTGCTCATCAGTTGATGAGATGCCTTCACTACGAGGGGGTTCAGACCACAGTGGTCAAGTGCGCGTTGGCGGACTTCACATGTCTTTCGAAAACTCGCCAGATTCTCTAAGACATGCAGGTTTGCTTCACCATAAAACAAGTGGTAATCATGTTGGAAATGATTCGCGAATAAATAACCTGTTATCATTTAATTACCAACTTCATTCTCATATAATAATAATAATATTAATAAATATAATTAATTCCAACGCTCAATGTGCGTAAAGATTATACTGTTGAATAAATTTGATTAAACTAATAAATGAAAGGCAAGAGATATGGCTTTAGATTTCAGAATGCTTAGACTAACATACCTACAAGATAATTTATAAGGTAAAGATTTATTTATAGCATCTATTCATACAAATATTATAAAGAGACAGAGTTTGTTTGTTTGAACGCGCTAATCTTAGGAACTACTAATTCGATTTGAAAAATTCTTTTTGCATTAGATAGCCCGTTTATAGAGGAAGGCTATAGGCTACTACACAAGGTAGCGGAGCAGTAATATAATATATAATAATAATCATAATATTTTATTTGCATAAAGAGATTGCAGTTTTTACAAATTTTGTGGTAGAGATCCCCTTTTAAGCCGTTAAAACGTACCTAAGGATGAAACCGAACGAAGCGAGGGTGAGCCGCTAGTAAAGAAATAAAAAAAAAACATACAGCCGAATTGAGAACCTCGTACTTTTTGAGGAAGTCGATTGAAAACACACTTAGAACAACTTTTATGTGATAATTAAAAGAATATCTTAAAACTAGTTATAAGTCTATGGGAGAACCAGTCTAAAACACTAGACTGTAATTTGTAAATAAAACAAAATCTACTTCAATGAAAGCGCACATCACGGCACCTTGAATAGAGAGGTTAATCATAGCCATATTAAAATAGATGCAGCGATAAACAATGAGGCTATCGACATTTAATTTTCAAGTTCTTTGGCCTCGTACATCTATTTTAAAATCTTTTTAATAATCTCGATCTTTTCTATAGAAAAAAAAACATCAAAAATTCCCCTCGCTTCATCTAAGTGCTTTTTGGGTGTCTATGTGTTATTGCACTGTATACTAAACTTAATCAAAATCCGTCCAGCCGTTACAGTGTTAAGTAATAACAAACATACTCACTCACATCACATACATGATTCGCGTTCATATTTAATATAAATCTAATAAAGAAGCCTATTAAGAATATACAAATTAAGTATATTTTAAGTATTAAGTTACTAGTAAATTAGACGTTTATAATTAATCTATATCAATAAAAATGAATCACCGAAATGTATGTACACGCATAACTTCTGATCGACGCCCCAATATTGGATAATTCTTTTTTTTTGTGTTTCTTATTGTTAGGATAAGTGTTGTATAGAAGTTTTTTTGAAATATCATGATATGAACGAAAATTGAATGAGTGAAATAGTTTTTATCCCGAAAATCATCCCTTAAGGGGGTGAGAATGGGATTGAAAGTTTGTATGGAAAAGCAAGCTAGGGACGAACGAACCCGCGCGAAGCTAGGATGAGTTGCTAGTTTCGAATAAATTTGACCCGTGGCATAATATTATACTCTTTAATATAAAGTAATATTAAAAAAACCCAATAACAGTTTAATAAAAAGTAAGACTATACAAGTTCGATTTAAAATGAAAGATTAAGAAAGTTTCTAATAAAATTTTTGTTTAAAAAAAAACATTATTCTTTGAAGGGCTACAGGAATGTAATTTCAACAATACTATGAATGTTTGCACAATATAGATGTAACGAGTATAGTGAAGTGAGGAGCGGGTGTTGGTCAGAGGTGCTAGTGTAGCGGTGTGAAGTGAGAGGCGAGTAGAGGAGAGTGGAATGCAGTGGATGGGAATTGCGATTTGCGCGGGAGATCAATGTCTTGTTCGGGATGAAATTATTCTGCAGTGTTAAAATGGCGTTATATGTAGATGTATGTACATTTTACAGTGTATAGATATAAAAGTTAATAGTTCTGTTAAAATCTGTGGTATAAAGTGATCCGTGAAAAAAAAACTATTTTCAATTTTCCTGACTGCTTCACAGAAATATTGTCTAAAACGTGTTACATAGTAACAATCATTAAAATCTGGTAAACATCCCGTTTTACAATTATTATTGAAAATATAATAAATAACTGACAAAAGCTAGCTTTATCTAACTAGGATCCGAACCTCTAACCTTCCTTGACTTCCCAGAAGACGAATTATGAATATATTTGCATATAATTAGTTATTACGTAACGTGACAAAATAAAACTAAATATTTCCTTTAACAAATGATGACTTCATACATAATGCGACTAAATTCAAATCGCGTGATCTTATATAGTAAATATTCAATAAAAACACGTCACTTACCTTGGCTGAGTCTTCATGTTGTTCCGCAGTTCCCATCGTTTGTTATTTTTCTTTGTAATAATTACTGTCAGACAGCGCCATAGAAATAGTTCTACTTTCTCTCTACATAATATTTCGATATCGATGTCAGCATAATAGAAAAACTAAGGTTCTGCTTATTTTAGAAGCTGTAGTCGTAGGTTCAAATCCTGAGTGAGGTAAATATTTCTTTGATCACAAGATCAAATTCAAAAAAAAAGGTGGAGGCACTCCATTTTAGTGTATATTTGCACTCTAATTAAGAACCGATTTTCATGATTCTTTTCTTAATTTTAAGGATGAAATATTTATTTAGAATTATTTTGAAATGGACTTTGGAAGTTGGTGTACCCTTTTTAACCGACTAACGAAATGGAGGTCCTATGTTTGTCTGTATGTATCTTTTTTTCATAGATTTAGGTATGACACCTAACCTCACATTATTTCATTATCACAATGCGTTTAAGATCTTCAGTGATTTTTAATGATATGTAAAATTTCATTTTTACATTAAATCTAACCAATTATTATAGAAATGAAACCCTATATCAAAAAAGTTATTCTTAAATAAAATATTTTATATGTTTAAAAAATATATATAAAGCTATATTATATAAATTCAAACTTCGACATCGTGTTTTTTTAGCTTAGTTCACAGGCATTAAGCATGACCTCCACTTATGTAACGCAACGCGTATAACGTTGTCCTCAAACAATACAAATTTCCAACTAAACCTTAAACCAAGTTTCATTTGAAACAATCGAGAACATATTATTTATAGTTTAGTAGTTATTACCTGATTATTAAATTATATTGCTCTTTTCATTAAAAAAAATGTGTATATGCAAATTACACACGGTAAAAGTGAAACTTCAGAAAAGTAACCTACTGAGAGAATGAAATGAATATAGAGTAGTAGTAGATAGATAGGCAGTAGGATAATTTAAAGGCTTATTTTTTTAATATTTTTACCAACTTTAAAACTTATTTAACATAATGTATACTACATTACATATTATTCGCTCGCCGGCTTAATCCTATAGATTTGTGTGTTTGCCTCTTTGTCATGATGCATTTTCATCTCATCGAGTTCCAAATCACAACAATTCTAAAGAAGTTTCACTTCCAAAAGTTACATTGGAATAAATCCAGTAGTTCTCGAGTAATACCACAGATAAAAATTATAAGACTTAATATGGTTTCTATAAAATTCTATATCTATCAAGGCCACTTGTTAAAAAATTAAAATAATCAATAAACTTGACCTCGCTATCGCAATATTAAAGTGTAGATTGAAAAAAAAAACAATATCAGGTATAGTTATCGTTTAGTTTGTTTTGTATATGTAGAGATTTATTTTATAGTTGTTCTATTTCTTTCTTCTTTTACATTTTAAATATTACAAATTAAAAGTTTTAGTGGAATGAAGAATACCCACTTAGTTATTTTCCAAACATTTATCAATCAGTACGTAATTAATACTGTTATAAGTAAAAAATCTTGAAACAACCAATTTTGATAGTAATCTGCTTGTTTCATAATACATTACCATGTCCTTCAATGTTAAATAAAATTTTAATATTCGTGTTCGACCCTAAATACGTTTTAACGGTTAGTACAGATTCCTCAGAGCTATTTTCCCGCAGTAAAAAGTATCCTACATGTTGACCTGGATAACCAGCTATCATCATACCAAATAACATCAAAATCTGCCCAGTAGTTTCGTCGTGATGCGTTCCCAGACAGACATAAAAATTCTAAAAACTATAGATTCGGCATTTGTATCGATTAATAATGACTATTTCAATAAGATTTTCCAAAAAATATTCAATGTACAGATTTAACTCAGAACTTTATTATAGTATGTATAGATTTCAACTACAAAAACTATTTCATTTTACTTTATCATAAATAAATTAAAATAATTGATGACATAGATCTTATCTCCTCTACTTTAATACTTGTTTCAGACCTAACAGTACCATAAATACTTAATCTATGGTTTTGCTTTCCGTTAAATAGCCGGTTAACTTTTTTAAGTTACTTAATTATAGTTCATTTGTAGCCTTTAGAGGCTCATTTAATAGCCCAGAAGTCTCAGACACGTGGTAACCCTCCTAGCTTGAACAATACTAAGTTTGTTCACAATTAACTCCCATTCTGTCGCTGCTGAGTGTAACCATTAGACCTTTTAAAGACGATTTTTTTTGTTTTAGAACACTTTTCTATTACGTTTTACGAAACCAAATGAATTTAGCGCTTACATTTTATAAGCATTCACTTAACATTTTCATTTAACTTTGTCTTGATAATTCGTTTCTACCATAAATATCTTCGTGTATGATAGATTTAGTGTACTTACTCTCATATCCCGCCGTCCACGACCACAGAGACACCATCGCCAATAGCCAGTGATACATAAGTCCTTCGATCCTCCAATACATTGGTGCATACAAGGGTCTCGTTACCCGCAGCGCCATCATCCACACGACGTAAGCGGGTATGCAGTATACGTTGTTCATGATCGCGAAAGTGGTTCGGGCCGCGATTTTCACGTACCGGCTGAAAAACCAGGGACGTTTCACCCTTGCCGCCTCGCCACTACACACCGGTCACTCTCCCTGTGGACAACTGCCGAGGCGGGCTTTCGTCGACGCGAATAATGGCGCTGCGATCAATCAATAAAACAATACGTACATTCGACGATATTTATTATTGGAATCGTTCACCGGATCACTGACGGTTATTTCGTTAAGTAGACTGCGAGTACAAATTTAAAAATTGCCCGACCGCGAGCGGGGCAGCCGTTCGCGGGCGGGCTCACATGCGACTTCATTGCGACACACATTTTACACCGATCGACGTAACATTAACTCGTACGCGAGCACACATAGACAGACATACACAATATAGTTTACGATGCATACTGTGGCACGACCGCGGCCGGTCGGTTTCGTCGTGTAAAATCAATACAAAGTTCATATATAAAATTAAAAAACGACATCGGACCGCTGAAATTATACAAAAATTACAATATTAAAGACTGTACACTATCTAATATATACAATAGTCGCCAGCATAGATATGTGCGGGGGCAGTATGTACAGGGCGGTGGGGCGTGAGCGCACAGCGTCCGGCTCACACGTTGTAGTCGTGGTTCATGAGCTGATGTACTTGCTCGAGGCGGAAGGCGAGTCTCTGCTTCTGCGAGAACTCGTCTTCCTCAAGCGTCACCATCAACTGCTCATTGTACTTCACCGCGTAAGAGTACAGCTCGTTTAGCGCACAGTTCGTGTTGAACTCCTTCGTGTGAAGACGAGACTCTTCGGCTAGCATCGCGTTCATATCCTGATCGGATATGGCCGGCATCAGTTTTATGTCCGCGTAGTACCGCTCTACCCACTCCTTATACACTGGGATATCTTTAGCATACAGAAGCTTAGAAGAAGGTGAATCTTTGCCGAGGATGTGGTCGGAAGTGGAGCAAGAGTCCATGAAAGTCTGAGCTATGACAGATAAGCAAGAGTCAACGGTGTTCGACTTGTGAACGTCGAATACGAAATTGGGATTTTTAATTAGATTCACCCAAAAGCGCAACGGGAGAGAGTTACTTTTCCAAGTATGAACGACCTCGGGGTCGGATATAGCGTGCTGGAGCGCTTGGTCGTCGAGAAAATCAAACATGTACTTTATTGCGAGAGGCAAAGCTGAGCCGCGATGTGCGGTGCTGAAAATAGTCTCGAATAAATCATCGACGAACTTTTGTAACGTGCCCTTAGTGGCGAGAAGACGCGTGAGATAAATCTCAGAGACCATTTTGTTGCCGCGCTCTCCCTCTTTGTGTGCGTCACCGTCGTGATGCCTAACGAGATGCCAGTATTTGAAGCCGCCGCCGTGCTCGTATTTGAGCGGGCTCGCCGGCGGACTAGCGGAACCGTACTTTCCTCTGTTTAGAGTTTCATAAGTGTGCGATTTATCGCTCTTTTCCATATTGGAAAGGTTATAAACCGAACTTTGTTTTGCGACTAAGCTCAAACAAGCTCCGTCGGGGACGCGATAATGATTAAGCGTATTGAGCTTGCGCCATTCACCTTCGCATTTAGTAGTGCTATCTTCGTCGTATAGGATCAAGCGACCGCAAGCGCCCGTGCGCCATTCCAAATCTAATTCATCACGACTCGGCCTCTGGGAATAAGGCGTGGCGCGGTAAATAGCGTCTAAACATTTTTCTTTTACTTGGCTAATCGTATCACAGTCGAGAACTTTTACTTGCACGTTTTCTGTTGTAGCCTCTAAGCCGCTAACGAAGATGGTTTGCTGCGATATGGACACGCTCACGGTCATTGGTTTGAAATCGATCGACTGCCTAATTAGTTTCTCTTCGCTTAGAGAATATCGCGCCTCGGAGGTTATAACGTCTACAGGCCCTTTATCTACTTGACCTTTCATTGACCTAAACAAAAGGTAGAGTGGCTCGCCGGCGCATTCGCGGAGGAATTTGTATAAGAGGAAAGTAAACCAAGCGCTTAACATTTTCTCGGCCACGCTTTCAGTACGCCTAAGCAACAATTTAGGATGGCTTTTACTCTCCATACATTTTTCTATAAGCTCCGCCAAGAGAGTCTTTAAAACGTCAGTACAATACTCCATTTTACTTTGTAAGGTTACCATAATAAGTGAAGCTACATTAACACGATCGCGCATTGAAAAATACCTATTGCTTTCTAAAGTACGAATAAATAATAGAAGGAATGTTTTGTTCATAATTAACTGTCCGAACAATCTCAGACCCTTTTCTTTCCTAATAAGCTCTGGACGCTCCCACTGAAGGACGACGTGATCATCGATATTGGGGAACAATATTTTCATAGCGTACGTACGATAATCGAGGAACGGTATACCGCCCGTTACGTCACCCGTTAAATCGGTCATTTCAGTCTGCAACTCCGCGAATGCCTCTTTGCACTCCGCAGCTACCCTTAATTCTAAAATATCCATCTGCTCCTGCATATTTTTTAATACTCTTATATTTTCAGTTGATTTTCGCCTATACATAACTAGAAACACGCCAAATACTAATACGAGTAATACTATACTAGCGGCAATACCGAATAATACTGGTTGTCCTATTGTCGCCTGTAAGCCTGCTTGCGACGCATAGGATAATTTACCGATCTTATAAGTAAGAGCGCGACCGACCCTTACGACTACCTCGGGAGTTTCAACACCATCCGGCAGCTCGTCACGGGACGGCGGCCTGCACGTTAATTGATGTCTAGAAAGAGAAGTCACATTACACAAACTCTCCCCTATATGTACCTCGACATCTAATTCGGTACAGGCCCTGTCTAAATTTTGACCGTTGATCGTTAAATATTCAGACTTATAATACTTAACCTCTTCGTCAAATTTCTCATAAATAGGATCCGGGTATAGAAGGAACGCGTCGCCCGTTTTAGTAGTAAGATTCTGAACGCTTTGTACGTCGTCCATATTGAACCCGTATTCTAACTCTAACGGCCTATCGGGATCTAGATTCAGGCCGGCGCTCTCGATCCCAGGAGATTCGCATATGAGATGGGTCTGAATATGAAAATCGACTCTATGACAAGGGGCTATGTAAGGTCGGTTATCGTGATACACGTATATTTGTGGGAACTGAATGGAATGGAAATTACGCCCCATTACTTTGATGTTTATCCCTCCGGACGGAATGCCCTTGGGTTGTTTGCGTTGTGATGCTAATGGTGGACCAGATTCTACGGAAACTACAACGGGATCCTCGATATATTCGAACTTTTCACGTTCTAAAGTACGCATTCCATTATCGAAACGCATCCGCAGCGTGCCCATTTTTAGCTGATACGAGTGACTAGTTCTACAGACCGCTTCCTCGTGCGATACAGATAAAATAGCGCATGGTAAATCATCAATAAATGCTTGAATATTACTTCCGGCATTTAGATATTCACCGGTGATACGTAACTTAGTGCCGCCGGACTGTGGACCGTATTTAGGCTGAATTGAGCTGATTTTCGGATTAACGAAGGCATAGTGATGTTTCGACTCGCCGCGATAATCTGCTACACGTACAACCACCGGGCCGTCTCGAGGCACTTCTTCTCCAGGACCGTCGACGGTACAAACGATACGCCTAGTTTTAACATATAACTCGATGATTGGTTGACATTTTATTCCCGCTATAGTAACGCCGTTATAGATATCTGATATATTTCTACCTAGATTTATACCTTCGATAGTAATATTAGTACCGCCGTCCCAAGGCCCTAGCTGTGGTTTAAATGAATGAATTTCAGGATTAGGACAGGTTTGGGTTCTATTTAACCATACGCTAGGCGCATCGCACTGTTCTTGAACCTCGCATCGATCCGAACCTTGACACCAACCACATCCAAATTTTTCAGGCAAAGCTAAACAAATACCACAATTATCTGCCATATCGTTACAACGATAAATGAGAATGTGAGTATTATCCGGATTATCTAACGGTTTGGAACCTCCCCAAATAACAGCGAACGATGCGGTTATGTTAGGCGCGCGGGATGTATACGTGAATTCTACGGCTTCGCAATAAATTGTATCAGCGAGAAGTTGAGCATTGACATGAGTGACCCGACCCTCTATATTGAACTGGCACACGAATCTCGTCTGAACTATGAACTGACCGATAATGTGAACTTTGACTTTGATAGCTTTTTTCACACCGGATGGTACTAAAATTTCGTTAGTGCCATCGGATGTGGAATTTATCGTCGGGCAAAATCCGGGTCCAGAGCGATAGCTAGGCCCTATTCTACTTACGCCGGTTACAAGAATATCGTTTCGGCAATTTTCCGCTGTATCATGAGTACAACGGTGACCGTCTACACACCAATCGCAAGGGAAAGACGAACTGACACACTGAGTGCACGAGCTGTACGTATTACAATCAAAAAAGGTAAAATTAGTGGCTACAAAATCAGGTCCCTGAGTAGTTCGCACGGACAATTTGGCTGTAAAATGATGCTGACCAGTAGGTATTGGTGGGAGAGTATCTGTACGCGGTGTAGTACAATTAACCCCGTACGTTTTTCTCGTTGCATTAGTTATAAGAGTACGATCTAAAGCTGTAAATGCACACAAAAATTGTTGTCCATTGAGTGTGGGTAAATTTTCAATAACTAAATCTAGAGTCCTTGCAGTAGTTCGTTGCAATTGATTGGGTGTCACTTGGGTGATAGTCGTACAGCGTCCGCTGCGATAGGAAATCCAATATAGCGGATCTTTCGCTGCATCCTGGCAATCAGATCGTAGACTGCATTTATTATCAAGCGAACACCAGCCGCAATATGGGTCTTTGGCTCCGAGACATGTTAAGCATGATTTATAAACACTACATTCTTGAACTTTAACTTTAGACACTTTACGTTCAGTCATTACATATAAATGCATTAATTGAGTATCGAAGAACAAGTCTTTATTGACTGGAGAACTTTCATCAACTACAATATCTCCGTATTCAAAAGCTGAAGTAGCGCTTTCTACAACTATTTTCTTAAGATGACCCTCAGCAGTGCCGGCGAATACGACAGTGTAATCGCCCGTGGCAGTCGCGGCCACAGCGGTCAGCCTCTCCTTCTTAAATACGATCACTGGTACAGCCTCTACTGGCTGTTCACCTCCCAAAGGAGTATTCACATCAAGCCCGCAGAAATCTTCACTTATTGATTGCAACTTAGTCCCAATACAAGCATGAGACGGCGAAATGAAATCCAATCCTCGCGAACCGTTTCCACTGAAACATGTCTTTATATTCTGCATAAACTTGCGCCGAATAGCTTTAAGTGAATAAACGCATAGGGCCGATAAGTTTGAGGGCGTATTGGTATTAATAGTATCACTCTGACTGAATGCTGCAAAGAGAACATCGTGTTGTGCGGTTATTCCGAGTTCACCGGCCAACACCGAGCCGGCTTTCCCGACGAATGCAGCTTGAACGAGATTATATCCAAAGTTTCCGCCTCCTTCACCCATACACGACATAGGAATCTCAGTATACGAATAATAATTTTCGTCGTCATGACATACACGTACTAACTTACTATAATACGTATCCGAACCAACGCCTCGTAGCTGCGTCGTTAAAAAGTAGCTAAATCCTTCCGAACTAAAGCCGTACACATAATTAATAGGATAACGTTCTCTAGATAACGAATTCACAAACATTCGAGTCCCAGTAGTGACAGCCGTCCTCGCTATCATAAAAAGTCTATCGTCTTCAAGGGACCGGCTGCTAACTGTAGGCACTTCAGAACGATAAGGTGAGTTCCCAGTAAAAGTGACTCCCACATACATAACTTGCGTCATCGGTGGATTGGGAGGCCCTGGCGCGATAAACGCTACGGTGGATGCGCTGGCATTGTTCGCCACAACCGGTTCACGTACGTCGCGCACGTCATGAGATATATTGTTCAGATTGCGCACAGAACACAACCCTTGGAGCACAGAGCCGCACGTTATGAGGCGGCTCGTCGCATAGTCGATTACAAGCGCCTTATTAACATTGTCCGTTGGTTTCTTAACGAAATTGGGCGGGCAATCGAAGGTGCATTGCGCCGAGTCGTTCACTGGTCCGGTGTTGATCTTCTGCGCGACCTCGAGGTCCGGGGACAGCTGGTATATTCGGTTGAGGGCGCCGATGTAGACGCGCCCCGTGTTGCGATCGACGACTAGGTGGTTGAAGAGGGAGGTGGGGGTGGTCGAGTCGGAGAAAGTGCATACCACGTCCTGGGAAGCGCGCGCGAAGCCGCACGCGGCCCCTAGAGCCAGCAGTACGCGCCACATGGCGCGGGCGCATGTGGCCTACCGTTGTCTCCCGCGAAGACACCCACCCCTCCATCTGGAACGCGATATACCCGCTCAGCCACTGTCGCGAACCTATCGCACCGCACCGCTCATACTCTCTTCTATAACCCATACACCCCCATACACCTAATCTTAAAAATATAAGCGTCGAGAGGTCCAGTGCGATTGGATCGTATTGCCCAAGCGGGGACGCACGGTGACCCGTCTCCCCGTCGATGACAAGTACCAACCTATTTTAAATTAGCTTCAAAGCCGCCCAACTATCGGTGGATAATGATGTTCGAACGTTTAAACTGTATAAAACTCTTGACACATGGAAGCAATGTCTTGCAAGTACGTAAATAAAAATTAAATGATGTATCAACCTGTGCAACGGATGTTTTTCTATCGCCGCGTACAAAAATAGGTTAGTACTAGGAATGAACGGGCACCGGCCGCCCCGACGCGGTCAGTGTAACTGATCATAATCAATAGTAAGTAATACGCCGACGAAAGCCTCAGCATCATAAAGGGACTAACAAAAAATTATACAAATTGGCATGCTGTTCATACGAGGGAGTGAACGTGGTAGCGTAACGGTAAATAAAAGGAAACAAATCATATCGAAACAAATCAATACATCGACGACATCGAAGATACTTACAGAATAGCCATGACGGAAATGAACGGACGGGCTTCGATATTTCTATCTCTACTTGATCATATGCATGTATAGCGCACTTTCATAATGCGGGGACCGTGATGTAGGCTCTGGCAGAGACCTGTAACAACAAACATTATGTGTTAGCCCGGCGGGGCTCGATCGATCCGCTTTTAATCAACGGCTTTCTTTCCACTTTACACATTGTAAACATGTCAACAATTGTTTCAATTAAAAGTAACCTACATTTTATTACAGTAGAATTGTGAGTTTACACTAAAAATCTATGTTCTTGAATCAATGAATGCATGTACCGCTTTTACTCGAGCCATAAAAATGGTAAAGCGCTCGATAAAATGATTCGATAACCCGAACGGAGACTCAACGCTATACCGCACGACCGCGACCGGTCGTTCTTGTTGATTGCATTCCCTGCCACCACCCACTCGACCTAATCTACCTCCTACGCACGCGGACCGACACCAAAATACTACTACATCTTCAATAATTGATTACAAATACTTTTAAACAATAACATTTTACGAATTTGATAAAACATCTATCACTGGAGAACGGAGAAAAGAATGTCAGCCATTACCGCGCACGCGAGTCGATAGACGGAAGCCATTTCAATAAACGCCACCAATTTTTAATATATTACAGTATAATTCGGTAATAAAACTTACCGTTTATAATAATAATCTCTTATGAGGTACAATCCTTAAGAATCCTAGACCAGTTGGGAAAAGAGTTGCTAAACACTTGCACCACTTCACAATATTCTTTGTATAATCACTGTTAATATTTAACGAAAACACTATCACCACAATAAAAGACTTTTCACATTCTAATAAATAACTTGTTTTTGGTTGCTATTCTCGGTTTAGTATGCAATGAAGCCCGTTTGCACAAGGAGTCCACGACAAGAGCATCAGTCTTCGTACATCGCCATGGAATGACTTCGGTTTCGCTTTTCGAACGAGTCTAGGCGTGACTGAACCGAGCAGAGCCGATAACGCCCGATTCAGAAAATTAGTTTTATTTCGTGCCGCTTGGAGCAGCACTATCGTTAATTTCGTTCTGAAATCATATAACAGATTACAATGCTATTCTTTTATTTATATTTTCAAGTGAAATAGTTTCAATAAATATTTTTAGTGTATAAGAAGATTGTAATAAGATAATTTTCTCTAGTTAAGAATTTTCAAAATAAATGACATCTTTTTACACAACTATTAGTCTATGGTTAAAATATAAAGCTACATCTACATGTTAGATGATCTATATAATTATATAAAACCAAGTCGGGTTTGTTACAAGTTACAACACTTATAACTCGAGAACTGCTAAACCAATTTTCATAGTTTTTAATTTGTTGGATTTGTTTAAGCCCCGAACAGTAGAATAACAATTAAAACATCAAAAAATTCACCATTTTATTTTTAATTTGAGTACATAGCTAACGCTGACTAATAATTATTTATATCTATTTAAAACGTACCTAGAGAAAAACTCTAGCGAAGTGAGGGTGAGCCGCTAGTCTATAATAAAATCACTAGACTAGTAAAATATAAGCTACATTCTTGTAATGGTAATTTAATGTAAAGTAGTTACATGTAAAATTCATATAATCCTATTTGTTTGAATTATTATATGTATGGATTATATATATGTACTAAATGTGTATGATTAAAAACATTTGGTGTACATAATATGTATATTTATGCTACACAAAAAATCAATACGATTAGTAACATTATTTCCTTCAATCACAAATATGACAAATACTTTAAAATTCAATTCTAAACACTAAATAAATATCTAATTATTCTAATATAGTTTACAAGTACCTATGTTTAGTTTTAAATATTTACACTATTATACATAATATTTCAGCTTAAATGGTAATGTTCTTTATGAATTTAATTAAGATTAAGTAATGTATTTTACTTATATTTTATCAGATAAAATTAAAAAATTAGAAATAAATATAATATAATACAACTGCCTCGGTGGTGTAGTGGCTAGCATGTACGGCTGCACACCTGGAGGTCCTGGGTTCGAGTCCCGGGTCGGGCCAAGTTTAGTTATTGAGTCTTTCTGTATAGTAAGCCTCAGTAACAGCCCGGAGTTGGGAAGTTGGCGGTGTTTACCCCCGTGCCTCGGAGAGTACGTAAAGCCGTCGGTCCTGCGCCTTAACTCTCACCGGTCGTGTCGAGTGGTCGTCCCACCGGAGTATGAGAGTGACAGGAATAGAGAGTGCACGTTGTGTCTGCGCGTACACTTGTGCACTATAACATTTCCTGCGCAGTTGGCTAGTCTCAATAAGATTGGCCGTCGTGGCCGGAATCGGTCAGGAGAACATCGAACATCGAACATATACCTTCTCTCTTAAACTTGGCTGGATTAAAATTTATGTTTCTAACATTTATAAACTTTAAAAAAATATAAACTTTAATTTTTGATTCTACTACTAATCATAGTCCATAGACAAACTTACTTGTTTGACAGCCGACAGGTGACCATTCGGCAATCGGCATTCGCCGACTGTCTATTATTTATTGACAGGAGTATTTACTTGGTGTTGGGTAAAAATAATTTAATATTAAAAAAAATAATGGCTACAAGTATGTTTAAGTTATCCTCCGCGCTAATAAATTCAACTAAGAATTATCGATGCGTCGTAGGACTTATTAACAAAAGTAATATCTCCACAACAAATGTTACGAAGGTAAGTTGCATAACCGGTTCTTTGATCTTTCACAGCTTGAATTGTGCCAAAATATTGAAAGTACTGATGTACTGATCAGAATAAATCGTTAATTTTATTATTTAATGTTCACATTTATTTACTGATTGATATTTTTAGTCTTTACATCTTTAAATATTATTTTTTAACCATTATATTATGTGCTGTTGTGGATTCAAATATTTATTATATTCATACTTTAACAATTATAATGAAAGAAATGTATTTGACATTATTTTACTTCTTTTCACACAATTATAAACATCCTTAAACAAGTCTTCAAATCTCAAAGTAGTAAGTCTAGGTATATTGACAGGCCAAATGATTGACAGATTATGGGATTAGCAACTTGATGGTCCATATTGGAATTTTAGAAAAATTCATGTACACTGTCTTTTTATATAGACAAAAAAAAATATAAACCGACTTCCAGGCACTAAAATGTAAAAAATAACTAAACAGTGGTTTTCATTTGGAATAGATACCTAATCAGATATTTTAGAAGTCGGTGCCAGCTGACAATATTTTAAGATATGAATATCTAAGAGGTAAATATGTGTTTTACGTATCGAAATATATTAGATTTGCTTTGCATCGGCTGGCACAGACATCGAAAATATCTGATTAGGTATCTATTCTAAATGAAAACCTCTGTTTAGTTATTTTTTACATTTTAGTGCCTGGAAGTCTGTTTATATTTTTTTTTTAAGTTTTTATGTTTCCATTATTAGTGTAGATGTAATAAGCAGGTAATTTGTAAGAAGAAAGTTTTTTAATAACATATTCGATTAAACAATTTATTTTAAAAACATATTTATTGTTGTTTTTTAAAAAAAAACGCTCGGCCGCTTTCGGTAAAATTTATATGGGACCACCTGAAAAGTATACCCTTTGAAACAAAAAAAAAATTCGTCTTCGAGTAATCGGTGAACATACATAAAAGAAAACAGATTGTAACGAATTGAGAAACTCTTCCTGTGTTTGGAAAGTCGGTTAATAAATACGAAATAGAAATATATACATTTAAAAAGGAGTTAGAAAATTAAATATTTTCAAATATATAATTATATTAATATTTTGGGATTAGTTTGGCAAGCATGTGTAAATAATTCATTATCATTAATTAACATTTTGTCTCTTATAAGCTCTCCAGATAACACAACTTTTCAGCTATTCAATTATTGTATTATAATAGTTGATACACTACACATATATAACTTTAAATACACACATATTATAAACATAAATATAAACACCCATGACTGGAGTATAAACATTCGTGCTCATCACACAAATGGATGCCCCCAGTGGGACTCGAACCCGTGATCGCTGGTACAGCAAGTAGGGTTTATTTTTCTCCCATTCAATTCCCACAAATTATATTTTGCTACCTCTTTTCCACCGCATTGAATACAAACATCATTTGTGTTGTATCCTAAATGGCTTGTTAGTAAAAATGAAAAATTTAGTGCTTGGTACTCTCTAACATTATGGCCTTTGTTGATGATAGTTCACTAATTAGCCATTTGAAAGCAAATGATTACTACAATACAAAATACGGTATAAATACTCTCAGATAATGTTGATAGTGAAAATATTTATTACCCGCATTGTATCTGACCTCGATGCAGATATTTGATAGAAAAACGCTCATTATTTTTTTTACTTTGACATGTTACGTTTTATGTTGGTTTTAATTAGGAAATAAAAATTATATATCTCATTTTTTTTTTGTAATATGAGTACAATATTGTTTAGCAATTTTTCAGACCAGTTTTTGAAATTTTTACCCCAATATAGTCCACCAATATAGCCCAAAATAGTACCAATAATCTCCAATTAAAAAGGCTGTGTCAGACAATATTATAAGGTTTCCATTTTCACTTTTGGTTACAAAATTATATTAGTGACTTACTCCTTCGCTTTGCTTGGGTGCATTCCCCTAGACATGTTTTAATTTTTTTGAGCAGAACCCTAATTCTTTTTCTAAAGTTAAAGTAGCTTAAGTTACTACTGATAACATCAGATATCTGCCAGTGAAACTCGTCAAAATCAGTCCAGCCGTTACAGTGATTAGCCGGAACACTCAGGCACACAGACAAAAAATTTGAAAATCTTGTTTTTCTTATCAGTACTGTACAAATATAATTTCATATGCATTTAGTAAAAATCTTTTATTTCAACACTACAAACAGACACTTTAATTTTATTGCTACAAATGTAATTTATAAAAAGGTTAATAAAAAAGGTCTTAATAAAAATAGAAAAGTATAAAAAGGATGTGTGTACTGTGTATATATATATTTGTGCTTACATCACCCCCTTTCCAGCGTTTGTCAAGAGTCTAACGTGACGTCCCGAACGTGTCCTATAAGACTTTGCATCACTGTCATATAGTTAGGGACAGGTTGAAGTTTGTCAGTCAGCAAATGTGCGGGCTTCAGACAATCTATTGAGGTTGTAACTTCTCTTCCATTTATTAGTAATTTGAAGACTGTCGTTTCTGGAGAGCACTTTATGAGGGCCAGTGTAGGCAGGTTTTAGCGAGCCAAGTAATGAGTCTTCTCTGAGAAAGACATGATCGGTAGTTTTAAGATCTTTAAAAATAAATATTTTGTTCTTTGTAATATAATGATAATAATCTGTATAGATTTTATACATTCCGAATTTTTTTTTTTTGTGTTGATTAAATAAAAATAAATTTGTGAAAAATAGATTTTTTTACAGATTATATAGATTGACCCAACACAAAAAAATCTTAATAAGAAATTGCAAATCATAATAAGTTTGAGAATTAAATACATACTCAGGCCGCTTATGTATTTCTATTGGTCAATTTAAATTGATTTCGTGTCGCAAGAGAGATCTTAGAACGAGGGCTCAGATTGCACTTTTAGCTTTCCTCAGCCAAATAAAACGAAACTTTTTTTGTTCTTATTCGAACTTCAACTTCGAACTCTGATTGGTCAAAAAATTTAATGAAAAAATAGTAATTAGTGATTAGGATTTTGTTACATCCAAATTATCCAACAACAAAGGCAAAACTTAATCTTATTACATAGCTACTGTCTGCGTGGCTGTCGGTCACAACTCACAAGTGTATTTATACGCTTAGTAATTAGTATAGAGTATAAGTGCGACGTGAAGGCCCAATATTATTTTTGAATATACTTAACCGATTAAAGTGAAACTTAGCTATCCATATAATTAAAAAAACCAATTAAAACCAAGTCCAGCCATTCTAATACTAGAGTGAATAAAGTTATAAAAATTCTAATAACTTTATTTGCACTTAAAATAAATTTGCGCTGATTTATATAGATTTTTGGTTTTGTAAAACATTCAAAACGTGGGGTATTGAAAATCAAAATAAATACGCAAAAAATCCAAAAAGAAAGTTTTATTAAAATTGTTAAATATTCTCGTAAATCTAAGAAAATTTTATTTGCGTTTTATTACATTGTATCCTACAAGCAAATTAAAGGTAGGTTTATACTTTTCGAAAGATTTAAGTAAAGATATCTATATTATTATAAGATAGATCTCATTTACTCTATAGGTACAGTGCCTGGGCGACTGGAGTTGCTGGCCAAAATTACAATTTTCTATTCAAAAAAAACTTGAATAAATCCAAAAAAAAAAGTAAAAATTTTTATTCGACCGGATCGAACCCGGACACCTGTGATTGTCAATCTTGCGCCTTGGTCGGTTGACCACGCTTATCCCCGAGCGTGCGAATTTCGAAATATTTGCCGTGGAATAATGCGAAAGAAAACCGCATGAGAACTCGAAAACACACGTTTTCTCAGACATAAGATTAATCTAGATCGATTTTTCGCCCCCGAAAACCCCCACATACCAAATTTCAGCGAAATCATTAGTGCCGTTTCTGATATCGCTGGTATAAATATATATTTTATATAATAAAATTGTAACCAAGTCGAATCTGTCCATTAAACATTTTTTGCAAAATCTTATTGAAATAGTCCAATTTATGATATCTTATCGAAATTATTATCGATACACAAGCCGAATTTATAGTTTTTAGAATTTTTGTCTGTCCGTCGGTCTGTTGTCAATGATGAAATTTGGTATAGTGATAGCTAGTTATTCGGGTCAACATATAGAATACTTTTTACTGCGTGTAAATACCTCATCTCTGATAAATCTACATTAAACATGAAAACGTAACTAGGGACGAAACCGAGCGGAGCGAGGGTGAGTCGCTAGTATATAATATATAGAAAATATCTATACGATAGATATTTGTTTATCGTTTTGTTAGACTACAGTTTTGTTTCCATTCCTATCATACAGTTAACACAATTTGTATAAACCTCAATTTACGATATTTAACAAATGCGGGTTGATAACGTATCAAGCAAGAAACCGCGGTGCAAATCAGTCACCCACGCGTTCTATTGGTTTTACAATTAACGACATATGGAAAATTCAATTCAAATCTTATGTTGATTTATTTATTTGTGTACTTACATAAATCCACGGCCAATAAATGTGGCTTAACTCTATTATATAAGCAAAAACACAACCCTCCTTTAGGCTTCGCCGCAGTCGGGTAAAAGCTCGACCTTAGACTTTTTTTTAAAATTTGATTGCTTAACATGAATATTATTTTAATACATCACATTCCTCCGTTATACTAAGACATTTCTATATTTTTTTAGATCTAATGCAGAATCTTATTAAGAAGCTTATGAGAAGAATTTTCTAAGTAGCTATTTATAATTTATCACGTATCCCGTGTCGTATCGGTGTCGTTACGAATGATTTAAATTATCATTGTCGTAATAAAAACGGTATATGAATAACGTTAGCAGTTAGCACTGTCAGTCTCAGTTTGGTTCTGAAGCCTGCATGGAGGGGACGGTCGTTGTATCGACCAACGTGGCAAAACTTGTTTAGTGATTGTATTTATAAGCTCCCTATACATACTTTTTGCTACTTTATTTCCGAATAACATACTGGCTATAGTTTATAATTGAAGTTTTTAAATAACCTTTATTTGTCTGTGGTAACTTGTCAAAATTTTAACGTTAAATTTTTTTGCGAGATTTTTAAGTTGTTTAGTGTTTTTTTTTCGGGTTTCGAAATTAACCGTGTAAAATGGCGTGTACAGTTTGTTTGAATGACCAAAGCAAGCCCGTGAAAATGGTAAGTCAGATGTGTCGAATTAAATATTTATAAGCCCATAATGACATTAAAATGTTGGTATAAATTTACATAATCGATACTTCAAAGTCAATGTTTGAAGGAAATCGATGTGAATTATCGATTTTTATTACGTTTATGACGACGATACCTACACAAAATTAATTTGGGTTTTTGTTATTTACGGTCAAATTACAGCATGTTACTGTTGACATAATATTATGATGTAAATTAGTGCCAAACAAGTTATCTTAGAGGGATCATGACATTTAAAGATAAGACAATAAATAAAGTTTGTTAAAATTACATCAAGTAATATTTATATCAAAATTTTGTATGGTTTTTTGTATAAAAGTCGGGCTTTGTATTAGTAGTAGTAGGTATTATATTCCAGTGAAAATTAGCCAAATAAGTTTTGGCGAAACTTAATTTTTAAAACGAGTTTTGTGTACTTAATATTTGGTTCACGATCTGATTTAGGCATCGTTCAGAATATTAAACACGACAGTTCTTTATACTTTCTTTTCCCGTAACATTGGTTAGTAGCTTAGCTAAGAAGTTAGTAATCTAACAGTTGTAACCATTTCTCTTTTCTTTTATTATTTATTGCATTTACTATATATACAATATTTCGACTTACTAGCTTTGCTCGGGTTCTCCCCTAGCTTGCGTCCCTATACAAACTTTCATCCCCCTTTTCACTCCCGTTAGGGATGATTTCCGGGGAATAAACTATCCTACGTCATTGTCAGGGTCTCAACTATCTTCTTACCAAATTTCATCTAAATTGGTTCAGTAGATCCAGAGATTACCCCCTACAACGTCACAAACTCACAAATTATCTCTTTATAATATTAGTATAGATATAGACATAGGAACATCTTATTGCTAAAAACAATATCTATGAGACAATCTTTGATGAGAGGGTTGAATAGACGAACGGGATGGTTCATTCATATTGATGATTATCAAAAGGATTTAAAATAGGTATAGTGAACTACTGTATATTATAGGTATACCAGTGTGTATGATGATGATCCCAAATTTATATGGGAGCGCTACAATACGAAGCACAAAGTCTAATTAAAGATTTCCAGAAAACATCTATACATATAATAAAATTCCAACTAAGCTGAATCTGTCTGTTACCGCATCACGAGAAAACCACTGGACTGATTTTGATGAAATTTAGTATGGTTATAGCTGGTTATCCGGGTCAACGTATAGGATACTTTTTACTGCAGGAAAATACTTCATCTTAGAGAAATCTATACTAAACTTTAAAAGTAGTAGGAACGAACCCGAACGAAGCGAGAATGAGTCGATAGTTTTAATATATTATTTGTAAATTCCTTATTGTGTATTTATTACGTTTTTTTTAAATAACATAATAATTTTCATATTTTCAGCGGAAAGAACGTGATACTTTCGGTGAACTCGATGTACCAGACGACAAGTTGTATGGCGCACAGACCGTACGGTCTGTTATGAATTTCCCCATCGGAGGCATTGAAGAGCGGATGCCGGTTAGTACCTACTTATTGTTTAGAGTTTTAAGTGAATTAAACATGTCGGTTGGCATAATAGAATAGAATTGAATAACTTTTAAATAAAACTATCTTTTCGGATTTTTTCGCTGATTTATTTCGATTTTTGGCTCCCGACGTGTCGAATGCTTTACAGCAATCGTGTTCACGGGAGAGACTTAAGTTTTTAGACGTCTCAAAGGTAAAAATAAAGTTAAAATAAGTTCACGAAAAAATCCGAAAAAATAGTATTATTTAAAATGTCAAATATAAAGAAAGTATTATCTAATAACTTTATTGATTTTATTATGTACGGGTATAACCCTTTCCTTGCAGTCGTGTAAAAATCTGTTGAGTTTTAGCTGTTTTAAAAGTTTTGTATAGTAACGAACGCTACATAAATCTAAAAGTTATACTTATTTCTAAGTTTTAACGAATTTTCTCGAAGATTTATTTCCACAGTGGCCGTATATTTAAATAGTTGAAAACATAGATGTGTTGAAAGAACAATAGATAACAGATATTATTCTCACGTCTTTTCTGTTAACTCCTTAATGAATATGTTTATATTAAAAATGTTTATTTAGTGTGATAATACATTTATAATTTATATCTGATCATATAGCGCAGTTTTGAAGTCAACTTAGGGCCTTTAGAAACTAAACAAAAATAATAAAATATCTAAAGTTCTGTATTAAGTTACTTTTCATGTGGCCTTTAAACTTACAGAACACTATACCTCTACATATTTCGGGTATAGTAGTACAAATATTTATCTTGAACGAGCATCGAATCCACTAAGGTCGCCTTGAGACGGTTACTGTGATCACTAGTCCAGACGGCTGCGTCTAACATAATTATTTTACTTATTATGTATTTTTTTTAAGATCTGGCTAAAGTCAAAGGAATTAGTTATACTTAGTAAAGTGATCTATAGATATGTAGTATGCAATCATTAAAAACGTCAAATCGTCCCATTGTTCACGTCTTCATATTGCTAGTGATTATGTGTTAATTGGGTTTTATTTTGCTTTTAGCTTATATAATGTTTTGTGAAGCTAAATTACTTTTATTTTACATATATTTTAATTTAAATGGAAAAATTAAGTTGAAATGAGTAATATGGCTTTAAAATATAAGTATCTATGAGAAATATGTATATATATGATATAGTACGCACAGTTTAAAATTGAAATATAAAAAAATAACTCAAGGGAAATCGAATCCGCTATAACCTCTCCGCGTGATAGTGCGATTGCTCTAACCTCTAGAGATTAAGATTCGAGTTACTCAAACTTTTCATTTCACCTAGTCGTATTTTTCTCAGACGATATCGAAATTAATTTATAATGGCCCAGAGCTTCCTTATATAAATCCGAGATTTTATCTTTATCGTTTTTATACCTAGTTCGTTGTATGGAATCTGTTTAGTTTTGAACTAGTGATCCGCCTGACTCTTCGCAATATATCTGTATTAAAAACACATCAATTTGATACTGTGTTGCTACAAAATAGCCACCTTCACATTAATATTTTATTACGATGTTAAGTAAATAAAGTTTATCGGTAAATATGGATTTAATCTATAATTAAAATTAGGGGGGCCTCCCCAGGGAAACCCATAATAAAAAACACTTATGTACTGTTATATATAAAATATTTTCTTACCGACTAAACGTAAAGCGATCATATGATCTGATAGTTCATGCAATGTCTGTATGTGTCAAGGTCTGCTAGTTTACTATCTAGAAATACGATTACAATAAATAATTACGCTAGTAGTAATAACGCAATGTCTCTATTGATAGACAGATAGGTAGATAGATCTATTATTATTGGTCTATTATATATATACTAGCGGACCCGACAGACGTTGTCCTGTCTACACGTCTTTAATTTGAAAATTTCAAACTTTTTGGACAAAATTGTAAATCTAAACCATTCCCAGATCCCCTTGAACACACACAAAAAATTTCATCAAAATCGGTCCAGTCGTTTGAGAGAAGTTCAGTGACATACACACTCACAGAAGAATTATATATATATATATATATATATATATATATATATATATATATATATATTTACCTACATGTGTAAGTTTGTTGTGTTATGTGAAAGTTTGTATGTTTATGTGAGACGTGAGCGTGTATGTTTGTTACTCCTTCAACTTCACTTTAACTGCGGCACCGATTTAGATGGAAATAACACAGGTAGACCCTGATAGAATGTAATTTAGTACACAGATAAGTAAATAAGTAATTAAGTAAAACTTAATCTATTGTTAGGGATCTAGAGACACAACTCTCCAATGGCTACTAAAAACCTTTGAGCTTAGATGTATATAAGTAATTTTGACAAGTTCCGTAGTATTATATATATATATATATATATATATATATATATATATATATATATATATATATATATCAAAAAAGTACCAGATACACAATCCCATGCAAAAGTTCTCTTAATACTGTCACCGTGTTTAGGTAATTCTAGTTGAAATAAATATACAATAATATAAATTGAACGTTAAATGCAATGCTTAAACTTATTTTTATGACTTGTAGTGTATTCGTAGAGGAAATTGTAGTCAACTACATATATGGATTATATTTGATAAGGTGACCATAAAATTATATATATCGGTATGTGTGGCATAGTGTGTACCACTCATATGATTGTTATCAAAATCCAAACATTGTAGTATTCTTAACTTAATGGGTTCCCTGTCTAAGCCTGGCCTGTTATCAAAAAAAAATTTTTCATGTAGGTATTTTGTTTAGTTTTTTAGTATAAATGAATTCATACATACAAATAAATACATATATATACAAATAAATATATTTTTTTATCAGTATCCAGTTATCGTTGCTTTTGGTATTCTGAAGAAGGCGGCTGCTAAAGTCAACATTGAGTTTGGCTTGGATAAAAGACTAGGTAAATATCATTTGTTTTACTTCTTATATTAATAGTCCTGTGTGGATGTATGTTTGTTACTCTTTCACGCAAAAACTGCTGAGCGGATTTTGAGAAAATTAGCGTAAAATGAGCGAATTATCACTGAGCTACCTTTGCCTTAATATTAGTGTAAATCTGCGGTTCCCAATTGTTTATATCACGGAACCCTAATTGGTCATAATTTTTTTAAACTGATTGCGTTATAGTTACAATACTTTTTTGTTTAACTTGAAAGAATAAATAAATAAAACATGTTATTACTTATAACAATACTAGCATAACCCGCGGCTTCTCCCGCGTTCAATCTACAAAAAAATTCTTGCTTTATGTTATACCTATAATATAGGTATAACATAAAGCTTATCTATATATAACATCTTAGCTTATATAATACTTTCTTAGATTTACGCGAATGTTTGACATTATTAAATAAAACTATCTTTTCGGATTATTTCGCGGGTTTATTTTGATTTTTGGTTCCCGACGTTTCGAATGCTTTACAGCATCCATGGTCACGGGAGAGACTGAGGTGTTACATGTCTTGAAGGTATAGTTGTTACAGACACCCTACCCATAATTAACAAAATGAAAATTGCACCAATTACAATACAATATTTTTTAACTTGAAACATTTTTATAATTTTAATTATAATTGAATATGGAAAATTATTTATTTAATTTTTGCTATTATTTTTATAATTATTACAATTTATAAATATTAATTAGTAATCTATATTTAGTGTTGCCATTATTATATTTATAACCATAAAGAAAAATATAAAATATAGTATAAATTATTTAAGCCATATAATTGTTCTATGTGTAATTTAAAAAAGTTAAAGTTAATTAAGGATAATAATTTTAATTTAGTTTGCTATTATTTAAAAACAACTTACTAAGCAACACTATTAATATATACTTTTACAAATGAAAAATGAAAAATATTAATCTGATAAGCTGTCATTTTGATCTACACAGTATGAACATCTTAGCTTATATATAACATCACTATATTATAGTGATTCACCTTCGCTTCGCTCGCGTTCGCCGCTATGTATTTATAATGTTAAATTGTTTGGATTACGTTCATACAAAAATGACTATATAAAATCGCCATTAAAAAATGAGGGGTGGGTAGGAGAATGAAAAATACATAAATCCTTAAAATCGGTCGAGCCGTTTCGGAGGAGTGCGATCACAAACACTGTGATACGAGATACGTATTCGATTTATTGTACCAAAAATATAAAATTAGGCTTCATGTCTGACAACGTTTTATTTAACTCTCGGACGGAACTCGGAACCCCTGTGACCCTTCCAAAGAACCCTAGGGTTCTGCGGATACCATTTGGGGACCGCTGGTGTAGATTATTGGATAGGATTTGTCTTATGCTGAATGTTTGTACTCCTGTCGTGGGTGTTTATATTTATAATATGTATGTATGTATTTAAAGTTATATATGTGTAGTGTATCAACTATCTGGTAACCATAACACAAGCCTCGTAGCTGACTTACCATGGAACTAGATGGTGCTGTGTGTTAATGTCACAATATATTTATTTATTTTCTAGCCGATGCCATTATGCAGGCGTGCGATGACGTCATCTCCGGTAAGCTGTACCGCGAAGGTCACTTCCCTCTGGTCATCTGGCAGACTGGTTCCGGTACACAGTCTAACATGAACACTAATGAGGTTTGTATGGTTTGGTATAAACTAAACATGTGGCTTTTCTCGAGTTTGAAATCGGACGAAGATTGTAAATGCCTAAGTTTGTATGTCTGTATGTTTGTTATGCCTTCACGCACTAACGGCTGGACGATTTTGGATGAAATTTAATACACAGATTATCTATATCTCTATATCTATACTATAATCTGGAGTAATACGTAGGTAGACTATTGTTAGGCATTCGGGGACGAAGTTAGTGAATATGGGATGCCATGTAAAAAAAAAGTTGTAATGTTACTGAAAATGTCTTATTTTGGACGAAAACCCCAGTTAGACCAAAGTTTGGCTCATGAGTAGTATTAATTGTAGTTTTTTTTCTCTCTCATAAATATATTTTCTTATCAGGCACACGGTCTTATTTCAAAATATGTTAAGAAAATATTAAATCGTATATTTTTCGTTATTCTGGCGCGAAAATGAGGCCTTATCTATACCCTTCTTTTTAACAGGTAATCGCAAACCGAGCGATCCAAATCTTGGGAGGTAAGCTCGGCAGCAAAGATCCCGTACATCCCAACGATCACGTGAACAAATCCCAAAGCTCCAACGACACATATCCCACGGCGATGCACATCGCCGTAGCGATGGAACTCCGGGATAGACTGATGCCGGGATTGGTGGCGCTCCGGGATACGCTGCACAAGAAGTCTAAGGATTTCGACAAGATCATCAAGATTGGCAGGTTTGTTTGTGTTTGTGGTTTTTAGTTGGTGGTGTTCTGGAGGAATTGTAAGTTAGTTCATATGTAGTAAAGAATTGTTTTTTTTCTGTTTTTGTGAGGTTGGTTAAAATTAAACTAGATATTTTTACAGTTTTTTAACTTAAAAGGTAAAAGGGACCCTTATAGGATCATTTCATTGGTCGTCTGTCAATCTGTCTGTTTAGACCCTTTTTCTCAGGAACGTGTGATGGTATCAAGTTTTGTCATGGAATGTAGTAATATGAATCATACGAATTTTATGCAATGTATAAGCAAAAACTTAACACGCGTGCGTGTGTTCGTCTGTGCATACGCGTCGGCTCTATAAACACCCATGACTGGAGGACAAACATTCGGGCTCATCACACAAATGAATGCCCCCAGCGGGACTGACTCCGAACTGAGCCACGTAATCCCCCAGGACCCACCTGATGGACGCAGTCCCGCTGACGCTGGGCCAGGAGTTCAGCGGGTACGCCGCCCAGCTCACGTACGGCATCGAGCGCGTGTGCGCCACGCTGCCGCGCCTGCACTACCTGGCGCTGGGCGGCACGGCCGTCGGCACCGGCCTCAACACGCGCAAGGGGTTCGCCGAGAAATGTGCCAAGGAGATTGGTGCTCTCACCGGTTAGTGTTGATATGGTGTAGGATATGCTTATCTATCTATCTATCAGTGGCGAAGGTTCAGATTTTAGCACAGGTAAGCCGTACCAAAAAAACACAAAAGAACATTGATATATATATAATTTTTATATACGTATTAATGCAAAAAAAAATAAAGCGGAACATTTATACATTTAAAAAATTAAATGTTTGTACAATTATAGCAAAATACTTTTTTAATACAATTTCTGCAATTAATAAGTATGCTAAAGAGACATACTCTCTCTCCGATTAATGCTACCACAGTATATATAAATCCATACAGTTGTCTTAATGGTGGGTCTAAATGAAGGGTGAATGCGCGGGATGGGACGAAGCGGCGGCGCGCCCGACTGAATATTGCATATTATACTGCTACTAACGACTCACGTCCCCATTTTCAACCCCTTAAGGGATGATTTCCAGGATAAAAACTATCCTATGTCCTTCCCAGGATCTCAAACTATCTTCTTACCAAAGTTCATCTAAATCGGTTCTATGGTTTTCTCTTTGTAATATTAATATAGAATATAGAATTAATAATTTACATAAACAGTATGCATATTTTTGTCATTTCTATGTTGTATATAATTAAGTGATTCTAAAGATTTAACATATTTTATATTTTTAGACAAATATTTAATCTTTATTCTATATAATGAACAGGTATACCGTTCGAGACCGCGCCAAACAAGTTCGAGGCGCTCGCGTGTCACGACGCCATGGTAGAAGTTTCTGGAGCTCTGAACACTATCGCTGTATCTCTGATGAAGATCGCTAACGATATCAGGTTGGTTTGATGGTGTTTTTGTTTGTAATCATAAAATTTGAGTTTGATTATAATGAGATATGCGATTTCATAATTTATTTATTTATTTTATCTGTCTTAGTAGTATATATACTGCACATAGTTGATATAATTTTGTTATATGCATAGACTAGTGACTCACCCTCGCTTCGCTCGGGTTCGTCCCTAGGTTGATTCCCCATACAAACTTTTATCCCCATTTTCACCCCCTTAAGGGATGATTTCCGGGATAATAACTATCCTTTGTCCATCCCAGAGTCTCAAACTAACTTCTTACCAAATTTCATCTAAATCGGTCAGTAGATCCAGAGTTTACCCCCTACAACATCGAAAACTCACAAACTCACAATTCACAAACTTGACCTCTTTATAATATTAGTATAGATATAGATAGTAATTGATGTACTTGTACAGGTTACTGGCATCAGGACCGCGATGTGGTTTGGCTGAATTGTTGCTGCCGGAGAATGAACCTGGGTCCTCCATCATGCCTGGTGAGGACATGTGCTATAATATATCTTATTAAATTAACAAAGTATTATTACTATAAGGTATCTGTTTTATTATATTTCTTTGAACACTCTAAAATCCCACTGCTGGGCGTGGGCCTATCATTGCTTGGGGTATTTGGAGATAAATTGTGGATTGACGATATGTATGTACGCATTTATAGAAAATGATTTCTATAAATCTCTCAGTAAATATAATACAGACAAGAAAAGCCTTTAAAATTATCTTGTTTATCATATGATATCTGCCAATTTTAAACTGGTTTCCCGTGTGTTTTCTTTTGTTATATTGTTATGGGTCCACTTATTAAAATAAAAGAATGTACAAATTTGCAACACTATATTAGATTCTAAGGCTACACAAAATCACAATCTACTAATAGGTACTAATAAAACTAACTACAAGCTATACTTAACCTAGCTATTTACAAATTATAATAATGCTACTTAAATCTAATGAATATGGAGGGCGCCAGGAGAGTTTTTCGGGGCTGCACAGCTGATCACAGCCTTTGCGTGGAACTCTGCCAAAACCTAGCCACGGCTATCCCAGTTTACAGGGATTCTTATTGGGATTGTATTCCAGCACCTTAAGGGCGTTACGTTAGGCTACAAATAGAAAATACACATATTGAGACATAAAATGATAATATTACATCATGCTGTGCCTAACGGTCAAATGAACTTATATGATACACTTACCCCTTTTGTGCACAATTATTCCCAAGGTATTTTACTTATATACTTCGTATTTCGTTACGGCATTGACTTAATTTAACGAAATAAATATGTCTTACTACGATCTTCAAAACGATCACAAATTGCATAAACTTAATCTTAAGGATGTGGACGCCGAGCACACGTTCATCACGGCTCGCTCCTTGTACCGCAATCACCCACCTCATGTCATTCCTTTAGTAAAAAGACACTTACCGACACGATAGCTAAAAATTAACAAAATCGAGAAAAGTAAACCGCGCGTGGGATTTAAACTCGTGTCGCGTAGTACGTAACATTTAAACTGTAGCCGAACCCGCTGAGCTATCATAACTTAGTAAATTGTAATGAATTTACTGGTCATTATGTGTACTCATAACAATATTTAAGCACAAAAAATAATATTTAATGGTCAAAGCAATTCTTTTTTTAACAATATATCACCCCAGGCAAAGTGAATCCTACACAGATATCTACCAATTTTAAATTGGTTTTCCTATTATTATTATTTTGTTTTTGTTATATTTTGTTATATTTTAGACGACACGTTTGGCTCAGTTTGTAGTGACCCTACTTACTGTGCCAGCGGTTGCGGGTTCGAGTCCCGCTGGAGGCATTCATTCGTGTGATGAGCACGAATGTTTGTACTTCAGCCATGGGTGTTTATATTTATAATATGTATGTATTTAAAGTTATATATATATATATATATATATTATATATATATATATATATATATATATATATATATATATATATATATATATATATATGTAGTGTATCAACTATCTGGTATCCATAACACAAGCCTCGTAGCTTACCATGGAACTAGATGGTGTTGTGTGATAATGTCCCAACATATTTATTTATTTATATTTATTTAAGCACAATTAATATTTAAAAGGTAAAGCAATTCTTTTATTAACAATATACAACCATTCCCCAGGCAAAGTGAACCCAACACAGTGCGAGGCGCTCACTATGATAGCGGCTCAGGTGCTGGGCAACCACGTGGCGTGCTCCGTCGGGGGTAGCAACGGACACTTCGAGCTGAACGTGTTCAAACCCATGATAGTCGCCAACGTGCTCAGGTCCATACGGCTTATTGGTGGGTTATGTTACTTATATATATCTTATATATTTAAACGAGCTATTCTTGTATATATATATATATATATATATATATCAATATATAATCTGAATCTCGGAAACGGCTCCAACGATTTTCATGAAATTTAGCATGCAGAGGGTTTCGGGGGCGATAAATCGATCTAGATTAGTCTTATATCTGGAAAAACGCGAATTTTCGAATTTTCATGCGATTTTCTTTTGCATTTTCACAATTTTTGCATTGTCACTTCTGGTGAGTAGGCGGCGCCACTGTGCAACTGTCAACATCGTGTCCGTATTTACATCAAATTTAAAAATATTTAAGTGAAAATAATCTAAAGAAAAATATTAAATCATAGAGTATATTGCTACATATATAAATATTAAATTTTTAAATAAATCCTATGGGCAATATGTAAACATCACCAAGTCTTGATGTGTTGAAGAACAAATGAGCTTTTAAAAATTCACCTACCAAACAAATACAAAAGTGACAAACATAACTTAAAGATACTATCAGTGCAAAACCATCTTTTCTGTGTGTGATGACAATAAAACAAAATAATTTGTGAAGTGAAAGCGTCAAATATTAAAACATAAGTTTATAACCTCAAAAACTAATAGGTACTCGGTATAAAATTGCAATTCAACTAGGTATAATTGGTGCTCTTTTTCAATCAGCTTTTCTACTTCCAACTTCACACTTAAGATGGAGGACATAAAAAAGTTGCTAATAAACATGCAACAAGAAATAAGACAGCAGGAAACAGAAATGTTAGAAATGAAAGAAGACATTAAAAATACAATCAACAATGATATACTTAAATGAGAAATTTAAACAGTTAAAAATAAAAATTGAAGTTCTTGAGAAAAAAATCCAGGAACAAAGTACCTCAATAAATAATTTAGAAAGACATATTAGGCGCAAGAACTTGGTTATGTTCAGAGTAGAAAAAGGTGAAAAATCCTATCATGAACTAGAGGAAAAAATAGTCTTAAACTAAACGGAAATAAAAAAGAAGTCTGCCTGTATCTCCAGAAACGCCTTACCTCAATTATAAACAAAAACTAACAAATAAACAACATACAAAGAAAACCATACCTGGTAATATTAAAGACTTTATATTACAAAAACCAAAATTAACTTTCAACCACACAAATGATAACCAGGAACAACTAAAAACAACACAGCAAGATACAGTATATTAAACACCGTAGGAACCTCCTCATCTTTATCCACCAGTACGGCCGGTCACTATGGGGGAGTTCGACCGTAACCCTCCAAAGAAAAACAGACATACAATGAACAAAGGTATACAATACATATCTTCACCAAAAAAACTTCTAGAATTAAAAGCAGCATTTCCTACAACAAATCAAAAGAACACAAAGATAAAATTATAAACTTTATAGGCATATCAGAAACAAATTATATATTGAAAACAAAATTTGAAAAGAAACCCTTTGCAATCATACAAGCATAATCTTCAACGGAGAGCTCTATGCAGGACTACTTTGGAGGAGGCTTTTAACCAAGAGGGGTCTTTACATGAAAAAGACATTAACTAAATAAATACATTTAATTATGAAATTAAATACCTAAGTTATAACTATTGTCAGAATTAATGTATGGAAAGAAATTTTATTTATATTTATTATTGTGAAATGTTTAGTATTTACTCAATTGAATTATTTAATTTATTGTAATTGTTTATTTATTTATTTGTTAATGATAATTTATATATATACAATATCATTTCAAATAATATGAAGATTTTTAAAATAATTTAATTCCAGATTACAAAATTATTAGTTAAAAAATTATAAGTTAATAAATAGTCACTAAATTATATAATTTTATATTTCAGCAATGTGATATAGGCATTTTTTTTATTGTACAACTAAAATGTCTCCTTATATACTCTTAACCAAATAAAATTTTAATGGAATACTTTTATAAAAAGCTGTGCATACTTTTAAATTAAATTTATATACAGATAGGTAAAATTATAATGTTAAATAAATGTTTTTATGTAAATTTAGTTAGTAAGCCTTTATAATAAATAAATGAATAAATAAATAGAGCTTTATTATTATAATGATTTCTTTTGCATTATTTTAATAAATTAATAATTCCACGCAAAATATTATGTTCGATAATTTCGCACGCTCAGATATAAGCATCATGGTCAAGCAGCCAATGCGCAAGTTTGACAACCACAGGTATCTGGGTTCGTATCCCGGTCGGACACAAAGTTTTTAATTTTGTTTTTTTTTTGTATTTGTTCAAATTCTTAGTTTGTTTTTTTTAATGTTTTTTTTTGGCCAAAAACTCCGAGCAAAGCTCGGTCGCCCAGGTACTTATACTAATATTATAAAGAGGAAAGATTTGATTGTTTGTTTGTTCCGAATAGGCTCCTAAACTACTGAACCGATATAGATGAAATTTGTTAAGAAGTTAGTTTGAAATCCTGGTAAAGACATAGGATAGTTTTTATCCCAGAAATCATCACTTAAGGGGGTGAAAATGGGGATGAAAGTTTGTATGGGGCATCAAGCTAGGGACCAACCTGAGCGAAGCGAGGACCAGTCGCTAGTAACTAAATTAATAGATATGTTGGTACATTAACACACAGCGCCATCTAGTTCCATGGTAGCCTTGTGTTATGGATACATGGAAAGTATTATATATGTTGACCCAGATAAACAGCTATCATCATACCAAATTTCATCAAAATCCCTCCAGTGGTTTTTCCGTGATGCGGTAACAGACAGACAGACGGCCAAAAATTGTAAAAACTATAGATTCGGCCTCTGTATCGACAATAATGATTATTTCAACAAGATTTTCTAAAAAATATTAATGTATAGGTTTGGCTCAGTTAGAATTTTATTATATGTATAGACATCGATCAAAAAAGTACTAGATACACAATCAGCGACAAAAATCTCACGAAATGAGCGCTCATTTGAACATTTGAGCGCGTTTTTATTTTTTTATTTTGTTTTCTGAAAAAAAACTTGCATTTAAGGTTCAATTTACATTTTTACATATTAATTTCAACTAGAATAATTAGGTACCTAAACACAATTGGTGACAGTTTAAGAGAACTTTTGCATAGGATTGGGTATCTAGTACTATTTTGATCGATGTGTACAGATGTCAAATATTCACTTAAATCTAAGAAGGAAAAAGTAATAGAACTAACTATACTATAATAAAACAATATCTGTTATCAGGTGACGGGTGCCAGGCCTTCAACAAGAACTGTGCGGTGGGCATCCAGGCCAACACCAACCAGATCAACAAGATCATGCGCGAGTCCCTCATGCTGGTCACCGCCCTCAATCCCCATATTGGATACGATAAGGTTAGACTGGATAATTTTTTTAAACCCATGGATGGGAGTTTCACTCGAAGGAAATATTTTATTTAAAAATATAATAATAACTGCATTTATTAAGAACACTAGTGTTACGTTTTGACATCAAGGATAGATTTCTCAGAGATGAGATATTTTTTCGTAGTTAAGAGTATCCTATATGCTGACCTAGATAGCCAGCTATCATCATACCAAATGTCATGATAATCTCCAGTGCTTTTTCCGTGATGCGATGACAGACAGACAGACAAAAATTCTAAAAACTATAGATTCGGTCTTCTGTATCGATAATAATGACCATTTCAATAGGATTTTCCATTAAAAAAATTCATCTCTAGGTACATTTAATTTTTTTTCTAAAATAAAAGTAGCCTAAGTTACTCCTTATAACATCGACTATCTGCGAGTGAAAGTTCCGTAAAAATCAGTCCACCCTTTTCGTAGATTAGCCGAAACAGACAGATAAAAATATAAAAAAATGTGTTTTTCGCATAAGTAACGTATATAATTTCACATGCATTTTGTAAAAGGCTGTTATTTTGACATTACAAACAGACATTTCAATTATATTTATCTATATTGATGTGGGAAAAATAAATAAATTATTATTAAATAATTAACCAATTCTCTTTTCCAGGCCGCCCAAATAGCCAAAACAGCCCACAAAGAAGGAGGCACTCTCAAAGACACAGCTATCAAACTAGGCATCCTCACAGCGGAGCAGTTCGACCAGTGGGTCAAACCTGAAGAAATGCTCGGACCCAAGTAAATGTGTGCATGTGAAGAAATAGCTATGGAATTATATAATATTATACATGATTAAATCATATATTGTATGTGGTTATTGTTTTGTATGTACGGTTGAAATGCTGTAAGGACTTGTATTTTTTGAAACTGTGTAAATATTGGTAATAGAAAAGAGAATGTCACTTTTTTTCTGTGTTTTTAAATAAAACTATCTGTTTGGATTTCTTCGAGAGAGACTTTCCTATGGCCATGATTGCTGTAAATGCTGTCGGGAACCAAAAATCAAAATGAATTCGCAAAAACGTCCGAAGATACAAGTTTTATTTAAAATGTCAAATATTCGCGTAAATCTAAGAAAGTATTGTATACTTGTTATAAAATTATGGTTATTTGAAAATTTCCAGTAAAGTTTGAAATACATTACACAAGATTACACAATAAATGGTTCTTAATTAAATATTAGCAAGAACTTCATATTGCAAGATTGGATCCATACAAACATACCAAACAAACATTGAAAGTTACATAAAAACTTGTAAAAAGTACACCAAGTAAAGTTATAAAGTAATTAAACCACATTTACTTGTGGTTTTACTATTTCCTGCCAATGTCAAAAAATCTGTCAAAAATGTGAGGTCCTTATAGTATTTTTAACATTTATGGTTACGAACAAACATATTTGAATGTATTTATTATATACATATATTGAACATTTTGTAGGACCGAATTAAGATATTGATTAGGATCTGTATTCTAATGAGTGTGTAAAATGTACAAAAAAAAAATCTTTAATATTGTACTTAAATATTGCTGTTTTATTTATTTATTATGTTTTCTTGTTTTCAAAGTAACTTATTTGTATTTTTTTACACATGTTTTGTTAACTTATGTTTCTTACATCATTTATATGGGATTTTATAACGTTTTGATGTTGTTATAGCATTTGTGCCAATATCTCAGACTAAGGAGTAATATAAGCGGAGTGTCATCGAACTGAACATGGAGCCAAACGATGATATTTTAAAGTGATATATTAATGTTTTAAAATATTATATATATGACGATCTGAATTTTATTATAATAAAGAAAAAATAAATTATAAAGCTAATAATTATGCTATCTCTCTGTCAAGGGGAAGAGAACTAATGCTTAAACAATACAAAAGTGACAATTTTACTATTCATGTTTTTCTCTATAATAATTGTAAAATATAAAATTCCCTTATTCTTTAAAGATTGTAAACGATCTGTATTTCAGAGTTGAGAATAGTAGCATAAACAGCAAATCACGCTACTATTTATGACTTTAACATTTATTTTGGTGGACTCCATCTATATAGTTCTTTAGTCTCACTCTCGGACCAATACATTGTTTTGTTGAAAAGAAAGAGAAAAAACTGATTGTTAATATATTTTCACTTTCAATATTGTGAATTATTGATAAATAATATTAATGTACAAATAAAAACTGTATGCTTAAAATAAGGTCTTACTAAATTATCTAATATATAGTTTATTTGATACTTTCAAATATATGAAGTGCGCTATAAATGAGAAGTTGTTTTATTTTGGAATGTTATTTATTGCAGTTAAATAAATTATATTCTTAATGTATGTTTTTTTATGTTTTAACATGAATAATATATTTTGATTATCTTTAGAACTTTAGCATATATGCATATGTACTTATATTAAATAAAATATTGGGACGTTAACAGCGCCATCTAGTTCCATGGTAAGCGACTATGCTTGTGTAATGGATTCCAGAATCCAGATAGTTGATACCCTACATATATATATAACTTTAAATGCATATATATTATAAATACATATTAATAGTACTGCTAATCTTCAAAAAGTGTATTATTATTTTAAAAAATATTCTAACTAAAGGGGAACAAAATAAGGCGCTCGTAAATCAAGTTTTAGTAATTTTACGATGATGGGTTTGTAGAGTACATTCACAGATGGCGCTTTTACGTTTTATGAATTGTTTATCAGATTTTTTTATTCGAATGCAGTATGAATTTTACAATATTTAGTTATTACATTGGTATACACATATTTATAAAATAAAACAGTTTAACTATTATTTGTTCAAGAAAACAAAAATTTAAAATAGCCAGAATTAGCGCTGTCCAATTTCTTTGTATGGGATGATTATCTATATACTAATGTTATAAAGAGGAAATTTTTCATTGTTTGTACCGAATATACTCCGAAACTACAACCAATTTAGATGAAAAATGGTAAGAAGATAATTTGAGATCCTAGGAAGGACATAGGATAGTTTTTATCTCGGAAATCATCCCTCAATCAAAATGGGAACGAAGGTTTGTATGGGGAAGCAACCCGGGCGAAGCGAGGCCGAGTCGCTAATGTGATAAATGACAAAACAAAATAAATATGAATAGAAAACCCGTATTTCTCGAAAAAGCTCTGCTTTCCTCTTCTTAGTTTAAGCTTTAGAAGTTAGCTTTTCTGAGGTTTCACTATGAAAATAATAATTATTACAATGGGAAAACATAATAAAAGCTTTAAAGGGGTTGTAGGAAATGAAAAGAAATAAGTTATTAGTAAAAGAGATACTTGTTATTATGAATGGTTATTGTTTAGATTAAAGAAAAAATAAATTAAGAAAAATCTTGATATTTTTATTACATTTTTAGTGCATTCATATACATTAAAATCATAAACAAGCTTATAAGTAAATAAAATCATAGTACTTTTTGGTACATTTTTGGTTTAAGTAGGTAATAAAAAATTAAATTTAGACTAAAAATTAAACTATGATAACTGATAACATCAATAGGCCAATAGAATTAATGTTTCAAAACAAATGTTATAGTATACTTATATCGAAGGCTTTGCAAGAATAAAGTTTCCTTTGTCTGCTAAACAATAAAATTAACGATTTTTGAGATTTAAAACTAAATAGATTTTATATATTAATACTGATATCCTTAATAAATATATTATAGAAACACATTCTAAAATAAAAATAAAAACAAGTTTTGAAGACTCAAATGACAATTTAACGCTCCTATACATTATTCTCAAACCTAACCTTTCACATGACTAGAATCATAATTACTAAATAGCTAAACTGGAAGGCATTTTATTTATATATTACATAAAAACATCTTTGATATTCTGAAATTGCTTTACGGCTAGATCAACTGGCAAATCAAAATGGTATGGAGTTAGGCGATCTAAGCTTTGTAAAGTGTCCTGGAAACCTGTATTTACAACATAGCTTGTTGATGAATAAAATGAATCTATAAGAGACCTGCACTTCAATATTGTGTTTAACCAAATCACAAGTTTATGACAGTTTAGTGCCGCACAAACAAATGCCTTGAAATGAGCATCATAACTTCTCTTATACGGTGTGTGGGATGCTAATATACTGCCAATTGCACTGAGTAGACTTTGTTTATTGGTAATAGCTGTCCCTCCGACTATATCTAAATTAAAACTTTGACTTAATTTCCTCGCAGGGGTTGAATTGAACTTATCCCCATCATTTAAATCATAATAACGCAAGATTAACTCCCAAACATGTAATGACTTGGATGAAGAAGTTCTTCTAACTGGAAAGCAGCCTATTATTGGTACTAAAGATGTTGATTCTGGACTAACTAGCCCATGTTGGAGTAAATCCCGTAAGTTAACAGCGAGATGTCTTCGCACAGCTGTTGTAAGTGGAGCATCATTTATCACTATACCACTTTCTTCTTCTTCACTGTCGTAACAATCAGGAATATGAGATCTTTCCCTAGAGACTATATGGAGTACAGCATCTATTGACATTTCCAGTTTTGCTCTAAGATTACCCCAATGAGTGACAATGGTTGAAGATTTTCGATCATACTTTTTATTTGAGTTTGGCGAACAGCCAAATTGGGATACAGTGAATATTTGGATTAAAGTAGATGCTTTTCTCATTAAATTAATAGTCTCGGCCTTTAGTTCGTCGTTCACTTTATTACGAGTAAAGTTTTTCTCGAAAGATTCCGATTTTCCCATGTTTCTCGGCTCCTTAGGTTTAGCTTTCGTGCGATTCGCGTCTTCATTTTTCATAAGCTTTATGAATTTTTGCATATCATCAATGTGAGCTTGTAGTTTTCCAATAATTTCTTCTTTGGAGAGTTGTCTCTCAGCATACTGACGCACTGCACAGTCGATTTGATGCCGTAACTCTTCAGTACTTAGTGGGTGATGACACCCTTCTTCTAAACTGTGGTCTATTTCCCGTCGTAAATGTTCTATTAATGACCTGTGCTGATCGTCATCTGGATTTGAAGATCCTTCAGCGTATCTTTCGAGTTCTTTCAGCTGTGATTTTAGCCTTTCAATGAAATGTGCCTGCTTTGATTTTTGATTGCGGATTTTTCGCTCCAATTCGAGGCACTCGTTGCAGGACTCCCCCGCACTTCCTTGCGGGGCCGCCCTTGAATCGACTCCTCTAGACGTAAACTCTTCCAATGCTTGCAACATAGTATCTTTTTCTTCTGGAGGGGCTTTTAAAATTTGTCTTAATCTAAATTCAACTTGTGCGAGGTGGGACGTCAAAGAAAAAACGGAAGACGATAATATCTCTTGTTCCTCCTCCAAGGCGTGTATTCTATCACCGGATATTTGTTCTGGTGGTAGTTCATCACATAGGGTTTCTTTAGGGGCTCCCAGAGGCTCGCACCTTGGCTCTTGCCATATAGGAATTTCGCCCTCCTCATAATCGCACAAGGTCGCATCCATTACAACGAAAAATACAATAAAATTCACTAGCTGATACGTAAATCGTTACAATCTATATGTTACAACGGTGCCCAGCCATTCCCATTGATGTTTTTAACAAAAGTAACTGAAAATACTGAAAAAACACAAAAGTTGTATAGCGAATGTAACGTGAATATAACTTAGGAAGGACGTCACTGTTGACGTCAATATTTGAACGAAGAGAACGAAGGGTTTCGATCCTTAGGGATGGAATGAATGTACTGAAAAATATATTTTAATTTACGGATTTTTATTGGTTTTCACATTTAGTTTCTAATTTATTAAAATTATACTAAGTATATTGTATTTTTATCCTTAAATAAATTAGTGAATTGAGAATTAGTGAAAAAAAAACAAATATATTTTCTTCCCATAAATAGCGACATCTCGTGGAACATGTACGACCTCGATACTAAAACGATTAACAAAACCATGAAAACATTAACCTACTTTTTATATATTTTTCGCAAGACTGCGCTGCATTATAAAACAAAAAAAAAAACATTTCTAAAAGTAAAAAAAATGTCATACACTATAAAAAAACAATAATTTGTTTACTAAAAAAAAAAAACTATTGTGCCTTAGTTCGAATAGAATTTTCTTTCTCCTCAAATCTATAAATATGTTTTCTTAACAAACGTGGTAAAATATCCATGGTATATCATTAATCATAATGTACAAGGGGTTTTTGACGTGACAACATAGAACATAATGCATATATAATAGACTGTTTCATGATAACAATTTTTTCGAAGGTCTACAAAGTACAAACGTCATAATCGATAGTCTTATACACAATCGTAAGGGCTTAGCTATTAGCATGCTATTCATAAAACTTAGGGTCCTTGAAATGTTTGAATGAATATCAAGGTTTTTATTTTTTAACATTTGATTAAATTATTATCTATCTATATAAATAAAAATGAACATCCGTATGTTTGTCTTCTATATGTCCTTGAACCATTGATTCGATTGTGATAAAACTCTGGTGGGATATTTTGTATATACGCATCCGGAAGTTCCTGGCTCAAAAAAATCTTTGGAAGTTCGTTTTTTATGCGCTCCTAAACCATTCTAGCTTAGAGACGCAAAGTACTTAGTAGATATTCCAAATTAATTAACGTAAGGTAACTTGAAATAATGTGCGAATGTTGCTTGCAATGTGCATGCGGGTTTGATATCTGTATGAGAGGAATATTACACTGTTTACAAAATACAAATACAAAATTTGTTTTAATGGGTTTTTTATACTTTTTCATTTTAGTTTTTTGATTTTTTTTAAACCATAGGTAATTTTACTACAAAACAGATGGCAAAGTCCGCCTAATCTATCACCATAGTTGTTCAGTATTTTTTATAACAAGAAAAGTAATAATCTTATCCATCTTTCGATAACTACTGTATTGTAAATAGACATAAAAATTAATTAGGTATATTCGTACATATCTACAGTATTTCCGCACACAAAAGGGCATAGATAAGGAGGAACAATTATGGCGTCGATATCTAAATGTGAGTAGACCGCGTAATAGAAGTACCTACCTAATAATACAACTGAACTCACTATTTACACACTGCAAATTTAATCGTACACGTCAGGTCAGGTAAAGCTATAGCTAGCATAATTATGGTATTATCTAGGGCAGCCATACTCAACTTTTTTTTTATAGGGGCCACAAACACGTTTCAGTCATGGTCTGTTTTCCATTTTTTCTTTAAACAGAACTTCTAGATTGGTATCGTTTTCAAAATCGATGAACTCATCAAACAACTCTGAGTAATTACAATTTAAAACCGAAGCCAACTCTGAGATGCAACTTCAGATAGGCCAATAACAAATGCCCGGCGGGCCGCATGCGGCCCGCGGGCCGCAGGTTGAGTGTAGCTGATCTAGGGGGTTACTAGACTCCTCGATATTGTTCGTCCCTAGATGTCCCTCTCATCTACATATATCTATCCCTGTTTTCCAATTATAGAGCATAATGCTGCACTTTGGCCACAATACCGAAGTGTGTTAATGCATAATTGGAACGTGAATTAGTTTTCAAATGCACCAGCAGAAGGCACTAGGTTCAGTGTTAAAAGAAAAAATATAACTAAAAATATAAATATATAATAATACATAATAATAAGGCAGTGGTAGCCCAGTGGTAACGTGCTCGCTTGGGAAACCAAGCGAAGCGGGTTCAAATCCCGCGTCTCGTACCCCTGATGTTTTCATGTGCTAATCATTTCTAACATGATTACCACTTGCCTTACGGTGAAAGAAAACATTGTGAGGAAACCTGCATGTCTGAGAGAATCTACCAAGTTTTCGCTATACTAACGCTAATGTAAATAAAATTTTGATCAATGCCACCTTGAAGAAAAACACTTCTTAATTCTTATATTTTCTTATATTTAGTTTGTATCATTGAGCATTGTAGTTGAAACATTTAAAGTTAGCGTTATGCGGCATAATGCGCTTTACAATAATTGCTCTAATTGGAAAACAGGGTATACATAAAATAAAATTCTAACTTAGTTGAAATCTGTACATTAAATAAGTTAGTGAATTTGAACGTAGCATCGTAGGGTAGCTCATGCGTACTACTTTCTTACAGTTTACAAAACAAATCGCCGTTTCTTTCATTGACTTCAAAAAACAGTGTAAACCTATGTGTAATTTTGACCGGTAATATCTTCATGTAGGTAGGTATGTAGTTTAGTTAAAAAAAAGAATAATAACTGCATTTAAAAAAAAACTTCAAACGATAATCGAACCAATTAAAAATAACTTGATAACTTCAATTATAAAGCACCTGCTTTTCTTCCACGTCCCATACATTTGTTCCATCCTATATACATATCTATCAAATATCTTTTTAATCGTGAAAACTTATTGAGTTATTTAAAAACATATGACTAAAGCTTTCATGGATGTTTACTTATTCTCGACATTTGCTGGTAATAAAAATAAATGTCATCATAATAAAAATTTTGGAAAAAACTAAATAAATCACGTTATTTATTTTCAAGAATAGAAGTAAAAGTTAAAAGCTAAGCTAGAATATGTAGTTTTAGTTTTTACAACTATCATTATTTCTAAGTCCTGACAACGACAGTCTAGACTGGATGTGAGCTAACAAAGCCATTGTGGCTTAGTTCAAGGGCATGGATATAAAACTAGAAGCTAATTTTCTTACAGTTATTATACTAGAACCTGAAGTATTATAACTATATAGATCGCCATTGCCCGCGGCTCCGCCCGCGATCAAATGACCAAAAACCAAATTCTTAGGCTTTACATATCAGTATACTCTTAAATTGTAGTTTTTGTATTTTTTTTAGAAATGAAATATTTTCCCGCAGTAAAAAGTATCCTATATGTTGACCCGGATAACCAGCTATCACTATACCTTTCATCAAAATCCCTCCAGTGGTTTTTCTGTGATGCAGTAACAGACAGACAGACAGACAAAAATTCCAAAAACTATAGATTCGGACTCTGTATCGGTAATAATGTCTATTTCAATAAGATTTTCCAAAAAATATTTAATGTACAGATTCTCCTTAGTTACAATTTTATTATATGTATAGATTAATTCGTTATTATTCCTCTGAGTCGTATTCATCTCAATCTTCTATTTAAAGAAATAAATAGTTGCTTTTACGTGGGAAAAGCGTAAGTAAAGTTAGCTATTAATTTGCCTGGCTTAGAGAAATATTATAAAGAAATAATAAGTCTGCGATATGTGTAGGTATATGGAGACCTTTGCGGTGTTTAAAAAATAAATTTAAATGATTTCTGCATAGGGATTTAAAAATTTCCTTGTTTTCCAGATTTCTATAATTTATAGATTAAAAAAAATAATTCCAACATTTTTCTTAACATAAAAAATATTATGAAATATGAACCGTTTGTATATCCATATAATAAACATGTCAGGAAGAAATATTCTCGTCTAACTAAATTCAAAAAGCCTAAAAGTGTACAAATAACAATGATATTCTAAATCAGGGCTTCCCAACCTTTCTTCTGTTGAGCTTCCTCGGATTATAAAGGCATATTTTCATGTCTTTCTTTATTTTTTTATTATATACATTATTTTAACGATTTATATTTTCATACCCACCTTCTGTCCTTTACTTTTTTATTATAATTAAACGCATTATTTTTACCGATTTTTATTTATTTTAATTTTAATTTATACAAAATAAATCCTCCCTAGAGAGGCGTGCCCTCTTAGTTGGGAACTCCTATTCGAAATTAAAAGGGTTATGTATTTTAAAATACTTTTAATATCAACAAACCATTTTTATTCATTTTCAATAATATTGACGGTAGATGCTTTAGTATTGAGCATATATTTATGGATTAGACCTGCAAGGAAACCCCCAAGAAGAGGTCCGACCCAGTAAACCCAATGATGAGTCCAGATGTTTACTGCCACTGCTGGTCCCAGAGATCTAACTGGATTTAAAGACCCACTATACAATACCGCAGAACATTGACAACCAGTTATACTCAGTCCAATAGCTATGGGTGCTATGTTTCTAAGACCTTTTCGATCTACAACACTTAAAACAACAGCAACCAAAATAAAAGTCATAATAAATTCCAAAATCAGAATCTGATAAGCTCTCAACTCGCTATAAGGTATGGTTGCACCGAGAACGTTTCTTGAAGAACTGTCAACTATAGCATAAGCTACAAGAGATCCAAGAATACTTCCAAGAATTTGTGATGTTATATAAAGGATTGCCTTCACAATCTTCATATCTCCACATGTTAAAACACCAATCGTAACAGCTGGGTTAATGTGCCCTCCAGACACTTGTCCAATTATTTGAATAACTGATGCTACTAATAGTCCATTAGCAAGCGCGGTAGCGGCGGCCCCCGCTCCGAGAGAGGTCCCAGCTAACAGTGATATAGATAAGTATAAAAACGTACCGAGAAATTCGGCAAAGATTTGCCTTAATATTTTGATGTCCTTTAAATCTTCTATACCGAGGATTGACATTGTTAATATTATTTTGTGTTTGTATTTTATTTTATAAATTCTATCTATCTAGAGGGCCGTGGCATACTTTAAACTAACGACTTATATCCTTACATTTTTTGTGCTGATTTATTCTTTTTATATATGAAACTGATGAAAAACAAAAACAAATCTATCCCTCAGGAACCGTATATTTTTCCAGGATAAAAAGTAGCCTATGTGTTATTCCAGACTATAATTTATCTCTGTGCCTTTCATCCAGATCCGTTCAGCTGTTGTAGTGTGAAAGAGTAACAAATATCCATACATACTCACAAACATTCACATTTATAATATTTATACAGATTAAAATTTTAGTTTAAAAATGACACTTTCCACATGTAAGAGAATGCATTATCAGAGTAGATTGTCAGGAAACTAATAGAAAAGTTACCTTGTGTCGTCGGAAAGTACTAGTCTAATATATTTTTTGTAGAATTTTTTTGAACTTAATAATGGCTGTATTTTTTGTGATTTTCATAAAAAATTTGGTAATCAAGGCGATCCTAAGGGCTTAAATTTTTAAACGAGTTCCACCCCAAAAGGTGGAACCTAACAATACTTTTAAGTAATTCAAAAGTCAAAACGTATTTTTGATTATAAAGTAATTTCATTGTGAATATAATGAAACGAATGAATGACTAAAATGAATGAATGAAAATTATAAATTTTGCTTCACTTGTCAATAGCTCTATTTCCGAACGATAATGACACAGCCAATATGAATCCTCCAGAAATATCGGCAGGAAATGAGAAATTGGGTCTGGATCGCTTTTTTATCGTTATTTCTCTTCTAACTTATCGTAGAACACATTACCCATGAAGAAACATGATCATTATTACCCTAGTGTAATATGGTGTAATATCTTAGCTGTGGGAGTGGCTTGTCACTATGTGTTTTAAAATTTATACATAACATAACTGTAATTGTACCGGGCCTATCCATTGAATAGAAAATTCGCTAGTGATATATGAATGATTAAATAAAGCGTCTGCTAATCAAAAATAAGATGGAGCCGCACTTGGCCAGCATGGTGGACTATGACCTTGGAGCAACCCCGTGGTTGTTGTGGTCTGCTTCGGCAGACCTGCCGTCGAGGCGTCGTAGTTGAATGCGTAAGAGATCCTGCGACGCCCCATTAAGACGGGGGAAGGTTTTGTTGGGTTTTAGTGGATAGTACTGGCTTTGCCGGTGAGTCCCACATCTCGTGCGTAAATGCATTTCCCAACGTTAAAAAAAAGCATGCTGGACTATGGCTTGATCACTCGTATTAAGGGACGCCCGTTCCCAGCAGTGGGAAGTTAAAAAGGGCTAAAAAGGGATACACATGCGCAATAAGCATTCAAAAGCACTTGGAATAAGTCTAATTGAATAAAATTCATTTCATTTCATTTCAATATATATTTTGAGTATATGTTTCGCTAGTCAATCACTTTGATACAATTGGTTCGTCTTCCGCATGTTTGTGAAAGGTATAGAATATCTGATATTAGTTTACTTTTCATTTAACTTGACGTGAGAGTAAACTTGCTTAAACATGTCGGTAAAATAAGCGGATGTTATTACGCGGCCTTTTGGCGATTTCGGCTTAGTCTGAACATACGCACGAAAGCCTAAAATGAGTTAAAGTTAAATATCAATTTTAAGGGACGACATTTTGATTTTCGATTCACGTTTTTTCAGATAGTTTACAGCAAAGATCTTATTGTGACAGGTCTCCCCTGTGACCATGCTTGCTGAATAAAATAAATCGCGAAAATGTCCGTATAAATAGTATTATTTCAATGTCAAATATTCGTATAAACCGTGAAAGTCGTGATGGAGTAAAATTGCAGTGCTAATTGCGTCCGATGGTGTAGATTGACGACTCATTTGGGTCAGTTTAAAGTGATCCTACTTGTTGTGCCAGCAGTGTGGGGGTGATGAACACGAATGTTCGTACTCCAGTCATGATAAACATAAATAAATATATAATATGTATGTATTTAAAGTTATATATGTATAGTGTATTAACTATCTGGTATCCATAACACAAGCCTCGTAGCTTACCATGGAACTAGATGGTGCTGTGTGTTGTGCAAACATATTTTTTTTATTATATATTTAATCTTAGAGGCTATTCATTAAATACATTACACAAAATTTCTTCCTCCACCTTCATCATGATGAGTCAAGTTATAAAAAGAGAAAATTATGAATTTCTTTGATGTATAATAACAGTTGACGTCAGTTTCCTCAGACCTTTACATCGTCAGATTATGCCACTGTAACAATACACTTTTGTTTGCGAATGTATTTTATAAGTGGCCTCCTATATAAAATTTCAGAGGAAATATTTTTAAAGATTTTCGCTTGGTAAAGATGTGACATTACCAGAATCCGCTGCCCACTCGTTCGTCTAGAATTGACAAAAGACGTAAAATACCATCGTGTGTATTTTCATAATAGCAATTTTACCAAAAGTTCAGAATTTTGTGGAGGCGGCTGATTTTATCTCATTAACTTAACAGAGATCCGAGATAAAAGATGGAGTGACGTAGTAAGTATGTTTTTTTTGTAACGTTGGGAAATGCATTTACACACACCACCTGTATATACACAGGTGGTTATGTAAGACTCACAAGAAAAGCCAGTACTACACTAAAACCCATCACAACCTCCCCCGTTTTAATGAGGCAAGCAATCTGCATGGAATTTTTGGAAATTATTGAGACGTGACTTCATTTTACTTATAAGATTTTATTAAAAAAGAATGAATTCAGTTCGTTGTTTGAAGTCGGTTAATGGTATTCTAATGGGTATTCTTACAAATTCTCAATACAAATAGAAGGTAACGAAAATCGATACCTTCAAGTAGCACGGATCTGATTGATGAAACCTATGATTATTCCGTCCACAACTTCAGTATGGATTATGAATCGCCAAATATCGATACGTTACGTGTGTTACTTGATTTATTTATGACTAGCATTGCCCGCGACTCCGCCCGCGTTTAGATGACCAAAAACCAAGTTCTTAGGTTTTACATATTAGATTACTCTTACAATGCAGTTTTTGTGTTTTTGTATTTTTTCTCAGAAATGAGATTTTACATTTTACCGCGGTAAAAAGTCTCCTATATGTTGACCCGGATAACCAGCTATCATCATACAAAATTTCATCAAAATCTGTCCAGTGGTTTTCTCGTGATGCGGTAACAGACAGACAGACAGACAAAAATTCTAAAAACTATAGATTCGGCCTCCGTATCGATAATAAAGTCTATTTCAATAAGGTTTTCCAAAAAATATTCAATGTACAGATTCGGCTTAGTTACGATTTTATTATATGTATAGATGTGTGCAGCGTGGCGCTATAGCCCTTCAGAGGTAAAATATGACCTACCAAATATGAGCCCTTCCATAATACATTCTTAGATTTACGCGAATATTTGACATTTTAAATAAAACTATCTTTTAGGATTTTTTCGCGAATTTATTTTGATTTTTGGTCCCCGACGTTTCGAATACTTTACAGCAATCATCAACTCACAAACTTTACCAATTTATAATATTAGTATAGACTAGGTTGATTCCCAATACAAACTTTCATCCCCATTTTTACCCCCTTAAGGGATGATATGCAGTATAAAAAGTATCCTATGTCCTTCCTAGGGTCTGAAATTATCTTATTATCAAATTTTTGATAATAAGATAGTTTAAGATGATTCAGAGATTATTCCCTACAACCTCACAAACTTACAAACTTTACCTCTATAATATTAGTATAGATTAAAATAGCGAAACCTTTCAAATGTAAGAATTTTTTTGATCCTTTAAGGATACGAGAGCAAGTATAAATGGAAATGTTAATGACTAAAATATGTGAACATGAAGACTTATGATAAAATCTTGTGAGGAAAATCGTGTTTAAAATATAAGCTGCAAGGGAGATGGCAGAACTTTTTAAACCACTTAAGTATACCACGTTCTACTCTTGATTCATAGAGTTGAAGTTAAAAACTTCTTCAAAGATGTAACAGCCTAGTCTTATGGCCCCCATCGCTGATGAGAAGTCTGGTTCGTCACTGACTTTAAAAATATGATTTATGCAGTACTAATTAACGTATACATGTACATAAAAAGGAAACCGTGACTAACAAACTAAATCTATCAACTCAACGCTCAAACCACTGAACGGATTGGGTAGAAAGGCACACAAAAAGTTATTATGACGAGGCATCCAATAGGAACAGATTTTTGAAATGTCCCCTAAATGGATGAGACAGGGGTTCAAAATGTGTAAAGAGAAATCATATAAGAGAGATATATCAATTCGAATTCGAAATTCACAGACACACACACACTCCTGTTAACAAATAAATACACATATATTTCGGGTTTTTAAAAAACAACCTCTACAGGGGACGAAAAGAGGTAAATAGTCTAAAAATCAAACTTGAACAAACGAGGCCGCGGACAAAAGTTAGTTATAAATATATAATTACTGTTTTGTAACTGAATTATAGCAATTTTCAACGCAAGTGAAGTTTCTTTTTAGTTAAAGTAAGTGCAAATATACTATGTGGTATCTTTAGGAATCTCTCCAACTGTATTTGCAAGGAAAAATCTTTGGTAACTCTATTGTGACCCTTTTCAAGGATCTATGATTACCATATAATATGCTTAGCCTTTTCCACATAATAAAACTGTTTGCTACTAAGAAACTGCCGTCCCTTCCATCACTAGAAAACCTACGAGATGATATAACATGTGCGTGGGATTTAAAATTCGTATTGTATCTTTGCTCAATTTATCCTGCGGATAGAAAATCCTATCTCATATTGACTAGAAGATCTTATAGGTAGGGGCGTCAATTACATTTGAAAACGATAATGGATTTAATACCATGAGGTATTGCAGATCTGGAAGTACTGGGTTCGAGTCCTAGGTCAAGTCATGTATTGTTTTTTTAGTATTTAAGGACATTTAAGAACAAAGGTATGGAATATTTTTTATTGTAATGCTTCTTACGAATAGGCTTAAACTACATAGTATAAAGTTTGATTATGAATATTATATGACTTTTACCAGAAGTTTTAGAATATATTTATGTGGCCAAATATATGAACGTATGTATGTAAAATTCATATATTAAAAGAGCAATTCTTGTATATAAATAAAATTATTTTGTGTATCTCGAAAACACATTTAACGATTTGGATCAAATTTTGTATTTACATAAGGTTTTGCTAGTTTAGTTTATCTATACAGGTATAGGTGTCTTTTAGGAAAAAATGCAATTTTTATATCTACTATCTATCTATCTACTTGATAAAAAATATGCACAATTGTACTACTATTAAACATACTAAAATCCTATCTAGTATATGCAGTTTTGTCCGTATTTAAATCGAAAAAAGGAAAATTTTACACAGCTTTCTAGTTAGTACACAATAAGTTACTATCCTCTGGTTGATAGAGTTGTAGCCAACCGAGGTACTGTAGTAAATTACTGTTAAAGCATCGTAAGCTAAAGCCTGTAGTACTTAGTTACAATCTCGTAGAACATAGTAAATAACAAGTAATTAAGATAAATAGGATGAAATAGTTTCTTTTAAATATAACTATTGTTTGCTCTAGGATTCACTCGGTATTCTGTGAGTGTGAAGTCTGTTATTTGCATAGCGTCAGTGTAAAGGACTATAAGCCTATCCCTCTTCGTGCCCAGCAGTTGGACGTAAATGGTCTGAATAACTAATATAGTGTGACTACGCATTCGCATTTTATCCCAATCGATTTGGTCACACACTCTCTCTCTCTCTCACACACACACATACACACACACACACACACATATATATATCAATACATATAATAAAATTGTAACTAAGCTAATCTATACATTAAATATTTTTTGGAAAATCTTATTGAAATAAACATTATTATCGATACAGAGGCCGAATCTATAGTTTTTACAATTTTTGTCTGTCTGTCTGTCTGTTACCGCATCACAGAAAAACCACTGGAGGGACTTTGATGAAATTTGGCATGGTGATAGATGGTTATCCGGGTCAACATATAGGATACTTTTTACCGAGGGAAAATGTCTCATTTTGAAAAAAAGTACAAAAATTGCAATGTAAGAGTATACTAATATGTAAAACCTAAGAATTTGGTTTTTGGTCATCTGAACGCGGGCGGAGCCGCGGGCAATACTAGTATAATATATATACACACACACATACTCATACACACAGACAAAACTTAAGTATTTATATTAGTAGTCCGATATACCTTAAAAACATTAAAATGGGGACTGTTGTACAGATTATCGTTTCATATGTAACTCGTAAAAATAATCTACTTTTGATATAAAAATATATTAAATTTCTTACATTCCGTCGATCTGAACAAGCAGAGTAAACTCTACGTGCTATGCGCTCTCATATAAACCGGGAGTCTTGTTTACTGGTCACGACAGTACAAATGCTGAAAATAACATGGCACGCTTTTTTTAAGCTTTAAAAAAAGTTATTCTTGATCATCAACATGATTCAACTAAAATATCTAATAGAGAGGGCAAGAATAGCTTCCATTTTGTGATGAAATATAACTAGCGGCTCACCCTCGCTCAGATTCATCTCTAGGTACTTTTTAAATATATATATATATATATATATATATATATATATATATATATATATATATATATATATATATATATATAGTTATTACCCAGCGTTAGCCATATACATTTTAATATTGGTTGTTAAGTATTCTTAAATTTTATAATTTTCCGCGCATTTTTTTAATTTTCTCTTTCATAAGAACCTTTTCCTGACAATAACAAACACAACAACAAAAAAAAAACAGTTAAATCGGTCCAGCCGTTCACGCGTGATGGCGTGACCGAGGGAAATAGGGATTCATTTTTATATATATAGATAGATAGATAGATATTTTGTTAAGCGTTAAATCGTTCCCTTGTACCTATAAAGAGAACATGTATGGAATATTAAATTATTTTCTCTAGGGAGATAAGGAGGTACTAAGGTTTATGCTGATTTAATATAAATCTCATGAATTTCGATATAAGTGAGTTAGAAGTGGAGGAGAGCTTCAGTTTATTTTATGTTTTAATGCAAATTGTACAATTTTTTTGTACTATATTATATCAGTCGGAAGTGTATTTGTGTTTGTTTCGCAGCATAATATAAGTAAAAATTAGTTAAAAAGTATTATAACAAATGGCGTAATTTGTTTTTAATGTTCCACTAATATTCAAAATACAAAAAAATATATGAATGAAGTGTTTATCCTAATCTTAAAAAAACTTAAAGTAAGGGGAAATGAAATAATGGATAAATATATATAATAAATAATGGAATATATAATAAATAATAATAATAATAATAATATATATATAATAAATAATGGATAATATATTCTTGTATTCTGATCTCTTGAGATAATAATATTCTTGTATTCTGGCAGCAACAATAAATACTACTTACCTATAATATATATAATATTATAGGTAATCTGTGGTATTATACGTCATTCTTACTATGAGTTTATTTAATTTATAAAGATTTACATATATGTAAGTAAATCAGGCGTATTGTGTTTTGTTCATTATTACACAGTAAACCCTTGAGAATTTTCCACTTCCTTTCCAGAAACTTAAGCATTTATTTCCATACTAGTCACATACCTTTCTTCACTCAGGTGCATTGATAGGATTTTTTTATTATTTTTTTATAATATTGTACAGGCAGCGCCATATTGCCAGTAACAAACATACAAACACACATATAAATGTTGTATATTATAAATAGTAGCGTGATTGCTATCTTTAAAAATGAAAAATTTCCATTTAGGTTTCCTTCCCTATAGAATACTTCCCTATTGAACTTCTAAAGAGGATAAACAGTCCAAGTCCTTATTTAGTGTAACTTTGTTTTATAATCATGCTCCAGAGCCAACGATTTAAGTTATGCATTGTTTGTCAGGGAGTCGTGTTAGAATATTATTAAGTGCTAACGACTCACCTCGCTCCGCTCGAGTTCGTCCCTAGATACGTTTTAACGGTTCGTACAGATTTCTCAGAGATTAAATATTTTCCCGCAGTAAAAAGTACTTTATATGTTAACCCGGGTAACCAGCCATCATCATACCAAATATCATCAAAATCTGTCCAGTGGTTTTCTCGTGATGCATTCCCAGATAGACAGACAGACAGACAAAAATTCTAAAAGCTATAGATTCGGCCTTTGGCCCGTCGATGATAATGATTAGTTCAATTAAATTTTCCCAAACATATTTAATGTACAGATTCGACTTAGAATTTTATTATATATATAGATAAGGATATATATAGGTAGGTCAAAGCAAAAGAGTTCCTAAAAGTACATATTTAGTATCCAAACAAAAACATTAAATACAAAGTATACAGGTTAATACTTAATACTTTATTTATTTGATTATAGCAGTCAGGTATATTAATAATTAACACTTACAAATATTGTCCACTTGACCGATTTTGATAACTAATTATGACGCAGAGTAAACACAGGCAGACACAAGTGCACTCTCTATTCCTTTGACTCTGAAATACGCACGGGACAAGTTCTACAACACCATAAAGTACTTTAGTTGCTCCGCAAGGCCCGATAGTGTAACACCGTCGACTTCCCAAATCAGTTGTCGCAAAGAATTTCTTGGCACAATTTCACTATAGCATGATCCAGGACTCGTACCCATGACCTTCAGCTCGTAGCCCTAGGTCAAGCTCCAAGACTAAAGGAGCACTCCAAATCAATTTTGCTTTATCAGCTGCTTTGTTGTATCAATTTGTAATGGGAAAAGTAGCCTAAGATTTTCACTGTAAATTACCATAAGATTTCTGTAAAACAGTCTTGTATTGTAGCTATTAGACAGATAAACTTGTATTAATTTAGACTTGTTAATGCAAGATACCGTTAATAAGAAATCCGTATTTTAAGACATTCGAGTTTTATACGAGATAAGGCCTCTTGGTACCTACCACGCATGCCTTTACAAAATTGATACACACACATTGGCGAAATTTAATAAAAATGCTCGTTGAACTTTTTCACGTTGGTGTGAATTTATTATATCGTTATGGTCGCAGTTGAAATTCTACGTTTTTATTTAAATAAATCTTGTGGGTTGGGTCTGAGTTATCTTTTAAACCAACTAAAAATCGACTTCAAAATCGATGCGGAATTATGTAATCGTTATTGATACATACTTAGTATATAAGCTAGTGCTGGATATAGAGTAGAAATTGTAATCAAGTAGCTTAAAAGCCAAACAGAATTATTGAATTCAGCTGTATATTTATGAATAATATTAATGTGTAATATTTTTTTAATTAATAATCGATAATATAATCATTAAGATGATATATATATATATATATATATATATATATATATATATATATATATATATATATATATATTATTTATTTATTTATTTATTGTAATCGTATTTCTAGATAGTAAACTAGCAGACCTGTTATCTTACATATTACTTACAACTTTCTTATATATTACATATTAACTCTTAATTAGTTTATATATTAACTTTTTTAAATATGACACTGTCGTAGTACATTTCAGGTGTCATATATACATATGGAAGTCAAAGTTGATTTACGAGCAAGTGTGACACTTAAAGCAAATTAAAAATATAAATTATTTAAGATTTATAATAATAATATTAAAAATAAAGATAACACGACGATAAAAAGCTAAAAATATGCTAAGAACATTAAATAAATTTTGTAAGCGAGACGTAATATTTAATATTATTCGTAAACAATCTAATTTAATCAATATATTCATCAATGGTCAATCTGTTACTGTTCCGAACTATTTTACAATCCTTCAAGCGCTACGTAGAGAAGGTATTGAAGTACCAACATTCTGCTATCATGATAGACTATCCATTGCTGGCAACTGCAGAATGTGTCTCGTTGAAATAGAAGGTATAGGGAAGCCTCAAGTTGCTTGCGCTATGCCAGTGTCAAAAAATATGAAAGTTAAAACTAGTTCTATTATAACACAAAAAGCACAGGAAAGTGTTTTAGAATTTATTCTAATAGACCATCCACTAGACTGCCCAATATGCGATCAAGGAGGAGAGTGTGACTTGCAAGATCTCACCATGAAATTCGGTAATGATCGTACACGGTTCACTGATATACATTTTGAAGGCAAAAGGGCTGTAGAGAGTAAGAATTTAGGACCACTCATTAGAACAGAAATGACAAGATGTATTCACTGCACTCGGTGCATTCGTTTTGCATCACAAGTTTGTGGAATGGAAATTTTAGGATCTACTGGTCGTGGCGGAGAAATGCTTGTAGGAACATATGTAGACAAAATGTTTCTCTCTGAATTATCTGGCAACGTAATAGATTTGTGTCCAGTGGGCGCTTTAACTTCTAAGCCGTATATGTTTAAAGCAAGGCCCTGGGAATTGAGAAAGACTGACTCAATTGATGTGACAGACGCAACAGGGACTAATATTGTTGTAAATCATAGATTTGATCGTGTGCTACGAATGTTACCTCGAGAAAATGATAATATTAATCAAGAATGGCTGTCAGATAAAGGGCGGTGGGCAATTGATTCACTAGAAGTTCAAAGACTAATAACTCCTATGCACAGGAATGAAGGTGGTTTATGTCCTATAGACTGGCATCGCGCCTTAAAGATGGCATCAAAGTTACTGACATGTGTCTCTCCATCTAAATTAATGACTGTAGCAGGTCCTCATTGTAATGCAGAAACGTTGGTCGCTGCAAAAGATCTGCTTAACATTCTTGGGTCAGATCATACTTATATCGAACGCGATTTAGCTTACTCACAAACAAGTATAGACATTAGAGCTGGATACTCTTTGAATGTTAAAATGAAAGATGTTGCTACAGCCGATAAAATACTTTTAGTTGGAACAAATCCGCGTTTTGAAGCTCCTATACTAAATGCTAGAATAAGACAAGCTTATTCATTTAATGAATGTGATATTTACGCAATTGGTCCAAAATGCGATTACAATTATTTTGTTACTTACATTGGAGAGACTGTCAAAGATATAGCAAGTGCTAAGAGCTATTTAAAAAGTGGATTAAACCCTTTGATATTTGTCGGTATAGATCAATTACAGGGGCCAAATGCTGTAGGGATCATGAATGAGTTGCACAAGCTTGTATCAACTCTGAATGTGGATAAAGACTGGGGGGTGTTAAATATACTAACAAAGGAAGCTAGTTTTGCTGCAGCATTAGAAGCTGGATGGAAACCAGGAGGTTTAGCCGCGTTGAAATCATCTAGCCCAAAAGTTTTGATATCTTTGGGTGCGGATCATGTATTTTGTAAATGGGTTCCGCCAACGGATTGTTCAATTATTTACATTGGTTTTCAAGGAGATCGAGGAGCGGAGTGTGCCTCCATAGTTTTACCCGGTAGCGCCTATACTGAGGCTGGTGGAATATTTATGAATATGGAATGTAGAGCACAGTTTGCTTACCCAGCTGTCACTCCACCTGGAAAAGCTCGTTACGATTGGAAAATAATAAGAGCTTTAGCCGAGTATTGTAAAATATGCTTATTTTATAGCGACCAAGAATCTCTGTGTCGCAGAATGGCTCAAATTAGTCCGAACTTAGTTAACTTTGGCGTATATCAAGAGAAGCTATTTAATAATTTAATACCAGAGCTAATGAATAAAGATAAATTCGGGGATAAATGTGGATCGCAACAAATAGATATCTATATGAAGACTTTAAAAGAATATTATTGTTCAGATATATTTACTTACAACTCGCCAACGATGATCAAAGCAACAAAAGCTGTGTCGAAAATGGAGAATTCCAGCTATCATGCACTTTAGTTTTTAAAACCTTTATCTATTCATTTAGTTGCTTCATAATAAATATATACATATTTTAATATGGTATATTTTTACATGTTTTTTATTGTAAAAGTTTCGTTGCTTATTTTGCAAGTGGTCACTAGTTAAATATTTTGTATTTACCATACATATTTACCCTACATGTACATTTTTTAAAATAACCCAAATATTATGTGGTAAGAAATTTAATTTGGTTTTTTAAATACATTTATTCAGCAATTCTATGTACGTACATAATATACATACATACTTATGTAGGTTCGGAGGATGTTTAGAATTTCAGAGCGGTCTATCTGTTTAATCCTATTTTATTCAGGCATAGATAAGTAAGAGCAAAAGGAAAAAATAAAGCTAGGTTTAACTTCAATCGTTCGGATGTAGTTAAAGCTCGCTTCGCTACGTCTGCATTAAAAATCGAGGTCATGATTCTTGATTGCTAGTTAAATCAGGCTATTATAATGAATGCGAAATCTTGTATGTGTATGTATGTTTGTTTGTTTGTTACGCCTTCACACTAAAATGGCTGTACGGATTTGGATGAAATTTTATATACAGATAGTCTGGATAGACTATGACTTGAACTAACACAGAGACCTAGGGAGGAACCCGAGCGAAGCAAGGGTAAGTCACTACTCATTACGTATAATAAAAGTGTAACTGATCGCTGTCTGTATATGGAAGACATTTGAGAAAAATCTTTTACTAGGGGTCTTTATCAATGCAATAGAACCCTAAACAATGATTTTTTAGATTTTGGTCTGTTTGTCTGAGCGTTTGTGCGCCCTAACCTCAGAAACGGCTTAATCGATTTGGGTGCGGTTTTCACTAATGTACTGTCGTAAGCTTCACTTAACATTTAGTATTTGTTTTATTTTAATCGAGTCATAAATAAAAATCTTACGCCAATTGAAAGAATCACCTAAAAATTAACACAACGAAGTGAGTGTGAGTCTCTAGTAAAAAATATAAACGAGTGATGCCGTAGTTAGGAATAAATATAAGGTTATCATAGGTACATACATACGTCCAAACTCCAAAGACATCTAAATGCAAACATGCGTACTAAAGCTTAGGGAATGTTAACCAAGTTAAATGGGGTGGAGAGCCACAGCTCTTGTCCTGTAAACAGTAGACAACAACTCGTGTTCGAATAAATACTCTTTTATTATAATCAAAATATTTCTCAATTTGCGACTTTAAAAAAGGGGAAAGACTTAAAAAAAAGAAAAATTTTAATTGGGATGTATGATTTTTTGTATGTTTCTTTATTATGGCGGAAGTACGTATCAATAATTTTATGAACCGATTTGTATTTTTAATACATTTTAGGCGATAAAATTTTATTGTTTTATTTATGTGAATTCATTTTCCTCTTACCGTTGATTATTACAATGCATTTATTAAATATCCTTTACTTCTTAGCAACGATGGAAACGATCGTTATAGCAAATATTAGTTTTTAATTTTCTTACACAAGTTTATTTTATATGCAAACCTTCGATTTATTTTAACAGCCATGAGGAAGTAAATGTTGACTTAGGCTTCAAACTCAAATATAATACAAAAGTAAATAAACGATAATTATAACATTTATTAGATTTTAGGTTCTATTCCCGTTTGTGGTAATTTTTAACCATTGCAATAATGAAGTCTCATGGGTAGAGTATAGAATATGAAATAAAGAAACTCCTAATATTTCTTTCCAAAGGGATATAGAATATTAATTATGAATTTTCCGATTTCCTTACAAATTATTTAGATTTTGCATGTTGTGTGGTGGGTGCTAGTCCTTTATATATTATATCTTCAGGAAAATCCTTAGAAAATATATATTTTATGAACTGTGATCCATTTACCTAGCGCAGGAATCTAAACATTGAACCTGCGACCTCTAGCTTATATAAGCCTATGTCCCATGAAGCAATATGGTTACTGGATGGTCATCCTTTAATTGCAATAATTGTTAATTTATTAACTACCATCCAATTAAGGTAATATTCAAAATGAACGGACAGACAAATGATTATGTATATATGAACACTACGTACGTATCGTGCTCTATTCAATATCAGTTCAATAATCGAGCCTGAGGCAATAGTGATCGCAATTGTGTTCTACATCTATAGCAGTATTGTATAGGATTGTAAAGGGGGTTGCAGACGAGTTGGTTTAATTAGCAAGTATTTATTTACATAATTGCGATAGAAAATGTACGAGTATATTTACTTATTCGTCCTTGAAAAATGATACATAATATTTACAAAATTTACGAAGTTCGTAAATTCTTTGGATTTAGCATATAGCACGGCGACTATTTGCTTGAACAGATTCATTTTAAAACATCTTTTACTTATGACCTGCCTACGTTTATGTGGTTTAACCTTTTTTATATCCACCTATATTATAGTATAGGTATAGGTATTATTATAGTATAGGTATTCTATACAAGACGGTAATAGAAGGCCCTTTTGTCATTTTTCGTAATTTGTTGAGCCGATTACGAGAGACAAATCATTTGATGAATAGTTACCGATTTTCAGTCATATATGTTGCTTCAATAGTCTACAAGTAAAGTGACTGTTATAGACAGACGGACAAGAAAAAATTATAAGGATTGCGTTTCCAGCTATGACAACCTAATAAAAAACAGTAATTTTAAATTATTGTTAACATGTTTTGGTATATATCATTTGCTCTTACTTGGAATTTTTTTATTAGAAGAAAAAAAAATATATTTATTAAGATAAAAACTGTATTTTCAATGAAAACCTTCCTAAGAAGATTAATTGTGATTCTGTAATACCCAAGGGCTTCATTACGGTCAGTTTCATTCCGAGTTTATGTAGATTCAGCAAAAATAAACTTATCACGGCAGATAATGTCAACTACAACAAGAGAAATGGTATAAAATTAATATAGGTACTATTAATACGATTTTATAACATACTAGCTACTCTACTAGATACTCCCTCCGCTCGGGTTCGTCCCTAGATACATTTTAACGTTTAGCATAGATTTCTCAGAGATGAGATATTTCCCCGTAGTAAAAAGTATCCCCGGAAAACAGCTATCGTCATAACAAATTTCATCAAAATCTGTCCAGTGTTTTTCTCATGATGCATTCCCAGACAGAAAGACAGACAAAGATTCTAAAAAGTACAGATTCGGCCTCTGTATCGATAAAATAATGATTATTTCAATAAGATTTTCCAAAAAATATTTAATGTATAGATTCGACTCAGCTAGAATTTTATTATATGTATAGATTATGAATGGCATGAAGTTTAGACAATTATTTTTAAAATAGTGCTCATTTTAATCAAGCTAAAAGTCAGCCATCTACGGTTAAAATATATTTAATTTTAACTTTAACGTTTCTAAGCAAGAACGGGCGAGAAATATCGATACCATTTGTCTCGCCTTACGGCAGCCTGTCCAATTCATTATGAGCGTCCTTCGAATAAAAATTGTATTTTTCTAGAAAGAAAGGCACCCTTTCATAATAAAAAAACGTAAAATGTCTTATTTTAGATTCGCACTGCTATTATCGTTACTCTTATTAGAATAAGTAGAAATAAAAAAAACCTATTTTGAAAAGAATTTAAAATATTCTGAAAAAATCTTATTCAAGAAACGATTCTAATGAATTATATTATAATACATATATATATATATATATATATATATATATATATATATATATATATATATATATATATATATATATATATATATATATATATATATATATGTATGGACTTGAGGCCTATCCATATGTCATGTTTCATCTCGCCATCTTTTACTTTTTATGTTCCTGTTGCAAAATACATATTACATAGCTACGGTTAGGTTTTACAGAAATGCAGCCTAAAAAGAGGATTATGTGGGTGACCTATAAATGTGTTTATATGTATGTACTCGTACGTATGTTTGTACGTATGTCCGACCCTGTACTTGCTCGAAACTACTAAATAGTTAAACTAGGGTTGGTGAATTATAATTTTGTCGTTAGATAGTGTCATGTTATATTATAAGCAATGCTTGCAACGAGTATAAAATGATCTTAGTTCGCTTTTAAGAAATCGTTTTCTTTTGTTTTTTTGTTTTTTTTTGCCTTCATGCTCATGCCTTGGCGAAGTCCAAAGAAAAGTTGTCGCAGGATTGTTTACGCTATCAACCGCATTCGTCCGACGGCTGCGACCACAACAACCATGGGGTTACTCTCACGGCCCCCCGTTACCAGGAGTTTATCTAACGCCAGGAGTTATTTTATAATATGTGATGAATACTCCATCTAAATGTATGTTGAAGACCCAGCTTTATATTGGCTGTAAGAGATAGTGGTTTTTAAGGTTTCTCTTTGACTCACAGTATGAAGACGAAAGACGCCGTAACTAGAGTTAATTATATCGTAAAAGAGTTACTTGAAATCCATACTAATCTATATATAGAACAAAATTGTAAATAAGCCGAATTATTATCGATACAGAGGCCGAATCTACAGTTTGTAGAATTTTTGTCTGTCTATCTGTTACCGCATCACATATCTACTTTTCATCTGGAAAATATCTCATTCCCACTCGAAAGCTTGTTATTATAGAACTCGTACATAGGGAATTTCGATTGATATAGTTTTCCGTATGGAGATAATCGAAGGTCTCGAGTGTACGCTTACGTTTGCTTCTGTTTACTTCGGAACGAACAAGGTGAGGGTGCAAAAGTACACAGATAACGCGTATTATGTGATCTTATATAGAACGAGATATATTTATGTAACGACTTAATGGAAATAGAAGGGTGTGGGATGAACTCGCAGGTATCTAGTTGTAGAATAAATTGTAGTTCAAAAATTGATTAAATGACCTATTGGAACGATATATTGCTATTATTTTTCCATTGATCTTTAAATGAGTACTCATGGTTTCTATTTGCATTATTACTATTTTAAGTCCAGGGAAAGTGGCTGAAAATTATGTCTTAACTAATTTTCACTTTTCTGAATGATTCTAAGAGCATTGTTCTATATCCTCGGTGAGGGCTCGAAAAAAGGTATCTGAAGAGTTTTTACTCGTAAAGTATTATTTTACATACTAATTTTAGCACTTAAAAAGGGTTTCAGTAAATGGGTTGAATTTCAAACAATCCTTTTGTAGTGGCTACGTATGTTAAATTGTCATTATAAGTTGTTGAACCTACTTCTACAACGTAGATGTTGTGGTAAAGTAAGTCAAAATTTCAGCCTTTCAGCGCAGTATACAATCCACACAGTAGATGATTGCTCATTGATTTTAAAAGAAATACTGTCAAATGCAAGGGTTGTCAAATAAAAAAAAATCATGGCGAACGGTTTCCATGTTCGTCTCGTGTCTAGTTAACCGTCAAAGCTAAACCGTTTCCCGTATAATATGTACATTTTTAAGATGTCTCTTCATAACTTCTTTCATGTGGTAAGCATAGAATACTCACAGATATATTGTTTATCTGTAAAACGACGAGTAATAAGCATTCCGTATAAAACTCGAACCCTCAAAATCCGTGACATTAGCTAGTCCTAGTTAGACACGTGGTCGACGACATAACGGTGTAATCAATCATAGTATTCGAGTATCCATTCGACATATTTATCACTAAATGATTTGTTACACGTGATAGATCTAATTTGAAGTTTAATTTGTATGTTTGGAAAGCTTGATTTAACGTTGTACATCGCACTATAATTATAAATTCGAAAATTTGTGAGTGTATGTATGTATGTGTAGACTACGACCTTAGATTATTGTTCTTAATAAATATAGCTGTCATGCCAAAATTATGAATTCATACATATTGTATTATATGCTAGCTGTCCCGACAAACATTGTATAGGACAAGGCGAAATAAAAAATTAGTGGTTTTTAACGCAGTATAAAAATGCTATAAAAAAAGTACTCTCAGGTTTTTCCAATTTTAAGGGAAAAATTTTGATTTTTTTATTTCAATAAACAAACTATTCGGATCAAAAAAAGATTTGGCAAATCGCCCTATCTGTGCTGAAGTGATCCATATCAAGGCGCAGTTTATGTTTATTTGAGTTTCGTACGTTTAACTTAACAAATTAGTATGTTAAAATAAAGCATAAAAATATGTCATGCTACGGAACCCTCGCTCTGAATGTCAGACTTGTACTTGTCCAATTTTCAATTTTGTTTTTGTATCAAGTCGCAAAGGACTAGAGAGGTCAGAGAGAAGCAGGGTAACTCACTATTTCAATTTAATCACATATTTCAATTTAAAACCATAGTGATTCATTTCATTCCATAAAACCCTTCAGCAGTACAGAAGATGTACTGCGCCGACCCCAAGTGATTGGGAAATGGGCAGGGAGAAGAAGTAGAAGTGATCTTGCTTGCTGCGTGGATTGTGTACGAAGTAAAATGTATCACTACATTTTTTTACTCGATGGCGACTCACCCTCGTTTCGCTTGGGTTCATCCCTAGGTTGATTCCCCATACAAATTTTCATCCCCATTTTCACCAATTTTCATCAAGGGATTACTTCCGGGATAAAATGTTCCCCGGGTCTCAAAATATCTTCTTACCAAATTTCATCTAAATCGGTCCAGTAGATCCAGAGATTATCCTCTACAACGTCACAAACTCACAATTCACAAACTTTACCTCTGTATAAAATATTATAAATATACACTAATAAGTGTAGATTGGGAAATTAACACACAGCACCATCTAATTCCATGGTAAGCTACGAGGCTTGTGTTAGGATAATATATAACTTAAAATACATAAATATTATAAATATAAACACCCATGACTTGAGTACAAACGCTCGTGCTCATCACACAAATGAATCCCCCCAGTGGGGCTCGAACCCGCGACCGCTGGTATAGCAAGTAGGGTCACTACAAACTGAGCCAAACGTGTCGTCATATTATTTTCACAATTTTCGATTTTTCTATTAAGAATGGCCATTATTGTAAGTCAATATGGCTAAGCCAAATGCTGTTCAGTGAAATATTTTAGAGAATTTAAATTGTGTTGAAAAATATTGCCATGGGAACGTATAAAACATTTATGCTTTCAAAACCTTTGCATTCTTTCTGCTGTACTTTTATTTATGAACGATGTGTGCAGGCTGTAGATAAAAATATTTCATTACGTAAAGTTTCCACAATTAAATATTACATAGAATAATGCGAGCAAATTAATTACAATTAAAAAAAAAATAACATTAAATAAAATAATAATCATATGAATAGAAAATAATTAATGTTTTAGTAATAATTATATAAAACATTTATGCTTTCAATACCTTTGCATTCTTTCTGCTGTACTTTTGTTTATGAACGATGTGTGCAGGCTGTAGATAAAAAATTTCATTACGTAGTAATTTCTACTCATGTATGTTCTTTTACGTTGAAATTGCTAAAGTTAGAACAAACTTGGATATAACTCTCTAAAGAGTCATATTAGAGGATTTAGTTTCATATATCGTGAATGTAGATGCAAAGGAATACTAAATATTAGATCTGTATAATTTTGCACTATTAAGATAAAATGTAATAGCTACTGGAAAATACTTATCTATATTGTGTTGTATTGTACGGGCATAAATATTAGATTGTGACAAACTTGATCAACATTGTGTTATAATAATAATTTATTTTAATCCCTTACAAAGATACCTATATACAGGATAGAAAATATAATAATTAATTATATAATTATAGATTAATTATTATAGATATAATTATTTATATAATTAATTATATCTATAATAATTAATATATAAAACTATAGTAATTAATTATATCTATCATCCTTATGTGCAATATTTTCAAATGATTACCACTTGCATTACAGTGAAGAAAACATCGTGAGGAACAAGAAAACCCTTTCGTACTCAATAGAAGTCCAGTCCAACAGTGGGACGTCAAAATGGAATGAATATTCACATAAATACAAATACAAAATCGATACGCTATTGAAAATAGTATACTTGTAAATAAATAATTTTATTCCCTAGATAGTGCTTTGCTATTTTCGAACAGATTGTTACTTCGTCACGGTTGTTTTAAACAAGCTTTTGTAAAACTCTCTTTATAGATTTGAGCTGGCAAATAAACTAAAATTGTAAAGAAAAATATCTCTATGTCACTGTGTAGTAAAAACAAGTTGATTAAGTTTTCGACTTTTGTTTAGTGTTTATTATTATTTAAAGAAAAATTGGACAAGTGCGTGTCTGAGTGGCTCATATTTATAAGTATTTGGATTCGAACCAGTGATCCCAAATTTGAAATCCAATTGCTTTGACCAGCAGGCCATCAGGACATTAGATACATTACTTGCATGTCAGTAAGCATTCGTTATACTGTTCAATGATGCATTACCCTATAGGTGTTTACTTGGACTATAAATACATACTTTACTCCTCCTGTAAGTCTGTTCTAACGGTTAATTATGACGTGCTTGTTTTATTTATCTCTAAGGTATATAAAGGACTGGGTATTTTTTGTAGTTTATTGTTAAAAGTTAAGTCTACGTCGGTATATCAATAGAAAAAAGGTTGTGTAGATACGAAATTTAAGTTGTCTGTTTAGTGTCCCTAGGCGCTTAATAGTAGCCTATAAGTTATTCCAGGTCATAATTTATTTTTGTACTAGATTTCGTCCAAATCTCTCCAGCCGTTTTAACTTGAAAAAGTAATAAACATAAACAGACGTACAAACCTTTGCATGTATAATATTAGTCCGGATTATCGTAATATATACAAAATATAAAAAATGACTTCACTTTAGTTATACGAGTATGCATCTAAAAACGTAAATATCGATTCGTGTTCTCAATAACTTTTAAAGTATGGAGTAAATTTTTTTGGAGAACAATGCAATTGAGCTTTCAACAAAATTATTTTGAAAAATATAAATATGACGACACGTTTGACTTAGTTTGTAGTGACTCAACTTGCTGTGCCAGCGGTCGCGGATTTGAGTCCGTTGGGAGGATTCATTTGTGTGATGAACACGAATGTTTGTACTCGTCATGGGTATTTATATTTATAATATGTATGTATTTAAAGTTATATATGTGTAGTGTATTAACTATCTGGGATCCATAACACAAGCCTCATAGCTTACCATGGAACTAGATGGTGCTGTGTGTTAATGTCCCAACATATTTATTTATTTTATTATACCATTAATTATGTCACAAAAATAACTGTGTACTTATTCCACAGAAATATTACGAAACACAATTATGTTAATGCAGCTGATAAAATGAATACTGTATTAATTATTCAAAAACTGTTGTTTCCCCATATAATTATCTTTATTGTTTTGCTATGTATTATTGTCTATACTAATATTAGAAAGAGGTAAAGTTTGTGAGTATGTGAGGTTGTAAGGGGTAATCTCTAGATCTACTGAACCGATTTTGGTGAAATTTGGTAGGAAGATAGTTTGAGACCCTGGAAAGGACATAGGATATTTTTTATCCCGGAAATCATCCTTTAAGAGGGTGAAAATGTGGATGTTAGTTTGTATTGGCAAGCAAGCTACGGACGAACCCGAGCAAAGCGAGGGTGAGTCGCTAGTTATGATGATACTTCCTTTACAGAATAGTCTTCAACAAAAATATCATTTTGGCAAATGAAATAATATTTTCTATTTGTATGTTTTATTTCCGAAGTACTTTTGTATTTAATAAAGTTATAACATGTTATATGATTGATAGAACTTACTTTTCCATGCGATGTAGAAGATTGATGTCTTCTGGTTTTATTGCTAAAAGGGTTAAGACCCCAAGGACAGATTATAGTCGATAAACGCGGTGATTTGTAACTTTAATAGAATATTTATTTCATAGATATTTTTAAAACATACGGATGTTGATTCTTCGACTTGTAGAAAGTAACATATTTATTGTTTACTAGCATTGCCCGCGGCTCCGCCCGCGTTCAGATGACCAAAAACCAAATTCTTAGGTTTTACATATTAGTATACTCTTACATTACAGTTTTTGTATTTTTTCTCAAAAATGGGATCTTTTTCCGCGGTAAAAAGTATCCTATATGTTGACCCGGATAACCAGCTATCACCATACCAAATTTCATCAAAATCCCTCCAGTGGTTTGTCTGTGATGTGGTAACAGACAGACAGACAGATAGACAGACAGACGGACGGACGGAAGGACGGACGGACGGACATGACACGAAAACCTTGACACATTGTTTTTGTATCATTAAAACTACATTATATCAAAAATGAAAAGTTGAGTGCCAAATTTTGATTTATTTGACTGGACTATATGAGTACAGTGACATCTTCAAGGGCTATTAGTAAACCTCTCGAATAATAACATAATATTTTGATTTGTTTTTATGAGGCTCATATATCACAGTTCATACAGACAGACGCACAGCTAGTCTTCATGTATTGTACAATTCAAATAAAATAAAATAATTTAAATAAAATAAATTTATTACAAATTAAACAATAAAAATATTTCATAGGAAACTTTCATAAAGCAAAATATATTTTCAAATTATTCAAAATATAACGTTTTGTGAAAGTTACTGCGAACATTTCTCTTACAATATTTAACGAATTAATTAAATAAAATAAATAATAAATTATTACACCATATTTAAAAATAATATATAAAATTATAAAATCTGCCTAATATCATCGATCAGAAAAGCACTAGATACACAATCACATGCAAAACTTCTCTTAAAACTGTCACCAATTGTGCTTAGGTAATTCTAGTTGAAATAAATATACAATATAAGTTAAACCTTAAATGCAATGCTTATAGCTGTATTCCCAAAAAAAAAAATATTAAAAGGGCGCTCAAATGTTCAAATAAGCGCTCATTCGGTGATGACATTTTTGTCGCTGATTGTGTATATATTTAGTACCTTTTTGATCAATGGCCTAAAATATAAATATGTAGTAGTACTAGTGCAAGCGGTCAACATAGTATATTTTAAAAAAGCTAAACTGCTAACTTTTAACTAACTTGCTAACTTTTTAAATCAAAAAATTACATTAAAATCGGTCTGTTTCGGAGTTGCGATATCATACAGGCAGAAAGAATTCTAATGAATAGCTTGTAAAGGAGACGACTAAAGCTTAACAATACGTTACAATAAACAATGGATCAAATGCATTAATGTGTCATAATTATGTGGCATATCTATTCATATATTTTAAAAGCGCATCCTGCTTTTAATTCTAACAGAATGACTTTTAGACAAACGACCAAATGTCGTTTAATGTAAATTCATATTAAATAATGTCCTCCCGATCGGTTTCGGCAACGGCGGCCAATTTCATTGAGACTAGCCATCTGCGCAATATCTCCATATTATAGTGCACAAGTGACAGACATAAACGCACTCTCTATTCCTGTCACTCTCATACTCCGGTACGACATGACCAGTGAGAGTTAAGGCGCAGGACCGACGGCTTTACTTGCTCTCCGAGACACGGGGGTGAAACACCGCCAACTTCCCAACACCAGGCTATCACTAAGGGTTACTAACAGAAAGACTCAATAACTAAACTTGGTCCGACCCGGGACTCGAACCCAGGACCTCCGAATATGCAGCCGTACATGCTATCCACTACACCACCGAAGCAGTATACATACTGTGTGAAGGTATAATGATATCTTTGATCAACTTTCAAATTATATATTCAAATGTTCATTTCGACGTGTAGGTATATTATTAAAACTACTGAAGTATTTTTTTGCAGATCAGTTTTATAGACACTTAAAACAAAACAATGATAACAAAATACATACTTGTAAGAAGAAAAATCATAATCAAAATCTATAGGTAAATATATAGATAAATAAGTGTATGTCGTTACTCAAAAGCTTGGCACTTTTTAAACAACATTTAATTATAAATGCCTGTATATTAGGTTAAGTGTAGTGAGAGTATTTTATAAATGTAACTAGCATTGCCCGCGGCTCCGCCCGCGCTCAGATGACCAAAAACCAAATTCTTAGAATTAACATAATATTAGTATATTCTTACATTGCAATTTTTGTATTTTTTCTCAGAAATGAAATATTTTCCCGCGGTAAAAAGTATCCTTATAGTATACCCGGATAATCAGCTACCATACCAAATTTCATCAAAATCCCTCCAGTGGTTTTTCTATGATGCGGTAACAGACAGACAGACAAAAATTCTAAAAACTATAGATTCGGCCTCTGTATCGATAATGATGTTTATTTCAACAAAATGTTCCAAAAAATATATAATGTACAGAATCGGCATAGTTACAATTTTATTATATGTATAGATGTGCCAAAAATAACATTGAAGATAACGTCGTCTTAGTGTTTATTTGTCCAAATAACCAATTTATCGTAAGGGTTTTTAATACAGAATCATTTAATTTACAAATTCTATTGGTATTAAATACACATTTTACTTAAATAAAGCTGAAAAATGTATTTTATCTGTATAATATGTATTAAAATCTTAAATATAAAGCTTTATTTTTTTAATGTAGAGGAAAACTCTACTGTAAAGTGCAACAAGTATTGGTCGTTTGAACAAATAAGCAGTATGGCGATGATAAGTATAACTTATAATAGTATTGTATATATTTTTGTACAGTTTATGTTGTTGCATTTAGAAATATTATGACTATAGTTGTGATACTAATTTTACTCTTTTACAGGCATTTTGTAGGATTACTTGTTTATAACTAAACTGCGACATTTTACTAAAGTACTAATGTTAAAAATCTACATGCGGACAGTGTTTTTTTTTAAATATATTTTAAGTTTCTGTCGTCCCGTTTTCTTGTCCCGCGTCTTCGTAGCCCTTGACTAGGTTCTCTAATATGAATCGTATGGTCATTTTGTATATATTCTCGATGTTCGGGGTGTATCTGTCACCTAAAGTAGTTTTAGCCGCCTCCAAAAAAGGTTGCTCAATTTTCTGTAAGGAAAAAGATATTTTTAGTTAATTTGATATATGTAGGTTAAAATTTTTACTAACATACTATTAAATATTTTTGGTACAAACATTAAACTGACTTAAAACTTGAATTATATTTATCTTCTATCTATATAAATAAAAAGTGAGTGAGTGAAACAGGTTTTATCCCGGAAATCATTCTTTAAGGGGGTGAGAATGGGGATGAAAGTTTGCATAGAGAAGCAAGCTAGGGATGATGCCGAGCGAAACGAGGGCGAGTCGCTAGTTTATACTAAAACTGTTATTATTATACTTAATATATAAAGTTATAGTCTCAGTCATTAAGGTCACCAAAGAGGCAATGAGCAAGACTTAACTTGGGAGTGTCTCTACGAAATCAAATCGGAAACGGAAATATGTCTAAGACACTGAAGACCATATTTAATATATTATTTTTAATTTATTTTACCAATTAATTTTGTGGATATAATAAACTGGAAAGCATTCGAAACGTCGGAATCCAAAAATCCAATTAAATCCGCGAAAAATGCCAAAAGATAGTTTTAAATAAAACTAGCGACTCACCCTCACTTCGTTCAGGTACTTCCATAAGTTGCATCCTCATACAAACTTTCACCCCCATTTTCAACCCCTTAAGGGATGATTTTCGGGATAAAGAATATATGTCCTTCCCAGAGTCTTAAACTATCTTTTTATTTTTCATCTAAATCGATTGAGTAGTTTCGGAGCCTATTTTATACAAACAAACAAACGAACAAACAAGGAAACAAATTTTTCTTCTTTATATAATATTCGTGTAAATCTAAGAACTACATTTCTATGAGTTTGATTGCATCTTAATACGATTTGATATAGTTTGTCGCATGGATGCACGCAATACCGATGCTGTCTGATGAACATCTCTGTGACCTGTGGGAAGTAATCCCAGTTGTATTCGACTATCATTTAATTACAAACGTTAGAGATGAGAGTATCGACGTTTGCTAAGCTTTATGTAAGGTATAATTGAAACGGTTTTATTTCTTTTTTGAACGGTTACTATTTACTGTCAGTGGCTTTACTTGCAAGTATGTTTCTATTGTAATAACAAAATAAATTAATTCTCTCTTTGTAGAGCGTAACGTACGAGTAGATTGAAATAAAAATTTACTAGATATATATCTTGTGTTTCGTGATACTGTATACTATATGTACATAGATTAGTATAACTATATTATTGGATTATATAACCATAATCAAAGGGATTCTAGGGCTTACTAATTGCTTATTATTGGTCTGGTACAAATGTAGAGATAGCAAAAAAACCCATTTGATATGAAGCATACAATAGAAAGTAGAATAAAAATGTTAGGTTCGAACCCAATAGAGATTTTCCAAACTTTTAGAAACAAGTCTAAATATTATTTGTACAAGTTAAAATTATAAACAAGGATGTATAACTTAGAATCGCAATTACACAACAGTACGTGTCGATCTTGAGAAAAGTTAGCCGAGTTTTAATTAGAGTTTTCAATATAAAATGAACTACCTATTTTCTTTTTATTAAAACATTGCAAGTTGTTGAATGTTTTGGTAAATCATGAAATACATTTTGCTCGTTCCTTAACGTGGTTTTTTTAAAAGGTGGAGACCATTTTTGTTGATGCTAGCACATTTGTTTAGCATCTCGGTTTCTAAATGAGCAATAAATCAATTACTAAACATACCATAAAGTTCTCCGCCTTGAATCCTGGTACTTGTTGATGAGTAGCACCAACATGTCTAACGTATGTGAAGAAAGTGTCCATATCAGCCAGCCCCTTGATGCCTTCGTCAAGGGTGTGCATCACTTTAGTAGCGTGCTCTGCTAGTTCTGCAGAGGATACTATAGCTTCCTTGGTGCGAAGCTCACGAAACTTCTCAAAAAGGTGCATCAGTTCTTCGTTTTCCTCGAATAGTCTGTAATTCGATGAATCTTCATGAATAAATGATAGTTGAAATAGTGATACATGGATTTTGTTTTATGGATCTTTAGTGAAAGAACATATCTAATACCTTTAAATGAGTAATTCTTGCTTATTTATTTCTTTATTTATTTATACCGGCGATCACGGAAACGGCTCTAACGATTTCGCTGAAATTTGGTAGGTGGAGATTTTCGGGAGCGAATAATCGATCTAGATTAGTCTTATGTCTCTTTGTTATATGTTTTCTTTCGCATTATTACACACAAAATATGGTCGCTAATTTCGCAAGCTCGGGCATAACCATCGTGGCGTATTTTTATTTTTGACTTTTAAAATGTGAAAGTCAATGATCGCGCTTGATAGGCAATACAAGTTTTTTTTTTATATTTTGACAAGATGTAATGGTCGCAGCCCAACGAGGGTGGGTCGCGATTGCAAAAAAAATATACTAGCTTCTGCTAAGGGTGCGTTTTTTTATAAAGTTCAAAGCAATTATTATAATTCATATCTTTGTTCATAACGTAAATAAAATTAATACTTTATATATATATATATATATATATATATATATATATATACATACATATATATACATATATATATATATATATATATATATATATATATATATATATATATATATATATATTAGTAATTTAATTCTTAAACTGAATATACATACAAAACAATATAAAAATAAAAGATTTATAAGTTATAAACCTAAAAAAATTGAATAAATGTTAATAAACTCGTTAATGAACGAATGAATCTTGGTAATGTTTCTAAATCAGTAGAGAGCTATTCAATAAAGCTCATTTAAACCCTTCTCTAGTAATTCGTGCGCAAACAGATAACACGGACGCTAATAATTGGTTTGGTTCTTACTTCATTAAAACTTTTAAATAAATTTGTCATTTTATAACGTTTAATCTGGCAACTTTGTTATTTTGATATACTAGCGACTTAGCTTTGTTTTGCTCGCATGTGTTCTTAGGTAGGTAAAGGTAAATATATATATATATATATATATATATATATATATCTATATATATATATATATATATATATATATATATATATGGGTTCGCGAAAAATGAGTTAAGAATTTCCCAAGAAACCGCGTTATCATTGGGCTATCACAGCCTATTTTGCCGTGACATCTAATTAATTACAAACGAAATTAAGAACGTTATCAAAATTATCATAGGAAATGTACAATGTAATGAAAATAAATGTATCTTTTACTTTGGGTTCTAATTTTCATTGAAGGACGACCCTCGGGGCTGAGGGAAAACATCTAACAGAATTTTGTATACACATAACAAAAATGTTATGTCCATTTGTTCATTAATCAGAAAAGTATTACTTAAAGAAAATGTACATTATAAAATGTTATATAAGCTTTTTAAAATATTGTTCCCCATACAAAGTTTGCTACCCCTTCCGGGACTAAATTAAAAAAAAATCATTTCAGCAGTTACCTTTGTCAAAAACGAATATGTCGTCAAAATTTCAGCCGGATGATAATTCAAGGAAAAGCAATTTTACATCATCTTGTTTGATATGGCAGATTTTATCCTCTGTCCTTGTGAATTCATACTAAAACTTTTTTTTTTAATTTCCCAACTTACTGCAAAATTTTCATTTGTACTAATATAAACTTTTTGTTGTTGTTGTATGTTCGTTTGTTTGCTTGCTTAGTGGCTTCTAGAAGTATCGTGTTGGCACAATTTACTTCGCCAATGGCGTGTAGAATAGAGAAGACAGACATTGTTAAGTGACGAGTTCATCAACGAAAGTTCACTTTCCATTCATATATGTATGTAAATTATACAGAAAATTGTAAAATTTTGCACATTTACCGATATCATAACACTTAAGTGAACTCCAAAGACTTTGTGCGGTATATTGTTAAAGCTTGGTTTAACTTTTATCGCAATATCTACATTATCTTTTCATTTTATTATTTAATACTTTAATAATGAGTTGAAGGAGGCCTATGTTCAAGATGGCGTCGTGCTAGAATGCGTCAGCGATCCTGCGACGTCCCATTAAGACGGGGGAGGTTTTGTTGGGTTTTAGTGGGTAGTACTGGTTTTTCTAGCCTGTGAGTCCCACACAACCACCTGTTTGTCTACAGGTGGTATGTGTAAATGCATTTCCCAATATCTATACTGTATATTTATGCTTTATACATACTGTTTTTATAACTTTTATTAAGTTATATTATATTGGCCTAATTAATTACTTCCGAATATGTTACATTAAGTTAAGCTTATGCTCAGTGGTATTGGGAATCTGAGTGAAGTAGGTTCAAATTCCAGGTCTCGCACCTCGATATTTTCACATGGGAATCATTTCCAACTTGGTTTTCATTATCTTACGGAAAACTACTGAAGCAAAATATCGTGAGTAAAGGCTTACTCATCACACCATCATTACACATCTGAGTACCTAGCAAGTTTTCGAAAGAAATGTGACATTCGTCAATCCGCACTTGACCAGTGTTAGTGGACTGTGGCCTGATCCCCCTCGTATTGAAGGAAGGCCCGTGCTCAGCAGTGGGACGTTGAAAATGGCTGAATACATACGCAAGTTAATCTTACCTTATAAATTAAAATATGTACTTACTAAAAATATGTATTTGTCAGTGAATTAAAGGCTTTAATTAAGTAAATTTTTTTTTATTTTAATCTATACCTACATAAAACAAAGTCCTGAGACGAATCTGTACATTAAATATTTTTTGGAAAATATTATTGAAATAGTTATTATTATAGATACAGAGGCCGAATCTATAGTTTTTTACAATTTTTGTTTGTCTGTGTGTCTGGGAACGCATCACGAGAAAACCACAGGACAGATTTTGATGAAATTTGATATGATGATAGTTGTTTATCCGTGTCTACATTTATAATATTTTTTACTGCGGGAAAAGATCTCATCTGTGAGAATTCTATACTAGGCTTAAAACGTAGGGACGAACCCGAACGGAGCGTGGGTGAGTCGCTAGTAATGTATATTTATGTAAAAACAAAAAATTAGTATCTAATTTAAACTTTGGCTATAGCAATTATGATTTTATAAGTTCAACTTATAAGGACACGGTGTTCTAGTGGTCTTGTAGTCCTACTACAATTAAATAGAAGTGCGCTTGTCAAATAAAACACAGCTGTTTAAGGGCGCAGATAGTTTGTTTTGCCCGAACAAACGATCTCGACCTTAGGCATCTGTGTACTTCAAGCGTAAAGATATTTAAGCTATAAAATATTTGTTAGTTAAAATAAAAAAGATGACTTTGCCTAGGTTGTTTTATCTTTAGATAGCATGATAAATAAATTTCTGCTACAGGTGTTTTTTTACACTTAAAAGACGATTTCAACCTGGTTTGTAAGTAAGTACATTTCCAGGATCTTAAATATTTCATACAAAATTTCATCTAAATCGGTTCAGCGGATTTTTAGTTTATCCATCACAAACAAACATGCAAAAAAACATTTTTTCTCTTTTTATAATATTAGTATAGACGAAGCGTTAGTACCAGTGGCTAGCTAGTTTAAGAGTGTGTGTTCGCTACAAAGTTAGAATTGATTTCTAACTCCTAACAAGTTACTTAAAGTGTGCTCGTGACCACCCGACTGGGATTCATGCAAATGTACTATATATTTAAACTACTTTATCCAAGGATAGTTTTAGTTTTGACGACACGTTTGGCTCAGTTTGTAATGACCCTACTTGCTGTGCTAGCAGTCGCGTGTTCGAGTCCCGCTGAGGGCATTCATTTGTGTGATGAGCACGAATTATTGTACTCTGCGCTGCGTATTATTTCCCTTATTTATTATAAATAAAGTAGGCATTATATAATTTTCTTAAATTTAATACTTTCTTAGATTTGCGCGAACATTTGATATATAATAAATTTCTGAGTCGAATCTGTACATTAATTGAAAATTTTATTGATATAGTCATTATTATTGATATAGAGGCCGAATTTATAGTTTTTAGAATTTTAGAATTTTTGTCTGTCTGGGAACGCATCACGAGAAAACCTCTGAACTGATTTTAATGAAATTTGGTATGATGATAGCTGGTTATCCCGGTCAACAAATAGAATTCTTTTTACAGCGGGCAAATATCTCATCATAAATATAATAATAATTATTTATATAAGATTAAATAACAACAAATAACAGCATTTTCTCAGCATAAAATTATTATTTAAATCTGCACAGCAATTTATTTTATTGTAAAGTTTAAAAGATTATGATTATATATTTTGTGGTATATACTATTAATAAATAAACAAAGACAAAATAGTTTGTGTTTGTAGTGTTTTTCTCCTCTGTCTGTCAACCGATTTTTTTTGCTTAGTAGCTTTTGATGAACTTTTGGAAAAAGTTAGTTTTTTTTTATATAGATATGTAAATTGTATTCATAACATTCAATTAAATTTTCTTGTTAATGGCTCTTTAAAATATATGTTTACCTCAAATTTTCAATTATAATTATAGAAGAGAAAAATAGAACAATTAGTATTTTAAAAGATTCACTTAATTCAAGAAAAGCATGAGTTCTTAAGGATCCATGAATTCCTTTCAATAATGAAGGGTGCTTAAATAATTTTTTAATAATGGATATGGTATTTCAGAGGTATCTATACTTTTAATATTATAAATGTGAGAGTGTATTTGTTTGTTTGTCCCTCTTTCATGTCAAAACAGAGTGACGGATTGTTGTGATTTTTTGTGTGGAGATAGTTTTACTTTTTACCGTGGGAGATTATCTCATTCCCCGTGGAAAACAATGCAATGCAACCCAAAAAAATATTAATTATCAAAATTATCATTAAAGCCTTCTCCATAATGTCTATTTCATTGGTTTCCATCATAGTGTATCAATTTGGGAAATTATGTAGATTAAAGCTAACAACTCTTTGAGGCTCGTATGAATTCGCGTGTACTAGAAATTCCAATTTAATTGTAAATTTACACATAAACATGCCATGATGCGTTATTTGGTGAAGATAATATTTGAAAACAGTAGCTCTCTGTATCTCACAGTTACTTGTATATGCTTGTTATGCGTTCGTTTGGAAAAAAACTTGTTAAGCGGGTTCAAACCCTAAGTTTCACTAGTCTGAGATTTTCTCGTGCGAATCAAAATAATTCTGTAGTATTGTTTAAAAAATTAACTTTTTAATTCAATTATCTTAAATAATTCTATATTCTATTCTCTGCAGCTTTGCTTGTGTGGTTTAAAAATAACGGAATATAGAAACTTCTAACCCCTATTTCATTCCTTTAGTGGTTATATTTCTAAATATCCTTTCTAATTAGAAATTTTCTTTCCATAAAGAATCTTGCTGCTAAATTTTAATCTTGTAGAGATTATACTTTCTAGAAAATCGTGATTCATAGTAAAGTATGTTACTTTTATTAGAGGCTTTGCCTCTAGAAAAACAAAAACAAATCTATCCCTCGGGAATCCTATATTTTTTCTGGACAAAAAGTAGCGTTTGTGTTATTCCAGACTATAATCTATCTCTGTGCCAAGTTTCATCCAGGTCAGTTCAGCGGTTCCGGCGTGAAAGAGTAACAAACATCCATATATACTCACAAACTTTCACATTTATAATATTGATATAGATATACAGATATACAGACTAGGGACGAATCGTATCTAGTTATATATTGACGTTTAGTATAGATTTCTCAGAGACGACGTCACTACAGTCTATTGTACTGGACAGTAAAATCTTCACTTGAGGAGTTTCGATTGTTTTGTGTCCAACTAAAAATAAAATTTAATCACTTTTTCATGAAGACTAACATATGTGTATTTGAATAATAAAATAGATCCAAACAAAAAAAAAAATTGTTAAGATTTTCGAAATTGTTTAGACGTTATAGAATAAAGAGGTACCTATACACTAACTGAAAAATATTGCATTTATAGCCTCTGATAATAATTTATATATGAACAAATAATTGTGCTTCTCCCTATAATATAAGATTAATATTATAAATGCGAAAATTTGTTAGTGCGTATGTTTGTTATTCTTTCACACCGTAACGGCTGCACAGATTTGGATAAAATTTCGCACATAGATAGACTATAACCTGGAATAACACACAGGTAATTGTTAGGCATCTAGGCTAAGTCTCTAGTTGCAGGTACTCTAGGTATATTGGAGTATAATATATTTAAAACTCCTTTACTGTAAACGTACATCATTTTTTACAGCTCGGAGGCTCACTCTGTTAAATTACATTTTATTGAAATGAACAAAGCTTTGTTTCTATTTCGCTAACCCGCATGTTTCTATTTGCTGGACTATGGCCTGATCCCCCTCGTATTCAAATCAAATCAAAATGTACTGTATTCAAATAGACTTTTACAAGCACTTTTGAATCGTTCTTTTACATTTAAATTAAATGTCAGTGTAGTCCGTCCGTGAGGAATCTACCACCGATTTCATCATGTATTGAAGAGAAGCCCACCCCCAGCAGTGGGACGTTAAAAAGGGCTGAGTTAATTTTTGTTAACCGACTTCCAAAAAGGAGGAGGTTCTCAATTCTAAAATAACTAAACGGAAGTTATCATACAATATTTTAAGATATTAATATCTAATAGGTAAATATGGGCATATTTTACGTATCGAAATACATATAATAAATTTACTTTGCATCGGCTGACATCGACTTCGAAAATATCTGATTAGGTATCTATTCTAAATGAAAACCCCCGTTTAGTTATTTTTTACATTTTAGTGCCTGGAAGTCGTTTTTTTTAAATCTCTTTTATTTGATAAAAATTTCAAAAGAAAACAAATAAACATAACATTACACTTCCGTCTAAGTGATGTTGACCCTAATAAAATACGTGATTCCCTTGACATTAGGTCTGATCGGCCCGGGGGAATTAAATTGCGTCCGCAAAAAGGCCTGCCAGGGTTTATTTGTAAATTCGAATATTTGAGGAGTTTCTATTCTTTTTTAAGTTAAAATATTTTGCCGATGCTCCGTTAAGTGATCCCCGTAAATGTTACGTGATTTTTTTGCGGGTCTACCTACTCTCGTTTGGCGCAATCTCTTTACAGGATAATTAAATATTGCTAAAATGTTTTGTATTTTTATTTACCTATATGATGTTATTCCTTAACTTGTATTTTATTAATTTAGAAGAAATTTCGTTTTAAATAGAACTAGGTATCTTTTCGGAATTTTTCGTTTTTTTTGGCCTATAGGCACAGTCTGTAACAAGTACATAAAGATCTTTGAGACGTCTAAAACTAAGGTTTTAGTAACACACACAGGTAACACACGGGAGAAACTAAATTCTCATCATGATCGCTTTCAAACATTCGGGAACCAAAAATCTAAATAAATTCGCGAACTTTTTATAAAGTCAAATATTTGTGTAAATCTAAGAAACTAATGTTACATTCTATCAGTTCGGAGATCGGAAATTAAAGAACGTCTATTGCACTACTGATATTTTATATTGCTCTTGGATAACACGAGTAACTTATGGAGATTCCATATCACGCGCAGTATATATACAGCTCTGGTTAATTCAGTCACTCGACACTAGTTTTCACCACTAGATACACTTTCACTATGACCTATATATACTATTTTTCACTTTTTCGTACTTCTTCTCAAACTTCACTTAGCTTCAAAATTCAACTGATCTCTCGACGCACTGCCAACCTTTTCATATGCATAGGTAGGTATATAAAGAACATTCTAGTATTCGAAAATTCGAAATCTTTCTGGTATTTTCGAATCTTTTGTTCCTGTCTCACTCTTACACACGGAAATTTACGAGTAACTGTTCTTGTCTGAAACTCGAAACCTCTAGTAATTTCGATGTCTCTCTGGAAATGTTTTGATAACTATATCTGGAAATGTTTTGATAACTATCTATTTTTTTTTATTAGCAAAAATTTTTGCAAAATAGTATTAAGACCGAAAAAGTCATAATTCCTTCAAATTACCTTAAAAGAAACAAAAATTCAGTTTCTAGCAAAAATAAATAAGTTATCAGATACACGCTTTTTAACATACTGCTCATTTAATTTAAATAAGTTTACCATAAAAATTGATAGCTATCTTCACTTAAAATCGCGTACTTACGTTGGAAATTTTATTTACAACTAAGTATAAAACAGCGCCATCTATTGATATTGATTGGATAACAAACATCAAAAAAATTCTACAAATATCATCATTTATAATATGAATAGGATGTTACTCTCTCACTAGTCTCATTTTTTTTTCAATTATTGATCTCACTTTTGTGCCGTAATCAGGTCTTTTTTAAAATATAATACAAACTAAATGTTATGATGTACAGGAGTTGAATTCGTTAGCTATAAATTACTTATCAAACGTTTCTTTTATATATTTTTTTGAACTTGTCAAAATAATATTTTTATTCTAAAGCTATTAATGATAATATTTTTATTTATACTTTCTTAGATTTACGCGAATATTTGACATTTTAAATAGAACTATCTTTTTGGATTTTTTTGCGGATTTATTTTGGTCCCCTACGTTTCGAATGCTTTACAGCAATCATTGTCCCTGGAGCCTAGTCCCGTATTTTATTAAAAATCTAAAACTTTTTTAAAGTTTTTTTGTTATTATACTATTCATATACGCAAATATATCGCACTACAATTAAGCCTACAATTTACTGCGCACGGCTGGTGACCCACATTTAGTTCAATACTAAATCACTGGCAGTGACATCTTTGGGAGGATATTAGAATATATGTTTTCATATTTTTCTACTACATCTATACATATAATAAAATAGTAACTAAGTCGAACTGTACATTAAACATTTTTTGGAAAATCTATTTGAAATAGACATTATTATCGATATTGAGTCCGAATCTATAGTTTTTTTAGAATTTTTATCTGTCTGTCTGTCTGTATGTCTATCTGTTACCGCATCACGAGAAAACCACTGGTCAGATTTTGATGAAATTTGGTATGATGATAGCTGGTTATCCGGGTCAATATATAGGATACTTTTTACCGCGGGAAAATATCTCATATCTGAGAAAAAATACAAAAACTGTAATGTAATAGTATACTAATATGTAAAATCTAAGAATTTGATTTTTGGTCATCTGAACGCGGACGGAGCCGCGGGCAACGCTAGTATATATATATTATTGTAAGAAGGTGAGTAATCTATTGGTGTGTTGGATAAATCAATATTCACTTATGTGAATAAAGTGATTTTTTTGTAGATAATATTAGTAACTAGCGACTCACCCTCGCCCCACTCGGGCTCGTCCCTAGGTACCTACGTTCTAACGGTTAGAATAAATTTTTCAGAGTGTGTCAAAAGTTAAATAATGAAAGCAGGTTGCAAAGGAAAACCAAGTCTTAAATTAAGGTAAAAGTTGTCGCACGTATGCATTTCTACAAAGTAATTAATTCTCATCGTGTCCAGCTTTAAGTCCGGGTTAACACGCGAAATGTGCAAATTGTTTTACAAATTTCTCTTAAATAATATTTACATTTCATAAAACCTTGTAGTATTTTAGCGACCTCGTCTCGTTTCGCCTTTACGACATCGCATGGCAAAAAACTCATGAAATTTTTAGATTTTTTTGAAGTTATAAATACTTCTTTTGGGACACTTGGAAAAAATGTAAGAGTAAAAGTTTTATGATGCGTGCGCATACTGATAGCGAAAAAGCGACATGATGAAGTAAGCTGATTACTGTTCGTTGCTATGGTAACCGTTGTTATTGTCTGACAAATGATATATAAAACTAAATTATTTCCTTAAATGATTTTTTATCAATATATGATTGTAATATGCCTAATAGGTATGCCTTATTTAATTAGTTTCACATTCCTTTTACAAACACAGAGCTGTGACATACGGGATGAAATCTTTAGCTATTTTTGTTCTGTTACGCCAAAGAAGTATACTTCTTACGTGCGTATAAATAAGTACACATACACAATTTTTATATTACTATTATATTATACTTTTTTGTCATTTTTTTTATTCAATATGAGTCATAGAAACTGTGGTTAAAATCGATCAATTAATATTTCAATTCTTCTTCTTTTCTTTCTTTTTTATTATGTATAAAATGTAGCAGGTATCCATTTTGGATAAGAGCAAAAACTAATTATTGCCTATAACGGAAGTAAATACATATATAAGTAGAGCCCAATAGGAGACTTTAAAATAAAAGATATATATATATATATATATATATATATATATATATATATATATATATATTTGTATGTATATATATACACTCGTACTTCAAAGTTATTTAACGGTTAGTATGGAATAGATAGACTATATAGGTATTACATATATACATAGGTATGATGAGTTGTTGTGGGTTGTATTATAACGTGTTTTCCCGTGGGAATGAGATAATCTCCAGGTAAAAGGTAGCTCTGTCACTTTGTTTCGACGTCAAAGAAGGACAAACAAACACAATTTCACATTTAAAGTACTTACTAAAAGTATGGATATAGTTATATGGAAAAGAACTGGCAAAATACATTTTATGAGAAAAGTCTCTACATACATATGGTCTTCAAGAGGCATAAAATGTACAATTTATTCAGTTTCGCTTGAGCGTATTAACGAGATTTTATAGGTCGATTAAACTTTTGAACTAAAAGTAAGCGCTAGACCATCGCCAGTCGTGAAGTTAGAGCTCATCTAGTTATAGTGATATGAACTGACTAAAACTAATCAAATTTTAAATTATACTTTATTTTAACGACTAACTTTTAAAATAGGTTTATTCCTGTGAGTTACTTCTTAGATTGAAATTAACGGTTTTTTTTTTAAATTCATATTCCTTTTTTTAATGGTTGGTTAGATTAGGTTGCTTGGTTAACCCCTAAAACGAAACCCTTATAATTTCGCCATATCCGTCTGTCCGTATGTCATAGCCACTTTACTCTAAGACGATTAGAGTTACATTGCTGAAATTTAGTAGGTAGGTGTCTAATGTGAACTACTAGATAACACTGTAGTTATTTTTTTTAAATAAAAAATAGGGGTGGTATTCAATTGTTTATTTCAAAAAAATAAATTTAATAATTTAAAAATAAATAAATTGTACGATGGAAGGGACGGATCCGAGCGAAGCGAGGGTGAGTCGCTAGTTTCTTTAATAAATAGAAAGAATTAGCCATCGGACACGGCAAAAGAATCTATAATATGGTAAGGATTATACAGTGTAGATTACAATTCATGTATACATAATTGTGAGAGAGAAATAATAAGGAGAGAAGGACGAGACGCTTTCTCTGCGGATCCCCAGAAATGGCGCCAGCAGTTGCATGATAATATTGTATTATTTAAATTACATTTCGCTTCGTGATATGAATTTTAAATAGGTATCTCTACAGACTCGTCTAGTGTCTTCTTTAAGTTTAAGTGCTCGTTTGCATTCAAAGTTGACTTGCAATTTGACGTTTTATAAAAAAATATTGTTATGTAACATAGAAGATACTTTTTTTTTGTATTAAATAATACAAAATTTGAAACGTTAGAATATAACAACCTCATGATTGTTTTTCTTAAAGTTTCTAGAAGATAAGAATTATTACTATTTTAACAAGATTTCTATTTATTTATTTTTTATTTTAAATAATTCTTATATTTTAGAAAGTAAAAATTGGAAAGAAAAAATGAAGTAACTAGCAGTGAAAAATAGTACATTGAAGTGATCTGACTGAAATGAGCCGTTTTTTTTAATGTTGGGAAATGCATTTACGCATACTGCCTGTATACATATAGGTGGTTATATGGAACTCACCGGCTAGAAAGTACTACTACGCATATACGACAGTACTACCCACTAAAACCCAACAAAACCTTCCCCGTCTTAATGAGGCGTCGCAGTAGTAGTAGAGTACTGGGTGGCAAAATATCGATAACTATAAATACATATATACTTTATGACCACGTTCCGTTATTCGATAGCGAGAGAGAATAATTGATGTCGGGATTATTTGCGGATTTATATTTCATTTGTATAATTAAAGCATATTCAAAATCAGTGACCTAATATATAATTTGGTAATTAATGTTTGTCGGTAAAATTTGTATTATTGCACAGTAGATAACGTATGTGGCATAATCCATTGCGTTGGAAAACGTCAGTTCGATTCCGAAAGGGTTACCCTGTATTCAGCCCTTTTAACGCCCCACTGCTGGGCACAAGCCTCCCTTCATACGAGGGGGATCAGGCCATAGTCCACCACACTGGCCAAGTGCGGATTGGCGGACTTCACATGTCTTTCGAAAACTTGCAAAGTTTTCTCAGACATGCAGGTTTCCTCACGATGTTTTCCTTCACCGTAAGGCAAGTGGTAATCTTGTTAGAAATGATTCGCACATGAAAATATCAGAGGTGCGAGACCCGGGATTTGAAGCCGCTTCACTCGGTTTCCCAAGCGAGCGCGTTACCACTGGGCTACGACTGCCTACAAATGTTATGTTACCCTATTAACAACAAATGTACGTAAAACAGCGTTAAGATTCGTTAGTGTAAAGTAAAAATCGATGAAGATTTTCTAATAATAATTGTGTTTCTTTCAATTTCGTTTTTAGGAAATGTAAAATAAGAGATACATTTGAATTAAGCATTTAAGTATGTATCAAAAAGCCTCATGTTGCAGGTTCGAATCTTGCTCGGCGAAAATACATAATCATATAATTCGACCAGTTAAGTAGATAATAAGTACGATATAGATGTGTGTTTTACAGTAATATACATAATAATAAATAATAAAAATAAATATGCTGGGACATTAACACACAGCACCAACTAGTTCCATGGTAAGTTACGAGGCCTATGTCATGGATAACAGATAGTTGATATATATACTACACATATGTAACTTTAAATATATACATATTATAAATATAAACACCCATGACTGGAGTACAAACATTCGAGCTCATCACACAAGTGAATGCCCCCAGCGGGACTCGAACCCGCGTTGGCACAACGAGTACTACACTACAAACTGAGCCAAACGTACATACGTAATATATATTTTTTATAAAAATATGAGACCACTGAGGTAAATCCTACTTATTAAATCAAAATTATAATACTGATTCACAAGTGGCGAATAAATCCCTTACCATATGCACAAAAACAGCTGAAATGAGTAATTTTCGCACAACCACCAAACTCGCACTTGGCCAGTTTAATGGATACATGACTATGACTTGATCCCACTAGGATGAAAGATGCAGGATGACAATTACTCCCTTTTTTTGCAGTTAGACAAAAATATCATTAACACCTCCAGGTAAACTAAGAAATTAATTAAAATTCTAAGAAATCTATTGTTATCTGACATGCCGGAGTGTCCGCGGTCGTGGGGGGATTCTTCTATGGAATAAATATAATTATAACCCTTCCATGCTGATGTCATGAGATTGTAAAATTAACACCAGTATCAGTTTAAAAAATCGATTAACATATCATTACACACACATATCATTACAGCATACATTATAGTTATTGATTGATAGATTAGACGACACGTTTGGCTCAGTTTGTAGCGACCCTACTTGCTGTGCCAGCGGTCGCCGGTTCGAGTCCCGCTGGAGGTTTTAATTTGTGTGATAAGCACGAATGTTTGTACTCTAGTCTTGGGTGTTGTTTATATTTATAATATGTATGTATTTAAAGTTATATGTGTAGTGTATCAACTATCTGGTATCCATAACAAAAGCCTCGTAACTTACCATGGAACTAGATGGTGATGTGTGTTAATGTTCCAACATACATACATAAGCCATTATGAAAAAAAATATATAGTTATAGATTGTGTTGTGTACGCATAGCTTATACGAGTAGTATTTATTATACTCGTAATGGTACATTGTTTATTAATGTCGGCTCACAAAAATAAAACGCTAGGTTTTATTCACGTAAGGTATTTATATGAAATACGTCAAAACATTTCTCCACGCGACAAACAATGGTACTCTAAGGATTAGAACAAAGAACTTCATTAGAGTCTAGTACATATGTAGTATATACATATGTATGTATATAAGAGTTTCTTTGACGTCGTATCTTTAACTGAAGCCTACAAAGATTAAGTATGGCTTTGAGCTCTATCCCTCGTGACTGGATAGAGGGAATATAGTGCTAACGAGAAAAATCAGACGGATTGACCCCGTCTTTTGTACTTAATATGCGGACATTTGTATTGAAAATACTAAGTAGATTTAATTAATACTATTGTTTCGCCAGTGGTCGAAATCTGACCATTATAATCATTATTGAAAATTTGACGAACACACCTATACAGGGTAATTTTTAATTTACTGAAAACCTTTTGGGAATACACTATTTAAATCATAACAACAACATCTGTAAGAAAAAAAAATATTTCTTAAATTTTACAATAATAAAAATATTTTTATTGCACCTTCTAAACGGTAATAGCATTAGCAAAAGAAAGTGCGTGACCGGTGGAGGGGGAGGGGTAGAGGGGCTTAGGTAGCGGCGCTTACTCATTTAAACTTGGCCAGATGCTAGAACTTTATCGTTTAGAAGGCGCAACAAAAATATTTTTAATTTTGTATGAATAATTTTTTTTAAGAAATATTATTTTTTCTCGTTACAGATGTTGTTGTTATGATGTAAGTAGTATATTCCCAAAAGATTTTCAGTAAATTAAAAATGACCCTGTATAAATAGAATTTACCTATGATATAAAAACCGTTTCCAAATTTTTTTTATTGAAAACTAGCTCGTTGAAAATCGGTTGAAAAACAGAAGAGAAAAAGATACTGAACTGTATTGTCTTATAATTTGTCGTGTCTAACACAGATTAATATTAATTAAATCTATACAAATATTATAAAGAAGTAAAGTTTGTTAAGTTGTAGGGGGAAATCTCTGAATCTACTGAACCGCTTTAGATGAAATTTGGTAAGAAGATAGTTTGAGACCCTAGGTAGGACATAGAATAATTTTTATCCCGGAAATCATTCCTTAAGGGGGTGAAAATGGGGATGAAAGTTTGTATTGGGAAGCAAGCTAGAGACGAACCCGAGCGAAGCGAGGGTGAGTCGCTAATGCCATGATATGATTTTTATTCTACTTGTTTTGTTATTTGTTCTTAACCGACTTTGAAAGGAGAAGATACTGGATTCGAGTACATTTTTTTATTTTCGACAATTGTTTACCGACGTTTATAAACAGACTAACGACTTACCCTCGCTTGGCTCGCGTGCATCTGTAGAATAAATTGATTTTCTTCATAATTTTATGAGTTTTAATTTTTTGGCGCGGAACCCTAATTCTTCTTCTACAATAAAAGTAGCCTACGTTACTAGGTAGTAGGTATACAAAACGTCTTCTATGGACCAGTGAAAAATCGGTCCAGCCGTTTCGGAAATTAGCCAAAACAAACAGACATACAGACAAAAATTAAAAAAAAAAACTTGTAAGTACCGTAATAGCATTTAGTAAGCAGTTGTTATTTTGACATTACAACTCTCAATTTTATTTACGTAGATATATTTATTTATTAAATTAGTAATAAACATGATTAACACTGTCATGATGAAGGGTATCCGGTATGAGTAAAATTATTGTAATGCTTTAAGGATGTTATTAGTAGGTAACTAGAGGCACGAAAGTGAATCACTGCGAACTTACTAAAAGGTCTCAGTAATACTTTCTTAGATTTACGCGAATATTTGACATTTTAAATAAAACTATCTTTTCGGATTTTGTCGCGGATTTATTTGCATTTTTGTTTCCCGACGTTTCGAATGCTTTACAGCAATCATGGTCACGGGAGAGACTGAGGTGTTAGATGTCTCTAAGGTATTATATAGTTGTTACAGACAGCCTACCCACAATTAACAAAATGAATTCAAAAAAAAATTGAAAAATGGCACTAAATTACCTTACAATATTTTAACTTTTAACTTTAAATATTTTTATATAATTTTAATTAGCTTTATAATTGAATATAGAATATTATTTATTTAATTTGAGCTGTTATTATTATAATTATTACAATTTTAAAAAATATTTTAAGAATATTAATTATTAATCTACATTTTTATTTTTAGTGTTGCCATTATTATATTTATAACCATAAAGAAAAAAAAATCATAATATATTAATTATTTAAGCCACAATTGATCTATGTGTAATTTGAAAAAGTTAAGATTAATTAAAAATAATAATTTTAATTTAAATTTGCTATTATTTAAAAACAAATTATTAAGCAACACATTACTACATACATTTACAAATGAAAAAGTGAAAAAATATTATTAATCAGAAATGCTATCATTTTGATCTACACAGTAAGAACTTACTACATCTACCTGTTATGTTTAGATTTATTATTAGATTTTATTATATTAATAACAGGATCCCATGACGATGGTAGTACCCAGCCATCTTCCCTATTGATCCTACAAAACATCCTAATTTCAATAGGGAAGATGGCTGGGTACTACCATCGTCATGGGATCCTGTTATTAATATAATAAAATCTAATAATAAATCTAAACATAACAGACAGGTAGATGTAGTAAGTTCTTACTGTGTAGATCAAAATGATAGCATTTCTGATTAATAATATTTTTTCACTTTTTCATTTGTAAATGTATGTAGTAATGTGTTGCTTAATAATTTGTTTTTAAATAATAGCAAATTTAAATTAAAATTATTATTTTTAATTAATCTTAACTTTTTCAAATTACACATAGATCAATTGTGGCTTAAATAATTAATATATCATGACTTTTTTTTTTCTTTATGGTTATAAATATAATAATGGCAACACTAAAAATAAAAATGTAGATTAATAATTAATATTCTTAAAATATTTTTTAAAATTGTAATAATTATAATAATAACAGCTCAAATTAAATAAATAATATTCTATATTCAATTATAAAGCTAATTAAAATTATATAAAAATATTTAAAGTTAAAAGTTAAAATATTGTAAGGTACTTTAGTGCCATTTTTCAATTTTTTTTTTGAATTCATTTTGTTAATTGTGGGTAGACTGTCTGTAACAACTATATAATACCTTAGAGACATCTAACACCTCAGTCTCTCCCGTGACCATGATTGCTGTAAAGCATTCGAAACGTCGGGAAACAAAAATGCAAATAAATCCGCGACAAAATCCGAAAAGATAGTTTTATTTAAAAGGTCTCAGTACATAGAAACAAGGCAGTAGTAAGGCAGTGGTAACGCGCTCTCTTGGGAAACCAAGTGAAGTGGGTTCAAATCCCGGTTCTCGCACCTCTGATATTTTGATGTGCGAATCATTTTTAACATGATTATCACTTGCCTTACGGTGAAGGAAAACATCGTGAGGAAACCTCCATGTCTGAGAGATTTAGCAAGTTTTCGAAAGACATGTGAAGTCCGCCAACCCACACTTGGCTACGTGGTGGACTATGGCCTGATCCCCCTCGTATTGAAGAGATGCCCGTGCCCAGCAGTGGGACTTTAAAAATGAATAAACAATACATAGAAGCAATATTAAATTCAAAACGACACTTATATATAAATTGTTTTTTTTGTAAGGTAAATAATAAGTTAATACAAAATTATAATATTTTGTTATTATTGGTATAAATAGAATTTTAATTTTTGGTTAAATTTTTGAAGAAACCTTTCGGAGCGGAAAATTTCATGTGTGTCCGTATGTCACATCCATTGTATTCAGGGACTATTGAAGCTATATAGCTAAAAGGAAGGCTCACGGAACCGCTTGACAATCCATTAGTCAAATTACAAAAAATAGAAAAAATAGCGTTGGGGCTCCATACATGTAACTGAGGGGTGAAAAAAAAGTCCAAGTAAGCATGTCATATTTGTGACTTTTGTATTTCCGCTGATATATGCTTCTAAAGTCGTAAATATTATGTTGTTTTTTTTATACTTGCCTATATTTCGCACAAGAAATTTACAAGCTCAGGAATTGAACCCGCGTCGTTTTCTGTTAACTTTGAGCATATATATGTAAGACTAAGTGTTTTATTCTTACGTTCATACAGAGATTATGCGTATAAATATAAGCAAATATTTGACTTCTTTTAAAGTTATTTACTTATTACAAACATACTTGACACTTAAAAGGAATAAGAAATGAGCGGCTTCAAAGAGATTTTTTTGTGTAGGATTTGTTACCATTAGTCATGTGCTTGTAATTATCTAGTGAGTCTACTCTAACGTAACCGTTCATTCGGTTCGATTTTAATCATTTTCGTAGATTATTTATATTAATTGATATTATATCATTTGTACTTTGTATGTAAAATTAAAATTTATTACTCCATTTATATTTGGACTAGCGACTCACCCTCGCTTCGCTCCGGTTCATCCCTAGCTTGCTTCAAAATACAAACTTTCATCGCCATTTTCACCCCTTAACGAATGATTCCCGGAATTAAAACTATTTTATGTCCTTTCCAGGGTCTAAAACTATCTTTCTACCAAATTTCATCTAAATCGGTTCAGTAGTTTCCGAGCTTATTCGGTACAAACAAACAAAAATAAACTTTCCTCTTTATAATATTAGTATAGACAAATAAAAACAAACTATCGCATTTATAATAGTGGTCCGATTAGCAAAGTTAAAGTTACTAAAGTACACGTGGGGTGTTACTGAAGCGTGAGCTTAGTGAGTGGACCTTTAGTTAATCAGTCGTCTCTAAGTTCTGGGTAATATGGAATTGGGTATATGTGTATTTAGGCCTGTTTGCTAAAATAATGAGCCTTTAGGGAGCGACATTTGGATCAAAAATAGGTCAAAAGTGACAATAATGCTTCGTTCGACATCGCCTTTGTTTATCTATACACTAGCGACTCACCCTCGCTCCGCTCGGGTTCGTCCCTGGGGTGGGGTCTGGGAGGACCACCCTTATCCTTATCACTTAGGGGTATGAAAAATAGATAGTAGCCGATTCTCAGACCTACTGAATACGCATATAAAATTTGGTAAAAATCGGTAAAGCCGTTTCGGAGGAGTACGGTAACAAACATTGTGAGATGGAAATTTTATATATAAGATATCATAAAATTCTAAGTCGAATCTGTATATTAAATATTTTTTGGAAAATATTTTTGAAATAGACATTATTATCGATACAGAGGCCGAATCTATAGTTTTAGATTTTTTCTGTCTGTCTATCTGTCTGTTTGTCTTGAAACGCATGACGAGAAAACCACTGAACAGATTTTAATAAAATTTGGTATGATAATAGCCGGTTATCCGGGTCAATATTTCGGGTATTTTTTACTCAGGGTAAGTATATCATTTCTGAGAAATCTACACTAACCGTTAAAATGAACCAAAGGATGAACCCCAGCTGAGCGAGGGTGAGTCGCTAGTTTATATATAAATATTTAAAGACAGTTCAGTACCTTTTTGTCCTCTGTTAGACCATTTTTTTTGTTTAGTAGTTATAGACGATCAATTTAAGAATAATAATTTAAACTTAAATCTACCAGTGTAATCGATCCGTGAAGAAGGTACGAATACCACCGATTCGGACGGCTGATCTGCTGAGAAGAGCCGGGTCGCACATTTTAAATATCGAGTTACAGTATTTAATATAACATTTGACCTCGTATAGTAAGTCTTTGACCTACACTTGAGTGTCAGAAAATATTAAAAGTCTGATTACTTCAATATGATACTTAGCATTACATAAACGTCTAGCGATTAAACCTCGCTTCGCTCGGCTACTTTCCTAAGTTGATTCCCCATAAAAACTTTCATCCCCATCTTCACCCCATTAAGGGATGGTTTCCGGGATAAAAAGTATTCTATGTTCTTCCCAGGGTCTCAATCTAACCAAATTTCCTTTAAATCGTTTCAATAGATTCAGAGATAACCATCCGCAACGTCACAAACTTACAAACTTTACCTTTTTATAATATTAGTATAGATAATGGACAAAATATTTCAACCAACAATTACTTATGTAATTACTGTTCTATTTGATGCCCCAAACAATATTTAGTTTAGCAGTTATTGCAAATGGTGTTATATACATTTCAATTTTAAATTGTTATTTTATTCATATTTTATTTTAAAAATGCTATTTTAAAAATGCTTTTTATTTTAAAAAAGCTAGCTTTTACATGTAAAATATGAAAAATAAGATGGTACAATTTATGGCACAGTGTCTACAATGCTGCCAAAAGGGAATGTATCCAAAAGACAATATTATACGAGTATCTTTGAAAAAGCTGACTTAATTTTGCTACCTTTAAATTAATAATACCAAAAACCAATTCTTGATTCTTGAAAACTAGTAAAGACAATAGAAATAATATTGATTTTTATAATATCCACCTGACCGATATCGGCGACGGCGGCCAATTTCACTGAGACTAGCCAAAGTGTGTAGGAGATATTATAGTACACGAGTATGCTCGCAGACAAAAATGTATTATTTTTTTCTTTCACTCTGACATTGACCAACGAGATGTAGGGCAAGTGACCAACCGATTAACTGCCGTGCTCTATGAGGCAAGTAGGGGTAAAAAACATAAACGTAAAGGCTTTTGTGATGTGAAGCGTATCGCAACACCGGGCTGTTAAAAAATTTTTTTGGCAGAAAACCTCAATAACTCGACTTGACCAGTGATTGGAAACATATAACCAACTAACATATTTTACAGTAAACATCTTCTTAATGGCATTATTAATAAGGATTTTATTGTCACACTAAAAAAGTAGGTTTCAGACAAATTTTCATCCCATATTTTACCCCCTTATGGGATGGGATGAATTTTGAAAAATACTAAAACACATATTTATTAAGTTTTGATAAATTCTGATCATTAATATTTTTTGGGTTGTATTATAATTTGTTTTATCGTGGAAATAAGATAATCTTCCGCGGTAAAAAGTAGCCTATGTCACTCTCCAGTCTTCAAACTATCTCCACACAAAAATCCCGCCAATCTGTCTCACTCTGTTTCGACGTGAAAGGAGGACAAGAAACAAACAAACACACTTTCACATTTATAATATTAGTATGGATTACATCTTGTCACTTAAAATTATTAACTAGTAAATTAAAGTAATTAATAGATACTAACTTGACAAACAGTATAATGCCAGTCTTCTCGATTTGTCTGAAAATGCCTTTCCATGAGGCCATTATACAGTATTGTTGTTTAGCAGTGAGAGGTGATCGAGGATCAGATGCTGGAGGCGGCCGGTCGAAAGGGTCGTGAGTGAACTCAGAAGCCGCCAGCTGAGATAACTTGCACCCCATTGTGTTGGAACTTATATTGTATGAAAGCTCAAGTTAAAATAGTCTTTTAAACTACTAAAATAACGCGGTTTATTACTTTTCTTTGTTAATATTTAAAAAAATGATTTGAAGATTGTTGCTAAAGGTTTAAAGGACACTTTTGCTCGCTTTAAGATTATATCACTTTTCACATTCACAATGTTTTTTTTTATTAAAAAAAATTATGACAATTTAATTTTATTAAAAATTTTATTTTTATAAATCACTTATGTTCACTTTTTTTTCTTTAGGTTTTTGTACTAGTAAAGCGACCACAGGTAAGTTACTGTCCGCTAGTCAATGTACACTAGAGATGTGAAAGTTGTTAACGCGTTTGTCGATAAAAAATGTTAGAGCAATTAACGTCAACGTCCTTTAAAATATTGTTTTTAGCTATTTATCTGTTATATAACTATTTGTTGTTGAGTAATGCTTTTACGTATAACATGAAAATATTGTTTGTAGCATATTTATCATACGTTGAAAAATTCGTATAGTTATATGTACATTTTATATATATTTTATATAATAAATAAATAATAATCAATCTATGAAAATTTCATCTTTACCAGTTTTAAACTAATTTATGTCTATATAATTAGTTCTAGAGTGTAAAGTCTAAGTTTGACGTCTAATAAAACATTTAAACTATGACAAATATGAAATTAACAAAATTTAATCAAAAATTATAACATCTGAAACATAATTAAACCAAAACATAATTAATATACGTAATATTACAGAGTATTTATATCACAATGCTCATTTACGAATGGAATGAGAAAATTTAATGAGTTACGTTAAAATAAACGTTCGTAATTAACAAGGTTGCCGGCTCGTAACTAAGATTGCTCTGAGAAGAAAATCTGGAAACGACTTTAAGATGTCTTAAAATGAAAGTAATATAAAATTTTGTTTTAAATTATAACAACCTTTCATTTCTTTATAGATTTAATTGAAGATTAAACAAAATTACAAATATATTTAATTATATACAAAATATATAAAGCAAATGTACACTTAGCTATTGCTGTACAAGTCATGTCCGCGTCGAACAGTGGTAAGAATGCTAGCTGCATTCCCCTGTTGAATTGCAATGTCGATTTCTTGAACGAAAAATGCGCTACCTCTCCTGTCACAAGTAGAGTCGATAAGACGAGGTTTTATGTCTTTTTAGAAGTGCTTTGCACTTTGACTCCATAAACCAAGGGCCGCTGTCTTTCTACAGCAAATGAGATAAAAACATAATTTTGACTAAGGGAGGCGTATTTACGTCACTTACTCGTAAGTTCAGCCATCTCCGCCGCGGCTCCCACTTTAGACGACATCTCTCTGACATGGGACGGGGCCAATGTTAGACTAATATAGTGTTATAAGCAAATTTTATTCATTAAAATTCAATAAGTTACTATATATGTTTTTAATGCGTTAAATTAGAGGTTATTGTAGAAAATTTGTATTAAAAACTTTTTTTCTTAGCGTTTCAAATCATAAGAGTAATATGGGAGGATAACTATAATTTGTAGTAAATAATATGCTGAAAAAAATTAACTGTCTACTAAGTTAATTTATATTTTCGCCCAAAGTATATGTAGGAAAGAAATATAATTCTCTTCTACAGGACCAAAAATAAATAATGTAAGTGTAAATATTTCACAACATATCCAAATATACGTAAAAATATCGACATTCAAATGATACATCACTAATCACCCAAGTTTAGTCCCAAACAATTTTTATGACGCGCACAACAATTGTATGTTAATAGTGATGTCCTTTTGTGAAATTATGGTTATCCGCGTCATGTTGTAAATGATTTGGAAATGTTCTTACATTTTGAGCTTTATGCTATTTTAATAAGAGTCATAGCTGTAATGTAGCCGCTGATTCTTATCGAACTCGTACATGTGGCCTGGATCCTAATAACGTTACGTAAATTTAAGAAACTGTATGACTAATTAGTAAAACAAAAAATACTGTAAGTTTTATTTTTAACTCTATCAATACGTAATACGTATCAAAATATATTTTTGGCCCTAGCTTGCATTTCAACACGAACTTTTATCCCCATTTTCACCCTCTTAATAAGGGATGATTTCCGGGATACAAAGTATGTCCTTCCCAGGATCTCAAACTATCTTCTTGCCAAATTCCATCTAAATCGTTTCAGTAGATCCAGAGATTACCCCCCTACAACGTCATAAACTCACAAACTCACAAAGTCACAAACTTTACCTCTTTATAATATTAGTATAGATTATATTTAACACGTATATTGTTCAGTCGTGCATATAACTTATGAAGTCCGGCATATTAAGCAAACCCAATTACCGACCACTGCGTCACTACGGTTGTACAAACATACATACGTACATACGTTAACGAAATCTTTATTTATGTTTATATTCATAGCAAAAAAATCTTCTTAACACAATTTGAAAAATATTTTAAAGAATGCTTTTAATCCCAAAGGCTATTTATACCGTAAAAGATTTTCTAGAAGATAGCACACCTTGGGAACGATGCAATTGCCTTCAGGCTCTTTCAATATTGGAAATTAATTTTGTTCTTAAAAAGTAAAAAAAATACCTAATAATAGTCGTAGTTCTGCTGACTTTACTTTTTTATGAGCTAATTTTACGAACAATAAGTTTATTTCTGAAAATTAATTAAAGTTATAAATGCTAAAGCAATTTGTTACATAGATTTTGAAGAAAATTAGGGTTTCATAAGAAAATTAATTAATTCAAAGCTTACTTATTTAAATATATAAATCATATAATATATACATTCGTTCTCATACCTTTTGAAGACTAATAAGCAGCCAGCCTTTTGGGGCAGTTTGATAATAAAATAAAGCAAAAGCATCCACTATAGTAATGGGGACACCTAATAGGTACTACTAGTCACCTATGACGTACAAAGCTTAAGTAATAGAGTCAAAATCATTATTTAAAACAGTTATAATAGCTAGCTTTAAAATGTAGATATATATTCCATGCGTTAGGGCTTAACCGTTAAATTATAAGTTAATACTGCTATTTCTAATTTGGTAACACCAGTGTTACTAATGCATACAAATCGATATGCAATCTATCTATATGTATATATAAATAGACTATACATTTATACATAGGTGTGATGAGTTCCCTTATGTACCTACTTGAGAAATAATTAATTCCTCATACAAACTTCCACTCCCCCTTTTCATCCTCCTAAGGGATGATTTTAGAGGTAAAACTATCCTATGTTCTTCCCAAGTCTCAAACTATCGCCATACTAAATATCATTTAATTTGGTTCAGCGGATTAAGCGTGGAAACATAGACAGGCAGACAGACAGCGTTAATTTCGCATTTATAATATTAGTATGGATCGATGTCTATATGTATGTTCTCTATGACTACCAAAACGGCTACAGCGATTTTGATGCAATTTTAGGCTATCTTTAAGCGGGTAATCGTATAATTCAAATATGAATTAAAAATATTTCTAAAGATGTTATTAATAATAGCCCCTTGTGTTATTTTACTACTGTTTAAATTATGAGTAGTTTGCCTGTGGTTGAAATTCAACCGTAATTTTTTTTTATTGATAACACGAAAGCTTGTCAATCTTCTTCTCCTTCTTAATCGTTACTGCCTTGACAGCCTGGTCGTGGTCACCTCGTCAATCGCTACTAATGAAAAAAAAGAAGAAAATCGATTGACTGACAGAGGAGATAAAGGTACCTTTTTTGTTCTTATAAAACAACGGTCTTACAATTCATTTTATACATAAGTTAACATAGATTTAAAGATCGATTGGCCATTATATGTTGGAACTATAAAAGACATAACGAGTTCGTTTCTCGTCCATGACTTTAGTCCCATTAAGTATAAATATAATCTAACATCTATGCCAATAAGGTAATTGAAAAAAAAATTAGAAAGGAATTAATTGGACGATACTTTTAAATAATATTTGTTACAAGTACTGGTGGGTTTTACTTAAAAAAGTAAAAAAAATACCTAGTAAAAGTCCGGTTTTTACTTAAAAAAGTAAAAAATAACTAATAATAGTTTTGCTGACTTACCGCAATTCTTCTCAAGGCTAAGAATTTTTTAGTGAGATAGGTTTTGACTCTGTCTGAAAATTAAAAACAAATAAAACGTAGTAAGAAAGAAATCAATTGGACGACACTTTTAAATAATATTTATTTAACACTTAAGTACACCAACCTAACATTATATTATAGTACAAACACCCATCACTTATGATATAATGTAAACGTTTCAGTAAATACATCTCTATATTACAAACACTAAAACTAATTATGTAGAGTACATGATTAGAAATTACTCTTTTGAAATAAAACTTCTTTAGACGTGACTGAGGTAAGTCAATACATATAATAAAATGAGTGTCGCAAAAGTGAGAGTCAAATTCATTATTATTAATTAAAATATATATATTATATTCATATTTTTATAATAATTATTATTTATAAAAATATATATTTATTATTAATAATTTTATAATAATAATTATATTTATATTTTGATTTGTTTTAATTTAATTGCGGTATCTGTTACTACTAAAGAAGTTTTACTTCGACCGCGCGTCAAGGTTACACGTTTTTTTTTTGTATCTAATACAGCTTTACGATGGTATCTCTATAAGTGACAATTTTTTTACTTCTTTATTTGCTAATTTATTCATTGCACATTAAAGAATTTCATTAAGAAGAACACAATGATAGATGAAACATTTTTGGATTCTTCTTTAATGTAAGAAAGTACAAATATAGTCCATTTTTACTTTCACATGTTATATACAGTCATGTACTACTATAGTTTAAAATCGTCTATACAGTGGATAGAATAAGTAGAACAATAAACAAATAAAACAAAAAGTGTTTGTGTCTGTACATAATTTTTATACTAAAAATTCTATATTAAAATAAATAATAAATTATACATTTTTGGTACTAAATAGGAATAGAGCATCCTTAAAAATATTTTATCAAAATTTCAAATTGTGGTTAAATATAACTCTATCTAGCCATAGTTGTTTATTTTCTTCGATATAATATATCTATCTCAATTTATATAATTATATCTTCGAATGAAGCGACTCATATAATAATGATCGAACTTCACTTGAGAAGTTCGTTTGATCATATACGAGTATGTATATACATAAAATACATAAAATCTATAAAGCAACATTTTTATGCGATACTATCGATTATTCACAAGTCCTGCTGTGTCCATTTAATTTTGTAGAATTATTCCACTCTCATAGATCGTATTGCGATATGAAATAGCCTTATAATCTTCCTTAATGAATAGGCTATAAAACGCAAAAAGAATTTTTCAAATTGGACCAATATATTCAGAGATTATCGCGTTCAAACAAACAAATTCTACAGCTTTACATATGAGTACAAGTTTCAAAAATTACTACTGAAAAACTAGATATTAATAAGAACGATACTTATTACGTGTAGGGCATATAGACTAATAAACCAAAGACCGACTATTCGATTACACTATGGAACAATTTTGTATTCACCAAACAATTATTGTTTACAACCTTTCCACACTGAAAAGGTTGAGGTGGAAGCAAAATCAAAAGCTAGCAAACAATAGCAATCGAATAACAAATATTCTAACAATTAACTAACAGCAAAATTTAAATGAGCTTTTCAAACAAGTAAAAGCTATGTCGAATGCAAAACACATTTAAACTGTTCGATACTGATCGTGAAACTGACCCGAAGTTACGTACGGAAAATTGTGTTAATGCAACTTGCATGGGAAATTTTTACTCTCATCTTCGTTCATCCAAGGTAAGATCTATTTTTATTTGGAATTTTATTAAAATCTTTACAACCATTACAGTGTAAAGAAGTAAAACTAACACATTTATTTATATATATATATATATATATATATATATATATATGCCATATATATATGCATATATATATATATATATATATATATATATATATATATATATATATATATATATATATATATATATATATGCCATGGATGTGTATATGTATAAATGTGTATATATATACACATCCATTGCACAGTAGGTAGGTATGCTATAGACAGATTTAAAATAACTTTCCAATATATCGATACTGAATTTCTAGATGTGAAAGTAACTCTGTCTGTTATTTTTTACGCTTAAGCTGCTGAACAGATATTAATAAAATGGCAAAGACAGATTGCATCCTGGGACATAGGATACCGTTGATCCTCGCTCTTAATCGTGCGAGGAAAGCTGCGGGCATAAACTACTCATAAATCTGAAGAAAGTATTTTATTTAATAAAATTGGGTCAAACACAATTCGCGCTATCGGCAAAAAATCGAGAAAAATGTATCTCGTAAGAGGTCTGAACTCTGAAGATCTAAATTGTTAAGCAATCCTACTTTTAGCTTTATGTTATAGGATCATCCACATCAAGGGAAACTGGAGTACTTTATGGTATAAGTATTAATCGGACTTACAAATTTGAATTGACAAGATGAAAATATTTTTATCTTTTTTTATATAATAGCATTTTCCCGTGGTTCTGTTTGCTTAGTTCAAAAATAACTGGTTTCATACAAACTTCTAAGCTTCAGGGGTTTCATTTTGTATAGCTTCTCCTTATAAGAAATTAAATGTGCTTAAAGTTTGTGGCATTTATAATTAGTGAGTGTTTCGCTGTTTTATACATAAATGTCAAATTTTGTATTTGGTTTAATTTAAGCTTAAACTTACAACATACTTTGTTATAGTAGAATGTTACATGCACGTTGAATTATTATAAAAGTTAGAGCTAGTTGTTCTGCCGACGTCTCCAAATGTAATTCTGCGATGACAATATAAACTTGGTTTATTCATATCATCATACCAAAAGTTTTTAGTTTTCTTTTAGTCTTATATTTTACATAGAAATTTTGAGTTTTATTCCATAAAGTTTTGTCGTAACCAGTCACAATGAAATTAGCTTAAATTTGAAGTTTATATTTATCTTCAAGAATGACGCCAACAATTAATAATTTCTTAGATTTCCGCGATATTTGACATTTTATGAAACTATCTTTTCGGATTTATTTTGAGTTTTGGTTTCCGACGTTTCGATTGTTTTACAGCAGTCATGGTTACAGGAGAGATTAAGATTTTAGACATTTCACAGGTCATTGTATTGTTGTTACACATAGTACCCACAAAATTATACAATGAATTTAAAAATACAAAAATGGTACCAAAATACCTTGTTGATGACCATGATGTGTATGTACAGATAACAGGACTTTTCAGAAGCTTGTTTTTCTACATACACAGGCCCCTTCTTGCACTTGCACGAGATGAATTTAAGGAGGGATTTGGTTGCTGAATCTTTTACGGTTTTGACTGAAGTAAGCCCAAAGGCCTACTTTAGAATTAAGTAATCGTTTTACTGAAATTCTAAGACAAAATATAGCGATTTTTCAAATTGTAAAAAATTAACTGAGCTTGTCTTTGCTAAACCATTGATCGGATCAAAAAATGTCTCGAACATAAGTTGCAGGAAGTTTTATGCTCAATAATTATTATAATGACAATTTATAAACGAGATGAAGCTGGAGAGAAAATATTCTCGAAAAACTAGCTTATGGTACCATTTGTCCAATATGGCGGTGCGAGCGGCGGTAGGCTCAAGGTCGCCAATTCAGAATATTAATTAGGTACCAAACTGTGACACTCTGCCAAATTAGAACTCTCCTTGACCTTTTGTAAGTCAGAAGCTACCCAGTGACGGGACAATTAGTAAAGCATTTTGATTAATGTAACTACTCAATGTCTTTTGTGTATAGGTAATCTTTACAACCGAAGCCAGGGTGGGTGAGTTTGTAGATATTTTATCAATGTATAAATAATAACATTTAAGCGTAATGTCCTTATTAGGTATACCTATATAGAAGCATCCTTTTTGTATATTATGGCAGAGAGAAGAATCGAATTTGTTACCACAGAATCACACGGAACTAACTTTTTAAAGGTCATCTCATTAACATTCACTTTAATTTGTATTTCTTGTATCAAGGAATTTTTGAATAAATGATAAAAATGCTTTTATACGGAAATGAGAGGGATCTTTTCTTTGTAATATATTAATTAGGTATATTTCGAGTTCAAAGAAGAATTGACTTTGTTTCCTAGATATTCAAATTGAATAAGTACGCGGTGAATGGCGCAATTTGCAAACATAATGTACGTATATTGATTATTGTACAGACATTTCTCCTTCAATACATATCTATTTTTTTGGGTTACGTAGAAAAAAGATAAAAACTGAACTCTTATAATTTCGTCTGTTTCGTTTCGTTCATTAAGAATTCATCCCATAACAGGGTAAACTAGGGGCCTTCATTTGTGTCATTAGCACCTTTTGTATATATGTTTATATTTATAATATGTATGTATTTATATTTGTTATATTTTTTAACTTCCAGTTTGTATTTTACCTCTCCAGTTTCGTTATATGGATAGATAGAGTTATATTTGTCTTAATAAGGAAAATTAACAAAATTATCCACTATCATACAAAAATAAACTAGAAAAGTGGAAAAATCTTACTTTAATATGTTTAATGATACCTGATTTTCAAAACGTAAGTACTTGTTACATAACATATTCCATTAATTATATTTCTATGGCATCCTTAGAGCTTTAAAGGTTTTATTTATTACTATTTATTCATCAGTTTTATGGTGGACCAAAACACGGTCTAAAAATTGTAAGAACTGGTTTTTTTTTCAATTACATATACGTTATGACAGAAGTTGAGACAAGCGTATACTTAATAATAGATTTTCTTTAGTACTTTCAAGTAACAAAATCCTTGAAACATAAACGAGTATAAACATATGATTTTGTTCTATGAGAATGTGACATTTTTTAAGAAATTGTGATAATTTACATAATTTTTTACATTAACAAAAAATATTAGGCATAAAATAAAATACGAAGATCTTACAATTAATTAACCATTTCTAAGCTAAAATAATTTATATTATAATATATGATATTAAAGACCAGCCTTAGATATAATGATTTTCTATGTTAGTTATCGTTAATAGAAAACTACATATGTTCGCGGTTTTATATTATATTAAACGAGCAATTCTTCTATATATATATATATATATATATATATATATATATATATATATATATATATATATATATATATATATTGTACATCTCGGAAATAGCTTTAACGATTCGGATTAAATTTAAATTATTTCGTATCGAATTAGAACAATTAAAAGTGATTTTTTTATGATTGACCGACAAGCGAAGCGTCTTTGCTTCAAGTCTGGCACAATTTGCTTTTCTCTGTCTGTTTATTGATACTCCTTTAGAAGTCGTATTTTACAATCGATCTGAAGAAAACTTGGCATATATTGGTGGAGGTTTTACAACTTTATAGTTTTTTTTTGTCATCGGGGATTTTCGATTGGACGGCCACTTCTTTCAAAAAGGGGCAAAAAGGGGGCCACTGGATATCTCGTCTTACGTGATCCCATTTTGATGGTTCTTTTCTTATTTGAAAGATAGTAGTAACTTTAAGTTGGTCTCATAAAAAATGGTGAAGATCTGATAAGAATGAGTAGAACAGCTCCTCAAAATGCAGTTTGTCCTCGCGAGGTCTACTGTTCGCAAAACTTCTAGTATTCTTTTCTGTTATTTATCTTTTTTCCACGTCCCTTTAACATCAATTCTTGAAAGCGAATAAATTTAGATTATGAAGTTGTAACCTCTAAATCTGTTGTAAGCTTCAAACGAAGGTCCAGAATATGAAATGAAATCGGTATTTTTGTGCGACAAATCTTTATCTCTTCGAATAATAGGAATATTAACATAAGAATAATGCTTATGAAAACTTGCTACATTCGTTTAGTTAGGGAATAATCTTTATAATAAAACATATTTTTATTTATATGTATATCAAATCAAACATTTTGCTAAGAATCTTCTTTGTCATTTAACTTCGCAACGCTTTTTGGATTTTTTTTAAAAAATTGAAGCTATTCAACACATTTGTAATCTATACTCAATTAGCAAGTTAAATATACAAAATTATATATGATCACTGTTTGTTTATTTATAATGTACATTGTACATTTACGTCTACGTTGTATTTAAATGTAGAGTGGCATGTAATTCTTGCATCGCATAATATTTTCTATATAGATCATTTCTATCCATTTTATAGTTTTCTATTAGCGATAGAAATTGTAGAATGTCATCTAAAGTTGGTCTATTAAAAGATACTTCAGGGCATCTTCTAAACCTCTAAGGGATCAAGTGTGCCTGAAAAATATAGTCTGTCTCTGTCACGTAAACAGGAATTCCGTTTGCGGGAAAGAGACAAATATTCCGTTTATTTTACATACATACATCTTAAGTGTAAACGATGAAGATATATTTTGTTTATAAATTGGTTTTATAGAATCAGACTTTATAGAAGTTACTATTCATTACATATTATAAATATTTATTCAGCTATGTTATGGCATACAGTTATGGGTTTTTACATTACATCTAAAATGAGATGTTGTATATATAATTTATAATTAATTTTTATAGAAATATTTGAGAAAATTAAAGTTTACATTCAAAAGTTTAGTTTTAAGACAATCACATGGCAGTTATGAATTATACACATCTTAAATCTGAAAGATGAAAATATAAAACTAATTAATATATCGAGTAAGATCAAAATAGGTATATACAAGTTATTAATAATAATATTTTACTCAGTTACATTAAAATGTGACATATAGTTCTAAGATTTTGATTTACATAGTCATATGGCTTTATGTATGTATATAGCACAGTACATATATATAACTTATTATTTTTCTTCTTACTTGTACATACATATAACACAGTTGGCGAATGATAGCTAGATGGAAAAAAATGTACTATTTTTACCACAACGACACTTTTTAATCGACTTCCAAAAAGGAGGAGTTATTATTTACTAAAAGTACCATGTGACGTCATCATAAGTACCAGGCAATCATTAGTGTTAAGTTAGTCGTACCCACTCAGACGAGGCCATTTTTAGGTATATAAAAACTTAAAAAAAATTAAAACCGACTTCCAGGCACTAAAATGTAAAAAATAACTAAACGAGTGTTTTCATTTGATATAGATACCTAATCAGATATTTTCGAAGTCGGTGCCAGCCGATGTAAAGCAAATCTAATATATTTCGATACGTAAAACACATATTTACGTATTAGATATTCATATCTTAAAATATTGTCGGCTTGTAACATACATAAAAAAAAAAGATTCCGACGAATTGAGAACCTCCTCCTTTTTGGAAGTCGGTTAATAAAGAGCATTTTTTTCAAGTGATTCATAGTAAAAAAAGTTTGTGGTACGAAATTTGCGTGTACTGTGTGCAGAAGGCCTAGACAACTGGCTTAAACGCTAGTAGAATAGAGTAATCAATGTATGGGATTGACATAAATATGTTTACGACTTCAAATTTGAACCAACGTATCGAATTTGTAATTGGCAGCCAAATATTGATGCAACCTATTCAATGAAACGTCAGGGTAGTACATTAATCTGCATAGAAATTAAAGCCTTGTTTCGGTGAGCTTCAATATGTACAATATACGTAGCTTGATGTTTATGATCAAATACAATTTTTAACACCTAAAGTATGAATCAAGGGCAGATAGCGAAAGAAACTTCATTCCTACCGTGTATCCTACTTTTTTATATTTGTATTATAAAAATAATTAAGTATATTATGTTATGTTATAAGGGAGCTAGGTAGAACTCTATCAGTATGCTGTCTGATCAGGAGAAAGAAAACATATGAAACAAATAAAAAAACGCCATCTGCGTTAAATGTATTCGACTTTTGATTTTTTAATATTATTTATGTCATTTTCTATACATATATGTAATTTAATATATCTTATAATTAATTTCGTACTTTTTAATATAACTGAGTATTATTATAAGCGTTAGATATAATTTTAACAGTTTCTGTGATTTTTGAATGAACACACATCTATTTTAGTATCTATATTTACTTAATTTATTCATAGTGCAAATTTTCTTCATAAAATTTATTCTTCGAAATCACGAGAGTATTCTAAGTATATGGATATTAAATAAAATTTTCAACAGAAAACAAATAAATTAAAGCACGAATTCAAGTAATTGATGTTAGGATAAAGTACAGTCAACTTTAAATTAACATAATAAAAATTAAAAGAAAATTTACAATGTGATAAATTAACCATAATCGCTCCACGACCGCGGACACGCCGGCGTTACAGTTAACAATAGATTTCTTAGAAATTTAATTAATTTCTTAGAAATTTACCTGGAGCTGTTAAATTAGAGGTGTTATATACTAAGTACAGTAAAATTTTATTACTGAAGCAGCGGTCACATTGCGTAGTTTTCAAACCTGTTTGTTTTGTCCTGAGTAAACTCCAAGTAACACTTGATTGATATTGACTTTAGATACTATTTACAATGAAAACATCGTTATTGGTGTAATTTTTATTTTACTACACAAAATGACCGAGATAAATGATAATTACAATACATACATACTTAATACTAGGATATGAAATATAAACTGAAATACGTCATGTCAGTGACAAATTGTCCAAATTTCGTCGTCTTAAGTTTACTTAATTAAAAAAAAATAGTTTGAGAGTGAAGACAAGTTAATTTTGATTTGTACTTACTTTTTAAATTAAAATGGACTATGGAAAGTTTTTAACTGTCTATTTATTATCTATATAAGCTGTTGGCTTATGACGTGTTATGTTTACACAAAAACGTCAAATTGAGAAGCTTTTTCTTTGAAATCGGTTCAAAAGATGCGACGAAATATTGGTACAATATGACACTGCCTTTAGTCTCTAGTTTGTAATTAAAAATATACTACTTTAGTGTAACTGAATATATATTTTGTAAAAGTTTTTTTTTCTTTTTAAATTTCAAATTGACATTTATATAATCCATAGGATATTTTTTTCGACACGACAAAATAATCATGTCAGTCTTGATTTGCATTCAAGAAGAATGGATTTTAATATTTTCTATAAGTTATTAGGCAACATACATTCATTTTACAAATCAAGCATACCCAGGTAACATGGTATGTATAAGGGTTTTTAATTATTACTTTAATATTTTTAAAAGTTTAATTAACAGAATATTTAATGAAAATCGATTAATTGTATTAAAATTAATGTTTATGAGTTCAAAAAATTATTTAAAAGTCTTGTTTCTTACATCAATAAAAAAGTAATAGATAAACAATCTCATACAAAAGTTCTCATATAAGTGTCACCAATTGTGTTTAGGTAATTATTCTAGTTGATAAATATACAACAATGTAAATTGAACCTTAAATGCAATGCTTAAAGTTGTTTTCACAAAAAGATGAATTAAATTAAAAGCGTGCTCAAATGTTCAAATGAGCGCTCATACAGTGAGGAAATTTTTTGTCGCTGATTGTGTATCTAGTACTTTTTTGATCGATGGTTTCTTATAATATTATAGGTACAGAATATATATTACATAAGAGTTTACTATAAGAAAAATTAATAGAAAAGGTACACCGAGATGGAATTAATATAAAATTCATATGGATTCACCATTATGGCATACATTAAAAAAGCACTATGAAACTTCAATTTGCAAATATATCGCGACACATACACACAGACAAAAAACAGTCGAATCATTATACCTTTTGGTCAAAAAGTCGCTTAATAGAACATTCAAATTATGTACATATTTAAATATTTGGCCTTACGTTCTTAACTTTATCTTGCATTTTGTGCGATAAAATCATTCATGTAACATAATTTTAAATACATATTAGAAGTATGAAATTTTTCAAACGTATGTTTGTCTAACTAACTTATTAACAAAAAGAAGTTTTTGAATATTCTCACATTTCTCGTTCAAAAGTTGACTTCAATACAGCCATATTGTTATTCCACTTCGTGTATATTTCTTTTGAATACAAATTGTATCAGAATAAAAATATTCAAACAAATCCAACCAGCTCACGTAGAATTCTGTTTAGCGGCTTTCTCATATCCATCTACTAAGGTCTGCAGGATGAATTTTATAGTTATTTTATAAATATTCTCCACGTTCGGTGTGTATCGGTCGCCTAAGGTAGATTCTACTGCAGCGAGGAAAGGCGTTTCAATTTTCTGTAACAAAATATAATATATTTACATGTTGGGCATTTATATGTTGTATGTGTAGGATCATTGATATATAAAAACATAGATACATAAATATATTTATATGTTAGAAAAATTGTGGTTGGAATTGATATATAAGAACATTATACACATTTCCTAGCAAAATATATCTCTTCAAAAAGTGGCTTCGAAATGTGACGTTAAATCGAACCAAAGAACTTAATTCAAAAATCGAAAGTTCTAATTGTCTTTTGTTTTTTTTTGTTTTTTTTTTAAGTGTATGTACATAGACTACTTATTTAAACAAAACAACGCGCGTTGTAATTTTGTCATTCAAAAAGCATTGAACAAAAGGGATTTAAAAAAAGCTCAATTCAATTTTCAATTGTGCACTTTTCTGAGGACATTTTTTATATACATGACAGGAACATACAGAAATTATATATATAATAAATGAATATATCTTAGGTTAACAAAAATTACAATTTTTACGTCTATTATAGAAGTGCAAAATTAATTTCAAAATCCAACAAAATATAAGTTTTCAACGCAAATAGTTCATATATTACCTATTTTTCACTTTAAATAAGAAAATTGCTGTGAAAATCTCTTATAATGTTAGAAATAGATTGAACGATCCTGAAAATCCATCACAAAGTAATATGTTAGAAAGAAATTGATATCGGTATTAGATTTCTGAATGTAAAGGTCATATTTTATATATTCTGGACCTTTTTGGGGGTAACTGTTGATGAAATCAATCCTGATTCGATTTAGAAGTAAATGTTGTATAAAATTTTGCTATAACATTAGATTATAAGCAAATTAATTTAGTAAATATTGAACTGGCAAATAAACTTATTTATTTTATGAGAACAATATTTTCTTTTTGTTAAATAATCTAAGTATATCTTATCTCGAGGCAAATCATGTCTATTAGTTGTCCCGTTCATGTTAGGTAATTTTTAAATTCATTTTTTTTTACCGATAGCAAACATCTAATACGACTAAAGAAAAGCATTCGTCTTGAGAAGAACCGGCGAAAGAAATTCAATAGGACTAAAAAATATTTTTTCAAATCTTTTTTTACATATATGTATTTTTGAATAATAATAATGATTAACTTCTTCATTATACACCTAAAAGAAGAAATACATATAGTAAAGTTAGATAATTTATATAGTACTAGCGACTCACCCTTGCTTCGCTCGGGTTCGTCCCTAGCTTAATTCCCCATACTAACTTTGTTTCCCATTTTCACCCCCTTAAAGGATGATTTCCGGGATAAAACTATCTCATGTCCTTCCCAGGGTCTCAAACTATCTTCTTACCAAATTTCATCTAAATCGGTGCAGTAGATCCAGAGATAACCCCTACATCGTCACGAACTCACAAACTTTATCTCTTTATAATATTATGTATAGATATTAGTATAGATTACTTCCATTTCGCTTAAGCTGCGATTTCTTTCAGGCAATGTTAAGTTGTAGGAAATAATGAAACAGTAAGGAATTCCATTAAGTAACAATGGTTTCACTGAAAGTAATGATAAACTTAGCTTTGAAAAGTTTGTATGGATAGAATACTGTTAAAGAAAGTCTGTGTGTCGCGTAGTAAGCTCCTTGAACTTTAAATTGTTTATTTTAAATCGTCTTTAATTAAATATAATTAAAGCTCTTAGAATAAATAAATAATTTAATTTTGTTTGTTTAGCTTAAATTTTTATTAACATGTTATATAACTTAATAATTGTCTAAAAAATATTTTTAATAAAAATTTTAATTGACTAATAGTCAAATGCAAATATACGAGTATCTCGTAAACATACAATTTTGGTTAAAAATTAAAGAAAATAAGAAAACAAAAAGACTGTACGTAAAAATCAGTAATTTTGTTACACAAAGTGATATAACTTGTGGTTAGCGGCGCTGACAGATGTGCGGGTCAAGCTTTTCTAACCATTGGACCGACAACAAGCTCACTCGGCAGCTTAAAAGTTTGCACGCAGGGAGACGTAAAAGCATTATAAAAACTTTTAGCAAAAAAAATATGAAAAAAACCCATTGCCTAAAAAGTGGTCTAAAAAGATGGAAAAAGTTGATGACGAAATATCATAATATGCAGTCATAGACATACATACATACATACATATGTATGTAATATATGTACATGTTTCATCCTTGCTGAGGGATGTTAGAGATACAAACATACAGGCCAAATACAAATCCACATTTCCGTAAACCTCTATGTATGTATGTCTGATCCTATGTTCCGTCGTATTTACTAAACAGCTTAACCGATTTTGGCAAATACGTCGGTAGATTCGTCTTGATAACTCGAGTGTTATAGGGTATGTTGTATATTGAGTGGGATATTAAAATATAGGTTTTTAAAAGGCGATTATTAATGATATACATACATATATTATTATCAAACTTACCCAAAAATATTCTACTTTAAAGCCCGGTATCCGCCTATGACTTGCACCAACTTGATGTATGTACTCGAAGAAATTGTCTAAGTCGTCCAATCCTTTAATACCTTCGTCTAGAGTGTTCATTACGTTGTTCGCATGTTCTGCTAACTCCATTGAGTTGATCTGTTCCTCTTTAGTCTTGTACTGACGAAATTTTTCAAACATATTTAGTAGATCTTGGTTTTCTTCAAATAACCTGAAAATTATAGCAGTTTTAGTCTCTCTTTGATTTGATGTGAGGGTTAGTGGTTATTGTTGAGAATACGGACAAATATGACTTGTTTTAGACAATTTCTACAGTTATATGGGAAAATAATTGTCTTCACACACTTTCTAATAGATATTTAATTTTATTTGAAGCAAAGGAATAGCACTTACACTGCATTATTACTAGAAAATCATGTTCTAATCAAATCTAATTATTTTTTGTTGCTAATTAGATATCTGACAAGATCCTTGTCAAGCACAAGCGTAAGCATAAGCATAACCTAAAAGTATTTCTATATCAGCTATCATTGGTGTACAATAACTCAAGATACACAATTAGCGTCTCAAAATGTCATCAAAAAAGTACACAATTCAAAATTGAATTGCGCTTTTCAAGTCTATACAAAATTAAAACGTACGTTGCTTCGTTTAAAAAAGTACTTTATGTGGTGTGCGTAAGTTCGAATTTATGTTTAAATAATTGGAACTTTCGATTTTTTAATTTAATTCTTTAGTTTGACTTAACGTCAAATGTCGATGCCATTTTTTGATAAGATATTTGTTAGGGAATGATATCTGTAAATTTTTTCAATAATCCTCTTGAAGACTAAACCAATTTTGATTGCATTATTATCATTAAATACAAGTATTTTTCTCGTATTGTAAAATGTTCTTTGTGTCGTACAATTTTTCATTTTAATTAATTAATATGAAATCGAGTCGAGGATAAAAGTTGAAGCAAGAGTAAGTGCTTTTCCTTATTACATAAGAAGTTTCATTATTTAAACGTTTAAAATTAAATAGATTAAAATTTCTAATATACTGTTAATGTTAATATACTTTCTGAAATACTGCTTTCCATTTATATTGCGTTAAAATATTTTTATTTAATTTAAATATTTTAAATGATTATTTATTTTCTTCTTCTCCCTGCCCACTTCCCAAGTTACTTGGAGAGCTCAGGGAGAAAAATAATTATTAATTAATATATTAAAATTAAACAAACTAAATTAAATTAATTATTTACTTTAAATTATTTTTTATTTATTAATAATAAGACTTATTTATATGGATAATAATTTTACATCAAATGGATCTATCAAATGGAGTTATTTTTTCTATACGGTTAGTGATGTTTTTATATATTTTATATATTAAAGGTAACGAATGACATATCACATATCATTGAGTTAAACGTAAATTATTTAAGATATTATATTTTTACCTTCATAAGTTAAGCGATTGGTTTTTAAACCGCTTTTATTTGTAACCGATTATTATTAATTTAATTATTAATTAATTAATCGATTTAATTGATGAGTGAAACGTTATGGTATTAAATCGTAAATAATAATAAAAAATATATAATTAAAAGCATATTTTTATAGTTTTTTTTAGACAATATAAACAGTTCTTTAAAGCTGCGATTTTATTTACTTCTATAAGCAAATAAGTGATTACGTTTTATATGGAATCACTGAAATTAGTACAACCAATGTCATTTTTTAAATTTCAAATTTATTTGAAATTCAAAGCCAATTCTAAAAAAGCCAATTGAAACGAAATTTTTTAATTTTCTTACCAATATATTATGCAGTATTCGGTGTAAATTTCTGTTGATGTACACTTGGTATAGTGTTATTAACTGCCTCGGTGGTGTAGTGGCTAGCATGTACGGCTGCACACCCGGAGGTCCTGGGTTCGAGTCCCGGGTCGGGCCAAGTTTAGTTATTGAGTCTTTCTGTATATTAAGCCTCAGTAACAGCCCGGAGTTGGGAAGTTGGCGGTGTTTCACACCCGTGCCTCGGAGAGCACGTAAAGCCGTCGGTCCTGCGCCTTATCTCTCACCGGTCGTGTCGAGTGGTCGTCCCATCAGAGTAGAGGGTGCACGTTGTGTCTGCGCGTACACTTGTGCACTATAATATCTCCTGCGCAGTTGGCTATTCTCAATGAGATTGGCCGCCGTGGCCGGAATCGGTCAGGAGAACATCATAGTGTTATGAGTCCTTAATAAAAATAGGACGGATGTTTGTGTTAAATTGAAAATTTATCATTTTGCGTAAGTGCAATATTTATATTTATTTTTGACACGCTCTTATTAGCTTCACTTGTAATTGCACGTATACGGTTTTACCGAATCGGTTTGTGTATACGATTTCCGAATAAACCAATCGTTTTTTTTCACAACCATATCTTTGTATAGGTTACTGAAAACCATATAAGAAACCGTTTCTGTAAACCGCAACATGTGAAGGTATGACTACGTAATAAAACCTTAATACTAACCTAACCTAACCATAATAGATCATTTTTACTAATCTGGATGACAATATAATATATTCACACAGTCGTGCTGATCTGATGAATGAGCCAGGAAGTGAATTTTTTTTTTGTTAAAGCCATTGGGTTTGAGCTCATTTGGTTTGTCAAAAATGTTATATATGGTTAAATACAATGGCATGTAAAGGCAGTGGTAGCCCAGTGGTAACACGCTCGCTTGGGAAACCGAGCGAGCGCGTTACCACTGGGCAAGTGGTAGACATATTGAAAATGACTCACGTATAAAAGTATCAAAGGAGCGAGACCCGGGATTTGAACCCGCTTCGGTTTTCCAAGCGAACGCGCCACCATTGGGCTACCACTGCCTTGTATATATTTATAATATAATGTAATATAATGTAGGATATTTTGCCATTTAAATACAATTTAATTCTTACCTTGAGCTGAGACAAATACGATCAGTAAAAAACGTGTTAAATAATCTTTAACGAAAAAGCTTTGTCGATCAACTCGGGAAAGCTTACAAAGAAAAGTATTATGGCATGAGCGGAATATTTAAGCAGTAATTTTGTGTGTAAAATTCCTTTGTAGCGTTTGATTTTATTCGTTATTTATTGTTAATATTGCGTCAATAACTGTCTGTGCTCTTGGTATCTATTTTATGACCGACTTTGTTAAAAGGTATGTTTTTGTGTATGTATATTTCAGCAATCATAAACCGATTTTCATGAAACTTTTTTAATGTGTTGGTAATAGATTCAGGATGGGAATTAATTAAAGAAAGAAATCTAACCGTAAAGTTGGAATAAGTAGTTTCAAACTTATTGTTTTGTACAAAATGACTGTGTGTTATGTATTAAAGTAATTTTATTCCTATTTTTATTAATCTACATAATATAAATAGGCAAAGACAAAAAAGTTCATTCCCTCTGTTTGTCAAACGATTTTTCTATTTTTATTTAGCTCTTCAATAGCTAATTGAAGAGCTTTCGTGTAAAAAAAAAATTGAAAACAGACACTTATATTTTTCTTACATAGATAGTTAAATTCTATTCATATATATGCAATATTTTTTTCGCTAGTGTTTAATAATGATTGTTATGGAATTTCGACCACTAGTAATAATAATAATTAACAGATTGTAGTAGTATCTTCGCCATTAAAACATGGATTTGGGTGTTTCCCGACCAATTGTAACTAAACCGGCTTAATCATGTAGCTTAGTTATCTGCAGTGATATGATAGCTATGATACGGTAATTATGTATAATATTACCGTGGCTAGGAGGATGTATAGTGGGTGCAAAAAGTGAAGTGATATCTTCATAGAAAGAAAAAAGTTCGAATACCTAAAGAAAATTTTATAGATGTCGCTTAGTATAAATAATAGTATTTTTTTGTGGTATTATATTTTAAAAGCACACAATACTTATTTTAAATTGTTTATTTGAAATAAAACTTTCAAAAAGTGAATATTATAAAGCTTTTCTATGACTTGTGTAAATTTGAATAAAGAAACGATAGAAAACTTTGAAACAAAGCAGGTATTATAACTAAAGGAACTTGTTACGACGCTCGCAGTTAAAGCCAACTGTTTCTATATGAATGGTTTTATCAAATATAATTCAGGCAAATTTAAAATTGGTGATAAATATAACTTTTTCAAATAAGCTGTCTTAAATTTACGTGAATATTTGGCATTTTAAATAAATATTTTTGGACATTTTCCAGGCTTTATTTTACTTTTTTGTTTCCGACGTTTCGAATGCTTTACAGTGAACATAGTCATATGAGAGTTTCTCCCGTTAATAATAAAAAAAAAATAGTTCTATGTAAAATAATCGAATTATTAGGTATATTATAAAAATTGTGTGTATAGATTTGAACCTGTTAGCTACTAAACTTAAGTGCTTACGCAAATCTATAGCTTATTTTATAGAGCTGAAGAGGCAATTTTTAGTACGTTTAATGTTTATAGTTAAAAAAATATTTTCAAGATTTTGTTTTAACAATTTGTCGGCGTGACTAATATGTATATCCATGACAAATTACAGTATTCGTGCTAGAAATTGTACATAAGAGTCTCTGAGCTAAGTTGCGGACAGAAGGACGGACAGACATGCAGAAACTATAAAGGTTCCTTGAATCCTAACGAGTGATTTACCCTCACTTCGCTCATGTGCACCTCTATCTTCTTCACAGAACCTTATGTGTCACTCTAGATCATAGATCTCTGAATACTAAATGTCATCCAAATCTGCCCAGCAGTTTCAGCCTGAAGTTTATCTATGTATAAAAATCGATGCATGTATGTATGTTCCATTTATACTCCAAAACGGCTGGAGCGATTTTGATGAAATTTTCAGGCAATCTTCATAGTAGCCCAGCGGTTGACCGTGTGAAGTTTGGTTTGGATTAACAGAATTTTTTTTAGTGCTACCCGCTTGAAGGCGGGGCGGGCCGCTAGTTACTTATAAATACGCACACACAACTTTCATAGTTATAATAAAATTATTATATAAAAAAAGTTCTTTTTAATTTTATAGCTTTTTAATGAGGAAAGTTACAGGAATTCCGCTTAGTTCGGCTCCTTAAGGTCGTAACATCTCGCTACGAGTCTAATACAAATTACATAGGCATAAAAATTGTCGATGCAAGCGGATATGGTTGTAAGAGCTAGTTCAAAATTACGTACTTAGAAGTACAATATATCAGCATTTCTATTAATCCATATCCATACATAATATTATAAATTGGAAAGTTTGTTTGTTTGTGTGTTTGTTTGTCTTTATTTCACGTCGAAACGGAGTGACGTATTGGCGTGATTTTTGGTGTGAAGATAGTTGAAGAGCTGGAGGGTGACATAGGCTTCTTTTTATCGCTGGAGATTATCTCATTTCCACGGGAAAACACGTTATAATACAATCCAAAAAAATATTTCTGATCAGAATTACTTAAAACTTGGTATTAATGCTCTTCAATACAATTAAATAAATATATTTTACGATATGAAAATGATAATTTTGACAGGTTTTACGCTTAAGTGATCGCTTCGAGAATTTGCCGTCGGATGGAAATGTGAGGTATTATGTAATTTCAATACATTTTTTGGGTTGAACGAATATATGTTGATTTTTTTAGATATATTAGCTTCTGCCTGTTGCTTCACTACTGTGAAAAGTCTTTTCCATCGTTTCATTTAAGATATATTTACTAGATGGTGCTATGTGTTAATGTCCCTACATAAAGACTACACGTTTGGCTCAGTCTGTAGTGACCCTACTTGCTGTGCCAGCGGTGCGGGTTCGAGTCCCGCTGGTGACAATCATTTGTGGGATGAGCACGAAGCACCCAGTCATGGGTGTTAATATTGATAATGTGTATGTATTTAAAGTGATATATGTGTATTGTGTAGCGTATCAACTATCTGGTATCTATAACGCAAGCCTCGTAGCTTACAATGGAATTAGTTGGTTCTGTGTGTTAATGTCCCTACATATATTTTTTATCTGCTATTTTTTTTTGTTTTTACTATTCAAACTTCCTCGCTCACTTAGGATTGACACAAGTCTTGCATTTTTGAACAGTTTTAGAATAACTTCAAATAATTTAATACAAAAAAAAAACAGTTTTCTACTCTCATTCAAAGATTTTTTAACTAATTTTATGATTATTAAGAAAAGTCTGTGGCCCTTTTATAAACAAATTTCCTCTATAATTTTAACTAAGCATATTGTTATAAAAATTATAACTCCCTTTTTGATTTCTTTTAGATTCCGTATTTAGAATCTTGCAGCCACAAATTTTACTTAAATAAGTACTCTTCGAATACTTCAATCTGGCTGGGACTTAAAAGGACATTGCCCATTCATTGTATTGATTTTTCTCGTGCTTAAAAATAGAAATAACGTTTTTCTCATTTTCTGCCATCAGATTTGTTGAATAAATAATTTATTTAAGAGTGACCAACCCTTAATAAAATAAAATATTATCCAACAATTATAATTTTCTATCTGCAAAAGTTTTATTTGACATCCTCCAGACTAAGATGTAAGTTTTTTTATAATGTTATAGAACCTACTAGCATTGTCCGCGGCTCCAAAAACCAAATTCTTAGGTTTTACATATTAGTATACTCTTACATTGAAGTTTTTGTATTTTTTCTCAGAATGAGACATTTTCCCGCTGTAAAAAGTATCCTATATGTTGACCCGGATAACCAGCTATCACAAATTCACAAACTCACAAACTTTATCTCTTTACAATATTAGTATAGATATGTGTACTCAGTTTCATCCAAATTCGTTCAGCTTCAGTATAAAAGGGTAAAAAATATACACAAATACAAACACACAAAGTTTTATAATATAAATCCTATATATTATACATTATAAGCAGTAAATTCTAAAGAAATAATAAAGAAAGTTACTTTATATTTCCTTGACACAGTAACGTAGAATCGAATATATTTAAAGGGGGGGATCAGGCCATAGTACTACACGCTGTCCAAGTACCTAAGTGTTGGCGGACAGCACGTATTTTCGAAAACTTGCTAAGTTCCCTCACGATGTTTTCCTTAACCATAAGACAAGTGGTTTTCATGTTAGAAATGATTCGCTCATGAAAATATCAGATTTGCGAGACCCGCGATTTTAACCCGCTTCACTCGGTTTCCCAAACGAGTTCACTACCACTGAGCTACCGTCGCCTCAGTATATATAATATAATTAATGGCAAAAGGCATTTAGGGACGCATTCAAGCTCGTTAGTTATTAATAATAATTGGGTAATAACTCATAGGTAAAACTAGGAGTTAAAGAAAAAAATATACTTACAATATAATATCATTTCATACATATTTATGGATGAAGTTTTCAAATAAACATGATATACGGTTCTGGCTTCGAGGACATAAAATTTGATGCCGACGCATTTTATACAGACAGTCACAAGGACCTATAAATAATTGAAGACTTTCAGAAATAATATGCCATATGTGGTAAACATGTGTCGGTTGGGAATAGTTTAAATATACGGAAGTGATGTCGTAAATTGTGTTTTATTTTTGTGTTAGTTATAATACAAAGTTATAAATACTATCAGTGTGGTCCTTATGATTGGTTGGTAATTATTGGCTTAAAATGTATTTTTAAAATTTTTGAAAATTGAAAAATATATTTTAAAATAACTTTTTTTTTTGTGAGCAAAAAATACTTATTTTACCCTCTTTTTTTCTTAATAATATTCATTATATCAATTGGACTTAGTAATGCAAAATAGACCCAACCACAAAAACTTACTTTTAAGAAAATAGGAGTTTTAGTAAAATTGGTATATCAAAATAACGAGACCATAGTTTTTTTTAATTCCTCTTAAATATTGGTTATTTTATCTATTTTTTGTATTTTTGTATAATAGTTGATATGTAGGTGCCATTTATGACAGTAACTCAGAAAAAGGATTTTCATAGGCTGGATCCATTTTGCATAATTACGTCCAATTATATTATATAACCAAGTGTCATACTGTAAAAGGCTAATTATTTAATTGATGATAAATATTATAGGTAATAATAATAATGTCCTCCCGATAGAGTTCGGTCTCGGCAGCTAATGTCATTGAGGCTAACCATCTACACAGGAGATATTATAGTGCACAAGTGTACGCACAGACACAAGACGTGCACTCTTTATTCCTGTTACTCTCATACTCTGGTGGGACGACTACGACACGACTGGTGAGAGTTAAGGCGCAGGACCGACGGCTTTACGTACTCTCCGAGGCACGGGGGTGTAACACCGCCAACTTCCCAACTCCGGGCTGTTACTAAACAGACTCAATAACTAAACTTGGCCTGACCCGGAACTCGAACCCAGGGCCTCCGGATGTGTGGCCGTACATGCTAGCCACCACACTACCGGGATATAGATAGAAATTTAATAAACATTTATCTTCTCTACAATTACGTGTAGGCATAATATACGCTTTGTGCACTACTCAAAGACACACTTAAAAAAAATATTTTTTATTTTATTTTAAAATTAATTCTTTATAAGATATTCCATAGATAATAAATATTCGTCCTATCAAGGTCATTAAATCAAAAATAAACAACACGGTATAGGAAACGTTTATGAAAGAGAGACCATGAATATATCAATAGATACACGCAGGAAGATATCAAATCACCTGAATCTGATGAATGCTTTGTTCAATAGTAGACCTTATAGAATTGGGTAAAGGTCCTATTTTATATATTTTCAGAATAAGGTCAAGGACTATCTTCCGAGCCATAGAATATTGCTTTTGTAACGAACTGAAGACGTCTTTTAGAATATTTTTAACAATACTGTCAAGGGTTGCTAGGTTTTGCTTGTTCTATTTAATTAAATGTAAATTGTTGCTCAACTTCAAACTGGAGGAGGTGCTTAAATTGGGTGTATGTTTTTGTGAGTATAATATGAAATATCTTTGTAAACATACTAGCAACTTATCCCTGCTTCAATTAGCTGCCTCTCTAGGGAGCCCTTTGTGTTTATCTACACTAATATAAGTACCTGGGCCACCAGAGATTTTGGTCAAAAGTATAAATTTTTTTTAAAAGAAAAACTTGAATAAATACAAAAAAAAAAGAAAAATAAACTATACCTTTGTATTCGACCGGGATTCGAATTAATCTAGATCGATTTATCGGTCCTGAAAACCCCTTGTATAGTAAATTTCATTAAAATCGTTGTAGCCGTTTCCGTGATTCAGATTATATATATATATATATATATATATATATATATATATATATATATATATATATATATATATATATATATATATATATATATATATATATATATATATATATATATTTATATATATATATATATATATATACCACCCCCTTAAAGGATATTTTCCGGGATAAAAAGTATCATATGTCCTTCCCAGGGTCTCAAACTATCTTTTTACAAAATTTCATCTAAATCAGTTCTGTAGATCCAGAGATTACCCCCTACAACGTCACAAGCTCACAAACTTTACCTCTTTATAATATTAGTATAGATTTGTAAAGTAAATGAACCAACTGTGGTCACTTCAAGCTCTGCCTAACTAATATTACAGTACTCCATTATTCTTAAATCTTAATCTTTTATTTTTTAATGTTACATTATTATATTTTCTTTCTTATATTTTCCCACTCAGCTACAGGAAAAAACTAAACGTAATAAAAAAAATAATTGAAACATCCCTTTGACTTGTTTGCAATATAAATAGACTGTGTTAAAGCAACTGTTACAAAATCTTCTCAAGGAAAAATAACAAAAAACTCTTCAATTCACAATACACTAACAAAGGGTGTGTTTACTTTGTTAGCAAGTGATACTACAAATAGAGTAATTAATTAAATAAATAAATATGTTGGGACATTAACACATAACACCATCTAGTTCCATGGTAAGCTACGAGGCTTGTGTCATGGATACCAGTTAGTTGATACACTACATATATATATAACTTTAAATACATACATATTATAAATATATACGCCCATGACTGAAGTACAAACATTTGTGGTCAACACACAAATGAATGCCTCCAGCGGGACTCGAACCTGCAACCGCTGGCACAGTAAGTAGGGTCACTACAAACTGAGCCAAAGTGTCGTCAAAATTGTAACACTTTGGCCCTAAATCTGTATTACGTAACTAATATCATTAATGAATTATAACTAGCGAGTTACCTCCGTTTCGCTCGGCCTTCTATAATCGGGCTCGGTTTTCTAAAATAAAAGTGTCCATCTGCCAGTGAAAGTCTCATCCAAATCGGTTCAGCTGTTTCTGGGGTTAGCCGGAACAAATAGATAGATGAAAATAAAAAAAAATTATAAAAAAATGATTTATAAATTTTTGTTTCAGACACTTGCTTCAATTTTATTTATTTGTATAGATTAAAATTTCATTTCAAATCGAAAATCAAACGTATTTTTGGTGGTTTGCCTCCTCATAATTTGGAAAAGGAAATTGTAGCCCAGTGGTAGCGTGTTCGCTTGTTAAACTAAGTAAAGCGAGTTCAAACCCCTGCTCTCGCAAATCAGTTTTATTTTTGGTTCGCGAAATCAGAAAAAAAAATCGGACAGACATATTTATTTAAAATTTTTAACCGACTTAAAAAGCGGAGGTTAATTAAATTAATCTGCATTTGGTTTTGGGACTGTGAAGTGAACCATTACCAAGACATTCGCTGATACTTAAGACTATCTTATGTGCGACCTTCAGTAAGTTTTGGCAAACTCCAATCCGATAATAATAAATCACGTGAACTGCGCTGTTCGTATTTGGTGAAAATATGTACATACTGGATTAAATTTATGATATTTCGTTCATAAATCCTAATCTTTATATATAAAATTCTGACGTGAGTTTGTTTGTTTCTTTTCTTTTCTTTCTAAACGGCTTGACCGATTTTGATTATTTTTTTATCGTGTACTTATGAGTCACTTGGGTTTTTAGCTAGTTAGTAGGTAGATGGCATTGTTAATTGTTATTGAGTTCCAGATTTGAAAAAATAAGATCTATGGCAGCATATTCATACCGACTCCACTAGTAGTTCTTCCACTCATTAAAAAGTCATACCTTGTTTGATTCGTCTTGATATTTTAAGGGTATGTATATGGATATTATTAAAATTCAAAATGGTAGATATAAGTCCACCATTTTGTGTGACTTCATAGAAATTTTTGTTCCAAAACTATCTAGTTACGTATTAAAATAAAGGTTTTTTAGAGTTGATCATGAAAATGTAAGCATACGTTTTATCATTGCTGCCAGACTTATTATATAACAAAGCCTATTGCCTTGTTGAGACCTCCTGGACTATAAACGATCGCCAATGATCTATATTTATACATATAAATAAAATTTAGATGCTTATTAATTCAAAATAACTGTTCCATCAGGAAATACATTTTCTAAAATGGTTATTTGGAAGATCTGTTTTAAGTCCTGATTTGAATAAATTGATTCGTTTTTACATGTAAGTAATCAGACTTAAAATGCTTCTTTGCTTATTTTTACCGGCCATTCTCTATATACATTGTACATGTTTTCTTCTTTCTACGCGACATTAGCCAAGTAAATTGGTACCAAATGGTACCCGTAGGAGCTACTGAAGAAAATAATTTTCTTGAGTTATAAATACTAAACAGGGAAATAAATAAACAAATAAATACATATTTTTTGTTTTATTTTAGCACCATCTAGTTCCATGATAAGCTACGAGGCTTGTGCTATGGATACCAGATAGTTGGTACACTACACATATATAACTTTAAATACATACATATTATAAATATAAACACCCATCACTGGGATACAAACATTCGTGCTCATCACACAAATGAATGTCCACAGCGGGACTCGAACCTGCGACCGCTGGCACAGTAAATAGGGACGAAGAGGTAGAAAATTTGTACGAAAAGGTAAACGTTTACATTTTATATTGAAAAAAGGTTCTCGTGGGATGTGGGTTTGAAATAAATATTTTTTTCGGCCCGACTCGAACCCAAGACCTCCGGATCTGCAGCCGTACATGCTAGCCACTACACCACCGAGATTGTTGCTAGTAATAAATACGTTTGTATATACAGTAACGTTAATGACGCTAGAAAACTTTCTATAACTTAAACTTTAAAAGAGGACGAAGTAATACCAAGCTTTGAAACTTGAAGACTATTATAAAATACAAAACTGCCTCCGGAGAGACTTAAGTATATATAAGCATACTATTGTTAGATGCTATCTTTGCTGATAGTTCATACTTTATACGTTCAATTCCAATGTCATATGAATGGAAAAAATACGGGAGTTAGCTAAGTAAAGGTAAAAGAGTGATATTTTATCTATAATAAAATAGTAACAAAGCGAAATCTGTTCATGAAATATTTATATGTAAAATCATATTAACTGTTACTTGTTTAAATTAAAATATTTACTTATTGTGTATAGAATATAGACCCCAAAACAATAGTTATTGAATTTTGTCTGTATGTCTGTATATCTGTAAGCATTTCACGCAAATACTTCTCGAGTCAACATTAAGGAGATATCTATACTACAGGAAAATCTTTCATTCCCACGGGAAAACATAACAATTAGTACTGTTGAGTCATCCTTAGTTTAATAAGAAACGCTGGGTTAGCCTTAAGAGATACATCAAAACAATGTACTACAAAGTTGCAGGTCTTAATAAGGCCTACAGAAAAGTCTTTAATAGTATGTGTATATCCTTTCAGGTACACTCGCAATAACTATTTTTATCTTTTGAAAACGTACCTAGGCAACGTACCCGAGCAAATCGAAGGTAATTCGTTATCTATACATATAATAAAATCGTAACTAAGGAATTTGTACATTAAATATTTTTTGGAAAATCTTATTGAAATAAACATTATTATCTATACAGAGGCCGAATCTATAGTTTTTAGAATTTTTGTCTGTCCGTCTGTCTATTACCGCATCACAGAAAAACCACTAGAGGGATTTTGATGAAATTTGGTATGGTGATAGCTGGTGGTCCGGGTCAACATAGAGGACTTTTTACCGCGGGAAAATGTCTTCTTTCTGAGAAAAAAATACAAAAACTACAATGTAAGAGTATACTAATATGTAAAACCTAAGAATTTGGTTTTTGGTCATCTGAACGCGGGCGCAGACAAGGGTAATGCTAGTTACGTTATAAGTTGTATTATCTTGAAAATTGTCATTACATTCATTTACAAGTACAAATGTTACATTTAAAAAATAACCTCAAAATTATCTTAGTAAGATAGATATATTAAATAAGTAAAGGTAATGTAGCAGTAAGCATTTTTTGGTACAACCCCTGCAGGAGTGAGAAGAGGTATCAAGGTTTACATCAATCACAAATTCGTTTGACTGAAGTCAGCTAAAATTTAGTATTATTTTGTGTTTAAAGAAAAAAAAATAATGCACACAATGTATGTGTTCATAGAAACAGCTAAATTTTGTTTTATATAGGAAACATTGCTAAATTATAATTAATATATATCCCTTCTAAATTAATCAGGACAAGCATCAAAAGATACGTTGAGCGCTACAGTGTAAAATTTAATAACGACTCTCAAAAGGTTTCAAACAAGTATTTGCAAAAGAAGTCCAATCTGCATCAAATGGAGCGGTAAAAAACAAAATATATGAAACATAATGAAAGGTATTGAACAGATAGAAAAAAGAGAAAATGCTTCGTTTCATAATTGAAGCAATATTGATTTCCCATCGGACCTAGGAATACATTAAACAAGAGCTTGAAAGCTACAAGGGCTTGGAAGCTTAAAATGTTTTTGAACACTGATAGTGAGCACAGTAAGTAGCCTGGCAGAGAAGAATTACATATAGAATTGTTTATTATATTCTTACACTAGCGAGTTAACCTTGCTTCACTCGGGTCTAGGGATACCAGGTAGGGGCGACCTTAGGTCTTTAACAGTCTATTAATTCAGGTCATAATCTGTGTACTAAATTTCGTCTAATTTGGTTGAGCCGTTATAAAAAACGTCTTGACAATCATTCAGATGAATAGGACTATTATTTAAATGCAAAAGTTTTATGTGTTTGTTTGTTAGTCCTTTATGCTGAAAGGACTGAACGGATTTGGACGTTTAGTAGACAGATAAGCTAACTAAACTATGTTGGGACATTAACACACAGCACTATCTAGTTCTATAGTAAGCTATGAGGCTTGTGTTATGGATACCAGATAGTTGATACACTACACATATATAATAGAGAAATACATACTATACATAATATATAAAAAGCAAAACATAATTTAAATACAAAATTTGATCCAAATCGTTAGAGCCGTTTACGAGATACAGGAAATAAATTTATATAAATGCAAGAATTACTATTTAATATCTTACGATATAATAAATATTTAACCCGATCGGGTATCGAACTCGATACATCATTCACACAATCACATAATTGACTTTCAAATTAAGTTCATTTATAATAAGCTTTTACTCTGATTTGTGGTTTAAATAACATGAACCACCGCATTGTTTTTGGTTGTTAATGCATAGATTAAACCATCATTATGCTTTTTGTTATGGTGATGTTTTGAAGTACATATTATATAACTTATACTAGAATTGCCCGCGGCTCCGCCCGCGACTTAACATCCAGTTTCCTTTTAATTAGAAGCCATAGTTTTTCTTTATTTTATGGTGTCTTATGAATCGTTAATTAAAAATTCTATATATTTTATTACATACGCCATTTGCCGTAAATAATAAAACAGATCATAAAAACCTTTCATTTTCCATATTAAATGAAATAAATTAATATTTGTAGTAAAAAAACATTTTTAAAAATAATATTTTATAGGTTTTTCTTTCTTAATCATTTTAACGAATTCAAATAAAACCTAGTTTTAAAAAATGTTTTTCTTACTATTAATTTATCTAATTTTCGGTCAACTGAATCATAAATTATCGTTTCTGTGCGGAGATGTTTCATTTGGAACCAACCCTAGACACAACAGCTAAGTCATAGTACTAAGAGTAGTATATTTTACAACCGGATTTAATAATTGAATACATATATACGGTATGTACTGTTGATCATTGAAAAATTGCTTTGCCTAGAGCCGATCCTAGATGGCGAATCAGGTCATAGTTATCATAAAAAGTCATTGCCATCGAAACTGAACCAATACGTAAAATTTCAACTCTGTAACAAAGAGGAAGTGGTTCTAATTCAGCTTGCAAGACTTAATACATACAAACATATCAACTTACAAACATTATATGTTAACAAAAGCTTGTTATATAAAATACTGCTAGAATATTATAGTTGTTTATTTTGAATTTCATTATCCAGGTGTCTGAAAGACCGCTCGGGGACTTTAGCTTGGCTCAAGGGCTTCTATCAATCGATAACAATCAGAACCGATGGCTTCACGTACCCTCTCATTCTAAAACACTCGAATGCTATTAACTTGGTTTATAATCGCATAACAGTTAGTATGGAATAGATAAATTATATATTGTATAGTGTTTGTTTTGTGAGTGGTTGTTGAAAAATGCTAAAACACGTATTTATTTAATTACTAGCATTGCCCGCGGCTCCGCCCGCGTTCAGATGACCAAAAATCGAATTCTTAGGTTTTACATATTAGTATACTCCTACAGTGCAGTTTTTGTATTTTTTCTCAGAAATGAGATATTTTCCCACGGTAAAAAGTATCCTATATGTTGACCCGGATAACCAGCTATCATCATACCAAATTTCATCAAAATCTGTCCAGTGGTTTTCTCGTGATGCGGTAACAGACAGACAGACAGACAAACAAAAATTCTTAAAATTTTAGATTCGGACTCTGTATCGATAATAATGTCTATTTCAATTAGATTTCCCAAAAAATATTTAATGTACAGATTCGACTTAGTTACAATTTTATTATATGTATAGATGAAAATAGAAAACTAAAAACACGAGAGTGACCTAATCTGACCATGACACTTTAAGTAATATGCATATGTCATTAACAATGTTTTTTCTATTAGCGACGATAATTTTAGTTGTCTTTTATCGATAGTGTATCGATAGATCTAAAGATCAATTTACTGCTACCAAAACAAAAGAATAAAGTGAGCCTCAAGATCTCTTATCACACAAAGTGGTTTCGAAGGGACGTTTACCGACATTGATTGTGAGGTACGAACCTTAATTTATCATTTCTGACATCTTTGTAGACATTAATAAGTAAATATTGCTATAAAGCAATTCTGCTTAAAAATGTTAGAATTACTCGTATTACAAAATAATATTAAAGGGTTTTCACAAACTAATGCTTGGAATAGAAGAAATAATACTATTAAGAATATGAAAAACGGTCTAGAATGAAATGAATTCGCATACCGAAGCTCAAGTACTAATTATTTTTTGTTACCGAATACGATATGATATTTTATCATTTTTCCTACAATTGAGGATAATTATATAATACTATTTTTGGTCCGCAGCTTCGCTCGCTTATAACTAGGGCGTATATGATAGGTAGCCTACGTTCATCTCTAAGATCTATGTCCTTGACAAATTTTATCGAAATCTGTTTAGCAGTTTAAGCGTGAAAAGCTTAGAGATGGAGTTACTTTTATATTTATAATATTAGTAAGTACTAACCAGTTTAAGCACTATGCCGTCTAAAAACTTATAATACTAATATCCAGCTAGGTTGCTGCAAAACTGTCAATTTTTAGGGACACTTGGATACATGCCATATTACATGCCAGAACTCTTGCCAGAACCATATCATGCTATTGGTGATGTAGAGCCTTCAAATGTTAATATTTTATTTTTATTCTCTATGTAAAATACTCAGGGGCAAATTTTTAAGAATTAAATGGGAAAATTGTACGATGTTATGTCATTTTGTACGTAATTATTATAATAACAATAACAATAATTTTTACATGTCTATGTTATTATAGATAAGAAATAATTATTTACGACTAATTTTCACTTATATTTATAACTAGCATTGCCCGCGGCTCCGCCCGCGTTCAGATAACCAAAAACCAAATTCTTAGGTTTTACATATTAGTATACTCTTACATTGCAGTTTTGTATTTTTTCTCAAAAATGAGATATTTTCTCGCGGTAAAAAGTATTCTATATGTTGATCCGGATAACCAGCTATCACCATACCAAATTTCATCAAAATCCCTCCAGTAGTTTTTCTGCGATGCGTTAACAGACAAAAACTGAAAACTATAGATTCAGCCTCTGTATCGATAATAATGCATATTTCAATAAGATTTTCCAAAAAATATCTAATGTACAGATTCGGCTTAGTTACAATTTTATGATATGTATAGATATCCATTAAAAATCCATTTAAATCCCTTACACTTACAAATTACAGCGTAAAAACACACTTTCAATAAAGGTACAAACCTTTGTATTTTCAACCGACTTCAAAAAGGAGGAGGTTCTCAATTCGACTGTATGTTTTTTTTTTATGTTTGTTACCTCAGAACTCCGTCATTTATTAACCGATTTGGACAATTTTTGTTTTGTTTGAAAGGGTATACTTCCAGATTGGTCCCATTTAAATTTCAAAAAAAAAAAATACCACCCCTAAGGGTGGAAAAACAACTAATGATGAATTTAACCTACTTCTAATTGTCATATTGACTTGAAACTTTGCAAGTATTTCTATTTCCATTGATAGTACAGTGGTTCAGTGTTGTTGACCTGATCTGATGGCAAGACCAGAAGGTGGATAGGTGGAACTCTTCAACGGCTAATAGTAGATACTTTGAGTTTGGGCTTATTTTGTTTGATTTGACAAGCCTAACACGTTAGAATTCTTACTTTGCTACTACTGTCTACACTAAAAAGGGAAAAATAAAAACTTTTTAACAAAAAAATAAAAACCGACTTCAAACAAAAGCAATAAAAAGTAAAAAATAACTGATTGGTAGTTTTCATTTACTATACATACCTAATCAAATATTTTCGAAGTCGGTGTGCTTTGGCTAAGTAATTAAAGCCTACCTAATAAATACATACCTAATCAAATATTTTCGAAATCGGTGCCAGCCCATACAAAGCAAAGCACACCGACTTCGAAAATATTTGATTAGGTATGTATAGTAAATGAAAACTACCAATCAGTTATTTTTTACTTTTTAGTGCTTTTGTTTGAAGTCGGTTTTTATTTTTTTGTTAAAAAGTTTTTAAAAATATATTGTAGTAGCGTAAAGCTTTTCCTTGTAGACTGTTTATACACTTCTCTAAATAGGAAGCTTAAGTTCATATTGCGGAAGTTTGCGTGATTAACTCTTAAAGTACAAATATTATGATTTTGATAATATTATTAATTCAACATCTGCACTTACGTTCTAAGACACTATACACTATATATTATTTATGCGTTTTATATATATTTTTTATATATCACCTTATATATAAAAATTATATGTCAACAACACATGCATATGTTATTCATGAAAAAAATAGAATCAAAATCTTGATATTTTAAAGTTGCTAAACGGTACAAACTTTCAGTAATGTATGGAGTGACGTGGGTCCGTGATGGCGCGCTCTTCTGGTAACTGATAAACTTTAAGTTTGACTTAAGTATCTGTGATATAGCATAACTGATTCTGAAGCTCAAGTTATCTGTAACACTTTAAGTACTTTATATATTTTGCTCCATGCTTTGACTTAGAAAGTGTTGACTAGACTGACTCAGAAAATATGAAACGAATGCACATTACAATCAAATATTGGTTAAATTTCTTATATTACTCATTTTATTATTATATAGCTAACTATATTTCTTTGCTTGGATCTTACAAAATAAGCAATCTTGGTTACATTTTATAATATAACCAATGGTGCGTTGGTTTTCTTTTATAGTTTTTATATGTAATATAAATAGCTATTGTCGCTCGTAGACATCTGCTACATAAAGGGAGTTGCGAACGCGTTGCCAGTCTTTAAGAGACATGAAGACATAACTCTTAAAGAGTCTCATATTATAGTGCTCAGTGTTGGCTTTAGACTGACCAGGGGTGATAATCGTTTGTGTTATGCCTAAACACTTGAAAAAGCACACCTCTCACTTTGTCGATGTTTTTTTTACTTTTCATATCACAAAAACCTTTAGATAATTTGCATATCAATTGATCCTAATACATCAGGAGTAAAAGAATTTACAGGATTAGATCAGTGATTACGAAGTTTACTAATTTATCATTAGCCTTGTTAGATTAAATCCATTTTATTACAGCGGCATTACTCACCTACCTATAGTGTTACTGATTGATTCGTTTTCTCTAAGGAATCAAAGTACGTGAGTAATAAATTATAATATAATACACTAGCGACTCACTCGGTACGTTTTATAGATTTCTCAGAAATGAGATATTTTCTCATCGTAAAAGTATTCTATATATTGACCCGGATCATGTATATCATCATTTCAAATTTCATCAAAATCTGTTTAGTGGTTTTCTCGTGATGCGTTCCCAGACAGACCGAAAGACAGATAAAAATTCTAAAACTATAGATCCGGCCTCTGTATCGATAATAACTACTATTTCAATAAGATTTTCCAAAAAATATTCAGTACACAGATTCGACTAAGATATAATTTTATTATATGTATAGATTCTATCTATCACTACACCATTTAATTGAAACAAATTAGGTAAATAACAAATTGATTTCCTATAAATGTTAAAGACCCAACATACCACATAAAACAATCGTAAACCGTTCAGAGAACATTTTCACGCACACCTTATTGCCCTTTAATGTGACGTGATGTCACTTCCGATGCGCAAATTTGTAGGGTAATGTCTTTTTAAATACTAGTTTTATTAAGGAAAAATAAATTATACTTATAAAACACATAAATAAAAGCCAGATTGTGTTTTTCTTGTCGTGGTTGCAAGATGGTTAACAATCCAATAAGACTTCAAAAAAATTCATGGAGATAACCTGCCTCGATCAACGTCGGGAAGTATGGCAGTGTTACTACTGGTTTATCTATAATGGGTCGTAGGATATAGGACCTGTGTTAATTGTGGACGGCAAGTAAAACAATATTTTAGAAAGTCACCCGCTATTCCAAAGTCATATGAGTCGTTGCATGGACGAGGACAACTAAATTGAGACCAGCTTTAGGGAGCTGTAGAAACGAAATCCAGGCGCTCTTTTAAGTGGTTTTACTAATTATCTAGTCAGTGAGTCACCACAAAACCATTTGCATGTTGGTACTTTAAAAGAAGGGCGAATAAAAAGACGCCTACCACTTTGTTTTTAAATTACCTTGCTACAGTATCGAAATTGGAGGTCCTTGTGGTTTGCCGAAGCCAGAAAGTGAATAAGTCTTTGTGGTGAATGGTGGCTAACCGTTTGCAAATTAGGTGATAGAATAACGAGTATGATATACTTACGATAGAACATCTAAAGCCTCATAAAGCTAAAATTAAAAGGTTTTTATTAGTTGGGAAGTATTCATTTAAATAAACTATATAATAATACAATGAAACATCCTATGTTTTATCCTTCGAATTCCAATTATTAATGGGTACAAGCAGGTAAATTAATATTTTTAAAATATCTATTTATTATAAGTATAGATGTAATGGAATAATATAAACAGTTTTATTAAATCGAATTCAAATTAAAGCACTAGCTGCAATTTCTAAGCTTTCTAATTTATATGCTTTTTTGTTTAACTTTAAGTTCATCACTGGCAGCCCTAGGTAAAGTAATTTAACCCTGCTTAGTAAACACCACGCTACTACAAATAACGACGCTCGAGGTTCTCGTATTTTAGAATAAAGGTATCAGAGCAAGCCCTTTTGAAGAACGTAGATTTTTATACTTATTTGTAAATTATTACAAATGTATTAAATAAACATGAAAATCTATTTTATTATCTGACCGTATTTTATGAAGAAAATTATACTAAGATTTAAATTCTAGCAATGAGCATGATGGCAGTTCCATTTGGCAATATAAAGAGAAGCTTTAATATCAAATTTGTTTATAAATTCCAAAGTAATGTTCCTAATAATTTACCTTCGAATATTTATATAATTTGCTATTTCAAATTATTGTTTAATTAGTGGAATGCTGTAGTAACCCTCTGTAATAGCTTTTGAAACATAAAAAACCTAAACCTCTTTCGTGGCCATGTTTGGTGAAAGGAAATAAACTTTGGCAACAAAAAACTGAAAAAAAAATCTCAAAAAATCTCGAAAAAGTTATTTAAAAGGGGCTCATTTCTACAAGCTTTGAGACCCACCAACTTGGTTAGTGCTAGAATTTCATTAAGAAGATTGTATCTATTGGTATTTTCTAATATTTATAGTTCCAACCATTTTCTGATCTAATTGAATTGATTTAAGCTAGCGCTAACAACGTTTCAAAGTTATTGTAGCACATATTACTTGCGGTTTAACTATAATTATTTGTGTCGGTCTACAAGGGAAATCTAGGATAAACTTCGTTACGTAGACATTAGTATAGATTGGTCTTGGGAGAGTTGAAATGTCATTGTATAAATTAAAGAAAGAGGTGTATTTTAGAGACCGAAGACTCTAGTAGATAGGCCTGACTTCTGTGAAAGAAATAATAAACGAGATAAAAAGAATGTACTATTCTTATATTATTTTTTATTTCTTCTTAACAAAAAGTGTCATTTTTATCATATACCTGTATGTATTTACTATCGACTCACCCTCGCTTCGTTCGGTTTCGTCTCTAGGTACGTTTTAACGATTAGTATGGAATAGTTGGAGTTTATATTATATGATATATAGCCTATAGCCATCCTCAATAAACGTGGTATCTAATACAAAAATAATTTTTCAAATTAGATTAGTAGTTTGAGATTAGCGCGTTCAAACAAACAGACATACTGTGCCTTTAATATTAGTATAGATTCAAACACTTTAGAACTTGTCAAATTGAAATCGAATGTTTGAAATACTTTGCTCTTCTGTATTTTCTAGTCGATATTATTTTTGGATACAGCGTCAAGGTGGAAAATTATGTTGTTATTTATTTGCAATGATTATTTAAGGTATATCCACAAGCATGTAAGTAATAAAGTTTTTGATTTGAATAAAGGATAGCTGTGATAAATGTAATAATTATAATTTAGTTTTTTGGGACGTTAAAATGACTGAATTATAACTGTTACTGCTGGGCACGGGTTTTCCTCTAATGCGAGGACGATTAAGTCATAATCCACCAAGCTAGCCAAGAACGGTTTCGCAGACTTCACTTGTCTTTCGTAAACCAGATAAGTTCTTTCAAACAGAAGTTTCCTCACGATTTTTTTTTCATTGTAAGGCAAGTGTTGCATTGTAAAGCATGTTGAAAATGATTTCATGGTCATAAAGCTATATAATTTGAATATTTCTACGCTCATGACAATATGGGAACTTATTTTTTCCTTGCTTTCGGCTATAAACTGCTAAGTACTCTACATAATATGTTAGAATCAACGGTGATTTAAATAGACTAGATAGGGATTTTTATCTGCTCCCGCCTCCGTCTGAGCTGTATTTGATTTTTAACATCGATTTATTTCTGCTTGAATCATTTTATTATTTCCTCATAAATAATCGAATGTAGGCATAGAAATACTTTTTTTTTTATTTTCTTTGATTTAACCCCTTTAAGTGTAGATTTTTTCTAAAGAATCCTATCCTTATTTAAAATTTAAATTGTACCAAATATTAATAATAATATAAAACTTAGTATTATATACTTAAAACTAACATAAAGACGTTAGTATAGATATCAACACGACCAACCGTTTCAACGTGAAAGTAACAACAAACAAGAGAAAAAAACAAACACACAAACACACGCAAACATAGAACCTTTCACTACTTTCATAGAAGCTTTTACAATATTGTCACGTAATGGAGAGTCTGTAACGTCATTACACCAAAAATAATAAATTGAAAATGGCACAGTCTGAAGCATACTTTATACATCCTAAGACAGCTGTCAACACACGACAATTAACAGACAAGAACAGTTAATTGTTACTTGTCATGTGTAAGAGAGGGTTAAAAACATTTTCCAGAATTGAAATTAAAATTGAAATTATTAGAAAAGATTCGAAATTTCATATACTAGAATGTTCATATACTAGAATGTGCATTTCGAAGCAAAGTGAAGTTTGAGAAAAAGTACGAAAAAGTGAAAAAGGGAAAGATGTGGAGTGAAGTCATAGTGAAAGTGTCTATCACTAGATATATATATATATATATATATATATATATATATATATACTAGCGGCTCACCCTCGCTTCGCTCGGGTTCGTCGCTAGGTACGTTTTAAATAGAGATAAATAGTTATTAGCCAGCGCTAGCCATATAATTTTTTTCGTTAATCTTTCTGATGTTTTAATACTTATTATCCTATTCCGGACTAAGAAAAATCCAAAAATACAAATATCATAAAAATTGGTCCAGCCGTTTTTGAGTTTTATGTCACGTCACACGGGAACGCAATCGAACGGGATAAAAAGTATCCCATGTCCGTCTCCTGGTTCTAAGCTACTTCCCCACTAATTTTCAGCCAAATCGGTTCAGCCGTTGTTGAGTTATAAATAGTGTAACTAACACGACTTTCTTTTATATATATATATATATATATATATATATATATATATATATATATATATATATATATATATATATATATATATACTCCTTCTTAAAATGCAGTTTGTGTATTTTTTCCCAGAAATATTATCCCGTAGTAAAAAGTATCCTATATGTTGACCCGGATAATCAGCTATCATCATACCAAATTTCATCAAAATCCCTCCAATGGTTTTTCCGTGATGCGGTAACAGACAGACAGATAGACAGACAGACAAAAATTCTAAAAACTATAGATTCGGCCTCTGTATCGATAATAATGTTTATTTCAAAAAGATTTTCCAAGAAATATCTAATGTACAGATTCGGCTTAACTAGAATTTTATTATATATATAGATATATATCTAGTGGTGAAAGTTAGTGTTCAGTGACTGAGCTTAACCTGTGTATGTTAGTGAATCTCCATAAGTCACTCTTGTTAACCAAGAGCAATACAACATCAGTAGCGCAAAAGACGTGCTTTAATTTTCGATCCCTGAACTCATAGAACGTAACAATATGATAGTACTCCGATATGGACGGGTGTTTTATTGATATAGTCTGTATATTTTTTTTATGAATGAATAACAATAAAATCGTAATGAGTACTTCTTAAAGCTCTCAGGTTTTATTATTTACAATAGAGATAGCAATCGTTAGTGGAATAGTGCTTATTTTATACAACTCTATTAAAGCGGAGAACACCGTGCCGTTCAGAGCTTTATTGCGATTTGTTAGTGAAGTAGGGTTGCTATCATACAGCATAGTTTTAGGACAAAATTTCAATTTAATGTTGCCATATTTATTAACAAATTTTATTTTCATTGAACAAGTAGGTTTATTTATACCTAATCAGCCGTAGTAGCAATATTTTAGATATGAAAGAGTATAGAAAAGTTTGTAAAAGCTACGAAGCATGTAGTTCTTTGAAATTTGAAATTATAAAAGTTTTTAATGTTGAGAATGATGCTTAAATAATATGTTTCATATAAAGTACAATTTTTGGGATGATTTATTAATAAATTTGGTCTGTCGACGTATTTTTTCAAACATAAGCTCGAAAGTCGCAACTTTACAGTAGAGAGTTTTTTCCTCTATGTTAAAAACAATACATCATTTCGTTTTTTTTTTAAATAAAATGTATTAAATACCAATAGAATTGAAATGTATAGTATAGTATAGTATTAAAATTATTATTTTTTTATTATTATTACAATATATAGCAATCATAGTCACGTGAGTGAAATTACTTAGAAATGTCAAATACTTGCGTAAATCTAAAAAAGTATTAAATTAAATATCTTTATTAGTATGTAGGATGTAGGCAATAACGCACTCGTTCGTATCGTGGGTTCAAATCCCGCAAGCACATCTAGAAGCAAAGATAGTAACCCAATAACTTAACCAGCGTAGTGGACTATGGCCTGAACCCTTTCGTATAAAGGGAGGCCAATGTCCGGCGGTGGGACGTTAAAAAGGGCTAAGTACAAACATACATACAACCCAATATGAAATCTTTTAATACTGACAGAAAGAAGTAATAATGTAAGTAATTTAACTCCCTGCTTAACAGATCTCTTTCTAAATCACATACAAATTATATGTTATTTACATAATACATATCAATATTTATAATAATAATAATAATATATAAAAAAGAGTTATGTACAAGAGGCGGCCTTATCGCTAAAACAGCGATCTCTTCCAGGCAACCTTAAGGTGTTGGAATTGACAAACTGTAAGAGGGAAGGGGTGTGAACTATATGGTAGTAATAATAATAATAAAAAAAACCATAATAATAATAATACAATAATAACAATAATTCATTTTTAATACTATGAATAAACTTACATATCAAAAATACATACATATGTACATAATAATAATATTATATTTACATAAATATGATAAGATTAATACAAGACAAAATACTTATAATAATAATAATATTTAATATATTATGGGTACATAAATATATAAATAATATTATATCATATTAAATAGATAATAATAGAACTTATAAGTAAAATGGCATTAAAAAAAGACAAACAAAGATGGTAAAAAGAATATGGTTTAAAAAGAGTGAAAATGCAGTTTTAAACGGTTTTTAAAAGTATTATACGTTTTGGCGCCTCTAACACTCAAAGGGAGAGAATTCCAAAGTCGTGAGGCTGTTACACAGAATGATTTATCACTAAACGAAGTGGAATGAGGAGGTATTTTTAAAATTAAATTTTGACAGGAGCGCAAGTTTCTCGAATGAGAAAGACCCAGAAATTGAAATATATTTATAAAAAAGATCCTGAATATAATTTTCCAATAAAAACACTTCTTATTCAATTGCTTTATATAAATCAGAGGAAATAGAATGATTTATAAATTTTCGCCTTTACCCAAATCTTTTGAAGCTTTCCTTTAAATAAAATGTCTACCCTGAAAGAGTAATCTTTGGTATTATTATGCTTATGTTTGATAATGTATGAGAAAACAATAAAATAAATTGTACCAAAGGAAATCGATTGAAAAAAGTAAATCCAGAAAAGACGAGGGCGGGTGCAGGTAAATAACCCTACCTATATATTTTTTTTAAATGAAAGTTTTTGAAGTCTCGACCAAATAAGGAATGATGTCAATGTTAAATGTTATTTGATACCACATTTTAGACTACTGGAAGTAAGATTGACTCGAAACATTTTTATAAAACACTTGTACCTTAGACTTCCAAAATATATATTCAGCCATTTTTAATACCCTACTGTTGGTCGTCTCCCTTCAATGCGAGGAGGATCAAACCATTGTCCACCACTGGCAACAAGTGGCGGACTTCACTCAGACATGCAGGTTTCCTCATGATGTCTTTCTTCGTCGTAAGACAAGTGATAATCATGTTGGAAATGATTCGAACATGGAAATATCAGAGGTGCGACACCCGGGATTTGAACCTGCTTCACTCGGTTTCCCAAGCAAAGGCGTCACCACTGGGTTACAACTGCTTTATTTTCTAAATACATATAATAAAAGGAACAATAAAACGGTACACAAGGGGTGAGACATAATGCAATCTCACGAGCCATACGTCATTACAACCCGGGATTAATAAGTGCAATATCAAACGTGCATCACTGGCGCATTCGAGCGTCACTTCACTCGTACATATTGACCTAAATAAAATTTCATTGACTATTCCATTGTTTATTTTATAATAAGGGTGGTTCTATTATATCTATATACATATAATAAAATTGTAACTAAGCCGAATCTGTACATTAAATATTTTTTTTGAAAATCTTATTGAAATAGTCATTATTATCGATACAGAAACCGAATATATTGTTTTTAGAATTTTTGTCCGTCTGTCTGTGTGTCCGTGACCGCATCACGAGAAAACCACTGGACAGATTTGATGAAATTTGGTATGGTGATAGCTGGCTATCCGGGTCCATTAATTTACAATTTTCTTAATGGAAAATGTGTATTACAAATATAGTTCAGCCTAATACTTTAATTTTTTGTGTATTTTAAGCATTAGTTACCTCTGCGTGAATATTTTATAAATTAACACTTAAGTTAAAATAGACTTATTTCAAACTTTCCAAAAATATTTTTGGGTATAACTATAAAGAATGTAGGCACACACATATGCACACACATCCTTTTAATACTTTTATATTTTTGATAAAGATCTTTTTTATTAACCTTAACCCCAAGCATCTTTGGCGTTCGTATTTATATAAAACTAGCGACTCACCCTCGCTTCGCTCGGGTTCGTCCCTAGGTACAGTTTAGGCAGCGTTTGGTTGAAAGCTCCCAGACGGCTTATTTTTTTTCCGACACTTCCAACAAATTGCGTTACATTTTAGCCAATGTATACAAAAACTTAACAAATTATATACTAAAACCTTTCTCTTGAATCACTCTATCTATTAAAAAAACCGCATCAAAATCCGTTGCGTAGTTTTAAAGATCTAAGCATACATAGGTACAGATAGACAGTGGGAAGCGACTTTGTTTTATACTATGTAGTGAAACATTATAACTCTTACGAGTATCCTGACCGTCGACAGTTTGCAGGGACCACAATAGCTTTCGCCTATATCTAGGAAAGCTCCTCCGAAATTGACCGCTTTTTTTTCGCTTTTTCGCTTTTTTCTTATTTACGTAGATGTAATAAAAAAAATTCAGTGTCAATAAGACACAAGACAATCGCTATGAACTTTTCCAAGTAATATCAGCAAGAGGAGCGTAAAGAAAAAACATCTAAGTTACTGAACTCTAAGACACTTGCTGGAAATTCTTTTGGATAAAAAACTTTTTATGTACTGGAGCTTTGTTCTGAAATAATTGTTTGTTGGCATCCAATAAGTTATTAAGTTGAAGCGAAGAGTTCAAAACAAAGCAATTTTTCGGTAATACATATTTCGGCATAGTACAATAATTTTTTAAAGCTATCTCAAATAGTACTTATGTCATATATGAGTATGATATATCCGATAAGGCTCATGTGGTTTATTGGACTTTACTTGGACCCTACGGCAGTTCCCGACTCATTAACTCTCATAATTACTTTTCAACTAAGGAGGTACGTTGGTTTTAACAACTCTTTAAAAGTATTTAGTCTATATGTACAAAGGGAGGGTACTTTTTAATTTAAATAATTTTATGATTAGATACAAACCCATCGAAAATATCTTGAAAATACCATGAAATTTTGTGGATAAGCACTGTCTGTAACAACTATATAACCTTTGAGATGTCTAAAATTTTAGCCTCTTCCATGACCATGATTGCTGTAAATCATTCGAAACGTCGGGAACCAAAAATCAAAATAATCCCCGAAAAACTCCGAAAAGATAGTTTTATTTAAAATATCATGAAATCGATTCACAAACATATTTTTTGGAATAGGTTATAAAGAAAGTTACATTATACAATATGTATTTGTAAGGATAAATAATAGCAAAACTCGTATACTATGATTTATAGAATAGAAAAAATGAGGTCGTGTCAATCGCGTGATATCGAATATAGGGCAAAATCGATATAGGCTTAATATATTTATCTTTCTACCGAAAGAAATATTTTTAATTTATTTGCTTTGAATTTGAGGTACATATGAGGTATACATGAGGTTCACCATATGAATACCATACTAGCGACGCAACCTTGGTTCGCTCGGGTTCGTCCCTAGGAACGTTTGAACGGTTAGTATGGAATAGATAGACTATAATTTATATATACGTATAGGTATGATGAGTTGTTGTAGATTGTATTATAATGTGATATCCTATAGGAATGAGATAATCATCTGCGATAAAAGTAGCCTATATCACTCTCTAATCTTCCAACTAGCTCCATACAAATAATCACGCTAATCCGTCACTGTTTCGACGTGAAAGAAGGACAAACAAACACACTTTCACGTTTATAATATTAGTATGCATGATGTATAGTGTAATATATATATATATATATATATATAAATATTAACATATCATGGCTCACGTTTATAATATTAGTATGCATGATGTATAGTGTAATATATATATATATATATATATATATATATATATATATATATATATATATATATATATATATATATAAATATTAACATATCATGGCTATATCGTCATCATTTACCATTAAAAATGTTTGATATTTACAAAATCTTACGAATAAATATATAAAACAAATAAATAAATATGTTGGGGCATTAACACATAATTTTAAACAACATATAATTTTAAATACATACATATTATAAATATAAACACCCATGACTGGAGTACACACATTCGTGCTCATCACACAAATGAATTCCCCCAGCGGGACTCGAATCCGCAACCACTGGCACAGCAAGTAGAATCACTGCAAACTGAGCCAAACATGTCGTCGTAAAGAATTTAATGTTCAATATAAATATTATCAACAATCAATGCCTAGAGCTTTTTAGGTTTCTAACAAAACTAATCAGAAAAGGTAAAGTTAGAAATAATAAGGTAAAGTTAGTAAAATATTCAAATAAACTTTTCATTAATTGCATAGCTGATTATTTATGATGTTTGCTCGAAAATAAACATTTTCTTTCAACCATATCAATATTTATTATTTCGACATTCCAAGTAAAACTCACATGTGTTTTTTTTTTTATTTTTAACAACGTTTAGGTAAAAGCATGTTTGCTCGTTGAACATTGATGAATTTGTTTTGAACAGAGAATATAATTGATTATAAATAAGTATATAATATAATACTTTCTTAGATTTACGCGAATATTTGACATTTTAAATAAAACTATCTTTTCGGATTTTGTCGCGGATTTATTTGCATTTTTGTTTCCCGACGTTTCGAATGCTTTACAGCATCCATGGTCACGGGAGAGACTGAGGTGTTACATGTCTTGAATGTATAGTTGTTACAGACAGCCTACCCACAATTAACAAAATGAAAGTTGCACCAATTACATTACAATATTTTTTAACTTTAAACATTTTTATAATTTTAATTAGTTTTATAATTGAATATGGAATTTTATTTATTTAATTTTGCTGTTATTATTATAATTATTACAATTTTAAAATATTAATTAGTGATCTATATTTAGTTTTGCTAGTCTTGCAGTTTTTGTATTTTTTTTTCAGAAATAAGACATTTTCCCGCCGTAAAAAGTATCCTATATGTTGACCCGGATAACCAGCTATCATCATACCAAATTTCATCAATATCCCTCCAGTGGTTTTTCCGTGATGCGGTAACAGACAGACAGACAGACAGACAGACACAAAAATTCTAAAAACTATAGATTCGGCCTCTGTATCGATAATAATGTATATTTCAATAAGATTTTTCGAAAAATATTTAATGTACAGATTCGGCTTAGTTACAATTTTATTATATGTATAGATTTTATATGGCTTACGTAGTTATTTCTAAACGCATATATTTTGTTCTAAATTATCATCTTTTGGTGATGGCTTACTTAGCCTTACTTTATTTAGCCTATTTTAGCAAACTATTTAATTGGTCATATATTTATGCTCGTGAATGTATATTTGTATCATGTGTACAATAAAATTTCTTGCGTTCTACATGAGTCTCAGTGAGACTGGTCGTTGTGGCCGAAATCTGTCAGCAGAAAATTAATATTATTATTATAACATCCCTCGCATTGAGAGCTAATCTTAATGAGGTTTGCCGATGTGACCAAATCTACTTGAAGGACATTATTATTATTAGAAATGGTTCTTTGTAATTCGTATATCTTTTCTATTTATTTCACCTTTATAACATAAAAATAATCCGATGACACGTTTTGGCTCAGTTTGTAGTGACCCTACTTGCTGTGCCAGCGGTCGCGGGTTCGAATTCCGCTGGGGGCATTCATTTGTGTGATGAGCACGAATGTTTGTACTCCAGTCATGGGTGTTTATTTTATAATGTATATGTATGTATATGTATAGTGTATCAACTATCTGGTATCCACAGCACAAGTCTGGTAGCTTACCATGGAACCAGGTAATGCTGTGTGTCAATGTGCCAAAATAAAAAAAAAATACAAAAGATTTAGGTACATATTAAGAAGGTTTAAAATCGACAAAAATTAAACTTAGAAAGAACAGTCAGATTTCGTCATCGTAATATTTTATAATGTTCTATAATATATTGGCTGTAGAAATTATGACTTATTACTTAACAAGAAAATCCAAAAACAGAATGGATTTAAATGGCCTACTTTCATAATATGTTTTGCTTAATAAAATGTAAAAGTTTAAAACTTGAGTAAAACTTGTCGGCTAGTTTAGCTTTGCTAAGTTGGTAACCAGTTCGAAGCGAGCAAGCTCGTCGTAGTTGGCAGCTAAGAAACATTTATTATTCAGGGAACTTTATTATAACCGAGAAAACCGTGGAAATCAAATTTTAACATTTTTTACGAGTATTTCTCATAAATTCTCTAGAGTTCCCTAGTTGCTGTGCCAGCGGTCGCGAGTTCAAGTTCCGCTGGAGGCATCTGTATGATAAGCACGAATATTTGTACTCCAATCATGGGTGTTTATATTTATAATATATAATATGTATTTAAAGTTATATATGTGTAGTGTATCAACTATCTGGTATCCATAACACAAGCCTTGTAGCTTATCATGGAACTAGATGGCGCTGTGTGTTAATGTTCCAACATATATTTTTTTATATTTAAACATGTAACGCAACTTGGCTTAAAATGTTGATAACGTTTTTCTTTTATGTAAATTGTGTATGACATGTTCGATTGATGATTACAGTTAGCATTTGAATTATCCTTTTTTATAAGCTTTTAAGAATATTTTTTTATGTTTTTTTATGTTTTTATATACAAAATATTAGTTTTTGCCCGCGGTTCCACTCGTGAGTGAAGTTACACAAATTAGCTTTTTGGATGATGATGATGGGATGTTCAAGATTTTTAATAGTAAAAGATTTTTTCTAGTTATTTCAGTAGTTCCCGAGATTATGTTGTTTACACAACTACCATACAATATTTCTCTTCATATCAATATAGAATGAAATGAAAAGAGAAATTAATTACTTAATTGATTAGCTGTTTTGTATAAATATAACTATTTAGATAAAAGACCTAAATACCTTAGAGATTTGTGAAACTTGAACGTTTAAGAGAAATTGACGTAATTATTAAATTATATTCACTGTTCTTTGTTTGAATTATAGCGCGTCGGCATTTTATTAAATTACAGAGAGCATAATTTAATTGGAAAATGGTTGAAAATATTGTATATCTAGCGACTCACCTTCGCTTCGTTCGGGCTTATTCCTAGTTATGTTTTAACGGTTAGTATAGATTTCTCAGAGATGACATATTTTTCTGCAGTAAAAAGTATCCTATATGGTAACCCGGATAATCAGCTATCATCATATCGAATTTCATCAAAATCTGTTTTGTGATTTTCTCGTGATACGTTCCCAAATAGACCGACAGACAGACAAAAATTCTAAAAATTATAGATTCGGCCTCTGTATCGATAATAATGACTATTTCAATAAGATTTTCCAAAAAATATTTAATGTGCAAATTTTATTATATTTATAGATACTAGCGTCCTTATGTGATATTTCAAGCCAAAAACTTATTATCACTGGAATGAAATATAGCTTTAAATGCTAGTTTTGTACGTAGCTCTATAATGATGAATTCATTATTAAAATTGCTTCAGTAGTTTCAAAGTTCATTAATTATAAAACCAAGAACGAAATCTTTCTTCTTCATAATATAACTATAGATAACTATAAAAAAAAATATAAAAACCTGTTTTAAAAGAGGTTTAAAGAGATATTAGCAGTTTTCTTTATTTCTTTATAATCTATATCATCGTCTTCTATTATACCAAAACTATCTAAAATTTTAATATTTTTAATGAAAAACTAAAACTTACTTTATGAACATGCATATGCCTGTTTTCTCCATCGCCCTCGATATCCCTTTCCATGATGCTAGCATGGAATATTTCTGTTTAGCTGTTAACGGAAGCCTCGGGTCCGTAGCAGGTGGAGGTCCATCCTCCAACCCTTGGTTATTCACCCTCCTTTCACTCGCCGCTAACTTTCCCAGCTGACAACCCATTTTTTTCACTTCACAAAAATAACATCACAATATAACTGCCACTAAATCACACAAACACTTATAGATTCATAATTTTGAATTCACAGCATAACTTTTGTTTTTAAATTTGAATTATAAATTCATTCGCACATTTCGCTGTCTTCGAATATTTCACGCGCATCTTTGTTCTAATCTTATCTGACGTGACGCTACCTGAAAAAGATAAAAACGTATAAAATTTGGGTCACAATCTGATATATGTGCATACTTAATTGTATGGACCGATTTATTTTTAGATATGATTGCTGGTAGTCTTATTTAAATGAGATTCTTTTACAGATACATTTTTATATGTCTAACAAGTAGGTACTATTATAATATTAAATGAGCAATTTTTGTTTATAATCTATAGATATGTATTTAAAATTATTTCGTGTATCTCGGAAACGGCTTTAACGATTTGAAACAAATTTTATATCTAGATAAGGTTTTGCTTTTTAAGTTTTTCTATAGGTGTCTCTTCTGATATAAAAATGTAATTTTGCACAAAAAAGAAATCATTTTTTTATATAAATACTTATTATTATAGCCTTTTTTATCTGCTCTCTTGCTGACAATGTCATATAGCGCCATCTCATCAATTGTGGTACTTGCATTGTCGCCAATGGATGATATTAACCTATTGAGCAAACGCATACACCGAGCAAAGCTGTGTCACCCAAGTAGGTACTGCATATTATATTTTAGATTACAGGTGCCCAGGTTTGCGCACTAAAATTATTAATCGCTACAAATAAATAATAAATATCCTTTTTAACCGACTTGAAAAAAGGAGAAAATACTCTGTTCAAGTTGTAACACCTTCGCCAATTTTTTGCCTATGCCCGATCCCAGGATGTAATTTATATATTTTTTAAATTTTATCGAAATCTGTTTAGCGGTTCAAGCATGAAAAGGGATCAGACAGATATGCTTTTAAATTTATAAAATTAGTGTAGTCCCGAGACTCGACGAGTATAGACGAACATAAACAGGGATACGAAGCAGTTACCTTAGTAAAGCAAATTGATTGCCATTGAGTTAGTCTGTCATCAGATCAGTTTAATTGTTTAAAGTAAATATTTAACAAACTTTAACACGCTCGTTGTTTAGTTAACTTTGCGTGTTACACGTTGAAAATTACTTTTAACTGAAATAAGCCAAACGCTTCTCGAAACAAGTTTATTATTCTGACCGTTAAATATATTACAAATTGGAAGCGATCCAGTTTTAACCGTTTTGAATGATGCTTTCAAAATAATTTATGTTATAAAAGAAATGAAATATACAAAGTTTCGTAAATACTTATGTTATACCAAACAATTATTTTTAGAATTTTTGTCTGTTTGTCGGTTTGTATGTGCGTTTGTGCGCGCTAATCTCAGAAAAGGCTAAACCGATTTGGATGCGGTTTTCACTAATATGTTGTGGTAAGCTTTACTTAACATTTAGTATGTACATTATTTTATTTGAATCGGTTTATAAATTAAAAAGTTACGTCAATTTAAAGAATCCCCTAGGGACGATCCTGAGCGGAGCGAGGGTGAGTCGCTAGTATTATAAAATATTTGAAAGTTTGCGAGGTGGATGGATGTTTGTTACTCTTACACGCCAGAACAGCTGAACGGATCTGGATGCAATTTGGCAGAGAGATAGGTTATAGTCTGGAATAGCCCATATGTTATTTTTTATCCCGAAAACATGTACGGTTGCCATGGTATAGATTTGTTTTTCTCTAGGGACGAACCCGAAGTCGTGAGTCGCTAGTCATAAATAGTACGTCTAAGCCATGCTTGAGGATAAACTGTCAAGATAGCTGTCAATCTGTAAGAGGGACAGTTAATGGAAATTGCTCTACTAGGAAAGCGCCACAACACTTTACTAAAAAAATCATCGCTACTAGAATAATTTCGAAATGTTTATTTTTAGAATATCCTATACTTTATTTTATTTGCCGAGAGATCAGGATGAGTTTAAAGTAAAGAGCAGTTGATACTGGGGCATAAGTGAGTGCAGGCATAGGTATGTGCACTTTCCATCAATTCATTCTTATGCCGATTCCACACGATTGCTAAGTTTCGACAAAGTCGAAGTGTCGGTCTTTGTACACAAATAAAAGGATATTTGCGGTAAGTGTTGTTTTATATCCAGACGTTTGTGCGTTTGTAACACTAAATTTGTTGCATTAAAGTCTAATTGAACGATACTTTGAGCAGGCCGGTGAGAGATCATGTGAGAGAGTAATGGATTTTTAGCTTTAGAAGGCATGGAGGTGTAATATTGGTATAATATAATAAAACCCAAACATTACATTTGACCTAAAATCGGACTAGAACCCAGGACCTCAGTACTTCAGATGGACATATTAGTCATAGCCCAATGACGTAGTCAACATTTGGCACTTGGTTATTGTTACAAAACAAGTTAATAAGTCTATATAATATACTCAGAAGTTACTTTATGACAGTAGATCGTACTAGGAGAAGTTGCTTAACTAGATTAATTTGTCAGTTTAGACAGTGTTATTACTGTTCAGGAATAGTAGCATTGGCTTTCATGACGGATGACAACGGATTTAACTGACATAAACTAACTTTAAACTGGAGTTTTGGTTGGAAATTGTAAGCTTTATGCTAAAAGTTAAATTGTTTACAAGATTCTATATACAATAGTTGTTATGGATTCGTGAGAGAATTGTTGTATGGTGGTATGGAATTTTTAGTGGATGAGTTTGATTCTTAGTTAATAAAATATTTCCGTCAGTAATTTTTAGGTTTCGGACATACACAGGTTAGTTTTAATTAGGTCTAAAGTATTGAGGTAATAAAGCGTACGTATAACTTAAAAGAGATCAGTCTTGAGATCATTTGAATAAGTCATTTTTTTTCGACGGAACTACGACAATCAAACAAAGATACGGGAAAAATAGTATGTAATAATTTTATCCGGTAAAATAAATTTTATGAGGCTAAAACTAATAATAGCAAACTTGTACCAACTATCAATGTGTTTACAAAAAAATATAAGGTGTACAGATAGTATAGAAGTGCGAGTGTATTTATGAAATTATCATCTTCATATGAAGAAAAGAAAACGAAAACATCACATTATGCAAATTAATGTAAGAAACATGTTAAATCTATACATATAATAATATTCTGAGTCGAATCTCTACATTAAATATTTTTTTGGAAAATCTTATTGAAATAGTCATTATTATCGATACAGAGGCCGAATCTATAGTTTATAGCATTTTTTCTGTCTGTCTGTCTGGGAACTCATCACGAGAAAACTACTAAACAAATTTTGACTAAATTTGATATGATGATAGCTGGTTATCCGGGTCAACGTATAGGATACTTTTTACTAAGGGAAAATATCTCATATATACTTACCGTTAAAACGTTCTAAGGGACGAACCCGAGCGGAGCGAGGATGACTCGCTAGTTATACAAACGAGTATGTTGAACATAAACCAAACATATCAATACAAGTTGTATTTCAAACATTTTCACAATTAACTTGTCTAGATGTCAACTACGAGTATATGGTTTTATTTTAACCATTTACGATAGATATGTATGTACTTCATTTACAGCAAATAAGTTATACTGTGTCATGTTTGTATTCACGTGTGAAGACTGTAAACCAAATTAACATGTACAGTCGCGCTATAAAGTACTTATATTTAAAATATAAAATAAATAAATTTGATACTATACTATTTTAGCTATACGGATTTACATTTAAAAAATATCTTATCTACAGAATTTGGTACATACAGTTTTTGTTAGATTAATACCATGTAAATGTATGTATATTATATATGTAAAAATACATGAGCATTTCCACGAAATAAGGTCAAATTTCGCAAAGAATGTCGCATTTTTAATATATTTCGTAAGTATAAAAATATATTAGGGTAGACAATGTACATGCATGTATATTAAAAGACAAGAATCTATACTAATATTATAAATGTGAAAGTGTGTTTGTTTGTCTGTCCTTCTTTCACGTCGAAACAGAGTGACAGATTGGCGTATTTCTTGTGTGGAGATAGTTGGAGGGCTGGAGAGTGACATAAGCCACTTTGTATCGTGGGAGATTATCTTATTCTCACGGGAAAACACGTCATAATACAACCCAAAAAAATATTTATAATCAGAATTACTTGAAACTTGGTATTAATGCAATGCAATACAATTAAATAAATACTTCTCTTAGCATTTTTCGAAATTCATCTTATAATCTTCATTTTTTTGTAGTTTTAGTGCAAGCGAAGCCGCTGTATACTTACATATAATATATGTGTCATTTTCAAGATGAAGAATTTTAAATAATAATTTTTCACACAAATATAACTAACATAATGAAATTTTTTCCCGACTCACAGTATTAAAATAACTCGTTTAAGATAATATTTTTGTTGTCTTCAGTAAAGTGGTAAATAACCCATTCACATGCAAATTGGAATCTAAAACCGTGATGCTTGAAGTTGAATGACGTTATTTTTATTTATTCAAGGATTCTTGACGTTATGTTAAAGAGACAGCAGACAATGGATGATGTGAAAGAATATACATCCATATACAGATATTATACACCGACACAGGCCGGTTATAAAATATTAAAAGTTAATATCTAAGAATGTAATACTTTCTTAGATTTACGCGAATATTTGACATTTTAAATAAAGTTATCTTTTCGGATTATTTTGCGGATTTATTTAGATTTTTGGTTCCCAACGTTTCGAATGCTTTACAGCAATCATGGTTACAGGAGAGACTAAGGTTATAGACGTCTCAAACACATACTTGTTACAGACAGTGCCTACCCACTATTTAAAAAATATATATAATAATATTGCTATATTTAATTATGATATTTATTATAAAAAAAATGTTTAGAAATAAAAATCAACAAATATTGTAAGGTACTTTATTGCCATTTTTGAATTTTTCAAATCATTTTTTGTAAAAGAATGTGTTTAAGAAACAATTAAATTTAATAATTTATGTAAAATAAGAATTCAGACCCTTTTTAACGTCCTATTATTAGGTAAAGGCCTCCGTTTAATACGAGGTGGATCAGGCCATAGTGCATCACGCTGGCCAAATGCGAGTTGGTGATTTTCACATTTCTATCGAAAACTTACTGGTTCTTTTGGAAATGCAGGTTTTCTTACAATGTTTTCCTTTTCTTCAATATCAAGAGTGCGAGCCCCGGAATTTCAATCCGCTTCACTTGGTTTTCCAAGTTAGAAAATTTTCAATGTGCTTAGTAACTAGTTAATAAGTACCTAATAGTTTTTTTTCTAATCAAACTATAATATACTAGCGACTCACCCTCGCTTCGCTCGAGTTCGTCCCTAGCTTGCTTCCCCATACAAATTTTCATCTCCATTCTCACCCCCTTAATGGATGATTTCCAAGATAAAATATTTCACTCACTCACTTTTTATATCATGAGATTTAAAAATAATCTTATTTTAGTAAAAAAATATTTAATTTTCTTCTAAACAAAACTTCCTGACAATAACACAAAAGAAAGAATTATCCAATTTGGTGCAGTCGATTCGAAGTTATGCGCGTACATACATTTCGGGGATTCATTTATATTTATATAGATAGATAGTTGCGTTTAAAGTTTAATATAATATATAAAGTATCCTATATGTTGACCCGGATAACCAGCTATCATCATACAAAATTTCATCAAAATCTGTCCAGCGGTTTTCTCGTGATGCGTTCTCAGACTTACAGACAGACAGCCAAAAATTCTACAAACTATAGATTCGGCCTCTGTGTCGATAATAATGACTATTTCAATTAAAATATCCAAAAAATATTTAATGTACAGATTCGACTCAGAATTTTATTATGTCTAGATTTTATTTTGTTACTTACCTATTGACTCGTCCTCATATCTCGTAAGCGAAGAGCTTAAGACCCACGCGTTTTCAGTATTTTTGTAATACGTTACTTCTATATAAATAGCTTATGAAAGCTTTGAACTTAATGTAATATAATAATGAGCCTACATGATTCCCACGCAAATATATTTTTGTGAATCACGTCGTATTGCTGCTCTATTACTAAATAATGATACATAGAATTTTATTTCTCTCAACCAATTTTGATCAAAAAAAACTTTTTAACAAAAAAATAAAAACCGACTTCAAACAAAAGCACTAAAAAGTGAAAAATAACTGATTGGTAGTTTTCATTTACTATACATACCTAATCAAATATTTTCGAAATCGGTGCCAGCCCATACAAAGCAAAGCACACCGACTTCGAAAATATTTGATTAGGTATGTATAGTAAATGAAAACTACCAATCAGTTATTTTTCACTTTTTAGTGCTTTTGTTTGAAGTCGGTTTTTATTTTTTTGTTAAAAAGTTTTTATTTTTCCCTTTTTAGTGTAGACAGTAGTAGCAAGGTAAGGATTCTAACGTGTTAGGCTTATCAAATCAAACAAAATAAGCCCAAACTCAAAGTATCTACTATTAGCCGTTGAAGAGTTCCACCTATCCACCTTCTGGCCTTGCCGTCAGATCAGGTCAACAACACCGAACCACTGTACTATCGACGGAAATAGAAATACTTGCAAAGTTTCAAGTCAATATGACAATTAGAAGTAGGTTAAATTCATCATTGGTTGTTTTTCCACCCTTAGGGGTGGTATTTTTTTTGAAATTTAAATGGGACCAATCTGGAAGTATACCCTTTCAAACAAAACAAAAATTGTCCAAATCGGTTAATAAATGACGGAGTTCTGAGGTAACAAACATAAAAAAAAAAAAACATACAGTCGAATTGAGAACCTCCTCCTTTTTGAAGTCGGTTGATGAGGTGATGTCAAAACATTTTTTCTTTAGTATTAAGCTCTTAGAGCTTAATACTAAATGATAGATGATGTATCGGGCTTATTAGTCCGTCTCAGCCGAAAAAATCCACTGCTTGACAAAGGCCTGCCCGAATATTTCCACGGCTGTCATCTTGTGAAATCTACATTCGGTGACTTCGACGGCATTCGAAGTCATCAGTCCACCTGTAGTATCCACAGTTGATTGTTTTGTATGTTAGTATTTGTTTCTATTTATTTTTATACATTATATATACATTTTGTTACCGTTCTGGTTTTATTTCCAACTAGCATTGCCCGCGGCTCCATCCGCGTTCAGATGACCAAAAATCAAATTCTTAGGTTTTACATATTAGTATACTCTTATATTGCAGTTTTTGTTTTTTTTCTCAGAAATTAGATATTTTCCCGCGGTAAAAGTATCCTATATGTTGACCCCGGATAACCATCTATCACCATACCTCATCAAAATCCCTCCAGTGGTTTTTCTGTGATGCGGTAACAGACAGACAAAGATTCTAATAACTATAGATTGAGCCTGAGTATCGATAATAATGTCTATTTTAATAAGATTTTCCGAAAAATATTTAATATACAAATTCGGCTTAGTTACAATTTTATTATATGTATAGATTTGGCTTATCCGTCAACTGCACATATTTTATGTATTTTTATTGTTTTTCTACTTTATTCATTATTGTCTAGCTATTAAAATATTTATTCAATAAAATTTGATCAGTTAACAAAATTACATTAAAATGTTATTATCAAAACTGAGTGTCCGATATATATGCGTAAAATATTTATGATAGGAATAATAATAATATTATTCTAACGCTCGTTTTCGTTATTTTTGAGCTTAAATTTAATTAGTTTCAACGTGACAAGGGTATTTGAGTACCCATTGACAATGCTCCCTATTCCAGAATAATTTTCCGTGAAATATCCTGTCATTACCATTGCCTTTTTAATATGTAAACGGCCTTTTGTTGAAACACTTTCTGTGCCCGCAGCATTGCTTTATTGTATAATATTTTCCATCTTTACAAAACCTAAAATAATTATAATATATATAAAAGCTTACAGATAATTCTCTATTGTAGAGGTTTAAATATATAGCATTTTTGTATTTAGGACTTTATTTTGTAATTAAAAAGACATTTATTAGTATAAAATAAATACAGTATATTTTGTTAAAAGAATACACTTTTCGATTATTATAGCCTTTAAGCCTTTAAAAGGTTTGGAAAATTAAATTTGTGATATCTTGTTAGAATCGTTATGTTTATGACATCCTGTTAGAATTTTCTATAATGATAAATTTCTACATTAGAAAATTTATATTATTCTTGACATTTTAGAAAATTGAAAGCTTAAGGAAAACAGCTAGTTTTTATCCTGTAAAGGGATTTGGATATTATTTGTTATATGACAAAGAACTACTTTAAACACCGCCTCAAATAATATCAGTTCGGGAGGCATAACTTGGTCGAGGATGTGTTAAATGGACCATAAAATATTCTTTATAGTTTCAAAGATTATAATCGTATAACATAAACCAAATTATGATGTATTTTTAATGTTCGAAATACCCAACCGCAGAATTCGTTTCGGCGTATAAAAAATCCACTTGATATCACCCTATTAAGTTTTCGCTGAATGTATTTTTTTTTCTCTTATATGAAGAGGGATGGGACTTAACTTATTATAGTACTAGAGAATGCGGGGGCGATGTAATTCTGAGAGCTCTCTGAAATTGTGATTGTTGAACCTAAGTAATATTGGTTTATTCCAGAAATATTTTTTTATTTTTATCAATCAATCAATCAGCCAATCGCCGTCTACTGTTGAACGAAGGCCTTTTTTTAATGTTGGGAAATACATTTACGCGTACCACCTGTAGACAATACAGGTGGTTATGTGGGAGTACTACCCACTAAAACCCAACGGAACCTCTCTCGTCTTAATGGGGGGTCGTAGGATCACCGCACTCAACCACGGCGCCCCGACGGCAGACCACAACGACCATGGGGTTGCTCCATGGTCCACTCTGCTATCAGAGAAGTACCATGAGCAACCCGCACAGCACACCACCCACCGAGGTGGGCCGCCTTCCAGTGCGTTTCTTGGCTTCGCGCCTGGCTGTAGTTCCAGGCAGTACTGAGCCCCCCTCCCCCCTCCCCACCACGACAAGGTGTACGCACGTCTCCACTCTAGCATGTGTCAGCTCCATCGATCATCAGTACATCTGAAGACATAACCAGCCCACTTCCACTTCAGCGAGTTTTATAGATTTTTCAAATTTTTAGAGAAATAAACATCCCATGGATAAAATAATATCTGAATTAATTTCAACCTTGGCTCTGAATTCAATTTAGTAAAAGCTAGACGGAAGGAATTTACATAATGATGATTACTGTTATTATGAAAGCATTTAGTGCCTAAGTGTATTTAAATAAACGAGAAGTGGTAAAATTACATGAATTAGTAGTATCACTCAACGTTTTTTTAAAAAGAACATAAATAATTTCAATAATTGCTTTTTGATATAAAAAAGCACTTTGTCTTTGAAACAATTTAAGAATGAATTATTCTACCTTTGGAGGGGCTTTTTTGAAATTTATATAGGACTAGCGATTCACTCCCGCTTCGCTCGGGCGCGTCCCTAGGTATGTTTAAATTTTTAAAGTAAAACCTTAATTCTTTTTCGAAAATAAAATCAGCTATCTGCCAGTGAAATCCCTGTCAAAATCGGTACAGCTGTTTCGGAGATTACTCGGAACAAACAGACATACAAAAAATTTAAAAAATGTGTAAATAAGACATTAGAACACAGACACTTCAATTTTAATTATCTATATTATAAATGACCCTGAGGTACATTAAAAAAAGATTTATAAAATCTATTTATAATTGACTATGAAATCGTGTAACATACCCACAAAACATACAGAGTAATTTAAAATCTCCTCTTTTTAAAACGCAAACGCATAAATATTAGCCAGTATAATATATCATTTTAAACATGATTATCACTAATTGTTTTACGATGAAGGAAAACATTGTACAGATACCTGGATGTCTGAGAGATCCTAGCTAGTTTTCGAAGGACATGTTAAGTCCGCCAACCCGCACTAGTTCAGCGTGGTGGATAACACCTAATTCCCTACGAATTGAAAGAGAACCACGTAAAAAAGGGCTGAATGCAAGATACATATTACTCATCAATTTTAAAAACTAAATAAAAATTGTAAGATCTACGTGATATTGGCGAAGTAATCAATGCTCAACTGACAGATTCTGAAGCCATTTCAGAAGAGAATTGAATTGAACTATAGTAATGTAGAAAAATGGATAGAACATTTCTTATTGATCTTGCCACTTCACTTTATATTAAAAGTAAACTAATTATAACATCGTAAGACAAACTTCCTATTTAATTAAGAAGTTTAATTACATCATATCGAGTTATTTTGCTCTGCAGTCTCAGTCAAAGACGGTTACACGGTAAGACACTATTACATCAAAGGTACTTTATGTCACCTTTGAACTTATTATAAACTAGCGGCTCACCCTCACTTAGCTCGGATTCGCCTCTAGACAAACAAAAATAAATCTATGCCACGGGAACCATACATTTTTCTGGGACAAAAAGTAGCCTATTTATTCTAAAGATTCATTAAAATCCAATCTGTAGTTTTTTGTGTACTAAGCTGCATAAGTTTTTATAGTTTTTTAACTATCCCACGAGAACTTTTCAATTTTCCGGGGTAAAAAGTATTGAAAATGTTGGCCTAGGATAAATGTTGGATAGATACCACCATGCAAAATTTCATTTAAATCGGTCCAACAGTTACGGAGATTAGCCCGTACAAACAGACAGAGAAACAAAAAGAAATGAAAAAAAGAACTGTAATTTAGCATTTTTTTTCTATGTACAGACATTCGACCTCTACGGTTTTATTATATGTATAGATTTTAAATGAAGTGTATTTTTATATATTTTATTATTATATTCTCACAGTAAAATCAATGAATTCTTAATATGCGTCTTATGGCACATGCGATTTTAGCATCCCTAATATGGATAGATGCTACTTTTAAGTAGAAAACAAACATACCTGAGGTAAAAGGTTTTTGTTGTTATTAAAATATGATAACATATTAATTATTCAACTAGTAGGTACTAAAAATTCAGGTAGAGTAGTTTTGGGGGGAAGCGGATGTTAGAAGGTTTACTTGGTTAAGAAAGCTCAGGTGAGCTGCCTTGTCACATCACATATTTTGGGAATGAAAAGTTATCGATATGTTATATATTTTTATCTGCTAACCACGCAGAAGAACTTACTTATAACCATCAGTAAAAGTAAATAAATATTGTCACCTTGCATTACCTGATAATCCCTTATTACCATAAATGTAAATGAGAAAGTTTGGATGGATGGATGTTTGTTATTCAATCACACCAGAACTGCTGAACGGATCTGGATAAAATTTTGCACAGAGATAGGTTATAGTTTGGAAGTTAGATTTGTTTTTATTATTCACTAGGGACGAAACCGAGCGAAGCGAGGGTGAGTTGCTAGTAATTAATAATCACACTGTATGTTTGTTACTTACTCCTTTATGCTAAAACGTCTGGGCGAATTTGGATGAAATTTACTATATAATAGAATATGATTTGCAGTAACGTGTAGACTGCTACTATATATATTTTGTTTTCGACATTATTTGACGACACGTTTGGCTCAGTTTGTAGTTACCCTACTTGCTGTGCCAGCGGTCGCGGGTTCAAGTCCCGCTGGTGGCATTCATTTGTGTGATGAGCATAAGTGTTTGTACTCCAGTCATGGATGTTTATATTTATATATGTATATATTTAAAAGTTATATATGTGTAATGTATCAACTATCTGGTATACATAACACAAGCCTCGTAGCTTACCATGGAACTAGGTGGTGCTGTGTGGTAATGTCCCAACATATAAAAAAAACTAATTAATATTTGCAAAGTCTTATTAGAATCGATAGTGTCAATATCTGGTATTTACAGATTATAGTAACATAATTCTATTTCATCGTTACAGCATTACTCCGATTAATTGAATGATCGTAATTAGCTCAACGAGCTCGCTATTTCCACGTAATCGATAACCAATAGTTTTCATACTGCTTTTCATTTGATATTTATATGGGACATCATACATCGTGAGGAAACCTGCATGTCTGAGAAAACCTTGCAAGTTTTCGAAAGACATGTGAAGTCCGCCAATCCGCACTTGGCCAGCGTAGTGGACTATGGCCTGATCCCCCTCGTATGAAGGGAGGCCCGTGCCCAGCAGTGGGACGTTAAAAGGGCTGAATACATACATACATACATGTGATATTTTTATAAGTTTTTATATGTTAGTTGTTTTTCCATTTATATGTAACCTGTTTTTCGAGCACTTTTAAGTTTGATTAAGCTATGGTTTATTTTTGTAACTTTTGTGACAATACAATAATATGGTACTAGTTTTGTATTTACATATACCGTATACTTATAGTAGCCATAAGAACTTCAAAACAACGTAAAATATCTTGGCTTAATCAAGTAATACAATAAATCTAGGTGGTGAATAATTTATGTTAATGGGCTCGGAAGGTGGTCATAGGTAGGAGACACTTTAAATGAGCCTAACAATAAGCAAATGTATTTTTGGTGGTGTAGTAGCTAGTATGTATTACGACTGTAAGCAGTTCCGGAGGTCCTGGGTTCGATTCCCGGTTCAGACTAAGTTTAGTTATTGAGTCTTTTTGTTAAGACAGTCCCAGTAACAGCCCAGTATTGGGGCTTCAGCGATGTTTCACCTCCGTACTTCGGAGAGTATTACTTGCACTACCTTTGTTTGTTTGAATGCGCTAATCTCAGAAACTACTTATCCGGTTTGAAAAATTCTTATTGCATTAGATAGCCCGCTTATTGAGGAAAGATATAGGCCAGATATATCATCCCGGATGATGTACGGTTCCCGTGGGATATTAGTTGTTGTCTAGGGACGAACCCGAAGTGAAGCGAGGGTGAGTCGCTATTTTTAAAATATGTTTTAGTATTAGTAAAAATGTCAAATATAAAAGATACACGAGCGAAGCCGAATCAAATTGATAGTTATTATTAAATTTAATTTGCTATCGAATTATAGTTACAAGTATATAGAAGCTAGACACTATTATGTTAGTTGTATTGTAACGAAGAAGGCAATGCTCTCGGAATTCTATTTTCCAATAGATTTCAGCAAGAATTATATTACCTCGAAGAAGCTCACGTCTAATACGATTTGTACGATATTGAAATACCGTATTATAATTTAGTGACACATCTGGAAATTAATAGATATAACATCAGACTATTATTATAATTGTTTTATAAGAAAAGTATTTACTATGACAAATATACACGTAACAAACAGCAAGTTTTTCTGTATACATATAATAAAATTGTAACTAAACCGAATCTGTACATTACATATTTTAAGAAAATCTTATTAAAATAGACATTATTATCGATACAGAGGCCAAACCTATAGTATTTTACAAATTTGGCTGTTTATGATCGCATCACGGAAAAACCACTGGAGGGATTTTAATGAAATTTAGTATGATGAGCTGGTTATCCGGGTCAACATATAGGATACTTATTACTGCGGTAAAATATCTCATCTTTGAGAAATCTATACTAAAACGTAAGTAGGGACGAACCCGAGCGAGCGAGGGTGAGTCGCTAGTTCTTCTTACAGATCCAGGGGTTGGCTGGAAGAGATATCTTTTAGAGATAACATCATCTGTGTTAACTAAGTTGTTTTTTTTTCTGTATTACATTTAAAGTGCAATAAAGAATATAATAATAAATGCAAAAGTGTGTAACCGTGTCTGTTTGCTAATTTGCTTCTTTCATACTGTAACGGGTCAATAAGTTCAAAGGAAATTCACAAGGGAGAGAAAGAAACAGATACAAAAACAAACTTTCACATATATAATGTGGTCCGAATAAGTATCGAGCGTTGAACATTTTGTTTGCTTAAATATTATAACGCAAGCTTACTTTTCCATCAAAGCTTTTATAAGTTTTATACTCCATGTTGAAGAAAATTCGATTTCGATTCGAATAGATAACATATTGATTCCTAATTCCTTTTGATATTACTACATGGTCCGATGAAGTGCATGTTCCGCTCGTTGGGAATGCGTCAGAAACATTTTCTCTCATAGTAACGACTGTGTGCAGGTAATTTAAGGAATAGCATAGAGCTGCGAAAATAATAAATTGGGTTGAAATATCATTTATATATATCTGTACATATAATAAAATTGTAACTAAGCCGAATACGTACATTAAATATTTTTTGGAAAATATTATTGAAATAAACATTATTATCGATACAGAGGTCGAACCTATAGTTTTTAGAATTTTTGTCTGTCTGTTACCGCATCACAGAAAAGCCAATAGAGGGATTTTGATGAAGTTTGGTATGGTGATAGCTGGTTATCCGGGTTAACATATAGGATACCTTTTACCGCGGAAAAATATCTCATTTCTCAGAAAAAATGCGAAAACTGAATTGTAAGAGTATACTAATATGTAGGTAAAATCTAAGAATTTGGTTTAAGGTCATCTGAAGACGGGCGGAGCCGCGGGCAATGCTAGTATATAACTAAAATTTGAAATATTAAGCAAATGTGCTTTTATAACGTCAAACTAACCAAAGTAAAATAAACATAAGCTTTCAAATCTTACTTTTTGACAATAGAAAAATAAAAACATACATACATACATGTATAAAATTTTGTATATTTGTTTGGAAGCCATAATAGATTATCATGATGTAAATATTTTGTAATTCCAATAATATTACATACATACGTGTCGAATTAATAACCTCCTTTTTTTGGAATCAGTTAAAAATATTGTAGGTATATAACTACCAATATTTTTGACCGAATATTCCTCATTAAATATCTTGGAAATTAAAGTATTGCCTTTAAAGTTAACTAAGACTTTAAATTACGAATAAAAACAAGAAAATACAGTTAAAGGAGCGCACGTCGGAAACTTATAATATTAAATTATATCATTTTGAAGTATCGTCTAAGAGAAGACCAACGGACCTTTATTCTAAGGAAATTATGGAAAAACTTTTTTTTTTATAAATTTTATTTATGTGTTTACTCGCGGTTCACCCTCGCTTCACTTGGTTCTCCTCTAGAAAAACAAAAACAAATCCAACCCACGGGAACCGTACATTGTTGCAGGATAAAAAGTAACCTATGTGCTATTCCAGACTATAATCTATCTCTGTGTCAAATTTCATTCAGTTCCGTTCAGCCGTTCTGGCGTGATTGAGTAACAAACATACAAACATCCATTTTGAAACATCCATCACATCTATAGTATTAGTAAGATTGATTTGTCTACCTTTAACGGAATAACAGCGGTTTTTGTGCATGGATATATGTAGCTATAGTTTATGGGTCAAAGAGAGGAATATCATCGTCTCAGTGCTGATTTGTACAAACGAACAGTTTACCGAAAGAGAGTTTACTATAGAATTATTGTTTTAATTGTGAATTCTTATTGTTTTAAAATACACATTTTCTGTAAGCTATAAGGTACACCAAGTGTTGTTCGGTTGAACAAATAAGTTTCATAACTCTTACTTGACAAATGATTGATTTCCCATACAAACTTTCATCCTCCTTTTCACCCCATGAAGGATCTTAAACTATCTTCATAGCAAATTTCATCTAAATCGGTCCAGCAGTTTCAGAGATTACTTTCTACAAACCAACTCAGTTGCAAACTTTACCTCTTTGTAATATTAGTGTAGATGTGTTACTGTGAAGCTATATTACTATTAAGTTTCATCAAAATCTGTTGTGTAGTATTTGCATGAAAAAGTAACAAACAAACATCCAACTCATCATCCTCTCAAATTTTCCCCTATATATTATAAGTAGGATTATTTTAAATCTTTACTATTAAGGCAAAAGTAAGCTATTAAGATTAAGTAAATATATCTCGAATTTACCTTACTTTTTACTTATCATTTCGAAGTTTTCCATTAAAACGTTTGAAAACTTTGCATTACTTCAACATTGTATGAAAGCAAAACAAACTTTTACATCATACCTATGCTTTTCATAGCCAGCCCAGTACCACAAAACGTGACCTCTGTTTGTTATAGGATCCCATGAAAAGGGAAGTTCAGTCTGTTTCTTAGGTAATATAATGTTTTAATTACATTAAGTAAATTGTAATAACAAAGTTTGATAGCTGAGAACAAGATCGCTTAAACAGCCAGAAAGATTGAAATCGTGCTAATATTCTATAACTTTTTTCGATTAAGGTGTTTAAAAATATAGATTCAATGTAACATACCATTTTTACTTCATTATATGCTTAGATAAACTAACATCAAACAATGTTAAGAAACATTAATTTTGTCAATAAAAACGTTGACTTTTATAACGTATTTATGTTTGTACGTTTAAAAACGTTTGAGTATCACAAAGTTTTTATAAGACCCTTACATACTTATTACTTACAATATCTTCAAAAAACACTATTTATACTTGACCTGACCCGAGACTCAAACCCAGAACTTCCGGACGTACAATCGTGACTACTCTAAAAGAACATCATTAGAGTAGATATTACTAGCATTAAATAACCTAAGCTAGGTATTGAACCCAAGACTCTTTGACACAAAAGCGTTCAATTTCACTTGTAAACATTTACCTCAATAGGAAGTAATTTCGTTAGGAGAAGACCGATACAAAGAGCATATCCGACAACCGATCTTGTTGTTTCCTCGTGATTGATGATGTGAGTTTGTAAGTCAAAGGCAACCAATACTTCTCTCACAAAAACTTCCTAGCTCCATGTGTGAAAATCGGGTGAAATCAGAGGTTATAACAAAAATTCTTTTCATCTAGTTTTCTATTATTTCTTTTTGCTAAAATTATGTGCTAACTGAATGTAGTATTGCGTTATTGGAACAGCCTATTGTGATAGTGTTCACAGGTTTGTTTAAGGGTTTAAGATGTAAAGGAAAAACAAATTATTTAAGACTAGCAGAAACCATGGCTTCGCTCGCGCTAAAACTACAAAAAGAATCTAAAAAGGTAAGTTTCATACACACTTTCATCCCACATATTTTTACCCTCTTATGGGATGAATTTCGAAAAATGCTTTACTTAATTTATTTAATTGTATTGAAGATTAAAATTTAATTGTCTTAATACCAAGTTTCGAGTAATTCTGACCATAACATTTTTTTTGGGTTGTATTATAACGTGTTTTCCCGTGGGAATGAGATAACCTCCCGCAATAACAAGTAGCCTATGTCACTCTGTATAACTATCTTCACACAAAAAATCACGCCAATCCGTCAATCCGTTTCGATGTGAAAGAAGGACAAACAAACAAACACACTTTCACATTTATAATATTAAAGTATGGATGTCACTATTTGTGTAACAATCGAACTACTAAAGTGTTATTTGAGGGTGTTTGTGTGTGTGTATGTTTGTAACTCCTTTACGCTAACGGCTTGACGGATTTAAATGAAATATAGTACCTACACAAATAGACTATGACCTAAAGTAACACATAGACTAATGTTAAACACCTAGGGACGAATCTAAGCGAAACGATGGTAAGTCTAGAAGGTAAGTTGGTTATTGTAATTAGCCCTATTTTAACGTTCCACTGCTGGGCACGGGTTTCCCTTCAATGCGAGGGGGATCAGTCCATGCTGGCAAGTGTGGGTTGACGGAATACAATGTCTTTGGAAAACTTGCTAGATTTTCCCAGACATGCAAGTTTCCTCACGATGTTTTCCTTCATCGTAAGACAAGTGGTAATCATGTTCGAAATGATTAGCACATGAAAATATCAGAGGTGCGAGACCCTGGATTTGAACCCGCTTCACTCGGTTATCCAAACGAGCGCGTTACCACTAGGCTACCACTGCCAGTTTGTTATAGATATGAAAATTTTAAAACTGCTTATAGAACAAGTAGGTACTTTATTAAATACGATTACTATATAATTAATATACATCTACATATATTATATATACCTATCACATTCTAATATAGATATAAAAGTTTTCAGTTTTCATAAAATGAATAGTTTTAATATCTGCGAATTTCATGAAAGCTGAAAAATTCGACATTTCCATCATGTAATGACAATATTTGCCAGCTTTGATGAGATAATTAGAATTTTCAATTAAAAATCTATTTTTAATGAAAAAATTCAGAGCTGGAGAGAAGATTGTTTAGCGTTTTTGTACATGATATACGCTAGCAAATTACTTTCCTTTCGTTCAGGTGCTTTTTTAGGTGCTTTATGTACTTATACTGGTAGGATTTGGGCGACTGATTATAGAAAGTTTTTTTTTCAGAAAGGTCCCTTATATAAATAAACTTAAAGAGCAAAACCTTACCTAAATACAAAATTCAATCCAAATTGTTAGAGCCGTTTCCGAAATACATGAAATGAGAGCAGTGCCTTCTTTTGACAAATATTACTAACGGAAGCCAGACAATGTGTCATTCGAAGTCAGATTCTAAATTTCACCCAAATCTGTCTAGTCGTGTTAGCGCAAAACAACAAACAAACACATATATAATCATTTGCATAAATAATAATAGTGAAATTAACATGCGATTCTTAAGAATCTTTAAGTGAATCTATCGATTTGCTATAAATATTCATATACCTAATATTAATATATTTTATATAGTAGATTCATTTTAAATAATTTTTTCTTTCAGTAAAAATGATTGCTGAAAAGCATTCGAAACGTCAGGAACCAAAATATTTAAAACTATCAACTCACCATCGCTTCGCTCGGGTTCGCCCCTGGCTTGCTTCCCAATACAAACTTTAATTCCCAGTTTCACCCCCTTAAGGGATGATTTCCGGGATAAAAAGTGTTCTATGTCCTTTCCAGGGTCTTAAACTATCTTCTTACCAAATTTCATCTAAATCGGTTCAGTAGATCCAGATATTACCCCCTACAACGTCACAAACTCACAAACTTTATCCCTTTATAATATTAATAAAGATGTCAAATATTCACGTAAATATAAAAAAGTATTAGTACATTAATATTAAGCATTTTTTCAATTTACTTTACATAAAAACGAATACTGTATTTTATACATACTTTAGTCCATCTAATTTGAAACTTGAAAGGAACCACTACATGTGAGTCTCATTTACCGTCTTACTTTTATGTGTACCCAAGCTGTCGCTTTCGACATTCGCGTCGTAATTTACATACAAAAAGCTGAAAATATTTTACAACGCACTAAACAATAAACATTTGAGTACAATCCTGATTATTAAATGCTAAAGATTTGCTTTTGCATCTCGTGGATGCTGTGCATTCTACTCCCATAATTTTTTTTTATATTTTTTGCTCTTAAGCTTTATATAGAAATACTTTCTTAGATTTACGCGAATATTTGACATTTTATAAATAAAACTATCTTTTCGAATTTTTTCGCGGATTTATTTTGATAAGATACCTCCTCTCCCTCTCTCTCGTGACCATGATTGCTGTGAAGCATTCGAAACGTCGGATAGCAAAAATCAAAATAAATCCACGAAAAAATCCAAAAAGATAGTTTTATTTAAAATAGAAACACTTTGTTCTTTTTCCAATGTCGGATTAGTATTAAGTATAGGTTTTTCAAGGAAGTATAGTGATTTGTCAGTGTGCGATTGCATCTGACAGCTGAGTCTGGGCGTGTACAGTGAATGCCATGCTTTAAATTCTAAATACTCTCACGTACTACGTTGACTCTATTTAGAGTAGTCAGGTCGACGTTTTCTAACTTTGTCAACCTATTCGCTTGGTTATTCAGATTCATCTTCAGATAAAACTTATGCTAAAATACAACATTTTTTTATCTACACTAATATTATAAAGAGGAAAGATTATTTTGTTTGTTTGACTAATAGACTTCTCCGAGACTACTCCGATTAAGATGAAATTTGGTAATCAGATAGTTTGAGACCCTGGGAAGGGCATAGGATAGTTTTTATCCAAGAAATCATCCTTTAAGGGGGTCAAAATGGGGATGAAAGTTTATATGGGGAAGCAATCTAGGGACGAACCCGAGCAAAGCTAGGGTGGGTCGCTATTCCCCTATACATATTAAAGTTGGCAAATAGATGGTTTTTAGTATTTTAGATTATGCTAGAAAATAAAACAGTCTTGATCTAGTAAAAATATTCAACGGTAGGAAAAATTGTGAGAAGAATAAGTGAAAGATGACAAAAAACCATTAAAACGTCGCCTACATTTAGTAAAGCTTAGCTTTGTGACCTAAAATAAGATACACACGAAATAGACCTCACGATCCATTTTCAGATGGAAAGTGTTGCAAATGTCGTCATTATATTTGAATTAGGTGTTTTTATATGGAATAAACCTCTTTAACTAGATTTTATTTATTTTAATTTTTACGTTTCACTTTGTAGGTTCTTAAATAAATATAATGTCAGATTAAAAAAAAATATAAAGACAGAGCCCGCCAAAAAAATGGCAATGTCATTCGTATTTTAGATTTTTACTTACTTTAAAGTTTAAATAATAAAGAAAATTTTATATAGATATTAGTCGTTAATTTACAATTCTTGAGAAGAAAAAAAATTTTTTTTTCTATATCATAATAAAATTCCTAAGTTTTTTTTTAATTTATTAACATTTATTAAC